>JAFIDM010000005.1:20642465-20805914 GCA_023159025.1 Thereuonema tuberculata | reverse complement strand
AAAAAAAGGATCTATACAGTACCATGTCCCACTCCTCCTTCAGAACCCTACTATACATCAAGAGTATTTTTTAAATATCGAACCATTGTGACATGCTTTACCCACTGTGACAAGTACATTATTTTGTCAAAAACACAGTAACAAACCATTGAATGTGGGAGAAATTCAATGTAGCTTAGAGAATTACTGTAATATAGGATAGTATTATAAACAAAACAAACTTTTACAACTTGAAGATCCGTTATAACAAGAGACTAGTAAAACAAATTGACTGTATAAACATTTCCTGACTTTTGGCAGATTTTTCTTCTGCCCTTGACAGAAGGACAATGTGGTATGAAAAAGCATGAAACAAAGTTCTGAAGCAAGAAGTAACTGTATTAGCATTAAGCAGTTAGAAGTTGCTCAGAATATACTGAATAATTACCTACATAAGAAGTAACCAAAGTCTAGATAGTAACTAGATAAAGATATAATAGCCTTTTCACTAACCTAATTTTATAGTAAGGCAAAATCAAGAAAATAAATTTCTAGTATCTAATGGAGATCTTCAGCTAAAATTAGACATTTCGTTTGTTGTGATTCTTCTTCTTTTTTACGTTATGAATTAAGATAATTCTAAAAATATTTTTCCTGGAATAATTGGTTATAACTATGGGAAAAACGACAATATTTTTTAAACTTTTAAGTATAACAGCACATTGTAATGGGTCTGAAGAAGGATTTAGAGTAGGGAACAAAAAAAAAAAACAAACTCACAAACAAACATTGCACTTTGCAAGGGTTGGACCTTTGTCAAACAGTCTTCTGAAGAATATCAGAAACCATTGGCCAATAAAAACATCATCTATTTTACTTGTTTTCAAGGAGGTTGGAAGTGCTAAAGACAACAGGTCATAAATTCAACTAGGTTGGCAGTATATTGATGTAAATTCCAGGACTGTAAAAGTCCATAATCAATGAAATGGAATTGCAGATAGAATTTGAATTTCAAAGACACACATACGTAACCATCCAAGTCTCAGTTCATCCTTGCTACAGTACAAGAACTACATCAGGATGATATAAATGATTGATTCCTTTGAAATTGTTGTTTGTGGACAAACCTCATGCACTACACTTGTTTATTTTCAGTATAAACCTCAGTTCAGCTCTGAAGTATAAAGAAGGCAGATAAAGCATTTGATAAACGTATCTTTAGTTTCATAAATTCGAATCAGTGGAGACATTTATTACATTGTTATCATTATTCCTTACAATTAGTTCTGAATCTCCACTATATTAAATCCATTTCTTTTATATCAATTCTTAATACATTCATATTATAAATTTCTGAGATGGACTAAATCGTCATTTCTTCTTCAAGTGATTAAAATTACAGAAATTTCTAAAAAAAACTAAAACAAAATAACAAGAATTATCAAACTATGCTGTTATTACGAAAATAATATTTAAAATAATAAAATGCAAGATTCAACAAGCACTTTTCAAATACGGTGGCAACAGGTTTTCAATGAAAGAGCTTTATGGGAGAATTTTATTTTTCAAACTACTTTAATACTTTCTCGTCCACAATGATCTCGATCTTATCTAATGTAACTAAGTAGGTGTTTCTTGCGCTACAGTATATTCACCGTCGTCTTACTGCCACCGTATTGGAAAAATCTTGCCCAAAACATTAACAGCCTTTTCCCAGTGATCATAATAACAGTGTGATACAATCAATTTAGTTTATACCTAGGACGGGTGATTATTACAGTAGTTAGTCTACCACCTCAAGTTAGCCACTGTTTCAGCACACATTTCGTAACAATTACGATTTTCATTATTTCCTTTCTTCAATTATTTACTGGCAAAAGCTATATTTAAGGAATATCTACAGGACTTGATTTAAGAAACATTGAAGAAACCCGTCTGCAGTTACAGAAGAAATGAACAGAGTTAAAATAAGTCGTTTATTTAAGGATTAGGAGTCCAGCCAATTATTCGGGTCGATCAGTATAATACATACTTTGCTCAGCTGAACACAGATTTGTCCGAATCGAAACATGGTTTTTATGCGCTGAGCAAAATTTTGATCATCAAAACAATTTCGATGTAATCAACCACTTCATTTTTCAACCATTCTAGCCCGATCCCTTACATCTGTAACCAATCAAAACTAATGCATTCAGAAATAATTTTGCCTTTAAATTCTATTGTTTTTTTTTCTCTGGTAAAAGAAACTACTATTTTTTTTATATAATTATTCTTTTCTTTTATTTTAAAAATCAATAATAATTAAAAAGTTTTTCTTTTGTGACGGACTTTGATATGTGGAGCAAAAAAAAGGACATTATTATTTTTTTTTACATAACAGTTAAAAAATAAAAATTCAATTAAATTATTTAATTTTTTAAAGTATTATTCAAAATATTGTATTATTTAAATAAAATTAAAAAAATAAAGTAATTTATCTTTGTTTACAATTCCTTTTGGTAAATATTTTCGTCTATTAATCCATACTCTTGCGCATGCGTGGTTAAGCGTGCATAAGCATATGGGAAGATGAAAGTGTTTCGTTTCAATTAAATTTTCTTATACAAACTTTAAAAGTGCTTTATCCATTTAAATTATTTAAGCTTTTGCTTTTATTGATATCTGAAGAAGGTCGTTCCCATAATGACATGGGCTTTGATGCGTTCGGTGCGATTTGTTTCTCAACAGAATTGCATAGCAAAGAGCAGACGACATACATGGATCCGAAGGAATCTCTCGAGTTCATGGAATTCTCCAAGAAAATCCGACTGGCTTCGAGCAATTTCTGATGCAGAAAAGGTGGTGGGATACTCCACCTCTTACTTAAGCCTTCGATGTCTCTTAAGTGATGAAATATCGAACATTGCCTCGCATCTCCGCAAATTGGTGGGAAGCAACCATCCGTTATTAAAAACAGCCAAGTTAGTTCTATAGTATTTAAAGAATAAGTCAATATTTTCTCAGAGTTCAGCCTAAAGAAATAAAAGGCGAGAAGGTAGCATTCGACCAACAACATAAAAATAAGGTTCTTTTGTCACGAGCTACTATTCCTATCAACAACATCCGAATCCAAATTCAAAAGATCGGTTAAAACCTCAGAAACTAAGTAAGAACAATTCTCGCTCCCGGGCAGTTAATTTAGTTTGAACACTTTATATCAGGTTTCACTGCGATGCAGTTAACAATAGATTTTTACACTGAAGTTTCGAAATTTAACAAGGGAAGGAAAAAGAGTAATCCTGAGCTTTTAACGTGATTCAATCAGTTTACCGACCGCGTGGTATTCAAACAGTTTTAGCGATCCTGCGATCAGAGTCGTTTTTCGCTTTGAATCGAAACAAAATTGATAAAAGTATAGCTATTTACTTTAGAAAATATTTTTCACTTACAAGGAAGCTTTTATATATTTGCTATCTACGAAAGGCACAAAGGAACCAAAGAGATTTCGCACCTCGAGCTGTCGCCGGGGAGTGACTGGGACGGTCGTTTCGTTCTCTTTAGGACTCATCAGCCACCCAAACTCCACCGATGATAGACGGAAGCGTAACTAGAGAATTTTTCTTTAGGGTAGGGGCCTATTTATATTTTCCCTTTGTGTTTGGGGAAAAAAAGCGGATAAATTTAAACTTGTACCTTCCTATATTTGCATTCTTATTGTTGCAAATAATGCAAACAATGCCAATAAGTTAAAAAATATTTTTTTTTAATTTATTTTTATATTTAAAATATAAAATAATTACACTAATATGTATTTTCGCTAGGTGGGCCAGACCCCCTGCCCCCTAGTTATACCTATGATGATAGACTCAGAAGCTGCGAACATATAAGAAACCCACTCTCGCCCCGAAAGCGGGATCCCAACCAAAGCAAAACACAAACAAAATTTAAATATGTTTTGTAATTTGTATACGAAATTATGTTAGTAAAATAAATAGGTTATTTACAAAAAAAATGTATAAATATATATAAAAGCTTCCTTGAAAATTAATATGTTTCTAAAGTAAGCAGCAGTATTAACATCAAATGAAATGCGAATTTTAAGCGAAATACTTACATTCTTATATAAGTTTGATGTATAATATATCACCTTAAAAAAATTGTATAGCATTATAATCCAAGTAATCTTTGGAAAGTTTCAGAATGAAATGAATAATAAGGACACCACCACTATGCAAGCGCAACCAAAACTAATTAACCTACCTTACATGTTACTTCAACTGTATTGTGCAGACTCTAGTCATCTTAATTAGGGAGAAAAAATGACTTTTACCCAAATTTTCTTCAGCTGAATAACCCAATTCTCAATGATATTTATAATGATTAATCAATGATTCAAAGATGTTAAAACAAAAGTTTTAAAAAATTGGTAATAAATTGATAAAAATTAAATTTTTGGTTTTTAGAATGCACTAGATTTCCCATTTATAATATTTCTTAATCTCATTGTCTGAAGACACTGAACATTGAGAATTCCAGCTGATAAGTGCTAATCAAAAACTGCCCAGAATCCTGCTGAAATACTGAACTTTCCATTAAACATAATTGTGGAGTTAAAATACCTAGTAATTTAATTGAGATCTTATATCTGTTTTTGATACATTTTCTTAATTTTCCGCTCCACCTTTCTCTATGTAAAGATGGATTTCAATGAAGTCCAGCAGTGATTGTCTGTTGTTCCATTCACTGTTATTTCATGATCAATAAAAAATTTAGCGAAAGGACAATCCATAAAGCAGTATTTTTGAAATCTTGCTTTCACATTTCGAATATGTCTGTTCTCCTACGTTTTTTGTTCAATTTTACAATTTTCGATATGGCATATTGTTATTTATTTTTAATTTTAATAATAATGTAAAAAAACAAAAAACTGTAACATAAAAGTAAATCATACTTAAGTGTTTAAGCTAAACACAATTAAAGTGTTTAATTACTTAAACACTAAAACTTTAATTACATTTTAAAAATCAAAATTTTACATTAAGTTTTATGTTCAGCAAAAAAAAAGCAAAAGAAAAAAAATTCAGTTTTACATACTTTTTTTTCATGAGATAAAATAAAGAAATTAGTTTTGAAAATAATTTCTCCAAATAATAATAAAAAACAAATAGTCAGGACTTAACTATTCTGATTTCCTCTTTTCCCCTCAGATAAATAATCCTAATAATCAGAGAAAGAAAAAAAAAATAAGTAACACTAAAATAATTACACTAAATAAGTAATAAGTTTGTATGACTGAGTACACCCATGCAAGCTCTCCTCTATTACAAATGAGATGAATTTTCATTAAAATTTAAATACAGGTTCACAATCCATATCTGAAATCATTGGGCCGAGACGTGTTTTTGGAATTCAGAATGGTACTACATTATTATCTGCAGTAACTCCATTTCCTGTATATTGATAATGAGAGATACTTTCTTTTGTTTTCTTTTCTTTTTTCTACTGTTCATTGCAGCTTTTCTTTTTCTTTTTTTGCATTTTCACAATCAAATTATATTCTGATTACATGATGTACTTCTGCACAGTAATGGCTCTCGTACACAGCTAAATCAACTGACAGCAGGGCCGTAGCTACCACCGCGGCAGCCAGGGCCCCCAACGAAGGGGAATTTTTTTTTTATGAAACCATAATCACTTGTTGCCCCGGGGCCCCCATTCCTCTAGCTACGGCACTGACTGACAGATACATAGGTTTTGTGAGTCATTATTCAGTCAATGTTTGATATTATTCAGACCATGAAAGAAGCTTTCAGTTTGCAGAGCTTTTCTGTATTCAGAATTTCGGATACCTGAGTTTGTGGACCTGTTTTGTCTATTTTGATTACCCAGTATTCATCAATTATAATGACTGATTTTTCTTTTCTGTATTTTTTTATTTGCATATATTGAATAATATTGGATATAAATTATCAGAGGACCCCCTCAATAGTGTAATATTTTCCCTCACTTTTTGTCTCAAATATTAAGGAAGAAATTTCATGTATGCCATTCATAACTCATGGGAGTTTCTGAATTCCAAAATGATTAGGAAGAAGTTGTTTTAATGAAAACGGATAGTAAAATATCTTCTTCATCGCACATTACTGATATATTATTCAGTCTGTGCAGTTGAAGATCTTGGAAATCTCTTTCTGTTTCACTTAGTTCACTTAACGATGGTCCATTTATAGATTCCTAATTATGAACTGGAGAAGATTGATTTGATCTTAGCAGAAGTTTCCCAGCTTGTTCTCCAACAGGCGTAGGAGTTATCCAATCCTCTTTTTAAGTAGGGATCAGTTGCTTTCTCAGCCAGATGAGTATCAGTTGCTCTTCTGACCTCAACTGCATTTCTTTGGCTGATTAACAGCTCCAAGTCTCCCTTGTGCTACTGCGTTAGTAATAGTCTGCACCTTTAGCTTTTAGTTACTTGAGGAAGAAGGTTGAAATTGAGAGTCGGCCCCCTTATACCTAGAAAGTATCTGCCAGAGGATACTATAGTAGCTTACATCTATGTAATGTTAATATTTAATCTAACTTTTAGAATGCCCTAATATGCATCCGAGAAAAAAAAAGAGTAGAACGAATCTAAGTGAAAATATGCTGTCTGTCCATTTGCAGTCAAGATAACTCATTATGATGATTAGCGACTCAGTCTGAAGACTGGTTAGGATGAGATCCATGACATATTCCTCCATCTGTTTCTATCCTGCATTCTCTTCAGTTCCACAAAGCCTCTAAATCCTAAATCCTTGCATGTTTGTGTAATAAAATTATTGCAAGGTCTTCCTCTTCCTCTACCTTTGCTTGGAATCTTCCCTTCTAGGACTCTCTGGGGAAAGTGAGAATAAATGAAACGCACTTACTTACAAACATGTATAACAAAGAATTGACAATGATTGCAACAATCCAACAGTTTCGGAATACTCCGCGTATTCCTTCATCAGGGACGGCACAAACATACAAGACATTTAAGACTACACGAGGTGGGAATGCATGGTGAGAGTGAGGGAAGTGAGAGGATTAGGCAAGTTTAGCAATAGTCATTATTTAAAACTTGCCTAATTCTCTCACCATGCATTCCCACCTCGTGTAGTCTTAAATGTCGTTGTGATGTCTTATATGTTTGTGCTGTCCCTGATGAAGGAATACGCGGAGTATTCCGAAACTGTCGGTTTATTGCCGTCATTGTCAATTCTTTGTTATACATGTTTGTAAGTAAGTGCGTTTCATTTATTCTCACTTTCTCTTTATTTTAATGCAGTCACGTTAAGCCTCCTTGCTGTCTGTATAGGATTATCACATCTCAAAACATGTCCCAGCCATTTAAATCTTCTTTTAATTATGCTTATAATTTTCTATTCTTCATCCACTATTTCTAATATCTCCTTATTTGTCTTTCTGTCCAGCTGATTTTTTTCCTTTCTTCGGTTACATCACATTTCAAAGGCTTCTAAATATTTATTTTCCTAAGTGTTAAGTGTCCATGTTTCCGAGTTATATAATGCAACCGACCAAATATAAGTTGTTAATATCTTTTTCCTTAGGTTAATATCTATTTTTTTTTTTTACATTTCAGTAAGTTTTGTTTTGTTCTCAATGCAGTCTTAGACATTGCTATTCTAGATTATAGGAAGTTGAAATTTTAAATCTGTAGGTTGTTAGAAGTCTTGTCCTATTAGTTTTAGTTCATATCTAACTGCTTTGGGAGAATAGAAAAAAAAATGCTCAAATATATGTAATCATTCAAAAATTATTCATCTTAATATGAAAGTGTAATGGTAGATTAATCTTACCAAATGTGATCTTTTGATTCTGAGAGAAATTGAACCTATAGGAGTCGGAAACTGCTATTATCATGAATAAATAAATTCAAATTACACAAAAAAATTTTTTAAAATTTACTATCCCTGCTCTTGACGTCTATTTTTGGATCTTAATATTCAGGTATTAAAAAGTTGGCAACTATATGTTATTCCTTTAACATTTTAATATGCAATTTTATGTTAACATTAAGCTTTTAGTTTTATTGTTCTTTTCCATAGTTAATCATTATTTAATTGTTATTGTTTATTTTTTTAACAGATCTCTGATTTACAATGGTCGGCATAATATGCTCACAAGAGGTTTAATCATATTGCTCATATCCAAAGCGGCAGGATTTCCTTCAAATGAAAAAGAACATAGTGCAAAAGCCATGATTTCTCAAAGGTATAACATCATTACTAAGAAGAACAACATTTTGCTATAAATATCTTCTTTACTGATACAATATTTCATTCCATTTCAACAAGGAACTTCTTCAGGTGAGGATAAGAAAAAACTTTCTTTTTCCTTTACACTTCATTCGATACGAATACCTTAAAATTAAATACAAATTAAGTACAGGAAAGAAGATATTTATAGTGAAATGTTGTTCTAATTTATTTAAAATATATATAAAGACTTTGAGGTCATTACTAATATTTAATTTACTCCCTCAATGTATCAACATTTTGTAATTGGAATCTAATATTAATTTTTTTTTTAAATTCAGTAATTTCTTATGTGTTAAACAAAAACTAAATTTAGTAAAGATGAGAATGATTTAAGGGTTTTGAAAGCTTACAGATTGTATTTCGCTATTGAAAGTATTCATGCAATTTGGTTGGACTTTGAATGCATTAAATCTGAATTTATATTATTCAGTTTTTTTCTTTTTCTTGTTTCTTTTAAATTATGAATAATCCTTAATGTTCAATCGTCAGTATTGTTCTAAAATCTCAAAATAGCAATGCTACCTTTCCTTGATACAAATTCTAAAAATATCATTTCAAATAAAAAGAAAGAAACAAATACGATCACTATAAATTATATCACTTAACTAAATGAATTATACTATTCAGACAATTTCAAACAAATAGTTTGTGATTATTGAAAACATTATTAAAATAACTTTCAAAAATAAAAATACATAAAGGAAAATTAACGTGCAGCAGGTGAATTTAAATCATAAAAACAAAACAAGGGCAGCACAATGAATAATAAAATCTGGTTCAGTTATGAGAGGGAATCGGGAACGGCCGTTTTGTCCTGCAAGGGACTCATCAGCCCGATCCGCCCTCCCCGTTAAAGGAACCCAGAAAGGCAAGAACATAAGTGAAGATCACCTCCACACCCGGCAGTGACCCCCGAGAACTCTCATAACTGAATCAGAAAGAATTTTATTATTCATTGTGCTGCCCTTGTTTTGTTTTTATGATTTAAATAAAAATACAGTAAAACCCCGTTATTACGCTCCCGCTTATAGCACTATCCCGTTCTTTACGCTCCTTTTATCAGGTCCCTAGAATTTTCTATATATCTCTGTATACTTTTACCCTCTTATAACGCTTCAAATCCCGCTTGTAGCGCTTTTTTATATCGGAAATTTTGTATCGAAAAGAAATGTAACACTGTAAAGATTCTTTTTTTTCCCCTGGTAGGAGGGAATCTTTGAACTCTGTGAAGTTGCGGGTCTGTGATACAGTTGTGCAAAATGTCGAAGCGGAAATCCGTAAGTATGACGAGAATTCTACAGAAGTCAGAAGGATTCCGCAGAATCTCTAGGAATTCTCTCGTCCTGTCTGCGAACAATAACGAAAAATAGGGATGCAATTACCGATGCAGCGAAGGGTTGTTGCAAAAATAAAAAAGTAGTGTGCACTAAATCTGCTCCGAAAATATATTAGTATTGTTCCTAGTGGTGTATCAATTGACGTTAATAGTTACCTCAACCGCATTGAAAATGTCATAATTCATAACAGTAGCACACACACACGGCAAACCACAATCAAAGATCTTTTTAATAGGAAATAAGCTCATATTTGCAGTATATCTATTGCAAAATCATGTATGTTGCCTGTAAAATGATGTCCAAATCTTTCCCCATCTCATAAATCATTTCCCGTCTATAGCGCTATCCCGCTTATTACGCTTGTAGGTCATGGTCCCTTGACGAACGTAATAACGGGGTTTTACTGTACATGTTTACAACAAAAATCATCAGTCAGTAATAAATGCAAGATAAAAATATTCCTTTAATTTTTACAAATGACTGTTGTTCTGAGTAAGCTGTCTTTTACACCAAGCAATTAGAACATTTAAAAGATTTTTAAAAAACAAAAACATATCAAATATTTTCAAATTACTGTGCAGTGAAAACAAGCAGTTGTTAGTATCTATAACTGAACAGTTCTGATCTCAGTCCTGTCTGAAGCCATATTTGGGTGTAATCTAAAAAAAAATAACCAAGAAGTTTTAACAATTTAAATCCTTCTTACCTTAGAATGTGATTTCTTAATAATTTCTTTCTTTCTTTTTTTTTAAATTGTGAAAAATAATAAAAAAGGACTCATTTATTTTCAAATTGCAATAACTAATGAATACAAAAACAGTACAAATTGTCCAGTTTCTGAAAAATAAATAAATAAATCTCCGTTGTTTATTTTAGTTGTTGAAATCAGGTTAACTTTTATTCATATAAAACCACGTGCCAATTAATGGCTTAGCTAAAAGGACTACTATTCATTTTTAAAACAATGAAGAATAGTAGAAACTAGTTGACCCGTGCGAATAATTCGCAACAAAAAACACCTTTGAGAAATAATAAACAACTCCAAAGCTGTCATGCATGTTAGTTAAACACATTGTCAATAGATGGCTTTCTCCATTTTTATAAAAAGGTTTTTAAAATAAAGTTTTTTAATGAAAACATTAATTTTAAACAATTTGTTTATTTTTTGTCAACAGTGGTGAACGTAATCTTCAAAATGATGTCTCAATCATTGATTTTGATTAAGTTTTATAGTATGATAAAAAAAAAAAAAACACCTTTCAGAAATAATATATGAGAAGTTGACAAATTTTTATGTTTTTTATTGTAATAAATCGTTTATTTTTATTAAAATATAAATCTTTGTTTTGTTTTTTTTATCTGTTCTTATTAAATAAACGATGAAATATCATTTTAAAGTGCATTTTTATTCAAAAAAAGATATATTTGAAGGTTACGACGCTACAGCATTATTTGAAATATTGTTTCGCTTTCGAAAAATAAGTCGCTTCTGTTAAAGCATGTCTACATTTTTATAAAAAGGTTTTTAAAATAAAGTTTTTTGACGAAAACATTAATTTATTTTTTGTCATTAGCGGTGAATGTAATCTTCAAAATGATATATCAATCATTGATTTTCATGAAGTATTAAGGGAGATATGGCATACCTACACAAAAACACCTTTGAGAAATAATATATAAGGATAAGATATAAATCCGTTGTTTAGATTCCATTGTTTCTTTTTCGTTGGTAATTTTTGTCACCTTCTTGTATTAATCCCTTGACAAACACTCACTTGGAAAAAGATTTCAACTATAGAAGTTAAATCATCTCCGTTTCCATAAATATGCGTATGAAGATTCAAGAAGAATTTGTAGTTAATGAATGGAAACAAACATTTTATTTCTTCAAAAAAGCGAACAAGAAAATTACATCAAGTAAAATAAAAGTAAAACTTACAACTAAAACAAAAAATAAATTTAAAGTTTCAAAGTCACGATATTTACAATTCTAAACAATGTCTCTATATAGAAGAGAGAAATATTTTTGGTTTTACATTCTGAAAAAGAATTCTGATGTCTTCTCCATGCAATAATATTCCTTTTGCCTGGCACACATGTGCAACTGCATTTGCTTGGCAGTGCTGTGGACGTACGGACACAAATAGATTTTTTTTTTAATAATGTAGATTATAATTTAAAGGTAAACATAGATTTTTCGTTGTTATTATTTTCATTTCTTAACAAAGAAAAAATTGATGACAACATTTTAAGGAAAATAGACATTAAACTCTTCCATTGAACTTCCATTATTACAGGTACTCCTCACTTTACATCTGAGTTCCATTCCGACAACTACGTCATTACGCAAATTGGAGCTTGCGTCGGGAATATAGGATGTTGTAAAATTATAAAAAATTATGCAACAAACTTCAAATTTATTCATAAAAAGACATAAACATGTACATATTATCATTTGTTTATTTGGTTATCTGGAGCTGTAGAGGGACCAGGTAAGAGAAATGACGATGATGAAATAGAAGTTGTACCTTCAAGGGCGGAGGTCGTAAATGTGAGTGGTCGTTAAGCAGATAGGTCATAAAGTGAGGAGTACCTGTACAGTTTTATCAGTTGTATAGTTATATAAGCATGGGAAGTTTCTGATTCATTATAACCCTTTGCGAAACCAAATACACACAGACACTATCATCACTATTTTCTATTAAACTCTTGTAGTAACAAAAATGGAACACTCAAAAATATTTAGGATTAAGAAATGCTGTCTTTTCTTAATTGACTTTTCAATGAATTTGATCAGCTTTTAAAGGAATTTGTAAATTAATTCTCAATGTATTGAATATTTTTAGGCAGAGGTCATTGGCTGAAATTACTGAAATGGTTCACACGGCTTATTTAATTCACAAAGGAATCGTAAATATCTCGAGTCTTGAAGTATCTGAGAGCACTTCCATTCAGGACATGGAATTTGGCAATAAAATTGCTATTCTCAGCGGTGATTATCTGTTGGCAAATGCCTGCTTAGGCCTTTCATCCCTTAGGAATAGTAAGGTAATTCTTTTGTAGGATTCATTCACAGTCTGATTTAAGTGTGGGATATTTACTTAAGATATGAGTCCTTGATATTGAAAGAGACTCAAGGGATTAACATTTTTGTTGCAAAGTACATTATATGAATCTGGAAACTAGGGATGGGTAGTTCATGAACGACCTAGTTCATGAAAAGAACTATATAGTTTGCAAACGACCTAGTTCAAATGAACTAGTTCGTTCTTTTACCACTCCACTATTGGCTAATGGAATTGGTTTATTTCGTTTTATATTAAGTATTTTGGTTGTAAAAGTATTTGAAAACCTTTTTTTTTTTTTTTTTTTGGATGTTAAGGTAAAAAGAAAGACTTAGTTCATTTGAACTAGTTCAATAAAAAGAACTATCTCAAAAGAACTAGTTCAGTAAAAAGAACAACTTTGCCCATCTCTACTGGAAACAAAAAGTTCTGTTCCCTTAATAGATAGGTACCCACCCAGGAAGGGGATTTTTGTGAGTTTTGGAGAACAGTTTCCATGTGACTGTTACTAACGTTAAGCATAAGTAAGGGAGGTGATAGGAAGGGGTGGAGATTTTTCAGATATTTGGCAATCAACATGTCACAATTCTTATCCTTGAGGCCCAACTTAACGAATGATTCTATCAACTGTCAGTTCCTTTACCTATCGGTTGACAGGATTTTATTTCGAGATTGCTGTGGCTAACTTTTGAACAAGAAATGACAAGTAAATGTTGTTCTGACAAATTGATAATGTAATTGACTTTATAGTGATAATAGCAGTTATTTTTTTGAACTTTTATAACTATTATATGTCGGGTGTTACGGAAGTTATGGCAACTATTTTTTTATTTGCCAAACCTGCGGCATCACTGCAATTCTAGAATATATGTTTGAAAGCCTATTTGATATTCTTCTGATTGGCACTACTGATGTGGTCTTGGTCAATGGAGAAAAGTCACGGGGTCAAGTGAAAAATATGTATTTGGAAATCATCATTTAATAAGGCAATACAGCGTAGCCAAGGAAGAAAAAGGAACACAGGAATTGCTCAATACACATTGCTAACACCCCTCCAAGAAATCTCCAAGGTTATCCACTGTGCATTGCCAGTGTTTGGGAAGGCGGAGAATACTATTGGCTGTATGTGGGTCATTAAAGAGTTGGACATAGGGTGCATGGGCGGATTTACGGGGGTGCTAGGGGGCGCGCCGCACCCCCAGATTTTTGGGATGATAATTTTTTTTACAGATAAATAAAAATATTTTCTGTTATAATAATTTTATTAATTATTAATTTAGGCCTAAAAATGGAACATTTAAATTGGGTTTTGGTGTTTGAATTTGGTATACAAATACCTCATACCTTCCGGTGAGCTCGCAGATATCAAGACCTAAATCCGCCCATGATAGGGTGGACAAATCTTGGAGATACTTTAAGAGCGTAAATAAGTAAATAAATAAATAATCAACATTTAATCCAATTTCTTCTATTTTTTCTGCTTCTTTTGGCTTGCTACAAACAAGCTAGCAGCAATAATGGCAACTTACTTCTTCACTGGAGAGTGAGAGAGCTCTGTGCGAAGGGAAACTTTCATGATTTCAGTCCATTCGAAATTCCAAAATCCACCCTCACTTGGAAGGTCAAATCAGCTAATAGTCTAGGAATTCCTGCTTAACACAGAATCTTGATATTTCCTGGAGATAATCATCTTACCCTAAGAATAAGACATTTCTAGTTATTCTGTGACAAAATATCTGTTCCCGAAGGGGGGAGATGTGAAGGGAATATGGCTCACCCCTTAGCCGACCAAAATCTGTCAATCTCTTCATCCTCTTCATGCGTGGTTAGCTATTGGAGCTTCATTTTCAGATTTCGGAACCCACCTCAAATTATATTATGTATATGATAATAATGCATTAATTATTTGTTTAACAATACATTGTTTAAAGTAATTTATTATAATACTGAATAAAATAAAATTGCCTTTCTGATTCGATTATGGGAAGGAATTGGGAATGGCTGTTTCGTCCTGCAGCGGACTCATCAGCCCAATCCCGCCTTCCCCGATAAAAGAATCAGAAAGGCAAGATGAATCCGCTGAAGGACGAAACAGCCATTCCCAATTCCTTCCCATAATCAAATCAGAAAGGCAATTTTATTTTATTTAGGTGCTGTTCTTGTTTTACTTTCTATAACCCTTTCTCACAGCATGTTAATTTTCTCTATTAATTTATAATACTTTTATTTTCCTTGTATAAGTTGCACTGAAAGAATATTGCAGAGTGGAAAATTAACCTTTCAGTCTCTGAAGAGATACTTTATTTCAAAATATCAGTTGAATATATATATTTCTTTTATTTATATATTTTATACATATTTTATTATATCTTAATATATATTTTATTTATATATTTCTTTTTTTTATAGGCATATTAAATCATACAAAATTTTACTTCTTTGTCTTTAGGTTGTCGAACTAATGTCGAGTGCTATCAGAGACTTCACAGAATCAGAATTCCTTGAAGCACAATCCAAGGAAACAAACAGCTCAGCATCCAGTGAGTTTTCCATTGATCACTGGAAAAAGAAACATTTCCTTTCATCGGGTAGTTTATTGGCGAAAAGTTGTCAAGGTGCCCTTGAATTAGCAGGTCATTCAGAAGAGAAACAGAATAAAGCTTTTGAATTTGGTAAACAAATGGCGTTAGTCTGGCAGGTAAAGAAGTAGTCTCCTAAGTAGAATTTTATTTTCTTATCAGCAGGGATATCAAACATACGGATTGTGATGTATTCCCTTATGACCCATTCGAATTTTTAACAGATATTTCCGATGCTTAAAATCTCTGTTGAGTTCCAAAAGATGTAAGAATGAAAGAATGCAAACATATAAAATGAAAAAAAGGATAAAAAAAAAACAGGACACTTGTCAGTGCATGAAAAACCTTTACTTGTGTAATTTAAGCAAGTAGAAGTTAAGCAGGTTTTCAGATTTTGTAACATTATCAGTGGACTCTTAAAGGCATATACCGGTATAAGCACTTATTCAGTATAAATAGACTATTAGAAAATAATAAAAAAAAAAATGTTTATAAATAATGTTTGTTTTAAGAATATTTGGATGACTGATATATAGTTCGATAGAACTTTCAAATACCAACATTTTCTCAATATAATGTTCTCTTCCCTCTTTTGTACTTTTCCTTTTAATTGATAAAAAGTCAAAATTTGACCCTTTAAAAGGCGACATCTTGGAAACCAAAAAATTTTTTCGAAAGATTTTTGTAGCATTTTGTTTGACTTAAAAAGATCTACAATTTATCCATTTACATGACCAATCTACCTCTTATAGTTTGGCCACAAAATTGGAAAAATGTAAAGTCTTACGACAATGACAGACAGAATAACGCTTTTATAATATAAGATATTTTCATTTGGACTTATTCAGCATTTGTTTCTAACAAGATAAATTTTAAAAATTTAATTCAGCCCATATTTAATATAACATCACTGTGACATCATTTGGCCTCTGACCTTGCACAGTCCAACATAGAGATAGAATGGAAATTGAGAGAATGACTTTCAGATGTTTGGTTGTTAAATAGGAAATTCCCTTTTTTTTTGGTTGTTTTTTGCAGCCAGCCTAAGGGCCCCACCTAAGGAAAATATCCTTTTTTTTTTTGGTTGTTAAATAGGAAATTCCCTTTTTTTTTGGTTGCTTAATAATGGAACTCCCGCCCCGGGCCCCCCAAGGCGTTGCTACGCCACTGCTGGTGATAGTCCATTTTTCTTGAAACTTTTGCAGTTAAACTAGTCAAGACTATGCAGGTACCTGTATCGTGTTATTTAATGTTGTTTATTTATGTAGAGAAATGAAAAATGGTTCGAAGATTGGTGATCAACGCAACTAATGTATTGAGATTGGTGGAGGACATGTTACGACAAAAAGTGCACCATGAATTTGGTGTTGGTCTGGAAGACAAGTCATTCCCTTTTTTTCTTTGATCATATTGTCTTGATCATTTTATTGAAAGCCCTTATATGCATTACCCTTAGGACACTGGCACAACTTCTGCATTGTAAAGAAAACTGACCATTAGTAATAAAGTTAGAGACGTCCTTTGTACAGATTTGCATTCAGATCTGATTCTTCAAGCTTCCCTCTAATGAACAACTGCAGAGGTTTACAGAAAAAGAACTATCATCGGTGAATTCAGAGGCTAGAAAATGATTACCCTCTGAATTTTGGTGCATATTTGTTTGTTTGAACCCAAAGGTGTTCCTTGTCAGTATCCTAATACTTTCCTATTACTTGGCAACGAAGGCTAGCGATTTCAATTGAGAAGCCATACAACTACAATAGAAATTTTTGTTAAATATTTCAACTATTCATTATTATTATTATATCGTTTTATATTATATTATATATTATATTATTAAAAGTTTCAAACCATGGGTTTCCCCAGCAAAGACAATATGGCGGGTCAAGGACCAAAGCACATATTGCCAAGTGTAAAAAAAAAAAAAAAAAAAGTGTGGAAGAATAGTTAGGGATGTGTGGTTGTGTCCATAAATTTTCTAACTATGCATGTTGTGTTGAGTATCACAGCCTTCTGGAGTTGCGCATAAGTGTTTTTACGAAGTCCTAGCGTGCTGAGGCTGTGGTGCAATGTGTGAGGCACCAGACCAGTGGTGAACAGGACGATTGGTACAACACGTACTCGGTCCTGCCTCCACTGCTTCTGGAGCTCATGTACTAGGTCGGTGTATTTACTGATCTTGTCTGTGTGAGTTTTCTGCATGTTCTTGCTGACAGGCACTGCAATATGAGATAGGTCTGTTTGTTGACCTTAACAACAAGTGTGATGTCAGGTCTGTTGTGATTATTATTATTATTATTATTATTCTCTCAGGTCTTTGTTTGAACAACCTTGTTGGATTATTTTGGAACATTTGGTCCACTCTTTAAAAAAATAACATTTTAATTTCTGAGATACATTGGTCCAAAATTAGGGCAAAATAATGAAAGGGAGGGGAAAAGTCCCTCTTTTAAAGAAAAGGGGTTCCAAAAACTATTGAAAAATCAGTAGAGAATAATAAAAAAATATATCCATTCTTAGCAATTGGAATATCTCAAAAGTCTGAAACTCACTTTTTCACGTCTTGATAAATTGTGTTGATTCTCACTACAGGCATTGATAGTTTCAGATTTAGCATAAAATATCCAAATTCTGCAGGGAATGGCATAGCTAAGATTAGGGAATTATTAGGGACAAAACTCATAGTAGCAGTCCTGTAGACGCTTGGCTGAGGGTTGGAGGTAGCGGGTTCTATTCCCGGCCTCGGCGGAGAGCGGGGATTTTTCCACACTCCTTTCACCTCCAAACAGTTCCTAGGGTCTACCCAGCCCTCTGTGGAATGGGTACCGTCTTTCTTTCCCGGGAGTTAAAGGCGGGCGGGCGTCGGTCTGACCACCCAACCTCAACTTCGTCCCGTTGGTCACGAAATGCTGGGAGCCTGACGTTCCGTGCCCCAAATGCCTGTCCAGGCCTGTAGAGGGACACTTTAACTTTTTAGCAGTCCTGTAGTAAGGCTTAGGAGACTTAAGTTACTGAAACATAGTTTGCTTTAAAATTTTCCTTAATTTTGTAATTAATTCAGAATGATATATATTTCTTTTCCTTTTTTTTTTCCAGATATTCTCAGAATTACAGTCATTTACTAATGGTTCCTTCAATGCTCCACGTCCTGCATTAAGTTTATCATCCGTTCCTGTCATTCTACACTTGGAAGGTGATTCTGCTGATATGAAATACTTTTTGGAACATAAAGATGATTTGAAGGAAGTAGATTATAGAAAGGTTAGTTGAAATTTATTTTATATTTACGTGGTGAAGGGGAAAAATGGAAAGTCCGACTTTTCACAAGGAATTAAGAAGCTGTGAAATGTTTCGTCAAAATTGATTATTTAATGTGTTTTTATTTGCATAGTTTTGATACATTTGTAATGTGACGGACGTAGAGATTAAATAAAAAACAAAACAAAAAAAAACTGTAAAGCTCATCGGCAGCAAGATTCAATCCGGGGATCCTGCGCTTCTTGGGCTGCTTGGAAACGGCATAACATACAAAAGAATATGAACATGCTTGAAGTTTTCAAACTCGATTTTGTCAGGAGTGGCTGCAAAGCATGCCCTACAACTTGCACCTATTGCAGTCGTAGTCATGGACTACATGTGCAGTGAAAATGGATCAAATCAGTAGGGGAATGTTCATACCCTCCCCTTGTTAGATGGAAAAAAATAAAGAGCAAGAAAAAAAACCTACTTAGTAACATTCATAGTAATAATACTGTCTGAAAATTTATTGGAAGACTGAAATTCTTGCTACAAACTAAGGTTTTGTAAATTTTCTATACTTTACAAAAGAAGAAATATTTGCAGTTCTAGTGGCTGAGGGTTTACAAGAAGCAAAATTCATATTTACTTATTTATGGTAAGACCATATACGAAGGCCATACTGAAAGTCATAAGCATCAATTTTTTTTTAAATCAAATTAATTTATTTTGGAAAAACAAATACATCACATTATTTTTCAGACCTTTCCTTATTTTTCCACATAGTCTCCATTTTTTTTGGATACATTTTTCCCACCGTTATGGGAGCTTGAAAATTCCCTTATAGTAGAACTCTGTTCCAGCACTGCAAAAATACTGATGCACTGTTTTCGTGATGTTCTTCATCGTTTCGTAGCGTTGGCCTCGCATGCCTTCCTTTGCAGCACTAAAAAGATGATAATTGGATGATGGTAAGTCAGGCTGTAGGCAAGAACTTCCCACCCCATTTTCCGAATTTCCTCCATGGTGGAACAAGCAGTGTGGGACCTCACGTTGTCATGCTGCAGGATGATCTTCTTCCCATTACGTTTATCATGCAATGCACGACAGAGCTTATGAAATGTCATGACGTACCGAGCAGCATTAATGGTATGCCCGGGATCAAGAAATTCCACTGGAATCATGCCATCTGCATCCCAGAAAATGGAGCCCATAACTTTTCCAACTGATGGCACTGTCTTTGCTTTTTTTTTGTTGGCAAATTGAGGTGGTGCCATTCCATACTCAGCCATTTTGTTTGGGTGCATAATGGTGGAACCAGTTTTCATCACCCGTCACAATACTTGTCAAAAACACATCTCTTCATTTTCATACTGCTGAAGAATTTCTTGAGCAATGGTTTTTCTCTGAATTTTGTTTTTGCGAGTCAATAAACAGGGAAACCTAACGAGTGCACACTTTTCCGATAGCCTAAACTCTTAATCATCTCCTGGACTGCACTGTGCCCAATTCCAAGTTGTGCTGCAATATTATTTACAGTATGCGGCCAGCCGCTTTGAGGCTTATATTCAAATTCGATGCTTGTGTTGTCATCTTTTAAATGTTTTACTCATCGTCTGACTTTGTTGGCTCCCAGGCACACATCTCCATATGCACACTGAAGTCTCTCATGAATTTCTGCAGCAGAGATTCCCTCTTTAACGAGAAATTCAATCACAGAACGCTGGCGAAACGAAACATCACTTGCAGCCATTTTGTATCAGCTGTCTTGGTCAAGTGATGGAAGCTAAAGACCTCTCGACTCGCTCATGGTTCTGTCTATAGTCTACTGATTATGGCAATGTTCTTGCTTTTTCATAATTAATATATTGTGATTTTTAAAAAATTGTTACTCATGACTTTCAGTATGGCCCTCAAATGTAAAAGTTAAAACAAAGAAGGAAACACTCATTCATAAAAACGTTTCATTTAAATACTTCTTTGTGATACCAGAATTGAAATTGAAACTTGTGAAATGTATTTTTACCAATCCACACTATTTAAGTGATGCATTTAAAACTCTTGCAACTTTAACCATTTGCATCACATTATCAATCCTTGAAATATAATAAAAGTAAAGAAAGACTAGAACTTTAAAACATTGATGAGGAAGTGGATTTGCCAAAAAAAAAAAAAGAAAATTGAAGCTTGATTTAATAATATTCATTGATAAAACCATTAATTTGTATATCTATACTGAACTTTTTATATTGTGAACGTGTATTGTAAATAAATACTGTTTTATGTTATACCCTTCATTATTTGTCAACATGTAACAATTAATTTATTACATGATATCATCTCCACAGAAACCCCTAGCAAAAGCAGTCTACAAATTGTTTATGATTTAATCAATTTAAAATATATTAAAAAGTGTCTAATAATACGACTTCTTCAGCCAGGATTTGATAACAGCAGCAGTTTACCTTAACACTTTCACTTCCAGCTCATATAATACAAGTAGAGACCCAACTTTCCACAGGAGATTAATTTTTCTACAACTTATTTTCCTGTAAAATTTTAATTTTGTGGCACAGCCCTTCAAACAGAAGCGGCCATAGGTTTTCAACCTAACCTTATCTGTCAATGAATAAATGATAATAAAATCCTTGGTAATACTTTACTCCATTTTTGTTGGTCTCTTGATAGTTTCTTCTTTATTATTATTAATGACTATGAGACCTTCTATTTTTATTTGAAGACTGCTTGTGTGTTGGTAAGTTGCTGTATCGTTTGATCTTGTTACATTTGTTTTTTTGGTTTTTTTCATTATTATGCTTGCAAACACTTTTCTTATTTGGCAAAGCAAATAGTTAAAGGATCCCTTTTACAGGCCATTTAGGTCTCTTTGGTGAATTGGAGATGTAGGCTCTAGTGATCCATAACATCCTGCTCCAATGATCAGGATGAAGTTGGGGTCTGGTGGTAATTCCGAAACCCTCCTGCCTTTAGCCCAAAGAAAGAAACCTAGTCCCCCATTTTATAGAGGACAAGGTGAACTCGACGACCTATCTGGAGGAGATCATCTAGGCAAAAATCTTGGAAATTGAACCCACTTGCTGCCTAGCATCTACATCAATGGGCCACAACAGAAATAATAATATACAAATTAAGCTGAAGTTTTTTTGTTGTGCAAATGTTTTGTGTTAGCCTTCCAATGAAATCTTCTTACAATGAAATAATAAATTCTTCACAAACAAAGCAACATTATAAAATTCCTTAATACTTCCACTAATCTTCTTCTTACATTGCAATATTTCGATAGGCCTAATAGATTTTCTTTTTCAAGCATTACATCTTAAATTGGAAAAGAAAAACCATACCCTTTTATTCCCAAAACTAAAAATAAATAAAATAAATAACATACAATCAAGAGATTTGGAATCCTAATGGAAAAGGACATTTTTTGTCAGTGATTTGGACATTATTTATGATTATTGTTTGTGATAATGATGCACGCATGGTGAAGCAGTTCACGTTTTATTTGTTTAGGATTCCAAATCTCTTGATTGTATGTTATTTATTTTATTTTATTTATTTTTAGTTTGGGGAAGAAAAGGACATGGTTTTTCTTTTCCCAATTTCAGATGTAATGCCTGAAGAAGAAAGGCCAATTAGGCCTTTCGAAATATTGCAATAATAAGATGATGATTAGTGGAAGTATTAAAGAATTTTACAATGAAATTTTTTCACTGTTTTTTTTTTTCATTTCAGATTCCAAATAGAGATGCTTTTAAATTTAAGATAACAGTTTAATGAAGTTTGCTTGACATTTTTCAAGAACAAAATTTTAATTTAATCAGGAGAGATTTTTTAAGTTATTGAAATTTCCCTCAAATCTCTACTTAGAATTCCTAGTTATTTGAAGTGATCTTAGATGCTCTGATGTTATAAATATTATTTTCCATTTAAACTTATATTAAGATTTTAAATGGTTACATCTTATATAGTAAAGAATTTTAGTTAATTTGATTCACTAAATAAGTTTCTTCCTTAGGGTTTTGATTTTCTTTTAGCATTGCTAACAATTATTCTACTCACTCAGGACTGGTGATATTTTAAATAATTTGTATTTTTATATTTTAAATCAGCCTCAAAATATTTTTCTTAATTAATTTTTGATATTAAATTTGTTTAAGTTATGTGGAACTCAGGATGTCAGTCTACTCACAGCGTAGTTGCTCGCAAAATTTGTTCTCAAATGGAATAAAATTTATTCTTGAATGTGTGGATTAAAAGAAGAAGAATTATTCTGTGCAGAAAACTCAAAAAGTAAAAATAAATAAATAAATAAATAAATAATGAAAACTCAATTTCACATCCTTGTTAGCAAAATGTTTTATTACCTAAGCAACATTATCCATAGGCGTACCAAGGAGAGGGTTTTAGGGATTACCCCCCCCCCCCCCTCCACCGAAAAATGAGTTGTAAATAAGGAGGAGTAAAGAACCAAAAAAAAAAAATTGTAGAAATGGTAATTGACGTTAACTTTGCAATGATTCAAACTCAACAGTTCTGAATTTGTCTGTTTCCAAGATATCACATATACTTCAAAATTCTTCTCTAAAACCCCCACCAAAGCCAATTTCTGATTGTGCCACTGCATAATCAGTAAGCATATATATATATATATATATATATATATATATATATATATATATATACACACACACTAGCTGGGTACCGTCGCTTCACTCCAGAACCTTTGCATACATAGCATAAAAAAAAAAACAACTTTATTTATTTAGCAAATTAATATCGAGATCGGAAAATATACGAGTTCCCAGCCTGTTGTGGCCTTCTCCGGATAACTCAGATGTATTGTGGGTTGGCACCACATACCTATATATTGATATGGCAACTTTAAAGCGAAAATAGAAATCCTCTTTATTGGCTATCCGTGGGAATTTCGAAAAATCCGGCCTTATTCCTTGTCTATATCATAAAGGGAACCTCTGTGCAATATTTCAGCTTTCTAGGTCCAAAGGTTTGGGCTGGTCGTTGATGAGTCAGTTAGTGAGTAAGTCAGGACTTTTCTTTTTATATAGGTAGATGTATATAATATTCATTATTGTTTATGATACAAATACCATCATAAACAGTTTTATCATAGAATTTGTAGTGCTCTTGTGATTGACTAAATATAATCTTTTATATTTTAATCAGAAGACCCCTTGTTTTACAAATTCCACACTGAATAATTGCTCAAATTTTCATAAATTTCCTTTAAAATCTACAGGCATTTCAGCACATTAACTGCTTTGTGATTATCATCATTCATCAGCTGGGCTTAGTTCAAAAGTTTGATGGTAGCTCAGTTGAGTAAGTCAGGAGTTAGGTCATCCTTGCTCTAATTGTTCAGTTTTTCCCTTCCCAATGACAGAGGTTTTAAGAACTTACTGAATTTTATAATAATCTTTTGAAATCTTCTACATAACAATGATTTTGTTTGTTTATTTTTGTTTTCTTTGTTTATTTTGTAGATTCATTCAGCTGTTAATAAAGGTGAAGGCATTGCCAAAGCAAGACAATTGTGTCACTTCCATGCAAAGAAGGCTCTTAAAATACTGGACCAATTTGAAGAATCAGAAGCAAAACACGTCTTAAAAAATATCCTCCATTCCTTTCAGGAATAGTTCAGTCAAATAACATTACAAGAAGGGATTGGGTTAAAACTGTTTTGTTTAGTTCTCAATAAATTATTTGAAAATACAAATCAAAATGGGTATTTTTTTTTTAATAGGATTCAGAGATTCATTATTATTATTGGCACAGCAAAAGAAGAATCATCTTATTTGGAAAAAAAATGGATCACTTAGTTGATCCTGGAACATAAAGTAATATGGTGACGTCACAAGAATGGGTTACTGTAAGGCCCTCACAGCAAAGCTAGAGGTATAATTGAAACAGTTTCCATTATTTTAAGAGTCAGGGTGATGGAATATGTATTTCTGAATTACAGTAAACTCCCGATTATCCGTGGGCAGCTTATCCGCTTTGCGGATTATCTGCGGACATTCTCCTGTTTCCATTTTTTTTTTTACTGTACAATAAATTACGGAATCAAAAAAAATAAATAATCTAGAATAAAAGAGGCTAACAAATTAAATGAAGACAATTAAAGACAAACAATTTAAAGAACCTTATGGGAGGAGCTTAGACCAGCAGGTTACACTACATTACGGGAGAGCCTACCAGTAATAATAAAATTTAAAAATAAATAAATAATTTAAAATAAAATAATTGTTTATAATGTACATACTGTACTGTATGTATTGCCATTTTAATGTAAATAAAACATGATAAAAGCAGTTTTGTGTTGATTTTCGTCCTATTTCGGATTATCCGCAGAATTTGCTTATCCGTGGTTGCCGCGCCACCCAATTCCGTGGAAAATCGGGAGTTTACTGTACTAGGAAGATCGGTTATTGCTACGAATTTGTCCTATTTGACGGTGAAGAGAATTGTCAAAGAGTGAAAAAAAGACAAGAGGCGCAATTTTAATTCCTCACCTGGGCATTTTCTTTTCCTTGTTCGAAGCAACTTTTGGGTATGGATTATATTTATAAAAAAAATTTAATAATATAAAAATAATACAGTACATAGGTACATTAAAAATGGAAAGAATAAAAAAAAAAATCTTGTTCTTTTCTACTTCGCTTTGCAGAAATTTAAAAACATAGTTACAATGCTTTGCAATAGATGTCACTGAGCATACATGGAATTACTAATCCATAATCCATGATTTTCATCTTTTTTTTCTCTCGTTTAACATGAGTTACCTGGATTCATAACTGTCTCTTGCTAATGTCTTTGAGAAAAATATAAAAAACAAAAACAAATGAGAGTATGACAGTTTTGAATCTAATGATAAAATGTTACTTTTAATTAGCAAAAAGAAAACTGTAAAGTCATTATTAATACTTGGATTGTTTACCAACAATGTTGTCAAAAGTATTGCTATTATTAAAACTAATAACACAAAGAAAGTTTATTTGGCAATTTGAAGCAACAAATGCCAACAGGTAAGGAAAGGTAAATAAGCGATAATTTCATTCACATAAAATTTTGTTTTTGCTGATTACAGCATTGTTGTTCTTAGAAATGATTTCCTCTTTAATTTAGTCGACTTATAAAAGTGGACAATTTAGGTTTGAATCTGAGCATACTGTGTTTCAAACTGACTGAAACTTATTCATTTATTTAAAGCGGAGTAATTATAAGACTGCATTATCATAAAGCAACTACTAGGAAACAATTCAGAAATTTTGAAGCGATATCTTATAAGATACTCAACATAGGAATCCCATGTTACTCTGCTAACATTAAAATTCAATAATTCATTTCATGCCATATACTATTCTCCATGCCTGTCTGTTGTCGCTAAATGAAAAGATAGGTACATTGTTTTTTAAGTTACTTTCTTCACATACACTGCTTACAAAACTTCGAGGATATTACGAAGTGAATATAATACAACCAAAATATGGAGTTATTTGAGTTTATTTATTAAAGAACATCATCAAAGAAGCAAATGACACGAAAATGGAAGTTGTCTGAATATGCAAATGAGGTGCAGAATCCATTTATCGGGATTGAGCAGGATGTGACACATGGACGGGGGTTAACATTCGCATGTCAAATGTGTCACACATTGACTCTTCAGTAGGTGTAAGGTCACCTGAGACTGCTACATCACACTGATAGTGATGAGGCATGGAGAGGATCAAATTATCCAGCAGTTCCTGTGGGATTCGTGGCCACTCATGCACGCAGCTGAGGAAGTGATATTGGAGGTGACTGGTAACACGTCTTCCTAGTGTATCCCAAGCTTGTTCGATGGGATTCAGATCTGTAGAACGTGAAGGACAGCCCATGCGCTCGATTCCAACCTCTTGCAGCATATTGTTGAGGTACTAAAGGCTGTAGAATTTCATCCTGATATCTTTCAGCATTCACCATGCTATTTCTAACAATATGGAGGTCGGTACGACCACCAATGCTGATGTCCTGCCCACACCATGATTCCACCTCCACCAAACGAATGTCTTTCTTGCATGAAATGAGGATTCTCCTGTTTTCCACGTTCACGCCAGATCAGGTCACGATGATTATCAGGCTGCAGGCTGAATCTTGACTCATCTCTGAAGAGAACCGTGAACCACTCTTCACAGGTCCAAGAAAGATGCATTTCAGCCCACCTTCTGCGGGTTCTGCAATGTTCAGAAGTTAACAGAATGTATACCATTGGTTGCCGAGCATACAGTCCACCATGGTCTGAGTACACACCCATCGTCCAGTAGCAGCGAGAAACTGTTCCCGCAACTCAGCCGCATTGCTTCGCCGGTTCCTTTTTGCTATAAGACGCTCTATGACTCCATGCTTCAGATTTGGGTAAAACATGTTGCAGGGGCATTTTCAGGTGACACTCAACGATTCTGTCACTTGTTGTTGATCCAGGAAAGTGGAGATAATCCAGCAGCGCCAGCCTCTTTATACAGGGTTTTGGGCAAACATGCAAATTAACGTTTTGCATCATATTTGCATATTCAGACAACTTCCATTTTTGTGCCATATGCTTCTCTGAGGATGTTCTTTAAGAAATAAACTCAAATGCCTTTGTTTTTTGGGTAAACTATGTTCATTTTGCAATATCCCCTAAATTTTGTGAGTAGTATAACTTGGAATAGATGCATTTTTCTGTTTGCCGGAGTAATTCAAAATTGCTTATACAGTACTGTTACGAAATTGACATTCACTTAATGCAGAACGATTTGTGAATTTACCAGTTTTACAATAATGCTTCCATTAATGTCAGAAATAATGAAACAAATTTTAATCATTTACTTTACATTTTTTGGGTTTTCTCTTTAAACTGCTGTATTTCATATTCTTGGTGTTTTAGTAATAAGCAAAGAATCTTTTGAAATACTTGATGTGCACCCTGAAACAACAACAAATTGTGTGTGAAGTGTCCGTGCACAATGGATCTCTAGGGTTGCCATATGGTGAACCCTATAAGAAACTATTGAATTTCCAGGGAACAGATATTGAGGTGGTTTCCCGTTGCCTTCCTCAGGAAGTCATTAAGAAACGACTCCAGACCTGACGAGAAAGATGAAGAAGCAAACAACACAGAAAAGGATTTTTTTTCCAAACATCCATGCTGACAGCAGGATTTGAACCAGGTTCTGACACATCTGCCTCATGGCAGACCTCCACCAAGGCCACTAGACTATGCTGGAACAGCAAAACATCTGTATGTGTGTGTGTGTGTGTGTATATATATATATATATATATATTGGTGATATGCCATTTGAAAAGCAAGCAAATATATATATTTCACATGGCAATTGAGATCTTATTACAGGAGAGTGGCTTAAAGTGATAAAACTGACATACTGCATTTCAAAATTTAGTAATTGTGTAGTAATTTATGGTAACAACAGAGATGAAACTTTATTACTTGTCAGATCACAAATTTTTATCAAAAGGACGTCATAGGCAGAATATCTCAGAATGACTAATCTTAAAACAGGGTTAATGATTTACCAAACGATGCAAGTTTTTTTTATTCAAATATTATTAGCTCATGTCGCAACTCAATTGAACTTAATCCAGGAGTAGCTTCTGAGTACTTTGAGAATATTTGGAGAAAGTTTGGAATATGCAGCATGTTAACTTTTTTTAACTATTCTTCTTAATTAAAGTTCAACGCATCAACATTTCTTGAAAAAAAAACAAAAAAAAAAAAAACAATTATTCTTCAATTTGAGGACTACTATGTAAATATACAATAAATACTTTAATTTTATTACTTAAAAATATTTCCAGAAACTGTACAATCATTAGGGATTTTTTTCCCTCTGAAATTATTTACAATGAATCATGATTTATTTCAAGAAGCAGTTATTACACAAATATGTAAAAAATTGTCCGGATGACTAAAATGCTCACTGAGCCATTGAATGGGAACGTCTAAACTGGGCTGAATACCTTGAATGATGATCCGTTTATTTGAATCTAAAAGGAAAAAAAAAAAAATAGAAACTTCACACTCGAGTACTTTGGTAGAGATTTAATTGTTATGTGATGTTAATTTTCATAGGTTAAAGTACAATTCAATTTTTGAAGACAGATTTTGTTGTCGAGATCATGATAATAATGGTTTCTGATTATTGAGAAATCTAGTAATCTAATATGGAGATGTTCATAATTAAAGTTTCCATTTCAAAAGGCTGTAACTGGGGAACTAATCAGCAGAATGACTTCGTATTTGACATGAGGATGCCTGGCAATGGAAGTTTGTTTAGTGTAACAATAAATGCCATTCACTAAATTAACCATTAGGCACTGCACTATCGTAGTGGATACACATGGTATGTTGTGTGTTACTCTCAGACATGTTTGACATGGTGTCCTCCATTATCGGCAAAATTGCATTTTGAGTGTGTCACTGAAAATGTTGTAAGATGGTGTGTAATGCTGGTTTTGAGGTCCACTAAGTTGGCTGTGTGTTCATGAGATGTCCTCACAGCCAAAAGTTGCAGGATTCAGATCTGGCGAATGTGCTGGCCAAGTACGGAAATGACGGCTGATGATTCTGTCTTCGATAAAATGAGTCCGCAGCAACCACTTGACAGGGGTGGTTAAGTAAATGGGATACCATCCTGCATGAAACAGGGTGTCTACCAACCAGGAAATTTGTATTTTTTTTTGGTTGAACAGAATTTTTTGTGAAAATGTCCTTAAATATATGGGAATTGTCCTTAAATTTTTTGTTTGAGATTCAGTAGACACCCTGATGAAAATAACTGAATCCAGGCACTGATGCTTTGAAAGTGTTGGAATCATCTGGTTGGCTAGCAGAGATGGATCTAGCTGGTCATTAGACCAGGTAATGAGATCTTCAAGACCGAGATCTTCAAAAAAAAAGAAAGTTCCGATGACGAAAGCCACTGTAAAACCACAGCCGGGGTAACCTTTGGGGAATGAAGTTGAATCTGTCGCGTGGCGTGTGGGTTTGTAGTTGCCCAAATTCTTCAGTTGTGCATTTTCACATCATCATGCAGCTGGAAGTGAGCTTTGTCCACCATATGTTCCATGGCCAGTCTTTGTCCAGTTCAGTCCAAACAAGAAACTGCAGGGCACATGTTTCACATGCACCTTGATCACGATTAAGCAACTGCTGAACACCGGAAATCTTGTAAGGGTACCAGTGCAGAATTTGTTGTATAGCTTCGTGAACTGTACTGAAGGGTTTGTCTAACAACCGTGCAACACTATGTGCACTGCTACTTCTCATCCTTTCTTCCTATAATGCTGTAGCTACTTCCTCCACTGTCTGCTGAGTAATAGGCTTCCGTCCTCTGACAGGCTTGACCTCTAAGGAACTTGTCTCATCAAATTCTCGGATCATTTTCAGTAAACCATTTCTAGTCAAGGGCCCACTTGCAGTCCTTTAATGTCCTAAACTTTCACAATGCTATTAAGTCACAGCTGTTATTTTGGTAAGACAGCTTCGTGAGAAGCGTGCGATTCCTCAGTAACAAGTGACAGTATTCAGTGAAGTGATGCATTCCTCGGCTGCCTGCTTTTACAGCAGCTTCTTACAAATCATGTGTCATTGCGGGCATTGGTCATCTGCAGTATCCACTATGATACTGCAGCGCCATGTACTGCCCTAGCAGCCATTTTCGGAAATGATGCTTATTTTTGTACCAAACAAAATTCCATTGTTGCAGACGTCCTCCTATCAAATATAAAAGTCATTTTGCTGATTAGTTCTCCAGTTACAGCCTTTTAACTGTGAAGTTTGATTATGAACAGCCTGTGCATTAACTGTAATATCATTCAATCATGTGCACACTGTGAGAAAGATAATGTAAGGGACAAGACTGTGCCAAGTCACATTTGATTATTATTTAGAATTTGGAAAAGTGAACTTCAAAAAAAACAGAATCTGTAAAACAAATAAATGAAATTTATTATGATTATCATATATTTCTGATAAAAGAAAGTTCCAGTCTTCTTAGTTATCTTCCGATTTTTTAAATTCCTTATTAATCCATTTTCTCAGTATAATACAAATGTGACTTTGGGGTCGTCCATTAATCACATGATGATTTTTAGCAACTTTTTAACCCCCCCCCCCTCCCCCTGGTGATACGTGGTGAGGTTTTAAACTACCCCCACCCACCCATACCCAAAATCACGTGTATTTTTTGGGTACAAAGTATCTTACAAATTTTCAGAATATTATCTTTAAATACAGGTATAATCTAATTTAATTCTGGAAAATGAAGCACCGGGATAAAAATGTCCAGACAGTCAGTAAGGTTGCAGGTTGTTTCTGACCGGCATAAAAATAATAAAGGAAAGGTGTAATCATGTGAAAAACATATAAACATTTTGGTTTAGAAATCGCGCGTTCAACGAAAAAATAAATACACGTGATATCTCCCCCCCCTCCCCCCTTGTGATAGTTCGTGACTTTTTCCGAACCCCCTCCCCCCCCCCCTTTCGAGCCTCACGTGATTAATGGAAGATCGCTTTTCTGGAGAACTTTAATGTTTAAGTAATAATATAAAACCAAGAGACATACACTGAAAGTTGTGATCAACAATTCTTACATTCATTTAACAGTAACAAAGCTTAACATCTGAAAAAGTCATTTATGTTAAATCACAATATATCACCAAAGAAAGGTTGACATATAAGAAAACAACCATACCATTTAAACATGCCTGTAAAGCTGTTATTTAAAAGACAAACAAAATAAATCAGTTCATAAGTAAAATTGATAATTAAAAAAGTGAAGTTAATATTCAACTGACAATAATTATATGTTCAAGTCTAAATTATCAAGTCCGAATTAAAATAATAGACAACATTGCAGCTCTTCATTTATTCACGAATAGTTTACAACAGTACATTTTCCAATAGATGTCCTTGAGATATCTGGTATGATTAATCCATCACTATTTGCCTTGCCTCTTTTTTATTCTTAGGAACTGATCTGGTGTAATCACCATCTCCACTTCAGTAGAAGACTATTTGAAATGCACGTTCGTTTCAGATTGTGGGTCGGAGTTGAATGGATCCTTGAAACTTAAGCTCTTTATTTGTTTATTTATAAAAGTGGATCATTATTTATCTTAATCTAGATATAGATCACTGAAGTTCTTGGTAGTCTGTTATTAAATAACATTCACCAATTCCAGCTGTCCCAAGTGTTTTATCAAATCAAAAAACAAAACTGGAAGTATTGGCGATGTGCATTAAAAATTAGACAATGCATACCTGTTTTGTCTCGAACAAATACTTTTATTTTGCAATTATTATTAACATACATAAGTCAAATTCTTTTTTATTTCAGATTTGTATATCATGCTGAAGATAATGTAAACAGCAAAATTCTAAATTAACTGATTTAACAGTTACGAATTCTATGTTTCTTTCTAATCCATTATTAATTCTCCCAAAATTATTCTTTACTTACAATATTTTTAATCAAATTTTTACAAATAAAAAATAGATCAATCAAACTTTTAACTAAATTGTTGTGACTGGATTTATTTTCATTATTCTGAATTAGTTGTTATTATTGGACAGGACACTGAATTAGTTATTATTTTTCCACCTTTATCACAGTCATTATTTGGATTAAATCCCAGAAATTCTTCATTTTCAGTCAATGTTGGCTGTAATAGACTTTGGTTAATGTAACTGAGTCGTAACTCCATAGAGTATCAAAACTGTAAAATAAATTTCATATATTCCCTTTTGTAAAACCCAGTGCAATCCCAATCTAATCTAACTTGAAAGTCATAGCACATGTATTAGAAGCAATTTCCAGAATTTAAAAGAGATTAGGTTAGATTAACTAAAATTTATACAGTTACCTTCACTTTCTAAAGTTTCAGGTAAGACCTCCTGAATTAAATCTTTCAGTGTAAGGAGTTCATTAAATTCTCCGACTGGTCGAAATAATTTCTGAATAAACGGCTTCTCTAACTGGGAATAAAAAAAGAAGAAATTCAGGATTAAAAGAAAATAAACATTTATGACTACTAATTATGGAGAAATTTAATTAGAGAGATTATTAACAACAATGCCAAAAGGAAACAGAGCCAAAATTATTGTTACCTCATAAAGCCTAAATGGAATGTTTTTAAACAGCTCCTCATTGGTGTGTTCCATTAATTTCCGATTAACAGACCAAAATTGTTCAAATTTATCTGAAAAATAGAAATAAAAATTAAAATAAATTCATGGTAACACCACAGAAACCCTGAACTAAAAAAAGAAGTTCTTTCAAGCAATGAGGGAAAGAATACCGTATAATGGCAAAAGTGGTAATGAAGTCTTAAAATACTTCTCCATAAAGAAATACAACTACTGAGATTTTAAATATCAGATATGAAATACTGAGAGATTTCACACTTTATAATTTTACAGTCCTATTTCAAGTTATGGCTGTTCGGCTTTCAGAACTTCGGACTACGACATTTGTAATTGCCATTAATTCTCAGAGTTGCAGCATTGCTATGGAGTTACGATCTTTAATGACCTGATGCTATCACCCGATTGGCTTCCAACTACTGGTTTGCTATAGTTTGTTGTATGATTGATTAGTATGGTCACTCTATTTCACAAAACACTGTCCGGTGATTATATGCTTACCCTTGTTGTAACGTAAGTCCTACAGTGTTTCTTTTAGTTACAAATGTTTCACTTACATCAGTTCTACACGTATATAACAATTGCGGTGCACTATACATGCATTGTTAAGGTCAGGCACGAGTCAACTGTGAAGTAAAAAGAAATGAATCTTCTTTATTTTTTAGAATGATACCAGATCTTGGGATGAATAAATAATATGAAAGTATAGGGTTGGCCAAAAAGTTCGTTTGTTTTGTTTATTTAAGTTGGCTGTAGTAGTGCTTAGGTGTCTTTAATGTAATTCGACACCATTTTGTTAGATTGTATTGTGACAGCTGTCACATCAGCATGCATTTAAAACAAAAACTGATCAAAATTGGTGAATTTTGTGTCACCCGTATAATATCGAAGATGGAAGTCAATAAGCAAGCAAGACCGTATGTTTCTTTGATGACCAGTCAAAAACTATTACAGCTTGGCTGGGAAGTTCTGATTCATCCGTCATATTCATCAGACATTGCGCCTTCGGATTTCCATTTATTTCAGTCTTTACAACATTCTCTTAATGGAAGAAATTCAATACCCTGGAAGACACCAAAGGCACCTGGAACATTTTTTTACTCAAAAAGATAAAATGTAGTGGGAAGATGGAATTATGAAGTTGCCTGAAAGATGGCAGAAGGTATTGGAACAAACCGTTGAAGACGTTCAATAACATTATTGGTGAAAATGAAAAATGTGTCTTTTTTTTTTTTTTTTTTCCCCTTAAAAAACGAACGAACTTTTTGGTCAACTTTTTGGTCAAAAGAAAAGAAAAAACCAAATGCTAGTTTCCACCTAAATCCCAACTGAATAATCTATTGGAAAACATTTAAGTTTTTGTCTATCCAGCAAATGCTTATGCATAGACTGCTACTGCTGACATAATAGATGGCAACAAAAGTAGTTGTATTGTAGAGAAGTGTATATGTATAGATTTCTACCACTTAGCAAAGGATGGTAACAGAAAGCTGCTGATGCACTTGACTAAACAAAAAAAGGCTTTGAAGTTGTTTGAATTTATGTAATTTATCAGTTATAGACCATTTAAGTGGTGTTGTGACATGACATCATAGTTCAAACAATAGTGGCTGTGTATATTTTAGAATTCGCAAGTATACAGCAAGAATTGTTTGTCACATTATTCTTTGAGAAAAAGAGCAAAAAAAAATCTGAAAGCAGTTTGAAGAGTTCAAGAAAGCCCATCTTAGTGTTTTCTTAATTAATTTCAGGAAAAAACATCAATATGAAGCAAGAAGTATTTTTGCATATTTTTTAGGGTTGTAATGCCATCCTACATTGCATCCGATAACAACAGCTGTTGCTTTGTACAATGGCAAATAAAAAAGACTTAAACTTCTGCAGTCCTATTTAAGAAATGAGTTTCAGTGTGGGAAACACAACTTTTCTACTAAAAATTAAATAGCTTCTGTACACAAATGAAATTCGGGGTGCAAAGCAGTACAAACCTGAAAAATATTATATACCAATATGAAACTTGTGGGAAAGAAAAATTTTGTAGTATTATCCTGCACATGAATCTAAGCAAGCTATTTTACAAGCTTCAACAACAGTTAGAAAGATTAACTGAAAGTCATCTTGTAAAGAAAAATATAGAATTTTTTTATAATTTTCAAAATTTATACAAACAGACATACACAATTTTTTCTTTTTGTACAAAAAGAATTAAAATGTGTTCACCAATCCAGAAATTTTTCCATAGCTTTCCTAAACAACTTACCATTTTGTAATCCCAACCATAACTGGGTATGGTCTTTTTTTTGCATGTTACTGATAATAGAACCACGATGTTTTAAAGCATCAGCTTCTTTTATTGACGCCATAAAATGCGATTCAACAGCTTCTTTATTGGGAAAATGAAGCAACTGGTCTTCAGGAAATTTCTAAGAAAATTAGAAAGAAAAAAAAAATTTCTTTAGCAATAAACTAATTAGAAACGTAAAGGGATAAGAAAAATAAAAACATTTTGAGACAGTTTAAATTAAGAAGTAGACTTAATTCATTGGGGCCACCAATAAAATAATTACTTATGAAATAATCATTATACAGTGAAGCTCGGTTATATCGCGATCTTTCGGATCCAAGATCTCGAAGATCACGATCTGCCCGAGGTACTTTTTACTTCGCGATGTTAAATGTCGTATACTCGAACCCTATTATCGCCCACACAATTCCAAATCAATTTAAAATGGTCATTTCACGATTACCTACATCATTTAGAGCGATGTGAGAGAATTTTATATTTATAAATATTTATAAATCATTACTTTTTCAAAACTTTGATGGGTTACATTAGCCAAAATCTTCATATTTCTGTTTTCTTACGGTTTGGCGCCGCCATCTTGGGATTAGCGGTATTACCCAGTAAGTATTAATTGTAAGTAGCAAATTGCGAGCAGTTCTCTAAAATCAATCGATTTTCGTACTTTTTGGGAGAAAATATGGTAAATTTTACAATTATACACCTTTTCCAAAATAGAAGGGTCCAAGACCAAATCGCGTTATATCCGAATTCGCGATATAAACAACCGTGTTATAGCCGAGCTTCAGTATATTAAGGGCTTTTATGATGTTCTGTGTGGGACAGGGAAAGTAAAAGTCAAGAGCAGTGTTGGAGATGGAATTAAACAAAAGAAAGAAAAAAGGGGGAAAACATTCTAAAACAAGGATTTCATGTAATCACAAAGTATTGTACAGCAGCAATTGAATACACGCCTATTTCTTCATGGCAAACATATAACTATTCTCATCTCTACTTTTATATTTTAATTTTTTTTTACTTCATCATTTTATATTTTAATTGTCTCCCTATCAAATCTTCACACACATATGTATGGATAGTAAACAATTAGCTCTGCCATTGTAATTTTCTTTATTTAATATAATTTAATTTCGATACAAACCACTAAGGGTCCAACAGAGTATGACATTAGTTAAAGGTAAGGAAATCAATGAGTTGAGGTCATTTTCTTAAAATTGTTTTGTTGTTTACAAATATTAGGAGAAAAAAAAAAAAAAAAAACAGAAAGAGGGATGGATCAAATAAAGCCTGGAAAGTTACCCACAAAGTTTGCACCTAATAACAATTTCTGATGCCAATAAAATCAAAATGTCAAAGTGACATATTTTCAACAGTGTTTTCAATCTTTTGCTCCATTAGTAATATATGAGCCATTCTTAAGACAAATAACTACTAACTTACCTGAAAATGAACAGTAAGATTCCAAGGAAGGGTTGTGTCGTAGGCATACAGATCAAAGAGAACTCCAATTGGATAATGCCTGAAATATTATTCAAAACAGTTACAGTAGTTGAGTATTAGTTTTTTATTTCTTTTATTGTCAAAAACAAAATAAAAAAGACATAAAATAAGAACAATCCTTAAGCCCGACTTCAGTAAAATGACAGACTACATCATGATAGCAAAAATTGTTATTGATTAAAAGCTAAATAATAATAACAAATGAGCAGCTTCAATTGAAATTCGTAACCTAAACTACTTGTATAATAACTGAAAACTTGACATTGTTTATTTATAAATTTCAGCTGCAATATTCATTATTCATTTATATTAAACTTAGAATATAATTTCTATAAAATAGATGGATTTTCCAAAAGATAAAAAGTTAGTCAAAATTACTAATGTAATTTATCATCGTATTTTTAAAAAAGAATCAGGACGTTTCAACCTTTTCTAAGGCTATTATCAACTGTGCTGCTAGATGAGGTGAGAGGGGTTTAAATAATGTTTGATGATGCAATTAGAGTGTTCATGGTTAATGGTAGGGGTGTTGGCAATATGTCAAGATTCTCGCAAGGTGAGAGAGAAGATGTTCGAGGCCTGGTCAATTATATGAGTTTTTTCGAAATTGGGAGTGGTTGGTAGATTTGCTATGAAGAAATAAGCTAGATTTCAATTCATCCTTGTTTTTGTAGTTTGTTTGGTGCTGTTTCATTCTTTTTAATAGGATTTGGGTGGTAAAGCTTATGTTATTGTTTATTGAAATTATTACAGGGGATTGCGTGTAAAATATTGGTGAAGTGTGAGGGTTTGTTATTGCTGGATTTACAGTAAGTTATTTTGTTATTTGCCCTCTTGATTATTTGAATATTATATTTATTTAAGTACTTGTTTAAGGTGCTGTTGATGCCATGTATGAATGGGATGACAGCATAATTGTTACTTTTTTGCATATTACTGATGTTATTGGGGTTATGCATGTGATATTTTGCTTTATTTTAATTTCTTTTAATGAATTCGATGGGATAGTTGGATCGGATAAATAATTGGTGCAAATATTCTATTTCCTTATTGAGGAGACCTTTATTGGTGGTCAATTTGAAGGCCCTTTGGAAGTAATTAAATATTTTATCTTATGGTAATCTATAGAATATAATAGTTAGAATTAGCAATTATATTAAAATGCTAAATTACGTTGTACCATTTAAAAGAAAAAATTCTATTCAAAACTAAAAAATTAAAATTACACTGTTTCAATGCAATGACCAAGAAGGAGGTCTATTGCTTATCCTACATTGAAACTTGGAGTCTTTATATAATTAGCATATTCTCGTGGTTGGGAGATTAAGTACTGGTAAGTCCCTGTTGTACCAGAGGACTTTGAAAAGACAGCTTTCTCCATACACACATCCATTAGGTCTAAGTAATACTTTTTGAACTTAGCACATTCAAGCACATAATAAATAACCTGTTCCATACCCTACAAGATCCATTTGCATCTTGAGAATGCTGTCATTTTTTGGTTGTTTCTTTACCAAACCACCTATCTACTGTTCTGCCTTCTTGCTTTTAATTGTAAACTGAACCTAGGTAAGTGATCCTTAAGGGGAGGGTAGACAGAATAATGGAAGTATCCATTGAAAAAAAGCACAAAAGTTGCAACTAAGTAAATCGTTGGTGTAATATGGTTTGTAGGATGAGTGTATATATAAATAGGTTGATTGGGAAGTCAGCTATACCTTATCAGCGTTACAATTGGAGATAAGATGCCCGTTATGCCGTATTAAAGAAAAATTTTAGATCTCAATGATAAAAAAAAAAAGGCATGGTTGTTTGAGCTCCTCTAGCAGGGTCTTCTGTGACTAGAAGGCTAAAGTCATAGGTGTTGCATGAGGAACAGTATCTAAGATTATGGCTTTCTATCAAAAGAAAACTTCATTACATCTGTATGTGGAATGGCAGATGGAAAAAGAATGTCTTCTTTTATAGGGATCATTGAGTAACGACATGAATTCTGAACCAAAACATTAAACCACAACAGAGTTAAATATTAGCCAAGAAAACCCCTTTTCAACCAGAAAAGTTATCAGATTAAATATTTATAGCTGTGTTGCAATATGCTAAACTCTTGTTACTGACATCAATGGAGAGAACATCAGAACTGGAGCCTTGACAGCTGGCAACATGTCATTTAGTCTGATGAATCATACAGTTTGTTTTCCACCAAAGGGAAAGTTTATGTGTGGAGACGTCTGATAGAAGCCACTACAGATGCTTGGTTGCCCATCATCCACAATTGCTTGGTTCCAACTGTAAAGCATTAAGAGGTCTGTGATAGTGTGCAAGGATGAAGTAAAAGGCCTGGGCAAAAAATAGAGACATGTATTTTGCATTTTTAGACTTAACTGCAGCTTCTGACACCATCCCTAAGCAGTGCCTTCGCAGAAATTGGCCTCACGAACAAACTGATTAATGTCATTAAGAGCCTGTATAAAAATGTTAAAGGAAAAGTGGGAAAACAAGATCAGGAATCGAAAGGATATAATATTGAAAAGGAAATAAACAGGGATATTCATTAAGCCCTATTTTTATGGACCATATTATAAAGAATTGCAAAAGCAAATAATCAAAAACACAAATAGGAAATTGGACTTTAAAATTAGTTTATATTTAAAATATAGTATTAGAAAACGATGTAATCATTATAAAGGACACTACAGGAAAATTACAATAAACATTTGAAAAGAAGAATTACAGCAAAAAGCGATGAGAATAAATAAACTTAAAAACACAGTAATGTGCGTTAATAAAAAAGGTTGAAAGGAAGAACAAAAAATTGTGTATGATGGTAAGGAACTGAAGTACCGTATATGCTCCAATAGAGGCCCCCGGCGTTTATTTGCAAAACTAACCTCGGCTCCCAGAGCTTAATAGAGACCGGCTGCTATTAGAGGCCAGCCATTATTAACAAAAACCTTCAGAACGTAATATTTTTGCACATAAATATCGGCTAATATTACAAACAGCTACTTTATTTGAATTTCACATGCCACATAAGACTGTTAAAGATAAATGGCAATGTCTTCCTGTACCTTTCGCTGCTATTTGTCGTCCCAATCCGCAATGACGGGCGGCCGCCTCACTGGAAGTTTTTTTCGCGTATTTCACCGCGCGAATCTTAAAGGCAATGTCAAATGACTGTTCGGTGGCATTTTGTAAGGAAATGTACCGTAAGGTATTACGCACGATTATAAAGATACGGACGCTTACACTAGTACCGGTAGGTAAATATCAAAGATCCGGCTACTATTAGAGACCGGCTCCTATTTGGCCGTGTCCCCTCTGCAGCCCGGCGCTTATTAGAGACCGGCGACAATAAGAGACTCGGCGTTTATTGGAGCATATACGGTAAGTGGATAGATCCATTATAAGTATTTCGGAACTATAATGAGGATTATAAATCTGTCTATAGGCCAATACTAGACTTTGGAGCTGAGAGTTGGACTATTAAACATCATAGCAAAATACAGGCAGCAGAAATGAAATATTGCGAAGAATAGAAGAGCTGGAATTAGAAATACAAAGATAAGAGAAGAACTAAATGAAAAATTATTAATAAAACATGGATAGAGAAAATTGCAATGAAGAGAGGAAAGATTATCAGAGAAGTTAAAAGATGGACAATGTAAATGTTAGAAAGTGGATTGACGAGGTCCCGACGACCTAAAGGATACAAGGGAATTGATAAAGAAGAAGAAGAACCAGCAGAACATTCCTCCAGTTGCATCAGTATTGACTTCCTTGATTCATTATCCTTCTCCAGCAATGGACATAGATAAGACCATCATGACTGCTGATTATTTCTCTTCTTTTGTCATTACCACATCCCTACTCAGCACCACTGAAGTTGTGTGGTTCTTTAATGAAATGCCACAGCCTCCACTTGTTGTCCTCAGTGACTGAGGAAGTTAATTTCCAGTAGCATCATGAAAGAAGTGCCAGACCATCATATCCATGCATTTAGTTTCCCTTAGACAATGATACTAATTTACTAATGCCGGATTAGTAGACACTCGCTAATCCGGCACGTTCGGGACTTCGGCAGTGCCGAATTACCGAAAATGCCGGATTACTGAGCGCGGTCTAAAAATAGCCGTTATTGCGAGGATAGCGGAAATACCGCTAAAATAGAGAGTCAAAAGGGCTATTAATGGGTATCAGGCCATTTTTCTGTGTTCTATTATGATTTCTTCCACTAAAGGTTCTTCTTTGTCAATGTTTATCCATTCGCAAACTTCATCTCTCGGCAAATTACATACAATTTCATTTTCTGCATTATCCAACAGGTTCAATACGGCATTATTTTCGATTGGAACTGGTGAGTCTGTTTCATCCGGAAGGCTTATTCAGTGTAAAAAAAACCCTTAGACCGATGCCGGATTATTGAATGTGCCGGATTATCGGATGCCGGATTAGCGGGGTTTTACTGTACTTCCAAAAAACTTAATTGCACAACTGCCATCTGGCTGTTAACCACATATGTCAACCATCTGCACTCCAATTGGAATCAAATCCTATCCTTCATTACATTTCCATTACAAAACAGCCATATAAAAAAAAAGCAATGTCTTTCATGATTTTTTTATCTCCACCATGACTATGATCCTTATCCCCCTGTTGATCTTCTCCTCTCCTAGGATCAATAAATATGCAGCTTTCCTCCAACAGCAATCAGTCAATGCCTGTCACATTGTAGTTACTTTATAATAATCATAACCCAAGGTAATTAGCAAATGCGGACAAGACATTTAGTGTCATGGAGTTACACATAGTCTTGAAGACCTTATCCTTATTCATCACAGACCTGCCAAAAAAAAACTTCAACATGGCACTACATCATTCACATACACTTGCCCTCTCTATCACCTAAGAAATATAGAAATTGCAACTCATAACAGGTGCTTGTCACAGGTTGTTTATTGAACACTTGTGATTGATCACTTACTATAAGAAACAGACCAGAGGGAGCTAGACAAGGACCTGTAGAGAGAAGTCTTGTCCAGTTAATGTGTAAATCTGTCATATTTCATCACTTCAAACACTAACAATATATTAATGACACTGAAATTTTTCATCTATTGATTTGGCTAATTTAATTCTTGCAGAGGGTCTGAAATACATTTGTGACAGATGATAAATGACCTGTGATAACTGGTGATAAATCTCGCTACCCTTAACAGCGAGCCATTGTCGTCATCACTTAGAATGGTGTTGCATCAGTGCTGCATGGGGTGCAGAATGAAACAGTGTAGTGTTCAGTGATGAATCTCATCTCTATCTCACCAATGATGATCACCATGTGAGAGCTGAGAGCGATGTGGCCATTGGACAGATTCCTCTGCCGTTATGGAGTCCATCAATGTAGAGTCATGGTTTGGAGTGCTATCAGCGCCAACAGCCGCTGACCTCTGGTATGCATTACAGGCACATTAACAGCACGCCACTTTGTTGATGAGGTTCTGTAGCCCATACCACTATCATATCTGTAGGACGTCCCAAACACAATGTTTCAACAGGATAACTCCCAGCCACATACAACTTGGACCAGCCTATGCTTTGCAAGGTGCACAGATGCTTCCTTGGCCAAGTTATTTTCTTAATGAACTGAAGGAAAACTTTAACTTTTCCTATGTTATATTCAGGAGTTGAAAACCTTTCAATTTCTGTATAAATATCTTGTGAAGATCCTTTGAGTTTCGGCAAGAACATTCACAGTGATTTCAAAAGGTCACAATTTCTTCTGAGTACAATTAGGAAACAGTCTAATTACAATCTCTCCTCAGTGAATTAGCCCACAGGAATGTCCTTCAAAATTTTGCTAATGAAGTCGGAAGAAAAAAAAATGCAACATAAGTTTCATAACAAAGTACAATAAAAGCCTTGAATTCATGTGATTTATTTTGATTTACATGTTGCTTACCATTTCAAAGGCATCCCACTGAATTCTAACCACAATTCAGCTTCCTGATGATCTGGATGAACAAAACGTATAAAGTGCTTCCTCACTTTATCCATAACAAGAGGAAAATAGCTCATACGTGGCACCATAAGCTAAAGGGAACAAAAAAAAAAAAAAAAGATTAGGACATCAATTTTGTAACATAATCTTTTCTGGCAGTACATGAACGACAAATGGCTGTTTTATTAATAGTTACTCTTTGTTCACTGAAATTCTGAAAAGAGAGAAAGGCTTTATTCTGAACGAGTATTCCATCACCCATCCTGTTCTTTTGCCTTTCCCTTTACAATCCGAGATTTTTTTTTTTTTAAACAAAAACAAACTGAAGAATTTTCAGTATTAAAAAAGCAGCCATATGTTACATTTGTATCTGTTGATACAAGCAAGTACTAGTTTTACTGCAACCAAACTAAGAAATTTAAGTTCATAATGTAAATTTTAAGTTTATAAGACAGTGATGAGCAACTTTAACTGAAGAGTTATGGGCGAACTTCTATATCTTACAGTGAAGCCAGTGAGAAACTTCATGAAATATTAAGTGTTAATGTAAATAGGCCCCTCCCGATTAATTAAACAGTTACAAACGATTTAAAACACGCACACAGAAAACAAAACAAATAAGGTAGGGATAGCGATTAGTAAAACCAATCGATTAGTAAAAATAATTAGTAAAACAATGCTTCGCAACGTCTTCTGATACATCTATGAAAATATAATTGACATTGCCTTAATTTCCTTATTGTTATAAATGCGATTGTTGTGAAAAATGCAATTGTTGTCACTGTTGCTAATAACAATTTTTGTGATTGTTGTCATTGTTGCTAATGAGATTTTAATGATACTTGTTCCCGACAAAACGGGAATATAAGTCTTCTAATACTTGTATCAGAAGACTAAAAAGCTAGTAATTTTATGAAATTCAAGATAAAGACTATAGGTAAACATATATACAAAACATACACTGTTGTCATAATATTACACTGGTTACATTCCACAAGGGTAAAATAAATCTGCTATTAATATGTCCTTACATAAAAAGGTTCAGGTTGTTGCATTGTGTTAACTTCTTCTGATGCCAACTGGCAGCAAACGGGCAATTTTCCATCCCACACTTCTCGGAGAATTTCTCTGTCATCTCCCATTGTAAGAAGTCACTGTCTGACATCCAAACCTAAAATGAAAAAGAAAAGAAAAAATAACAATGAAACAGGTTCTTTGTTTCAGTAAGTGTAAACGAATGTAATCACGCAGGAAACAAATCCAGCAAAAAGGAAGAAAATTCCTTCAGTAACTTCATTCCTTTGAAAATCTAGATAAGAAATTACATGGAAAAGCACTAAGAAAATTATCACATTACCTAAAACAATTTTTCAAAGCCAAAAAGGATGCTTGTGGCAAACTTAAACTAAAATAATTACGAAGGCTTAATCGTGGCAGTAATCCTGATAAAAACTTCAAATTGGTCCTTTCTCACGCAAATGTGGTAATATAATAAGAAGAGCTTCTACTCAAATAAGTGCAATGTATAATTGTTTATTAAAGTATGGTATATAATTCAAATTCAATTTTGCCAATAATATTATACAAAACATATATGAAAAATTGAAAGACGATGCAAATGCACAATCGTTTCGTTTTCACGCCTTGAGCCATCATTGACGTGAATCTGGGACAGCTATTTCGTCCTTATTAGGACTCATCAGCAAGATTTATCCTCAAAGATCAAGCTCAGAATGTGCGAAAGCCTATGGATCCTTTCTCCCGCTCTTGGAAGTGGGATCCCACAAAAGCAAATAAAAATAGAAAAATCACTGTGACTAAGTTGTTGTTTATAGATGTGGGGGAAAGAGATATTATATTTAGGCCAGAGGGATTGAGTAGAATACTGTCTGAGTTTGTTTCTCTATAAATCTTAGAAAATATTTCTGTACTTTTAGAAGCATCTTTTCATATAATTTAGAAGGGTTGCTCCATATTACAACCCATATGACACTCGTAGCAAAGCTTTGAATGAATGAGTGTCCAATATAGATTTTGTAATTGCGTTGGAAGAAAGTTTAATTTTCTGATAATATCTATATTTATAAAGACTTATCAAGCAATTTTTGGGGAGGCATGTAAATTCCAAGAGAGATCATGAGAAAGATAGATTCTTAAGTAATTACAGGAGAAAAATTCTTGTAACAGAGTTCTTGTAAGTGATAAGAGAAGTTTTTATTAGGAAGTGTTTTATTCCGTTTGTAAAAAAAACATATATACTAAAAAACTGGATTTCACTGAATATCATAATAATTCTTCATAATGTTACCACATGTTATCCTTTAAAACTCTTTTTAATCGTGATATTTCGCAATCTTTTATCAAGATTGCTTTGTCGGACGTTAAAAAGATAGATTTAGGATTGAATCCTGTATTATCAACACTTTCCCATGTATAAATAAAGATAAATTTCTCAAGTTAACAGTTGCACCTTGCACAAATTCAAAAAAAGTATTAAAAATATTAACAAATTCCTCTAAAATATTATCGGTTTTAAAATTGTATCGAAGTAATAATGTTTTTACCTTCCATTTGTTTTTATCAAAATTATTCTTGAAGTCATAATAATGATGTACTACCCTTCCCCTTGTTCTTTAAGCAAGAATGTTATGTTCCCATTATATTGTATTTTGAATATGATGTAGCATAACTGATCTATTACCCTTGTTTTTTACAAATACTATACCATTGTAAATTCTATCATTGTTATGAATTCTGTATCTTAGGGAATGAGTTTTTGAAACTTATACCTAACGTCCAACGAAGCAATCTTGATAAAAGATTGCGAAATATCACAAATATACTATTTTGACTATATTTATTGTAAGATCATTTGCTGAAAGCCAAGATTCAAGATGGCAAAGCGAAAGTTTGATGTCTTGTTTGAGATTTTTCTATATTTTTGTAAATGAATAGAAGAATTCTGTCATCTGCACAGAAAATACATTTGGGAGCAGATTAGAACCAGATCATTTATAAATAGTTGAAGAGATGGGGTGAAAGAATGGATCCTTGTGGAAAGGCTTTTGAGGTGAAGTATCAGGAAGAAGAATATCCATTTAAAATAAAATGATTCTACCACTCGGAGAAGTATGAGGAAAGTCATGTTAGGGGAGGATCTTTCATGCCAAGGTAATCTAATTTTTTAAGTAGAATATCAACATTTATTAAATCAAAAGCTTTTTTAAAATCAAGAAACAGTCCTAATACAATTTTATTTATGACCACGCTCTCTTAACAAACTCAGTTAGTTTCTGTATTTTTTCTTTTGATGAAGCCGTGTTCTTGTTGCACAATGAGAGGCTTTTGATAGATATACTGGGCGAGTTTAGTATGAAATTGTTATTCAAATACTTTTGAGAAACTATTAACAATGAGGGATTGGGTAATAGTTTCCCAGGTCATCAACATCACTTGATTTCCATATTGGAACAATTTAAGCCTGTTTAAAGGTGGAGGGAGAGACACCTTCACACATGGACATCATGTGCATTGATCACAGCAAAGTACCTCTAGCTTTACACGTTCACCAGTGAATGGCCATCAAATTGATTAACATATGTTGAAAATAGCCGTGCTGGCGTGGTCGTGCGGTCTCGGCGGCGGCCAGTGCGCCAGTACCTGGGTTCGAATCCCGGCAGTGGCATGGCTGTTTCAATTTCCTTTCCTGTGTTGTCCAGCCTCTTCTTCACTTTCTCTTCGGTCTGACGTCATTCCTTAATGGCGTCCTGGGGAAGGCCACGGGAAACCACCCCAGTATCTTTCCCTTGAAATTCTAGGGAGTCTGTTAGGGGTTCGCCATCTTGGGAACACTAGCGCTCCCTGGAACACGGAGGCTTCGGATACGAAGCGCGCACTTCGGTGCGTACCGGCCATACATACATACATGTTGAAAATAGGTGAAAACCTATGACTTTAGAAGAAATATGCAAATCTAGGCATTTTCAGAAGAAAATATTACATATATTTAATTGGAAATGAGAAAGAGAAGATTAGTCAAATATTAATCATTGAATAAAGCTACATTGATTTATTTTAAATAATTCTCTAACATAAAAATTCCCTTTTAGTAGTTAAATCTAAATATTGCAGACTTAATTCACAAAAGTCTAAAGCCTTTTAAAATAACCATCAGCTGTACAGAAAGTACAATTGCATCTAAACTCAGTGCTGCCATAACTCTAGCTTGGACATATTTTTTAGGTTTCTGATTGAAGCCTTATTATGCCACTTTGTCTGTCTGTCTGTGGACAAATATCCCACAATACTTTGCAATGGCTTCTAATATGTGAATGAAGAAAATTATTCAAAAGTTATTGAATTCAGTCTATTAACAAGGTTTGAGCTAAGAATGATTATTATTCCATACAAATAGTGATTTTTCTGTATTTTATGTAAAATAGATAGGAGCTACTTGCATCTCTTTTTTTTTTTTTTAATCGGTATTAGGAATTCAGTGTATTAACAAGGTTTGAGTTAAGAATGACGATTATTCCATATAAATAAGGGTAGATAACATAGCATGGAGTTGCAAACAGACTCGCGCGCGCATTTTCTAGACCACCCCGGCGCAGTCTATTCTAATGTAAAGGTGACTCAATCTGTACTCTACTCATCCTTCTTTTTAAATCATTATTAGGAATTCAGTGTATTAACAACTTTTGAATAATTTTCTTCATTCACATATCAGAAGCCATTGCGAAGCATTGTGATTGATTTACTAATCACTATCGCTACCTTCTTTTTTTCTAACAAATGGAATATCAACAGTTAGCTGAGAACAGTTTTACAGATGCATGGTGTTACTGATTGCAAAGATAGCATCTCTTTAAATTTTCATTTCTCAAGCCTTGAAGACAAAGGAAATGTGAAATACTGCAAGTCTCTGAAGTTCTGAATATGTATATAGTAATATGTCAAGAGACTTGCAAAAAATTTAGGAAAACAGTAGCAAGCTCCATTTCAATAGTTTTTAGGTTTGTATATGATAATGAAAAAAAGGATTTAAATGTTTGGTAGGAACCATACATAATGCTCACAACGTTTGTGATTAAACAACAATCAGTTAGCGATCTATGTCTCAACAGTGATGAGTATGGTGAAATTGGATAATGTTTCATTCATTTCAGCTCTGAAAATTCCTGTACTTCAGATACAAAGTTATGTTAATGTGTGTGTAGTGTGGGTGGCAGAGAAGCTGAGCGCTGTGACCATTAGTCTATTGTGCTATCCCACAGAAAGAAGAACAGGTGAAGAGAAAGACTGAGAAAGTATGGTGGAGAAGTGCAAGGGAAATGGGAGAACCCTGAGAAAACCTGCCCAGCATAGATCGTCCACCACAACGAAACCCACATGAGAATTGAATCCAGTACTCAAGAGGTGAGAGGCGAATGTCTTAGTGACAAAGATTACTTCCTTAGAAGGATTCTACGACCAGTTATGCAGATGGAGGTTGTTAAAGAAACAGAAGTCCCTCCAAGATAGTATGGTACAGCTTGATAATCTTTTTTAGAGAAATCACTCATATTAACCATGTATTAATGAAATGTTAATCACATTTTTTCCCTCTCAAATCTATCTTAATTATTAATGTAGTTACTTTCTTGGTTTTTAACTTTTTTCCCTTACAGATATTTTAGAGAATAATATCAATGAAACACACTGGTGTATCTCATATTTGATTAATACCAATGTCCATGAATACAACAAGGTTATAACACAAACTGTACTTTTCTATGCCATCAATCATTTTCTGGCCAGCTGATTAGCATTCATGAGCTATCGTTACCGACTTTAAGTGACTCAAAGGATATATAACAAGGAATTAATGTAAAAAAAGAAACTTCCCGAAGAATATACCTTGTCATCTATAACATACTGATGTTTATTTAAAGTCTAATCTGCTGTTGCAAAACATGAAATTAATTGCTGACCTATTACATTCTTTCTCACTAGAGTCACTTCAGTCTCAATTCTCTCTAAGGCAGGTTACAAAACTGATTGGGTTATTTGCATATAAACTTTTTTATACAGTTCCTACATACACATATTCTCAATATCCTTATCAGAAATCACAACAGAAAAGAAAGTAATAATATTTAACGAATACAGAAATTAAAAAAACAAAACGTTAAAGTCTTTTAAAAAAAAGTTTCAGAACTAAAAGAATTAAAGACTTCCACGGTCTTATTAACTGTTAGAACAGAGTTTACCTACTTTAAAAATAAAACAAAAGCAGAAAGAGCTACTAGAATCTGTTTACTATTGTCCCAAAACTATTCGGCCATGAAATTCATATTAATTTCCCAATCTAGGCTCAACTATACAATTTACTTATAATTTGTATAATGATCCTTTTATAAGGAATTTAATTACACAAATATTAAATAAAGTTATAAAAAAAATTAATGAGTTGAATCGGAAGTTTATCCGATTTTTCTTTATAGTTATTGTCCATTTACAATTTTTTGTGTAAATATTATAAAACACCAAATATAATCGCATCAAGTGAACACCTGCTTTACTCATAGATAAACACTGTTCTGTATGTGCTTTTTTTTTTTTCTTTCTCTCCTTTAACAGTTGTCTTTTCCTATTCAATTACACGTTGGAAATTTTAGTAATTAAAACCTAGGTCTTGTATCAAGAAAGCATTTAAATAAATTACAATTAAAATAAAAAAAAAAATTGTTCCACTTCAGTGCAATCAATACAATGCGAGATATAGAGAATAGTTTAATTCTAAAACCAATCATATTTCAATTCGTTTAAGAACGATATAACATATAACAAACAAGTTTGATTTCTTTCAAATCAAAGGATTTTTAGTTAATAAATATTTAAAAATGGTTCAAAAACAAGGATCACTTGGCAGCAGTTTGGGTCCATCTAATAGATAATGAGTTTAAATGCAAAGGGCATTGGAATATAGTTTTCAATGACTTAAATAAAATATCATTGATCTTACACGATCTTCGAAAAAGCAACGTCACGAAAATCGGCAGATTTTCACCAAAATAAAATAAATTTGATCGGCTGGATCATCAGAGACCATATTGATGGCGCTTCGATAGTTGCGCCACCTGGCGAAACCTTAGTTCTCTGTTCCGTCACCAGTTGGCGCTTCGCTCGAAAGCATCTAAACATGGCAGATAGTAGTACGGCCGCGTAGAGTTTAGAAACTCGTGATCTGTGACAAAACGTCGACCGTCAATGTGATAATGAAATTGCAGAACCCTGAGTTAGACAGTATGGCAGACGAAGACATGATTATTAATGATATTGACGACTCTATTGACGTGGACAACTTGGAGACGTCAATCGAAGATGAGGACACAGTCGACTTACCAACCTCCCTTATCATCACGAATCTCGATAGTCAAGTATTTGAGTCGGACCAAGAAAAGGTATTTAAATAATTAAACTATTCACTTTAATCATAAAGGAAAAAAAAAAGCAAGCTGTCTTTTAATGTCTCTTTAGTATCAACATTTCTTTAGTTCATACTTTAAAAGCTAAAATAAATATTGGCGAATGCGGAGTGTGGATACTTTCGAATATAATTTTCTCTTCGTCGCAAGAACATAATACGAAACTTTCTCCACAAACACATTTCTACTAAAATCATAGTTTCGCATTTGTATTTATCTTTTATTTGATTGAGGACAATTAAATGCAGCTATTGACAGTCATTTTATTATTTTTTTGTGTTACGTAATTGTCAGTCCTTTTTGACATGTGGAATATATCCCTTCATTTATACATTAAAGAGCCTGGAATAAAAGCAGAATTAAGAAAAACGAATCAACAAGAATAATGGATTACTTGATTGCATAGAAAGATATATTAATTATTACAGAGCTTAAATATTATTGAAAGCACTTTATTTTTTTTTAATATTTCTTGAAACTGCGGTTCCTCATTTCATATCTGAAGAACAATCCTCTAAATAAGTGGAAAAAATTCCATTTTTAATAGTTTTATTGCATCATCATCATCATCGTCATCTGGTGGAAAACTACACGCCGGAAAGAACTAAAGCTTTTTATATTTTTTCCTTGATTTTTCTTTTCTATTGGCTTGAATCAGATCTTATTAAATGCACTGATGGAAACTTAGTTCAGCCTAGATCAGTGAGTCATCATCAAAATAAATAAACTTAAAGTGGAGACCATTTTAGAAATCGTATATCAAGAGATGTTTTTGTGCAAGCAGATATTTAAAGAAGCAGATTTCGCATTTTGCTGAATATAAATATTTTTTTGGTTACCTAGGCTGCCGGCATCCCTTGGAGTGCATGAGATGTATTGAGGTTAAATAGAAATGACGAAAAAAAAATAATAATATAATAAAAACAGTTATTACTGTTCAGTGCGATGTAATGTCTTAATTTTATTCTGTTGCTTTTAAAATGTTATAGTTGACATGAAAGTTGCTGGGGTGGGCTTGGGTTAAGAACCTCTTTCAGATCGATTTAGGTGGTGGTTACTTTTTTCTGCTTTGTATAGTTTGTTTATTATTAGTCTAACTCGTGTGATTTTCGTTCGTTAAGTGATTTTCAAGGCGTTGGCTTCAGATAGGGGGGAAAAAATCAAGTGAATCTTACTACGGTAGACTAGATATGAGTGTCTTTTCATAATTGCTCCATTCATAAAGCCATACTTTCTTGAATATGTTTTAGCAATTGCACCGAAATCATTATTTGTATCTATACCGAATCTGGTCACTTCCTTAAGTGTGTCCGATTTTTATTTTGTGTTAGAAGAAAAGGCATGATGTGAAACCTTTTGTAAATTTCAAACAAATATAATGATTTTTTTAAATATAGAAAAGAGATGGCGTAGGTTTGAGTTTCCCCTTGTCGTCCTTGTACATACATACATACATACATCAAAGAGCGTTTTGAATGTAACCTAGCCTGTGTAAGCGAAAATCTCATAAAAGCTGTTATCTTTGCATTCTGTCACAGATAATTGCATATAAATCTTCGCTTGTAATGGAAAAGCTTCCAGAATTATTTGTTGCAGTGTAAGGTAGACTCAACTGGTGGACTCAAGACTATACCAAAATGCTAACGGCTACAGTTCACTAACCATCAGGTAGAGAAAGCTCACATAGTCTGAAATTGAAAATCAAAAGCGAAGATGCCACCAGCTGACATCTTTCGAACAAAGAATGATTTTCGCATTAGTACTTTATTTATTTATTCAGATTTCTTTAGTAACTTGGGCATAGTGTGAAATGATGCCTGATTTAATGCTCAACGCCAAAATTTATCATTTTGTGTGTATGTGAATATTACATGCCTTTAGGTATTGATATATATTTTATCTCTAGCAATAAAAAAAGAAAGTAAAGACTTAAGATGGAATGCTTTAACTTCTTTCTTTGTGTATGTTTTAATTTTACTATAAATAGTCAACTTATTCGCAACAATTACGCATACTAACATTAAAGCTTTTTAAATATAAACTCCAAACTAAAATAGCAATGCTAAATTTCAGCTTATCGAAAGCGAAAGAAGATATTTTTGTATCTTGTTAAATTAAGCTTTTAATTAAATCTCTTGCTGTTTATTTAAAAACTTAGCAGGGTCGGCAAGGAAGGAAAGTAATTTATTTTTAATTAGACATTTGGGAATGCGTTCAGTAGGCAAAGGTTGTGCCTCTGGAGCATCCAGCAAAATCCTGGTGGTTGGTTGCCGCGGCCTTAATGGAATCAGTATTTTAACAACCGATTACGTCCATTTGAACTCGAAGTTTCCTGCCAATTCGGGAGAGAGGGTTATTGAAAATTAACGATTTTTTTTTCCGTGAGACAGAAGGATGATCAAGGGAAGGCAGGAGGCGGCCTTGAATCTTTAGCTTTCTGATAAATAACTGAAGTAACACCCACATCTTACTCGAGATTCGACACCAGATCCGTGCAGTTTTCTTCAGACTAACAGGCATTTTAAAGCGTATAAATATGTGAATAGGCCTAGAATTCATGATTCATAGCCTTCAGTCAGAAAGGGAATGTTTCGAAAACATGGTTTGCTTTGACCGATCTCTGGTTTTAGTGAAGACAAGCTTTTATTTATGTAATTGTTTTCTCTTAATTTTAATGCTGCTTGTTACTGCCTTAAAGTCTCTTACTACATTTTTTTTAAAGAAATTTTAATAAGTCGATTAAACCTAAGTGGGCACTTGTATATCTAACCTCCATCCGAATGAAGGTTGGACTAGTATATTTTTTAATGCAACTTTGTCACCGAAATTCAAAATGACGATGACTTGTCCTAAGAAGATGAACCATCCACCGATTGTTGATTCTTGTACACTGAAGCTCGGTTATAACGCGACCTTTCGGATCCAAGATTTCGAAGATCGCGATATAACCGAACTTCTCGCGACGTCAAATGTCGTATATCGCACCCTATCATCGCCCATACGATTCCAAATCGATTTAAAATGGTCATTTCGCGATTACCTATATCATTCAGAGCTATGTGAGAGGATTTTATATTTATAAATACATAAATCATTACCTTTTCAACATTTTGATGAGGTTATATTAGCCAAAATCGATTTGGCGCCGCCATCTGGCATCTTGTACAAACGACGAGTCACGTGGATCGAAACTAGATATTCATACGCCTATTAGATTACATGGGCCTCTTTACTGGTTGTCATTGGCAGAAAAATAGATCTGGATATTCATTTTGGTTAAACGAAAAAGTCCGCGATTCTGGTATTTTTTTAAAAATGTATTTGACGCAATTTTCGTGACATTAGGGTGGGTATAGAGTCTCAATTACTGTAAATAATAAGGAAACAAGCATATTAATTTACACCTTTGATTTGATTTTAGGCGAAAAAACGGTAAATTTTGCAATTTTACAACTATACACCTTTTCCAAAATAGAAGGGGTCCAAGACCAAATCGCGTTATATCCGAATTCGCGATAAAAAATAACCGCGTTATAACCGAGCTTCAGTTTATCTATCAGTCACATCAGAGGCACCAACCAGTCAATGCAGAACAATTTCTTTCTTTGTGGTTATTTATAATAACATGACAACTAGAAGAGGAGATAAAGAAGAAATATGGACTTAATTTCTTTCTTTTTTTGTAAAGGGTTTTTAATTGAATTGGAAGCAATGAATTAAATATTTTTTAAATTAGAGGTTACAGTTTCTTAAGTATGGAAACAATTTACCATACCTTTAGATATTAAATAGCATTTATAAATATCAATGCCGAGAGTTGGAAAAGTACTGTTCGGTTTTGTTTACGAGAGCCTTCAACGCTTTTGCGCATGCGTCAGGTCTCCTTCGATTTCTTCAAAATAGGGGCGAGGAGAAACAAAGATGGGATGTTTACTTTTTATAGTGTTAGTTTACTAGTAGCTGCGTTCTATTTGCGCTTTTCGGGAAAGAATTATGGAAAGAATAAATACTATTGCAAAAATGCTGCTCGTTATTTTTTTCTTAAAAGCGAAAATGTCCAAAAGAATTTCTTAGGAAAGTACACATCTCAGCGGAGTAAAATCGTCCCGCAGTGGTATCTCTGCCTTTCATAAACGCACAGTATCTATGAATCATCGGAAAATAAATATTTACTTATTAATATACTAAATAAGCTTAAGAAACTGTTCGTCCGTCTATGACAAATAGAACTCAAAACTTTTAGGAAAGTGACACTTCACTGTTAGTTAAGATGTTTAAAGCATAATATTGATTGATTTTTGAAGATGCATTATCGACAGGTTAGGAACTGAGAAGGGAACCCGCCAAAAAACGTAGCCTGTAAACCGCAATAATACCTCAAAAACTATTTACAAAGTTAATGGAATATAACACATTTACGATCTTCATATTGATTTTGATACTAATTGGACCGGTAAATGAGGATCTTAATGTTAAAAACCACTATTACATAAATTACTCTGTTATCACGGCAATATTTATTAAAAAAGCTGGTAAGTTTAGACTACCTTCTTGAGTTGTAGAATTATTTTTGGATTTTTACAGTGTGTACATTGTTAAAGTGTTGGCATGCCGACTGTAGGGATTTTTTATCATCTTAAATTTATAATGTGGGGTGGGTGATACCGTAGGGAAGCCAGCCAGTGTTTGCATCGCTGTATCCTTTACGGGATTAAATGAATCCGGTGGTCTATTGAAATACCTCATCATTTTTGAATAAGGAAACCGAAGGAAAACAAGGAAAGGATTGACTCAAACAGAAGGAGACATAAAAGAGAAAATTGTTGTCTATTTTTGGAGGAGGTCTGGCAGGGTTCCAGCAGTCATTTCAAATCAAAGAAACAATTATGAAGTGTTACGAACAAGAACATACATTTAACGTTGTACTTCAAAGGTGACAGAAGCCGTGAGTTGTTGTTGTTGTTTTAAAAATATATTTGCCTTAAAGTAATGGAGTGTACCTTAATTGCTAAGGCTTATGCAGAATGAGAAATTGTGTATCAGTCTGACATTGTCAGTTAAGATCGAGTCAATCTTACGTCATGCGGTCGTCTCGCCACGGACAGTAATAGGCTTGACTCAGTGTTTCCTGTGCATTGTTGTCCTCAAATCGTTAAGATACTATTCAACGATTACATCATACAAATTACAGCAAACTGGGCGTTTAAACTGGCATGTCGAGGTTAAACTTCCTGAGTTGTTTTTGTTTATTTTTTTATTCCCCCCCTCTATTATTTTTAAATTGAGTGAAAAGTCTAAAGAAATTGGATAAATGAAATTGGGATCTAATTTGATCTGGCTAAAATTTATAAATGAAGAATTAACTATCGCAGAATTCTTCGAAAAACTAGGCCTTACCGATAGAATTTTCTTCCTTATGATAAAAAAAAAATAGGCGGTCTCCAATACAGTAAGAAATTCTCACGTCAATGTTAGCTCAAATATTAGTTCCGAAGAAAAATGTAGGGTTTTTGACGCAATAAAAACATTCGTGGTAATGTTACATGAACTACTGTTGAAATTTCATGATGTTAAGAGGGTTTTAGTAAACAGTTTTAGAACGAGTCAAAGAGCACATAGTTTCCATTTCAGAGATAGCACATCCGCCATTTTGACAGGGTTAACCGTTGGTGTCTCACTCAGAAACTTCCCGCAGAAGTTCAATTTTATAGGAAGGCGGCAACGTTATTAGGGAAAGCTTTGCTATCGGTAAATTCTCTAAAAAATAGAATTGAACCGGAACTCCAGAAAGTGACTTAGTGTCCTAACACCAGTCCAAAATTTAGATAGCTCAGAAAATGGAATACTAATAAATATCATTTAATAATGAATCTAAATTAATATAATCTCCTTAGAAATTCCGTAATTCCTAGCAACCTTTGGTCCGCAGGATGGTTCATCTTGAAACACGGTATGTAGGTTCGAGGACTAGCGACATCTAACGATTATTTGATTATCTAAATGGATTTTTTGTCGAGAATCAGCGCGAGAAGATTGACAAATAATCCCGTACTGAAGCATTGGAATTTCTCTCCCATTCCATTAATATCTCATTGTCTTAAACTGTGGATATTAAATCCTTAATCCATTGCGAGTGTGATTATAATTAAAATTAATCGGTTAAAAAATTTAAGTAAATTTAATGCGAATTTTTTTTTTTTTTTTAGAAAATGTAGAATTTATGCAATTTGAATTCAATAAGCATTATAATTTTAAACGAAATGCTTTTGTCGCTTTCACACTTAAAAAAAAAATAATTTTACGAAATAACTAACTTTTTACGAACTTGTTCTGTATTGCTGTTAAGCTTTACCAAATTACTGTAGAAATATTATTCCTCTGATATTTTTATTATTATGTATTTTTCTTTTTTAAATTATAATGAAACGAATAGAAATCTTTCCGTGTAAGTTGACTGAATGACATTTTATATCCAATCTTAACTTTTTATTCAGTATCGTAAATAGCATATCAAAGTCAGCGGCAAAATGAAAGCGGCGCTACTCGAGAGTCGGGGGTAGTGCTTCTGGTGAGAGGCCAAGAAGAGTATTTTAACATTTTATGACATGGAGTTCACCGGCTTTTGCACCGCTGTAGAAACTGATTGGGTTTTGTGTGATGTGTTTATTTATTTATTGTGATTCACTGTATTTTATATTAATACGCTTGCTTTTATAATAGTTGAAGACTCGTATTGACACGTGATTCGATCTCTGACGTTTCCTGTTACCATGGCAACTGTTGAGTCGTACATTTTAACGACGGGACACCGTTTGCTCTCGGGTGAATTTCCGAACAGCTTCGGGTTTCGAACTGAAAAAGGTGCATCTATTAATGAAAGGGTGTGAAAATTGAATAGGGGGTTATCAGTGCAGGGATTTAAATTTTCTTTCCTTTAATATATTAGTAACTTTCTACTAATTTCGTACATACTTCTCAGTAAGGTATTCGAAAATTTCAGATCTATACATTACGATGTTTGTCCGTTCCCGGCTCATTTCAAAGGCATTACACTGCAAATATTGACGTGATCAACTGTAGAATAATGACATGTTTGTGCTTGCCTTGTTTGAGACTTCAGTCGTGTGATGTTAATTAAAGAAAAAAAAAAATGTGGTGGTAAAAAAAAAAAGAAAATTGCTCCAAAAAAAATAAATACATTTGCATAACAGCATTATTATTTGGGGGTTGGGATGTCCCCAAATTATGCCCCCTCATTATTATTTGAGCTTCAAAGGCAGACTTTTAGGGACTTAAGAATAATGAGATGAAAATAGAATTACCAAAATTTAATGATATTTAGGCAGTAAGCGTAAACTCTTCAATATGAAATTTGAATTTAAATTAGTGCATTATTCTTTGAATTACAGAAGGACCCTTAATTAAAAGTGGTCTAATGTTTATTATAGACCAAATTCACACAGTAAAATGTACACAAACTTTATAAACTGTAAAATATAAGTTTCATCGAAATCAGTTACATTATTTTTGTTAGAGGGCACAGTATATGGCCCTGACGATGAAGTGCCCGTAATAAGGCCTACAAAGACCAAAATGTAATCAGGTTTGATTAATACCATCTAACTCCTAGCTACAGATACAAGCCGTTTCTTTATTAATGCTTTGCGTTTCGGTTCTTACGTAAACTGGTAAATGGTGGTACGGATCTCCGTAGACACGAAACTCCTGAATGTGTGAAATTCGGTTAAATATTTTTAGTTCATACGCGCACAAAATTCTCAATAACAGATATTGTCCACATTCATACATACAAAGACACATCACTCAATAAAACAATAAATTTGCTTAGTTAGCAAGTGGCGTGAATTTCTGTTAAAATCGGTACATTGATATTGAGTAGGGTTTGTGTCTCGTTTTATATACAACTTTTACGAGTAAGTTAAAATGAATACATGTAAGGAATGTAAGGAATATTCAAATAAAAAATGTTTTGCATATCGGTTACATCATTGTTGTACTTTCCCATTACAACGCACTAATATAAATATGAAAACCGCATACCTAAAGTGTCACATATCCTTACTTGATACAATATTGTCCAAGATGTCGCAGCCTCTGCTGCACCCTTTGGTTCTCTGCTTTTTATTCCCTATTCGAAGCAGCCGTTGAGTTTCCCCTTGAGCCACCCGAGAGCCCGCCGGGTTAGGAATCTGGTCTCCCTCTTTTTAATCTCTTGGGGAAAAATACTGAGGTTTCCCAATTGCCTTCCTCAGAAAGCCAAATTGGAATGTCTTCAGATCTGAAGGGAAAAATGAAGAAGCAGACAAACACAGGAAGAAGGGGGAAAAAATCCATTCCGACGCCGGGATTCGAACCCAAGTTCCGACATGAAGGGCTGCCGCCTTGACCACAGGGCGTTGCCGGAACGACTTGTGTACACAGACAAGAGAAAATTCAATAGTTGTTCGTAAGATTACTTTAATGTCTAAGATGCCTACAATCCGTAATAAAGCAGTTTCGATATTTTAAGGAAATAAAGGCCCTCGTTGATCGTGATTTCAAAACGAAAACTGGCCTCAGTGAACATACGCTTATAAAACAAAAAGTCGGACCACGATATCTTGACGATTGAAAACTCCAGAGCCCCATGACGTAGCACTAACGTGTCTCAGAGGTTCCGCAGAATGTTACGCTAAAATTTAAAACTAAAAGCCTAAAATTTAGTTTTAATGATGTTTAAAGGAAAAATGCTATAAGTCATTGCTTGACTGCTTTCAAATAAGATTTAATTGTCATATTTAAATTTCATGTATTTCTTATTAAATATTACGTATTTTTAAAGCCCTGTGCTCGTATGTGATTGACTGAAAAATAGACACGTCATAATCACGTGGGGTTCTTTCCGATCGTCAAGTTATCGTCGTCAGACTATATCTCTCCCAACATGTGGCCGGTTAGGCCTAATATGTTGCAAGTGTTCACCCTCTTCGCAGCTACAGAATCATAAAATGATATTTTGTATTCTTAAATTGCGCTGCATTTTATGTTCTGGTGTAGCTTAGTTTTTCCACTTAAGTCGATTTTAACAAAAGTGATGTCAACGTTTAAAATAATAATAATAATAATAAAAACTTCAAGGAAATATTTTGGACGCAGTCAGAATTGCAGCAATCTTCCAATCGACATAAGAAATCACGCCTGGCAAAACTGAAAATAGGTATCAATCTTAAAGCTGATCAGATTAGAGATATGGAAAGATTAAAACAGGATTAAAGATTAGACATGCTACATTTATGTAAATAATTATTAAAGCTATGAATTTTTTATTGCTCATTTTTTCTCTTGAGGCAGCACTGCGCATCCGATGATCAAAAAATTCGTAAGTTTAAAACAAATCGTAATCTTTTGAGAGCCCTTCCTTGGGTGAAAGGAAGTATTCGTGATGAAATCTTAAGAAAACGAAAAATTATGAGAATTCCAGAAATGAATAAAAGCGTTTATGACGATTGTATTGAAGTGTAGACAGATTTTTAAAAAACAAAAATGTTATTAAAGCAGAACAAATATCTCTGCGTAATATTGGTTCGATGTTTTGCCATATAGTTCAAGATACGAAGTCACATTAGCAATTAGTTTTAAAACGTACACTCGCTCATATCGAGTACTGACTTGCAGTTCAGTTCATGAAAGAAGAGCTTTTGATATGTAATTTCCTTATAGATTGATGTTTCCAGGACGTAACAGCGCCATCTATTGCTAATATCCGTAGCTGAATCTTATAAACATAACGAAAACATTATGGTTTTTGTATTTGCTACAGTTACGAATACATAATAATAATTACAATTGAAATAATTAAAAACGTTCCACGCTATTCCCCTTGCTTGGCTATGCAAAGTTTGTCCTTTCGTGGTCACGCTTAAGCGATCACAAAACGATGCCATCTTGGACTGACTGCTCGGAGTTCAAGTTGATGACGTCATGACTGGTGACGTTTGTTCCAGACAAAATCGATCGCTACGTAACGACCATATATGGCAAACCCTTTTTTTTTTTTGCAAAATACTATAATTGTGCAAAGCATTAATTGATGACTAATTAAGTAAACTGTGATGCATACACTATTATTTTGAAGGAATAGTTGATTTGTTTACTTTGCAAACTTTACGAATATGGAGACTAAGACAAAATTATTGTATTTTTGATTCAGAAGTCAAGTACACCAACAGGCGTGTGAGAACCCTTAAGAGAATAGCATTCGCCACTAACACTAAGTTACGTAATATTAAAATAGGAATGCCGGCTTTCTTTCAGAGGTTTAATGTTACTATCGTTAGCAGTGAAAACGTGTACAAAATTTAATGGATCGTTTAAGTGATGTCGTCACAAGCTACGTCACAGTTCAAAGAGGTGTTTACCAGGCTCGGTTGCTAGGGTTATAGAATTGAAATTATTTACGACCAAGCAGGTGTTAGTCTTGGTTTTTCTTTGAGAAAAGACCCCCCCCCCCCCCAAAAAAAAAAATAATAATAAATTATAAGAACGCATTTTTAAGACTTTTGTGAATTTTAGGAGAAATATAAAGACAAGAAGTATTTATGTATATTTTTGAGGTTCAGACTGCCATAGATCAACTGGCACCCGATGCCAAAGCTTCTGATTGGTGCAATTTTGAGCTTCTCAAAGACCACTCTCCAATAGTTATGGCTCTGACGTACTGAAGCTCTATTCAGATACAATTTTGTAAAAGAATAAATAATTTATAATTGTTGGCGAATATAAAATTATTTATTCTTGTACAATTCTACTTCTGAAAAGAGTATCAGTACATCAGATCAGTCCTTTGCTATTGGCGAGTGGCTTTTGAGTTAACGAATCACCGCCTGAAAAGTAGCTTACAGACCGTCGGAGGGTTGTGGCGGACTACCTCCTTGAACGTCCCTCCCCCTTCTCGCGTGTTTTTCAGTTTTTTCCTTAATTGGTTTTTAGCACAGGGATTCGCCCTCTGTGTTATCTCCAAAACTCTTGGACATCAGGACTTGGCTGTCCCAACCGAAACAATGGAAGAGCACGCGAGTTTAGAAGGGGAGGAAAGTGCCTGGAGATAGTCCGTCACGGTGAAGAAAGAATCGGGGTGGGTGGGGGTGAATCCTGCCCACCGTTGAAGCTACCGGGTCTCTAGTCCGCAGACATCTTCTTACCCCTTCACTCATGCTTGTCCCTATATTGTTTATTTAATTATTTCGTGGGACATATTCGGATGTCTATGGGCTTGGGAGACACTATTCAGTAGTTATAGCAGCAGGGTCATATTATGAAACTAGATTGGTAACTGATTCTTATCTATCTTAACAAGCCACGAACCTGGGCGATCCCACTGCCCACAACTTTTCTGAAGGCACAGGCTTGGGATTTGGCGAGCCGGTGGGATCCCGGCTTATAGACTCGCCGTTTAAGTAAATAATGCCAATGGCATTGTGAGGGTAGATTGCCAATTCAATCGGACAGATTTTCAGAATTCTGTTATGATTTTGTTTAATAATGTAGCTTTTTCTGGAAGCATCCACGAAACATAGGGAAAAGATGACCTCTTACGTGAAAATCAATTCTGTTGTCAGTAATTTCGATTAAACACACACAAAAGCGATTGGATTTAAAGTTCTATAGTTCGACACCAGGTGCGTTGGTGTCGGATTGCTGCCAGAGATGAGCGGCCATATGCTTTGAAAATAGAACTTGGCCAAGAGATTGCCTCCACTGCTCTTTGCCATCCGATGGCGTATTTGCCTACTTAAATGTCTCGTCTCAAACGGCCTTCAAGGCCAGTCTCGTCACTTGAACTTCGTCGCATGAACAACACTATCACTCAACAGTACGATCCAATAACGTTGGAGAATTGTAGAGAAAACAATCATGTCTATACAGTACTAACCAATCTTCTAACAAAAATTATATCAATATATGCATTTAATAACCTAAGAAACCATGGAAAAGAGATAGAATCAAGAAACCCAAAATATTCTGGTTCTCCAAAGGGTGTGCGTGATTCTCCTCAGTCGCATTTATATCACCATATTACAGATAAAAGAAATTTTAAAATAATTTTATCCAATTCATACAGCACGGATAAGTTGAACATTCATAAAATAAAAATCGTTAGGTTTTTAACTATTTTATATTTAGAACCCAGTAGTTTGAAAAACCCAATTTTTAATTACACATAAAAATTCAGATTATTTAGGTATCTAGGTGGAAAATTGTATTTCAGTGGTGCATGAGAATCTCATTTGCAACCAGCCGTCTACTTTTTGAAAAATTTGGCAATAATATGGCCATCTACCACAGTCTTTAAAAAACGTAATGCTAGAGAATAATGTCCCTGAGGGGAGAAAAAAATCCCTTTGCTACTTCACGTGAGAATGGTAGAGTTACAGTGGTTCATCCAAAGGTGGAGTTAGTTTTAATATACAGTAAAACCCCGTTATTACGCTCCCGCTTATAGCACTATCCCATTCTTTACGCTCCTTTCATGCGGTCCCTGGAATTTTCTATGTAACTCTGTATACTTTTACCCCCTTATAACGCGTCAAATCCCGCTTGTAGCGCTTTTTTTATATCGGAAATTTTGTATCGAAAAGAAATGTAACACTATAAAGATTCTTTTCTTTCCCGGTAGGAGGGAATCTTTGAACTCTTTGAAGTGCGGGTCTGTGATACAGTAAGTTAGTGCAAAATTTCGAAGCGGAAATCCCTTTCTATAAGTGAAAAATTGGAAATTCTCCGTAAGTACGACGAGAATTCTACACTAAGTCAGAAGGATTTCGCAGAATCTCTAGGAATTCCCTCATCCAACCTGAGAACAATAATAAAAAATAAGAATGGAATTACCAATGCAGCGAAGGGTAGTTGCAAACGTAAAAAAGTAAAGTGTGGAAAATATGAAGACGCCGAGGAAATTCTAATTGAATGGATTCATCAGTCCCGTGATGCATCAGTGCCATTAAGTAGCCCAATCATTCAAGAAAAGGCGCGTGAAATAGCGGGCAGTGCACTAAATCTGCTCCGAAAATATATTAGTGTTGCTTCTAGTGGTGTATCAATTGATGTTAATAGTTACTTGAACCGCATTGAAAATGCCTTAATTCATAACAGTAGCACACACACACGGCAAACCACAATCAAAGATTTTTTTAATAGGAAATAAGCTCACATTTGCACTATATCTATTGCAGAATCAAGTATCTTTCCTGTAAAATGATGTCTAAATGTTTCCCCATCTCATAAATCATTTCCCGTCTATAGCGCTATCCCGCTTGTAGTTCATGGTCTCTAGACGAGCGTAATAAGGGGGTTTTACTGTATATTAGTTTTGTTAAAGGAATTTATTTGAATTGATACAATGAAGAATCGGTCCACAATTAGCGCTTCACGAAAGGAAACAACATAGAAACAATTCTGTCGAATATAACATTCAGTTGCAAACTACATCCTGATGTTGATTTAACCTGGTTGACGACGTTTGATTTGTATTTGAGAGGGGGAGGAAAATATTTCGTCGGTGACGGTGGTTATTTTGAAAGGCGGTTGATTGAATACCAAACCCTCGTTTGAAGAAGGAAAAAAAAAAAATCCCTGGCTGCCGCCGGAAACTAAACTCCTCGAAGTTTCCAAGCATGTCCTTTTACCATTAGGACCACGGAAGCCACACTTTTAGTTGGTATTTAAAATGGGGGGGGGGGGGGAGATTCAAAAATCGGGAATTTCAGTTTCTGTTGAAGAGGACGCATACCATTCTAGTGCTGGCGTATTTTACATAATCATTTGATGATTTTATTCTGTTCAATCACTTGTAAAATACTTAATGACTCAAATTAAAAATGATTTTAATTACCCCCTTTCATTCAAACTAAAACAATAAGCTTTTCATCTAAAGATATAGCGAAAGAAATCTACTTCAAAACGTACGAGACAACATCTAATAAGGCGTGAAAGTTCCAATACTTCTGTGTAGTGGCGGGACAACAGCTTAGTGGGAGTCTCCTGCGCATGCGCATCCCTTCAGAACTCTTCGGAATCGGAACAAAATCGCTCGACGAGTGGAAAATTCTGAGGCGTTCTGATCTGAGCGGAAGCAGTGTGTGGAGTTGCATTCAAATGCATGGCTTCCGAATTTTTCTGATCTGATCTGACAAGTGAGACAGTGTGCGACCAGCCTGGGGCAACAATATTTTTTTATTTATATTTTAAGTAAAACCTTCAACTGTTAAGCAAAATAATTACAATTTTTAAAACTATAATGTTCACCGAATAAACGCTAATTTTCCGATGTTTAATAATAAACAAACAAGACGGATTGTCTACTTTCTGACATGCACAGAAGTGATTCGTGGTTGGACAGTACGTTATTGGCCGTCACCTACGAACAGAAGATTTCGTTGAAATTAAAAATTACTTATTAGCAGGTTTTATTATTTATATTATTATTATTATTATGAATGTCACGGATAGAGACTTGGTGAAATGAATTGAAACTGTAAAATCTGTGTTTTTTCAGTGAATTGACACCGTTTTTAAGTTTTTGTATATTTCGTAAGCTAGCCTGAGACTCCTTATCAAGCCAAATTTATCGATTGCTAATATTTAGAAAATAGCAACATTTATAATATAATTTTTGATTATTTTGAGCGACCAAAATCAATAGCTGTTGCGTCCTGTCCGTCCGAAAATCTATGTCCCCTTTCCCCCGAACAACTCCCGAACGGAAGGTCGGATCGGCAAACGGACTTCACCATCGTGTTCAGAGGTCCAAGCAAAGAACGTATATTATATCTATTTACGTTCTTTGGTTCAAACACAGTAGGAAGGAGCCAACGCATTCCCGTGTTCGAGATATTTGGCACTTGTTGTCATTGTACTCTCCTAATAACTCCCGAACGGAAGGTGGGATCGACAACGGATTTCACCATCGTGTTCAGAGGCCCAAACAATGTAGGAATAGGCTATTTTCAGGGGCCAACGACCCCAATGTTCGAGATATTTGGCATTGTTTTCATTGAATTTCCGCTTTTCGCTTAAATGTTAGAAATGCAACCATCTCATTTGCTATAGCTTGATGGGTAAGGTCTCGGATTCGTATGCTGGAGGTTGTCGGTTCGAATCCGTGTATCTATTTTTTTTCCTTATTTCCTTAACTTTTTTTTTTACTTTTCCTGAATGTACTTCCTTCTTTTTTATTAATATTACTTTTAATTTTTTTATTTATATGGATCGCCCTTAAATTTAGCACAAAATTATATTCACTTGCTCTAAAATAAAAAGATATTATCGTTCTTCTTTTCTGTTTTATCCTTCTGATTTTGTTTTTTATTTTCCTTTTTTATGGTCAAATAAAATTTAATGCAACTTGTAAAAAGTATTTTTTTAAAAGATGGCAACATAGGTTAAAATAGGGTGACCAGATTTTTACATTGGCAAAGCGGGACACCATTGACCAGGGGAGGGGGAGACCGGAAAGAAAAAAAAAAAAACGGAATCTCCAATTCGACATCAAAAAAAAATTAAAAAAAACACGGAATCTCCAGGTTCAACAACCAAAAAAAAAAAAAAAACGGAATCTCCAGTTCAACAACCAAAAAAAAAAACAAAACGGAATCTCCAGTTCGACACCAAAAAAAAACAAAAAAAAAAAAACACGGAATCTCCAGTTCGACAATCAAACAAAAAAAGAAATTCAATAACCAAAAAAAAAATCGGGACTTTTTTAAAATGCCGCGGGACGCGGGACAAATTGTTAAAAATCGGGACGTCTGGTCACCCTAGTTAAAAATGCTTTCTGATAAAATTAAAAAGAAAACTATGTTATTTTTCATAAGTTCGGTTTTATGTTTAATTAAAGAGCAACTTAAAGAATCCGAACTTTTTTTGATTAATGCTAAACTTTATCTATGGTGTCGTAGAGGAAGAAAAAAAAAAGTTCTGCTAAATATAGATTTACCTTTTTTCAATTTAGTGGTTGTAAAATTAAAGTTATGAAAACGCCTTTCTTTTTTTTCGTCTCGCTTTCACCATATGACGTCCAATAACTTAGTTTCGCTTGAATTGGTGTCTGATGCACGTGACCTGGTAGGAGGATGCCCCCAGTTATCGATCACGTGAAAGAGCGCCCACTCTCTATCCCTCCTTGCTCTCACGTCACATGTGAGTTAGCCAGTAATAAATCGGAGTGAAGAACTTAGCTTTTTCCCAGTTGAAAGTTTCGCCGATCAAGAAAGTGCACGGCCGCCTCAACCATTCGTCTTACGAGTAATGGATTACCTTAATCTAATCCTCATTAGAATGGTTATTTAATATCAGAAGAGGAAACAGAAAAAAAATGGGCCATAGATAACTTTGGCGTTTTGCTGGAACATTCTGCCAGCTGTTGTGTAGGTGCCGAGTAGAGGGAAATAAAAATTCTACTCGTTTGAAATAAGTTTCTTTATATAAAGGAACAGCAAGAGTAAAATAACCGGCTGGCCTTATTATTAAAAGAAAACTGGCCTTATTAAAATTAGTATTTACAAAAACGTCACAGCTGGCGTGACATATAAAAGGAGAATTATGATTAAAGTTTATTAAAGAGTTTAAACCCTAAAAATGCCCAAGTTTTAATTTGTGGTTGTATGCTAAACAAGATTAGGAAAAACAAGAAACTTAAATAATAGAATGGGCTCATATAAACATACTGAATCATAAGAATAAATACCTCGTATTGGTAAAGAGGTCCCTAAATGCAAGTAGCTACTTTTCCAATTTGGACCTGGAAAAAGGTAACTTATAATTGCAGATTTGTGATGAAACAATTAATAGCAAAAATCATTCACTTTCACATCTTATCTAAATTGACACAATTGAAACTTATTTGCAATGCAAGCTTCTATTATCGTCGCGGCGAAAGTTGGACCCGCAAACACATTATCATTGACTAATTTCTCCAGTATCAATGCCGTAAGCTCCGCAGAAAATATCAATCTCAATTATCAAAAATAGGAAATATCAAAAATCTCATATACATCTTCTTGAAATCGACGAGCAACGTTAAGAATAATTTCCCTACTTGATTTTTGAGACCTTTTCCTCGTCGAAATGTTGAATGTGAATCAACGACCGCCATTTTCTCTTACATTTGAATGTGACCGACAGGCCAGGAAAGGAAAATCTATCATCTGCGCTGCATTCTGGGAGGTTTATCTTTGGCCGTACTGATAATAAGATGAACCTGGCTTTTCTATCTGGGTTATGATCAATCACTGGTCAGCCCATTCAGATATATTTCTTGTATCATTTTTTTAAAAGGCTTGGATGTGCTATTAAAGCGTTAGTTCTAGTATTAAAGGAGTATTTGTTAATTAAACTAAAGTTGAAGCGTTCATATTTACATAAGGATATAGTTGATAACGGGAACTGTCATTTCACTCTCAGACGTATATGACAAAATGTTAACAGCAACTCGAAATCACAGAACAAAAATCTTGAAAGGTACTTGAAATCACAACGCTTTTTGTGGACTGTTGCTAAATACAGTCCGACCACGATAACGTGACGATCGGAAGGAACCCCACGTGATTGTGACGTACCTGTTTTTCAGCCAATCACAAAGAAGCGCGCCTCAAAGCTCAGGTCTCTATTAATTTACCTCAAAACGTCGCCCCAGAGTATTTTGCAGAGCAGTGCTCGAAAAATGATTTTACAGGTTGAGATTATTTCCGAAAGGAATTGGAAAACGGAGGACTAAAATTAAAACTAATTTTTTGTTTTGGTTTTGTTTTATAGCTGTAACGTTATATTCTTCGGAACCTCTGAGAGAGGCTAGTGCTGACGTCGAATCGTCACGTTATCGTGGTCGAATTATAAATAATCGTGTCATTGATTGTGTGCTTTCTTTCTGTTAGATCCCTGTAACAATGAGCTGTAATTACAACTATGCTATTGTTGCAGTGACCTAATAGAAAAAAAAAGTATTACGTAAATATTCTCGTTAGCCACAGAAATATGAAACAGACTGTTATAACATTTATTACTAAACTATTACGTCAGAGCTCGTGCATAGTCCTCTTCCATCTCGGACTAAGTTCCTATTCCATTACTAGTCCATTTGTCTTGAAAGATAACCGTTGGGTTTTGATGTTACATAAAGAGCGTTAAGGAATGCCAGAAGAAAAAGTCGCATACCAAAAAATCTTAGGTGTTTTCATTGTGAATTTCTCTCTCAATATGAATCTGCTGCTGAAAGGATTTCAACACTTTCCGTTTCCAATCTCAATTACTGTCCTCCAAATGAAAGTTGGCCGGCGGAAGTTTGATTGCGCAGCCCTTCCGGTAGCTGATCAATTATGTTTTCCTGTCACAATAGACGACGCCGTCTGTTTTCACTGAGAAAGACATGTTGATAACGCCAAATTAAAACTTCTCTCGACTATTTAGCGTTATTTCAATACCAGTTGCTAACAATAAGTATTTATATAAATAAATAAATCTATATTATATATAAATACAATGCCCTTTTGCAAAGTAACAATTGATTACCGTAATGGCGGCATCCTGTCATAAAATCAGACGGAAGTGCCTGACCAGACTAATCGATCATACATGCGCAGATCTCACAAAAACAGGGCGGCCAACTCTCATTTGGAGGAGAAATATAGGTATTAAAAACTCAATTCCGTGTAATGTATGATAACCTTTTATTTTTGAAGAAGAATCTAGGAAATTTATAAACGTTTTCATAGGAGACAGAACAGCAACTCTAAGTATGGTAAAACACTTTCATGGAACTTTTTTTGTCATTCCCAGATTTTTTTTTTTTTTGTTTTCCTTTTCCGTTTGTTTAACTTCTGACAGTCTCTGTCTTAATGCACAATGAAATCTATTGACAAGATTCACTAAAATCTATGGGCATTATTTGTTAAAGTATCTGCTTTGTTTAATTCATATAAATATTTTTTTTTAATGGATTACTAAGTCCTTCCACGTGATCTTAAATACCAAAAAACTTGATTATTTGAAGAGAGAATAATGCTCTAAAAATGTTTTCCAGTTTCGTGAACATTTGTCTAAAGTTTTTCTGTTAATTGGGAACCAAGCATCGTATTACTATTCTAAGGGAACGAGAAGTCAAATACTGTAAAAGGAATTTCGATGTATCACCTCCTCCTCGAAAAATAAGCAGAAAAAAAAGCCATAAATCTCGTATACACTGCGGGGATATGTTTGAGATAGAAACCTTGCTGTAGTCTTTCTAGATACTTTTGTGCCACCGTTCTCTCACGATATATTGAGTAAGACAATATCAAAGAAACAATAAAAATACATTACAAGGAATTCAACGGAAAAGACATATCGTTAGTACAAAGAAGACGAAAACCCTGCAATGTTTCATTTTGTTTCTTCTACTAAATTATAATGGATAAAAGTGAAAAAGAAATCACATAAGTACGCGTTCGAGCCCTAAACAGTCATCAAGGGGAATATGGGACGGCCGTTTCGTCCTTATTAGGACTCATCAGCCAGATTTACTCTCGATGTAATAGGCTCAGATCAGCGCGAAAGGTTATGGGGGTCCCTTCTGGCTCCCGGAAGTAGGAGCCCACAAAAGAAACAACAATGAAAAACATTCATTATGATCAATATAGTTTTAAATCTTTCTCCTCAGACCACTTCCGGGGAGCGGGGGGGGGGTCCAGGACCTTTCGCGCTGTTTTGAGCCTGTCATCGAGGGTAAATCAGACTGATGGGTCCTAATAAGGACGAAACGGCCGTCCAAAGATTCCCGTCGATGACTGCTCAGGGCGCGAACGCATTACGTGCTATCTTTATCTTTTTCGCTTTTAATTGTTACACTGTACACGTTAAAGCTTTCTTCACAAAGGATAATCATTGGTGATGTTAACGCTTTAAATTTTTAACCTACTTTTTTTAAAAAAGGAAAGGAAACCTTTTAAAATGAAACAGTCGTATTTGTGATTCCTCTCCCCCTTCGTAATAACTTTTGAACCCCTGCATGCATCTTCTTAAAACTTGGTGTGCATATTGAAGAACTAGAGACGAACTAATTTTTATAGTTGGGTCCTTGTGGAGAAAATAGCGCGAGAAGACAACAATGATTTCAATCGGTTTCTATCGCTCTTAGCGTAACAACAGTGGCTGTTGATCCACTAATTTCCACGCGGTTTCATACGATTAAAATTAAACCCTGTTTACAAAAGTAAATTATTATTTACGTATTTATTTTTTTATTTATTTATTTATTTTTATTTATTCAGTAAAAAAAATGAAAATGAGGAAAGTTGATATTAAGCAGATATTTTAATTTGAAAATAAATACTGTACACGCTTTTCCTGACTCAAGGTCCTGATTCAGTCAACTGCATATGACTATAAACCTTTTATTTCTTTTCTATATTTCTTTTACCAATGCACCTAAAATTCTGAAAATTTAAATAGGAACTTGTGAAGCAAATGGGATTTATATTTTCTTGTTTTTAATTTTCAAAATATTCTGCAATTAATTGAATTTTATGGGTACATTTTTTGGAGTCTTTTCGAGGTATAACTCGGTAATTTCAACTCAAAAAAAATTTGACGAAAACCTGAAATGATAAAAAAATCGTATAATAATGATTTGTATTTAAAATATTATTAGTGCAACAGTTAATTTTTAAAACAATAAAAATTGTGAGATTAACTAACTTTTTTAAAAATTAACTGTTGCACTAAACACAAATCATTATTCTACGAATTTTTTATCATTTCAGGTTTTAGTCAATTTTCTTTGAGTTGAAAATACCGAGTAATTCCTCTAAACACCCAAAAAAATTGACTGTTTTTGAGTTTTAATTTAATTAATTGCAGGATATTTTGAAAATTAAAAAAAAAAATTGAAATCCCAGATGCTTCACTAGTTTATTTTTAAATTTTCAGAATTTTAGGTGCATTGGAAAAAGAAATAAAAGGTTTGCAGTCGCCTGCGGTTGCTTGAGTTCAGGACCTTAAAAACATAAAATTTGAAAGCAAAATTAAGCAATAAAATTTTAAAGAAATTAGTTTTTAAATACTTTTAGAAACTTTATTTTTTTAACTTATAATAATATTAAGTGCAAATATGTCAAACAAACAAATAATAATAAGTGCAAATATGTCAAACAAACAAAAAAATCTTGAAATGTTTAAATATTTTTACGACGTCGTTTCGTATTTGCCTTAGAAATGGGTTTCGTTTTTATTTGAAGATTTAGATGTAAAGTTTAAGCGGGATTTTTTGCCGAAGAAAAGGACTATTAAGACGTCAAAGCTATTATTAAGTCATTCGCCACACAGCGAGTGACTACGTAACGAAGAACAACACTGGTATCGCAACTGCGCATATTTTTATTTAACTTGTTTCTGAATCGATTGTAAGCGACAGGAAATGAACTCCCCAGGGGACTTCCTGAGTGCTTGGAATAAATGAATTTCCACTTACATTTTGAAACTGTGTAAAAATCCCACGTGCATTAGCAATCTGGTAAACAATTCACCCTTATATTTTAATCTAATTCGTGTTGTTTTCGAGATTTCTCTAGTGTTTAAAAGAGTTGCACGGAGACCTTTCATTCTGTTGGAATGAAAGCACAGGTGGTCCTCATCCAGGTGAAGTTGTAAACAAGGAAAATTGGTTTCGTGCTGTAACGAAATCAAAGTGACCCTGTGCACGTTTAATTTTCGGCCACTTCCTCTGAGACAGGAAGTGATCTCAGACCGGAACTCGGGTTGTTTCCCCATCTCCACAAGTCGGAAAAATTTGTTGGGTGTGACTCATGTCTGTCCGACTTGTGGTGTGACTCATGTCTGTCCGACTTGTGGTATGACTCATGTCTGTCGGACTTGTAGTTTGTGTTGTAGAAGTATTGACAGATGGACGGATAGGCAAAATTAACGTAAGATCTTTCTCCCCTTTACGCTTTCGTGTACGGGGTCTCAGAAGTGTTTATTGAAATGACTTAAAAACAGATATCTAAAATAATGATACAAATTTAAGAGTCTGTATAAACACAAGTAGTGTATTTAAAATGGTGTGTTTGAAATTCAACCATCAGTTTATAAACATATAGGTGGATAAATAGTTTCCACATTTCGTTAACAAGCTTGCAAAAACAACAAATTTTGCTGAAACCACCATTATTTGTGCGGCCATTTTGGTTTTTATTTAAAAATTAAATTTATTTCAATTATCATCGGTGAAATAATTCATTGATTTACTCGGTGTTTATTAGATCAAGAAAATCATTTTTATAACGTTTAAACAACAAGAAATGAATATTTTTTTTTTTTTTTTTTGACTCCTTCAGAATTCTGGAAGTGTTTGATTTGCAGTTTCAAAAGTATATTGCCTGTTGTTTATTAAACTGTCTAGTCACTTCTCCAGTCGATGCAGTGTAGCAAAACAGTGGATACCACAATGCCTACTTTAATGATACAAACCAGGCCAAAATAATTCGGTTTTGCTGTTTCTTATTATACTGCGTTTAAGTTTGTTTTGCCTTTTGTGAATAATAGTGTTTCTCCCAGCTGGTGTAAAAACTCATCACAAGATCTTCACGGAACGACCGCCGGAATTTTTATATCCACTGTCTTTTATGATAAAAGTAGAAAGAAGTGTTGTTCTTATTTTCTATCTTCATTATTAGAAGCTGGTAGTCAAAGATACTTTATGCAAATAAGTGTGAAATTGAGACAATGCAATTTCTCTTCCTTTAATAGTTTCCTAAAAAAATCAGCATGTAAAATGTAGGGTTTTAGTAGTGTGGTAATTGTTATTGAGGACATAAAAGTGGCGAAATGCAGAAAATGACAATTCCCCAATCATATCTTAATGTTATCTTCAGTGGGAATCAGGGACAGCTATTTCGTCTTTTTTAGTTAGCAGCCAGCTTTAACCATGATGAACAACTTCGAAGGTTGCAAAAATTAAACAACCTCTCGATTTTTTTGTAAGTCCCATTAATGATTTTTTGTGAAAGTTATGATTGTTCGTTACTCAGTAAGGTCTACGTTTGAAAAGAGCTAATATGGGAAAAATACATGAAGAAGAAGAAGAAGCAAATTGTTGGAAGCCGTAGAATACGAAGTCTTTGAGATACAGTTCCTAACATCACAGCATTTGTCTTCTATCAGCGATTTTATACAAATGACATAAACATGGCGGCCGATGGCCAAATGACATAAACATAGTAGTGGGCTGATGGGTTGTCGTTGTAACCACAAAACTAAGTTCAAGATGTTCAGATTAATGTAAAAGTTGGCACAACGTTTCCTTTACACACGATTAGGTTCAGTCCTAAAGAAAAAAAAAAAAAAAGAAAAGCTTTATTATATTATATAAAAGCGTTATTTTGTCTGTCATAAGACTTTACGTTTTTCCAATTTTGTGACCAAACTATAAGAGATAGATTGGTTATGTAAATGGATAAAATGTAGATCTTTTTAAGACAAACAAAATGCTACAAAAATCTTTCGAAAAAAGTTTTTGGTTTCCAAGATGGCGCCTTTTAAAGGGTCAAATTTTGACTTTTTCTCAATTTAAACGAAAAGTATAAAAGATGGAAGAGAACATTAAATTGAGAAAATGTTGGTATTTGAAAGTTCTATCGAACGATGTATCACTTATTTACAAACGCTTCAGCGTTTGCAAGATATATGCAAAAATGTGAATTTTTGGTGTGTGACGCCGACCCGCAATACATCCGAGTTATTCGGAGAAGCCACAACAGGCTGGGAAGTTATATATTCTCCGAAGATCGCAACATTAATTTGCTAAATAAATAAAGTTTGTTTTTTCAATGCTATATATGCAAGGGTTCCGGAGCGAAGCGACGATACCCGGCTATTATTATTATATATTATAAAAACGTTATTCTGTCTGTCATTCTGTAAGCAAAATGTTAAATTACAAATTACTAAAATGTTACTAAAATAGAGAATCTATTCATAAGAAATGAAAAGATATTAAACAACTGTCCAACTATACTGATTGGCGACGTAAATATAGATATTTTCAAAATGAATAAAAACAATGCAGTACAGAAATGCGTAAAACTTATGTGCAATAATGGTTTCAAAAATCATCTTTACGGAACAACAAGAAACAACTGTGCAATTCATGGAAATACGAAAGCAAATATAGATCATATTTTCATAAATAAACATGATATCAAAACACCAGGAATAATATGTAAAGAACGAATCGGATAAGAGTTGAAAATGAGAAAATAACAGATCCAAATATAATCTATAAAGAACTAATCAATGATGTTAAGAAAACAAAATTCATGAAAATCTACTTATATAAAAAGAAAAGTCCTGACTCACTCACTTACTGACTCATCAACGCCCACCCCAAACCCTTGGACCTAGAAAGCTGAAATTTTGCACAGAGGTTTCCTTTATGATGTAGACAATGAATAAGGCCGGATTTTTCGAAATTCTTAGGGGATAGGGAATAATCTTGCAAACTGACGATGAAGTGAACGGCGGCAACCCCAGGTGTGTGGCGCCAACCCGCAATACACCTGAGTTAAGTGGAGAAGGCCACAACGGGCTGGGAAGTCGTATATTCCCCGATCTCAATATTAATTTGCTAAATAAATATTTTTTTTTTTTTAATGTTATAGATGCAAGGGTTCCGGAGCGAAGCGACGGTACCCGGCTAGTAACAATATAAATGTACTAGGAATAGTTCATTTCGGAAGGTGTTTGTTTGATAAGAGTTAAATTGGAAAAAATAGAGGAGGAAGAGCTGGAATGCGGAATCTTTGAGGTTCATTAAATATTTCTTCTTCAATTCAAACGACAAAATACCGAATAGTGTTAGTGAATATTTTATTTGATTGTTGTCGTTTGTCCTACGCCATGTACAAAACTAGCTAGGCGAACTATATGCGTAATTGAATTTTAAAAATAGAGATAACTAGGAGTAAGGTAAGATATAAGTCGCATAGTGGGGGATTGAATACGATGGAAGAGAATTGGAAACCAAAATAGTCGGGGATAAGTAATTTGAAAGAAATCTTTCCGATTCAGCGAGCGATTTCGGCGACAGTTTTTGAGGAATAAGGAGACGCGGAGACCAAAATAAATATTCGTAATTTTTAAGTTGGACACAAATAATTTGCCAAATTTCATGGAAATCCGTGCAGCCGTTTCGAAGTGATGGGCGTGAAAACATACAAAGGAGAGTGTGGACCAAAGAGCAGTGAAGAGTCCAGTTGCTTTCCTAGCGTTGGAAATCAATATCTCTTTTAATGTTTTTGGAAATGTCTGTAATAAATATTAAATGAAATGTAAACGGAATGGCAGTTAAATTGCTTTTCAAGAAAGACCGCAGTTGTAAGATTATTATTTGGGGAATGTGAAGGCATTGATTCTCGTCAACCTACTTTCATCGTTTTCATTTGTTCAATGGTTTTATATCTTTAAATGATTTTTTCCCTTTCTTCTTTAGGCTTCTTTTTTTCAGACACTGAATACGTTTCAGAAAATCATAAGTAAATTGATCACTGAGCCTCCAACTCAATTACAATCAAGGATGTAAACTTCACTCCCACTCATTGAGGAAGTCTAGTAGTGAATTGAATTTTACTTTGGGGACTCGAAACAACTTTGTCTAACTGGGAAAGGCCACACAATTTAAAAAAGATTTAACGAGCTTGCAAATTGATTCTAAAAATAAAATAAAAGGCCAACACACTTGACTTCGTTTTTTAAAAAAATATTTAAACCGATTAAAATACTTCAAGGACTCGACCGGTTTCGCCTCAATCACGAGGCATTGACGAAGCAGTGATCTCGTCACTGAGGCGAAACCAGTCGTGTCCTTTACGTATATTTAAAAACTAGTCAAGTGTGTTGGCCTTTTATTTTATTTTTAGAATCAGTATGCATGCACATTAAACTTTTTTTTTTGTATCTTTTTTGTAATTTTTTACTTGTGTATTCAAAATGAAGTACAGTGCAACTTGGATAATTCGAAGCTGAAGGGACCACTACAAAACTTCGAATTATCCAAGTTTTCGAATTAAACAAGTTACATCTTTTAACTTTAATTTCAGGTGCACTGAATGCTTGAAAAGATTATTCTGTCAATAAGTAAATATTTATTCAGAAAGATCATGGTATGAAAGACTTAAACACTATATGTATGTAAACAAAATAAGATTTACATTACGTAAGCTACAGTACATATTACATTCAATACAGAAAATTATAATTTTTCAAAAAATTGTGCAATATCTGATTGTTTTGTAGAATTCAGTCGCTTAAGGTTAGGAAAATCATCAAGCATGTTTAGTGAACGGAAAACAGCTTCATTTACGTTGGTTTGTCCTTCAATGTACCGACGAAATTAGGCACTATCCCGTACTCGTTGGCGATTTGGCATTTCTTCTTCACACCCTTTTCCACCTCAAGAATGACGGCGACCTTTTCTGCGAACGTTGTACACGCTTGGTTTACTGAAAGACATGGTGACACTGACAGCAGGAAGCTCGAATGGCGTCTGAAGCGTCACGTGTCGAATGGCGTCACATGTCGAACGGTGGCGGGAAGGGGATTTCAGTTGTCACGTGTCCCAATTTCATGACGATGAAACGCGAAAAGTCGTTATGCTTCGATATTTTTCATAAAAAACTTCGAATTAAGGAAGTTGAACTTCGAATTATCAACGATTTTTTAACATTGATTTAATAAGAAATTCAAGGGACCAAGAGAAATCTTCGAATTAACCACGATTTCGAATTAAAGACGTTCGAATTATCCAAGTTCCACTGTATATTTTTTAATATTTAAAATATACTTTATTTTGAATAAAGCTTTCTACTTTATTCCTTCTTTTTCCAGTATGAGATTACTAACTGTTTTTGTATTTAATAATATTTTAAGTTATGTATGTTATTGCAAAAAAGGAAAAAGGTTACGGTACTGGAAAAAAAAAACCCCTTTTATCCTGGGTTTTTATGTTTCCCTTACAAGGGCAATACCCAATCCCGGGAGCGATAATGAGACGTTGCATCTCATCTTCTCTCCCTTCAAACAAATCACTCTAACGATTACGTGATCCTGTTCTCCGGTCCTAGCTTCTTATTCTCCAAAACTTTGTTTCGACTTCTCACTTGAAAATGAAACGCAGGTCGTTTTGAAAACGTGTGATTTTTAATTTATAAACTTAATATAAATGTATGTGTGTGGTGGCCTTGATTTCTTGCTATCGAAATAAAGTAATTATAAAATACTAATGGAGGTTTTATACTTATCGCTGTTTAATAGATTTATAAATTCTTTTACAGCACCATAGTACTCCTTAAAACCTACTTTTCTTAAGAAGCATTTATATTTGTCTTTATTTTATCGACTTTTAAATACATTTTAGGGCTCCACACTTTTCAGTTACTTCACTTGGAGATTAAAAATTTAAATTTAATTGTGATACTAAAACAGGACCATTTTAATACAGTAGAACCCCGCCATTCGTCCGCCTCGCTATTCGTACAACTTTTTCAAGTAAAATTGAACTCGCCATTCGTACGCTTGCTCGCGATTCGGACAGCGGGACCTTGTTACTGGCCGCGCCACGCGGTCGCTTTAGTTCAGTATCGTGCTAGCTTCCGTACGCTACGCATCATCCACGCGAGCTTCGTGAAACTTTGTGATATTTTATTGTTATTTTTTGTTATTTTTATTAAAAATAGTGCAGCCATGGGTCTAAAAAAGGTTACTGAATCAACTAAGCCTAAAAGGAAAGCAGTGAGAACGACAATTGAATTGCAAAAAGAACTCGTTGCGAAGTTTGAAAGTGGAACTCGTGTCTCTGACCTGGCAACTCAGTATGGCATGGTGAAATCAACCATATCATCTATACTGAAAAAGAAAGACATAATAAGAGAGGCCCATATATTTACTGTTTTCATAGTTTTTATGTATTTTACGCTTAAAGTATTATTACAAATGTTTATATAAGCAATCATCTGTGGGTCTGGAACGGATTAATCCAATTTACATTATATCTTATGTGAAAAAATGATTCGCCATTCGTACAAATCGCCATTCGAACTGCCTCCTGGAACGGATTGTGTACGAATAGCGAGGTTCCACTGTACTAAAAATTGCTTAAATCGGCAAATATTAATTTAAACATTCTTTAATCTTATTAATTTTAATCAAACCGAAGCACGCACAAATTTAAAAGTGATTGCAAAATGGACTGCAATGCATTAAATTAAAAGTAAAGAAATTTATTATTTGCTATCAGAGAAAAATAATTGAACGTGTAACATACGCCTAATCTGTAAAGTGCAATATTCTTTTTCTTTGACTATCTTTCATTATTAAAAACGAAGAAAAGAGCAGCACAAGAATAAAGAAAACAAAAGGAAATCGCCTTTCTGATTCATTTTATGGGGAGGGAATTGGGAACAGCTCTTTCAGCTATTCAAAAGCACGAAACAGCTGTTCCCAATTCCCCCCCATAAAATGAATCAGAAAGGCGATTTCTTTTTGTTTTGTTTATTCTTGTGCTGCTCTTTTCTTCGTTTTTAAAAATTTTCACAGCACGTTAAAAAGTTTTGTTTATCTTTCATTATGTTCAGTAAAATAAAGGTAATATAAAGAAAAAAAAAATACAAAAGAAAATAGTTTCTAAACCTAAATGTCGTGAACTTGGTTTTAAATTATACGAAACAGTGTTAAAAAGTAAAGTAAAATGGGCTAGCTTTAAAGGAAAGCCTGAAATATTTGAATCAATCACTTGCCATTGTCACGATCACTTCCACATTTCTCTGCAATGGCCTTACTGCGACAGGTAGATAAACGGACTTCTGATTCTAATTCCCCATCAAAAATATAAGCATACGAAACGAATCAGATCGCCCAGATCTTCCCCTCAGATTTCAGGACCATTTGTTAGTTCGATATCGAAAACTTGGATATATTATGGTTGCCTGTCCGGATAGAGTAGACTTCAGATCAGGACTATCAATCAGAATAAAAAAAAAATGCCAGACCACGTAAAATAACCAAATCGATCTGATCTTGAGTAAATATTCAGGGAAATAGATTATCCGGAATGGGCCGCTCTGCTTTTGACCAAAAATACATTTCTTGTTTAATTGTAGCCCTAAAGGGTAATCGAAGAGCTGCCTACATAAGTTCTCAAGTTCATTTTCCAGAATTTAGAGAGACTAATATTGAACCGTATTATTTCGTACTTTTATATTTTTATATTACACCTCAGAAACAGACGAAACACAAGAAGAAGAAAGTCGCACCCATGCCTACTCCGGGATTCGAACCCAAGTTCAGAAGTATCAGTCTCATGGCAAACCGTCCCCTTGACCACAAGACTGCACCTGAACTGCTATGTAGACATAAATTACAGGAAGACAAAGAGTTGCGATTAACTGAAGAGAATTATCTAACTACCGTATATGCTCCAATAAATGCCGAGGCTCTTATTGTGGCCGGTCTCTAATAAGCGCCGGGCTGCAGATGGGACACGGCCAAATAGGAGCCGGTCTCTAATAGTAGCCGGGTCTTTGATATTTGCCTACCGGTAGTAGTTTAAGTGCCCGTATCTTTATAGTCGTGCGTAATACGTTACGATACATTGCCTTACAAAATGCCGCCGAAACGGTCATTTGACATTGCCTTTAAGATTCGCGCGGTGGAATTCGCGAAAGAAACTTCCGGTGAGGCGGCATTGTGGGTGTTGATCCGAAAAGAATCAGAAAGTGGAAGAAACAATATGATAATCTTGTGTCTCCAAAAATTGACAAAGGTGCAATTAGAAAGTGGAAAATAAAGTAGCTGTTTGTAATAATAGCCGGTATTTATTTGTAAAAATATTGCGTTCTGAAGCTTTTTGTTAATAATGGCCGGCCTCTAATAGCAGCCGGTCTCTATTAAGCGCCGGGAGCTGAGGCTAGTTTTGCAAATAAACGCCGGGGGCCTTTATTGGAGCATATACGGTACTCTAATAGATATGCATTCTTTTAATGAAGAACTGATATCACAGATATAATTGCAACGTTATTTAGGCTAATCAGTGTATTCGTAATGAAGGATTTTTTTAAAAAAAAATGGATTTATAAACTTCTGTGCAGGCATCTCGTCAATTTGCATAGTCATGTACAGAATTATCTAAAAAAATAATTTGCAGTTTGTATCAAGATTTAACCCAAACAAAAAATAATCCATTATTTATGGGTTTACGGTGTTTTTAATAAGATAAAAAATATCCGGCTTCTTTAATGATGCTGAGGAACTACAGTTCAGTTCATGAAAGAAGAGCTTTTGATGACGTAATTTCCTTATAGTTTGATGTTTCCAGGACGTAACCACGATATCTACTGCTAAAATCCGTAACTGAATCTTATAAACATTATGAAAACATTCTGGTTTTTGTATTTTAGAGTTACGAATACATAATAATTATAATTAAAATTGAAATAATTAAAAACGTTCCACACTATTCCCCTTCCTTGGCTATGCAAAGTTTGTTCTTTCTTGGTCACGCTTATGCGATCACAAAACGACGCCATCTTGGACTGACTGCTCGGAGTTCAAGTTGATGACGTCATGACTGGAGACGTTTGTTCCAAACAAAATCGATTGCTATATAACGACCATATATGGCAAACCTTCTTTTTTGAAAACTTCTACAGAATCATCGTCGATACGATATTCTTTAGATAGGATGCAATATAAATTGTGGTGGGAAATACTTAAATGAACTACGTGGAACGCCCAAAATGTTTCTGGGCTGTTCCATTCTGTTTTACCGTAGGTTTAAGTTTAATCGTCGTGTGTTTTGCACATATTAAGTTTAAAAGAGAATTGGTTAACTGTGTGATATTTTCATTTTTGTTATTAAAACAACAACAAATGTCTTTTTTTTTTGTCTCGGTGCTTTTATACTTAGGAACAAAGACGTCAGCACAATTTCTGTCGCCAGACAATAGGCTGCTGTGACCGGGTGAGAAGCGTTGGCCAACCGCCGTCCTACAAAAGCAGTTGGCGACGAGCCAGTGCCTTGGCCACTGTTGCTGGCGGGTGACTGGTTAAACACGCAGTCAGCAGTCACTGGGTCAAACTTATTAGATAGGAAGTTACTATTCTTGCAGTCAAAAGAGAGATACTTTATTTATTTATCTTTTTTTTTTTTTTCCATGTATCGAGAACATGAATTTGTCCATTTTAACAGAAAAATTAGCAAGTTTTATATACTTAATTGCTATAATTTGAATAGACGTATTTAATTGTAACATATATATTTTTTTTTTCCTAAATATAAAAACAAAAAGCAAAATTAACTTTTTTTTTTACTTTGATCTTCAATAATTATCAGTTCCTCAAATGGCAAAGAGGTGATTTTCTTTTTAATCTGTTTGATGTAATATATTTTTTTAAAATATTTTTTGAATATTCTATTGTTGTGGTTCAGGGTTTCAGTTAGTGCACTTTCCTTTCTCTCAAGAAGAGAACAGTGTTTAATCTACTTTTAGGTCTTCTTATATTGGATCTCATTTAATAGACCGAAGGAAAGTTATTTTGCATTTTCAAACCATGTCTTATCTGTCACGTTTTCAATCTTAAAACAGAAAGAGGCCATTTTGTTCCACCATTTACAAATCAATTATCTTCAGTTTGTTTAACAATCTATTTGGTTAGGTTTCAAAATAGTTTTAGGCTACGATTATCATAAATCTTGATAATAATGAACGGGAGTGATAAATACGCTGAAGGTTTTTTTTTTTTTTTTAAATGGGCTGTAATTCCTAGAAATATAGAAAATTATTTGTCAGTTTTAGCAGCCATGTTAAAACAAAATGGCGACTGTTGAACTATTACAAAAAAGTTTTCTTATATCAGAAGAAAAAAAAATTCAAAACTATATATCCATAAGAAGTAAAACAAAAAATATGGTGACGAACTATTAGAAAAATCGAAATTGTATAATTATGGAATCCTGAAATTTCTCCTGAAAAGAGACATTTTTGGAATTGTAATGCACAATTCTCTGTTTAAGTGCCACTTATTTGGAGACTAAAATGGAAGCATCAGGCGCAAATAGTCTTTTCAGCGACTGGATTTGTTCTGGAAATCACGTTTATTTAAGTAAAATAAAAATAGTACGCTTTTATTATTGCTTTTATTATTGCAATTCCCATCCTACGTTCTTAGAGACACGTCTAAATGACTGCTCTAGAAGTGATTGAATGAGCAGCTAATTGATGGATTTGTGATTAGATGCAGATTTTGAAAGAAGAGAAAGGTTTTATAAAGTCATTAAGAGTCATTTCAGATCATGGCCCTGATCTTCCTGTTCTGGATGATATCTACTTTACGATTTCAAACTGTACATCAAAAAAATATATTGTTAAATGTAGGTTTTGTAATATTTTATCTAATACTTATATGGCAAATACGGTAGAGCAATAGCCACAATTGCAATTTCGTTTTTTTATTTTCTGGTTTCGACATTCTAAGCTGACGTCTGATGCAAAAGAAGATGATCCAATTGTTTATGACACTTCAGTAATATTTTTTTCAAAATACATCACCAACTTGGTAAAAAAAATATTTTGTATAAGGAAAAGGATATTTTTTCCTATGGTTATCTTTTGATATCAAATGAGTTTTTTTTTTTTTTCCCTTTAAGCAAGCACTATTTTTTTGTAGCGCAGCATCTTTTTTGGTCAAACGTAAAAATAATACAGACTTGGTTCAGTTCCTTGAATTCATTTATGAAAGCTGTTATTCATATGACAGGGCAAGAGATCTTGATACGTTAGCGAATATATTCGTAATTAACAATCCTTTCGAAATATTCTACTGACAACTACTGGAAAGGAATACTTTCGTCTTTGTAGTCGTTCGCCATTGAATAGGATGAAGCACAACCATTATTGGGTCTGATTGCAGATCATATATTTAAGGTGATTTAAAATAATCATGATAAAATTTAAAGAAGAGTAAATGAACATACCTTCACTACATTAAAAAGTAATTCTTATAAGCGAAATATTGGTACAACGATTCCTCTTATATATATATATTATAATGATAATGCTTCGTCGTTTGTTTAACTTCTCACTATAAAAGTTAAAGAATGTGTTTTTCTGAAGCTTTTGTTATTCAGTCGTGTTCGTGAATGACAATGGGAGAAAGCAACTTCTTCTTTGGTACAATATCCCGCTTCAGCCCAAGACCAACTTTATTATTCCTTTCCAAGCTTCCCTATCCGCAGCAACCGTCCTCCAAAATCTAACTCCAATCTGTTTAAGATCCTGTTGCACACAGTCCAACCAACCCAGAGGAGGTCGTCCTCTTTTCCTAGTCCCAATCATCCTGTGGAATGTTACTTTGTTACTTAAACTGTTCTCCTTCACTCGATATAGATGGCCCAGCCATCTTAATCTAGTAGCTTTTGTTATTTTTATAATATCAGAATCTTTATAAATGGTATATAACTCCTTATTAAATCTAATTCGCCATACTCCTGAGTCACAGATAGGCCCAGAAATTTTTCTCAGAATCTTTCTTTCAAAGAGAAAGCAACTTTAGAAATTTTTAATTTTAACAATCGAAGCACTTTTTATTTTTGATTCGGTTATCCCAAAGCCAAATATTCTTTATAGACTTATCCTTACTGATTATTAAGTGAAACTACTTTGATTTGTTTTTGGAAACGGAAAATGATTAGTAAAGAACTTTTTGTTGTTGAAGCTGATAGCAATTCGTAAATGTTTGAAAGCGTTGGGTTATATTTACGAAAACACTGACTTCAAAACTCAGTAAATTAAGAGCTTAAAGCTACGCGGACACCATGCAATTTTTCAGCAATTTAGTCGTCCGATTTTGACGTCACGAGTTGATATAAACTTTTGTCCAACCCCGAACACCATGCAACTCGACATGAAGTCGGCGGTGATAGAAGGAATCCCATAATGCAATGCGTTTCCCAAACCCGATGTGGAAAATCCGAAAAAAATCGAGGTTTTGAAACATCTCTGATAAATTCTGCTGCATACAATTTCTGCATATTAGTATAAACTTTATTTATGCATGAAAGAAACTCGCAATACTCTTGATATTCATTGAGTACGAGCTTGTCTTCCAATCGAAACGGCGAATATCATTTTCGACGCCATTTCTTCCATGGGCGTGACGTCACGACTGACGTGTTCCAACGCTGCCCTGTGACTGGGTAATTCCCAGCGACTTCGATGCAATTTTTCGAGTTGCAGGTGTAGAAACAACTCGAGGTGGATGACAAAAGTTGCAGTCAAGATGCATATAAACGGGCTCAAAACTGTCTATATCAACTCGTGACGTCAAAATCGGACGACTAAGTTGCTGAAAAATTGCATGGTTTTCGCGGGGCTTAAGGAGTTTTTAAGACGGGGGTTCACAACTTATGGGGATGTATGAAGATTTCACAAGAGCCATCGGTAGTTTATAAAATATTTGCAAAATGCTCTTGCTTCGCGCGGGTTAAAAAAAAAGCAAAAAAGTTGTCCTGATGTGGAGAAGGAAGAAATTGTAAATTGTGAGATCACTTCGAAACTTTCCCATTTGATAAAAATATCACGTGATCGTTACAAATTAATATTATAATCATATTTTGTAAACCCGAAAACCCCGTAATATCAAATTTCATCGAGATTGGAGGGTATAAGACTTCCCACCCCTTTCTGCCCTTCCCCACCCTTTAGGAAAAAAATTGACAAACCCTCAGAAAACGTTTAACCTAATTCTATTAAAAAGAAACCTTCATTTTACATTTCATAAGGGGAAAACATCCCTTCGGCTGTGCGATGATGAATCGTTGAGAACACTTAGTTTTATTTTAGCTGAACTCGAATAAATTCACACCCTCTCCGTTCACATTTCCGATATTTTTTTTTTTTTTTTTTTCTTTTCGAAAAACCCTTGAACATGTATTTCTTCATTTTTTAAGAGAATTTTTTTCCAATTTTCACGTTTCCAGCTTAATTGGTTTCAGAGATACGCGTACTCCTTAGAAAACAAATATCAAAAATTCGTCGAATATGTATCTTTTCGATTTTGTCAAAGAACACACGTTAAACGGTCCGTCCCAGTCTCTTCCCAGTGACAACTCAGGGTGCGAATCCTATTTTGTAACGTTGTGCCTTCATTTGTTTACTTATTTCTTTGAATCATCGTTCAACTTCTTTTCATTTTAAACACACACGTCAAATTTCGTGTTTCCAACTCTAGCGGTTTCAGAGATACGCGTGCCTTTCAAGAAAGTTTCCGCCTCCTTTTCTCACCCCTTGGAGGTTGTATTTCGAAAAATCCTTCTTAGTGGGCACCTCCGTCATATGAAGAACCTATCCCTAAAATTTAAAGTTCCTAGGTTCAGCGATTTGGGCTGTGCGGTTGATAAGTCAGTGAGTTTTGTCTTGAAACCCCGATCCGTCCCGAAAGAAATCTTTGCTCACAAAAACCCTGCAATGAAGAGTTAAAGACTTGTGCTACACAACCAAATAGAATTCTAAAGAATTAAAAAAGCTTTATTTCATTCCACTTTCCTTAAAAACTGAATGGGACTTAACTGAGAAATCTACTGAATAAAAAGTTTTAATTCAGATAGTCCCTTGATTACTCGTAAGCTGGAATTAGCGCTTGTCAGTAACATAAAAGAAAAGATCATTAGGCAGTCTTATACACAATAATACAATTTTATTTTCCACAACAAAAGTTTCTGAATAATAAAGATTGAATTCTTTTTAATTCTTGATTTGGTAAAAATTGTACGAAATTTTATTATTTGCGTGTACAGTGAAACATAGAATTGCTATCGTTTAAGGACATAATAATATGAGTAGAAATAACGGTAGGTCTTGGTATATGTTTAGATACGATAATGACTTTCCTATTTCTGACTCAAATTGAAGTTGCAATTGTAATTTTGAATTGTTAGTTGGATTTCATATATACAGTCGTAATCAAGTTAAAAAAAAATAATCAAAATTGAAAAAAAGTCATAGTGTTGGTCAGATAACTAATGTGTTTCCATTCGTTTCACTGTTCGATAATTAATAAATATCTTTCAAGTTTTTTGTAAGATGATCCATTGATACAGCATGGGAGCATTGATGCATTTTCAGTGGTTGAACACTATAACTCTTGTAAAATGATTTAAATGTATTGGGATAAGTCCGAGTTTACGTCAAGGGTGGAAGTAATGACTGGGATTCGTCAACGAGTGTAAATATGTAACATCGCCGTCATTGGCTTTCACCTGTTATTTATGTAACACATTTACATTAGAGTCTCAATTAATGATAATCAGCTTAGTGGGAAGCTTTTATTCATATCATATCTATCAATGAATCGAGAATTGTCACAAACGACTATTTCAAAGTAGTAAGACATGTATTTATGAACAAAAAAGTTCATTTCCGAAAGAGCTTGAACCCTAATTCTGTAAATTTTTGAATTCCTCACTTTCAAAATAGGCTTCGCTTCAATGTTGAATTTCCACCAATCAACAGCAGCAGGGGATCCGTGGAATGGCAACGCTTTGTTCAATACTTGGAATTGACTTTGAATAGAAGCCAACTTCGATAGACCACGAAGCCTTTTGTTTTAATTTGTGAAGAAAATGCTTCAGATAAAAATTTAATGAAAGATTTAAAAGATCTACTGTACTTCGAATTTCGGATTGCTAAGTGCAGTTTGAAACACTTAAAAAACAAATACGGTGGCATCAAAAACAAACGTGGCTACATCAGAGGTTGTTTTCTATTTTATTTTTTTTTTCCTCCTCGTCATTGTTCCTTTTCTTTTTAATTCGTGGAGAAAACTTTTGAGAGCACTTGTATATGTACGGAGTCTCGCAAGATTCTTAATTATTGGTTTGAAACAAACACTGTCCCAAAGTTATTGAAAGCTTTTATTGAAGTTTATTTTTACACAGGATACAATCAGTTTATTCGTCGTTACGTTGGCTGAAAATTAATACTTACAAAGTATCTTATTATTGGAGAACCAGTAATGGCTGCAGTTAAATTAAATCATCATAGTAAAGCAGAAGCCTATGCTGTCTGATAGTCCAGTGGTTTAGGCGCCGGACTGGTGAAAAAAATAAAAAATGTTTTTTTTTTTTGTTTTTGTTTTTTAAATTGTGAGAGATTAAATTACTTTTTTAAAAAATTAACTGTTCCACCAAAAATAATTATTTTAAATATAAAACATTATTTTACGATTTTTTTTTTTTTATCATTTCACGTTTTTGTCAATTTTTTTTTAGTTGAAAATACGGAGTAATACCTCGTAAATACCTAAAAAAATTTACTGTTTTTGAATTTTAATTTAATTAATTGTAGAATATTTTGAAAATTAAAAACAATAAAATATAAATCCCAGATGCTTTACAAGTTCATATTTAAATTTTCAGAATTTTAGATGCATTGAAAAAAGAAATGTATAAAAGAAATAAAAGGTTTGCAGTCGCCTGCATTTGCTTGAGTGAGGACCTTAAACACAGGATTGATTGATATGAGAAACGCAGGCATCATTTGCTTCATGTATATTAATACTTTTTTTTTACCACCTTTACAGCATTCCGGAAAACGAACCTGCACTTAATTATCACTTTGTCTATCTATATCCCTTCATCCTTAAACTATGCCGCAGTGTTCTGGTTAAGCGCTACTTCTGTAAATACATTCTCGTTTACTGTGACTGTATTTATAGCGGCGAGAATCAAGAACTAAATATATGAAAGCCAATTAAACACCCCTTCGTCTAAGATATATGAGAACTTTGTAAAAAAATTTTCTGCTGTATTAGTTTAATCAAGGTTACTTTTTCTGATTCCTTATTCATTTATCATACAGCAAACTGTCCTTTAATTTTAGAAAGTGCAACCAGGCAAAGGGACAACTTCAAGGTTAGGTGAAATTTATTCTAATTTTAGCGAAACTGACCCGTCCTCCTAATCACTTGTCCTCTTAGCGGTTGAAAAATATTTTGATCGAATTCTTTTGAGATCGGTTTCCAATCTTCAAAATTTACTTGTTTACCGACTCCCTTCTGGCCTCCTTCATTTCTATTTCTCCTCATTCAAAGATCCCCTTAATGAGCTCGTTTTAAGACTAATCTAAATACAGAAGGCCAAAGCGCCGCCTGTAGAGACTAGAGCGGCTTCACTGCAAAACAACCACTGGCTCACTTGAACAATGGGATCGAATTGACTCGCACAGCCCCGTTCAATACGGGCAGTTTGTTTTACTTTCTAGATCATAAATAATCTTTTTTTCCTTTTTAACATCGTTTATGAATGTAAGTTTACTTTAAAGAAATAAAATAAGTTCTACGTATTTGAAAGATGAGTATTTGATTCTTACTTACCGTTAGACAGTTAAATAATTCTAAAGGAAACTTGAATTTCGGCGAATTCCATACGTAATTTCTAAGGATTTCTTTTAAGAAACGATTTTAATTAGTTTTGATTATGCGGGGACAGTTCAACGTATAGAATTAAAAAAAAAAAATTATCTATTTACGCCTCTGATTACAATAAAATTTGCCAAGTAAAAATCCTCATCTGTGACCCGATCCCTGTCACTAATAAACCATGTAGACTATAATAATCATAGTATTGTTATCTTCGTTAATTGTTGATTAGTAACTCTTTATTTTTTAAAAACAACACTTTTATCTAAAAATAAAATGGTTATTAAGTTTTTAATATAAATAACCTATTATTACTAATAATAGTAATAATAGTATTTTGAATAAGTTGTTTAGAATAAGAATTAATATGAGCGGTGGCGAAAGCAAATGTAGATTTAACTAATTTTTTTCTTTTTTTTCTTTGGAAATTCACATGAATTACAGAGATTTTATTTTAATTAATTTGTAAGGTCTGGGTGTCTTCCTTGCTAATTTCTCCTCAGTTCCTTAAGATGTATTTACCTTATTTTGCCTATCTTGATATGACTGGTTTTAATACGTTCTGCATATGGTAATACGGGAAAATAAATATTACAGACTTTGCTTTTTTTATTTTTCTAAAATTTCTAATTTTTAATAATTTAAAACTGCTATATAAAAATATGGTCTCTATTTAACGAATCTTCAAGTTGTCTGATCCCTGAGAGAAATTTAGAATGTATTTCGAGTGATGTGCGTGTTTGCTGATTATCTTGCAGCATAACTAAATAATTATAATAATAATAATAATAATTAACTTCATATTTAAAGAGTTTAGTCTTATTGCTATGATTAGATTGGGATTTTTTTTTTAGGCCTATTTTTACATAAGTACCTAAATACTGAAAATAAATAATGAAAAGCAAATGCACTAATCAGCATCAAACTTGCTATTTCAGAGTTAAATTTGAACTCTTATAAAGCAAGTTTGATGCTGATCAGTGCATTTCCAACTCTGATTCGACTTTGGTGTTTCTGTTCTACTGTGATCTTAAGTAATGCAAAGAGTACTCTCAAATGTAAAATTAACTCACAAATGTAAAATATCATTTGAAATTAAGTACTTATATTGTATACGTGAATTTTCGTATTTTAAGATTTTAGTCTTAGTGCCTAGATCTCTCTGTTTTGATGGCTGTACTCCTGTTTTATGGCCACTTTTCGTAAGGTCCAAAAACTGAATCTGTTTTTAGCTAAACCAATAATGATGTAGGCCGAGGTTATTTTTTCTTATTTAAGAGTAGTTGTAGTTCGGCAATATGAATTAACTGATTGAATCGTTTACTCTTCGAAACTGTTTTTATTGTAATACTAGTTTTATATTAGTTCTTTAGTATGGAGGAAGGCTTGTAATAGTTTCATTTCTAGTTTTACCAAAAGCCTGCAAAAAATATAGGCTAAAGGAAAACGTCACGGTAGTAGTACTACGGCGTCACATAGTAATACACACTACAGTAATAACTTGCTTAAAAACCTCCTGTTGTACAAGCGTTATCATAGGACTGATGTTTGTCTTTTCAGCACCTTGGTCTGCATTTTAATTTGACCTTGATTTTCGCTTCAAATGGTATAATGTAATCTGGAGTGCATTTAAAATATCTGAAATATGTTTTTAACTCTCTGATCATGTAGCAATGTAGGTTTTATTTCTAATATCTGATCATAAATATTTGTGATTCGTTATTACTGTGATTGAATACAGGCAAATTTTCTGTCCTAATAAAATTAAGTTATATCATTTCATTTAAAAAAAAAGCTGATAATAATGGTATTTTTATCTTAGTGAAGTAGAAAACTGGTTAAAAGTTTTGAAATTTATATATTAAAATTAAAAGCTTAACATTATATTGATGTTTTAATTTTTTGTTGTTGACTATTACGCATTAGCATAAATATTAAAATAAAATTAAATATTATTATAAATTTCTATGCACATTAAATTTATCATTATTATATAAATATTAAGAGAATTAGAAAAATAGTACAAATTGAAATGAAGCTGCTTTGAGAAAGAATTAGGATCTGGATGTTATTGCAATTGGAGCTGTTTTGATTTTACGATCACACTAAAATATAAGCTACGTTAATGACTGTCCGCCCTGTTTTAATTCCTTGACAACAAAAATAGGCCTAACGCCTCATCACTCGTTGTTGCCATAGAGATAATGTACAAAGAAAACTAAATTAGATCTAATGAAATCATAGGTGCAGATGATAGGATAAAATTAACAACAACTGCTTTTTAATTCATTGTATGCTTAAATTATGAAACCCAAGTTAGTTATTCAATATGCTCGTAAATATATTTATAAAATAATAAAATAAAGTCACCAAGAATATTTTTCAGTATCTATGAAACAAGGACAGATATTTACAAAATAAAGATGATAGATACACGTCAAAGAATGAGCTGCAGAGATCACGTTAAAAGGCCAATTTTCAAAAACATAATGACTAAGAAAACTTATATAAAATTCAAGTTGCATGTGCACAACGAGACAGAACACTGAATGATTGGCCGAAAAAACTAAGAGTTGACGCTTCACTGAATTTTCTGACGGATAAATAAACCCATTTCGTTTGCTTAGTCCGTCGTTCTTTAAACTGGAAAAAAAAAGTCGTTAAAATTAGTTTTTGTTTTTTTTTTTGTTTTCGAATTGTGTAAGTTATTTCGAAATTTTTTTCTAAAGAAAAATATTACATTTGTGCTGCCACAATGACGTTTTCTCGTGTTCTAAAAAACACAAGATTAATTGGTTTCTGGTTTTTTTTAAGAATTTATTATTTTTTTTTTAATTACGTAAACCGAAAATCTTTATCAGTATAATCAGCATTGTCTGAATGTTATATCCGGTAATTAGCAGAAACATTTGAATATTAAGGAAAAAAAACTGGAGAATACGAGGGGAAAATAAAAAAGTAGTGTTTGACCTCTTGGCTATTTTGGGTACGATATTTCCACTTTATTTTTCTGAAAAAATAAACAAAAAAAAAACCCGAAATAAACTGCTTATTATGTAACGTTGATTTTAAAGCTTGAAAGTTCTTAAATGCTGCAAAAATTATAAAGAAACTAATTTTTCCTTACGTACGAGTAAAACCAATTTGTTTTCGGCTTGTAAAGGATCGTCATTTTTGTTTTAGTTCTCTCGTCTGACATTTGTCTCCCGTTTAGTACTTTTTGTTTTATTATTTTACTGTATTTTTATCTCTCGAATAAGAATATTTTCATATTTTTACTCCTTTGCCGCGAGTTAAATATCAAAACCAAAATTCCAATAATTATTCATGAATTTGAATCCTTTATGAATAGTAATTATAATCAATTAAGGTAATTTGCGGAACAAATCGATGGTAAGGTCTTTATTATGAAGCGGCTCTTTTCCAATCAAGGCTGCGATTCTCTAACGGCTCTGATTGATTGATAATTTCCGTTTTTGTTTTGTTTTTTAGGCTTCTGAAACCGTGAAGCCTTATTGTCCCTGATGGTCTGTCTGTCTGTGGACAAGTATCAACTCAGCAACCACGAGGGCTAGAGACTTGATTAGGGTGTCGTTGAAAAGGTCTTGCCGAGAGTAGTTCAGAGCCGTAGAGTTTGTGTTTCTAGCTGGTCGGGCTCCAAGGTACCGATAGCAATTAGTAAACAAATCACAATGCTTCGCAACGGCTTTTCATGCGTGAATGAAGAACATTATTCAAAAGTTATTGAATTCAGTCTACTAACAAGGTTTAAAAGCAAAGAATGACGATTATTCCATATAAATAGTGAGTACAGATTGAATAGACTGTCGGGACACGTTCCATACTTTGGTGGTGCTTCTTGAAGATGAGACGAGCTTGAGATTAAATTCTTGTAGAAGTGGTTCTAATTTAGTCGAAGATGTTAAATGTCTTCGTTTAAATATATTTTAATTTGCACGTAACCGACTTTCCACTCCGCTTATTTATAAGTGGGCGTTTTGTAGTAACTTTTGAATAATTTTCTTCATTCACGTATCAGAAGCCTTGTGATTGGTTTACTAATCGCTATCGCTACCTTGTTTAAATAATGTAATCGTAAGATATTTTGAATGTTTCCTAAGAAATCTTTCTGAAATTTTATTACATATAATGTCCCTCATAATCGTTTTATATTTCTTGCACGCACGCAATTAAGAAATACAGGCATATCTTGCCTTTCCAATAGGTTAGGGACCAAGACATAGTCGACTATCGAAGAATCACCGAATAACGAAACATAGCTTTTATTTACTGTCTAACACATTTATGTTGACGATCCCGTATTTTCGTGATTTCACGTAATTTACGCGAGAATAGTCTCTATCCATGTCTTCTCACAAAATATTGAAACATTTAAATGAATTATAATACGGGGAAAGGCATGAGACTTTTACTACATTTTAATATAGTATTAATAACTTGAAATCAGTCAATAAACAAACAATAAATTCATTATGTAGCATTTTCCTAGTGACAAGACATTAAAAATACTAAATTTCTTGAGACCTGCTGAAGAGGCTAATGGCGAGATCTCGAGAATTTCGTAATTCTCGCGCAAACGTGATCGTCAAAATAAATGTGTTAAGACTATAGCTTGCAACTGCATTTTGGCCGCCGAAAAACCGTAAATACTGCACCGCATACAGTATTCACGATAATGTATTACTGTAAGCACAAATGTAACAGGGACAACTTTTATAAACAGACCAAACGAATTAAAATGGCGTCGATGTAGCATTTTAAAAGACGAATGTAGCGGTCGGTCATGGAAACATGACGAAATAGGTCATTTAAGCAAGTCGATAGATTGCCGAGTTATGCCTAACACAATTTTTGACGTAAAATGAAATACACTTTTTTATTTTTACTCAATAAATTTTGAAAATTTTTATAAATATTAGAATATTCTGTTCATATCCTTAATATTATGTTTGGGTTTATATCTTTTATCCAAGTTTAACATGAATCTAGTAAAAGAACAGTGTTATTTTATAGTATTCCATTTTTATTGTGTTATTGATTCTTTAAGCACTTATTTAACTTCTAATCTATAGCTATTAAATATTTTTTTTTTCATTTAACCCACAATGTATGTTGTGTGCCATTAATCAACTAACATAATGGATTTTAGTATTTTTATATTATATACTGTGTGTTTTTATATTACATAACCTGTTGCTGTGAGCTAAGAGCTTCTAAATTGAATTTCAACAGTAAAATAAAGTAATAAATGTGAAAAACAATTACTCTGCCTGTTGATTTCCGCTTTAGTTATTAATGTTTTTTGGGGTTTTTTTTTCCCCTCAGTTTGAAATTCTTAAGATGTTATTATACAGAAAAAAGAAATCGAAAAGACAAATTCTTGTTGTTAGGAAAAAAAAAATGTAAAATATAAACTACAATTATGATGAAACATTAATGATCGTTATAATGCGACGTACCTTGCAAAAGCACCAGTCATTAGCAGTTACATTTCTGCAGTGCTGTTCAGTAATTCGAATTTAAATTTTTCATTTCGGGGAATTTCATGTGTTTTCTTAATCATTTCATAGAATTTAAAATTTCCGTAGAATCAGTTTCGTTTTACTGACTTCGATTTCATTTTTTTTTATTTCGTCGTCTTCGGCGGTGACATTTAACATTTCCTGTGCTGTAATTAATGGAACAGACCAACACAAATCGTTCCTACCCCAACGACGAAAATGCACTTGTCCTCATTGCAAATCGACTCGAAATGAAATCCACAGCCGAATTCGTTTCCAAAACAATAAGAAAACATTTCGCCTTCGAAATCGGGGAAAGTTCTGTCGGTATCTGTTTTGTATTTCGAAGGATTCGATTGACAAAAGAACTCAGCAATTGGCGCGCGCACACACCTCGAAAACAAGAAGACAGTGTCACCCACAACGAAAATGAATTCGTTCGCAAAACATAGCTCCAGACGAGCGCAATTAATAAAAGGCCTCCCCTTAGGTTAGAAAAATAAAAAAAAAATACTCGTGGCGGTATTTAATTTTTTATTATTTAATATCCATATTAGTACAACTTCGCTTCCTCGATACACTCTATTTTTGCGTCTGATTATACAATAGTATGTTTTTTCTTGTACTTTAGCAAATAAGTAAGGCTTAGAAGATCACCGGATAATAATTTTTTAACGGCAGCATTTGACACGCGTATCGGAAAAGAAACACATGTATTTGAATTTATTTTTTCCTTTAGAGTAATTCAACAAGGCGGAAAATGATGTCAAGAGAGATATAACCTCAGATGTACATCTTATTAGAATGTTGAGCTTTTGTCCGAATGTTTTCGTCAGACGGCGATTTTCCAAAAATGGTAATGACGATAATAACAATAGTAAACAATATGTTTGATAAAATGACTCCAACACACAAAATTAAGTTAAAAATAAGCGTATATACACTTAAAAAAATTAAAAAACGACCGGTTTCACTAGCGAATGTAGTCATCTAGCATCATCAGGTGATGGCATCAAAATGGCCATGAATTTAAAGCCTCAAGATTAAGACCGCATTAGCATAAAGATTAATGATTCATGGACCTTTTTGATACCATCACCTGATGATGCTAGACGACTACAATCGCTAGTGAAACCGGTCGTTTAATTTTTTTAAATTATGTGTTTGCTTATTTTTAACTTAATAATGTGTGTTGCCGTCATTTATCAAACTTAACTACTTTCTCACACGTTAATAAATTTTCAGTAAACAATAAACTTTTTTTTGAAAGTGAATCGATGCGATTTTACGGAAGAAATGCTCAAGAGCTTGGTTAGTTGTGGACTTAGTCTATGGGGAATTCTCCTTAAACTTCGCTTTTGCTGGAGAATGAGTGTTGAATGTGTCCTCATCAATATCTTAGGAGTTGCTGTCTCTTACTTTTAAGTTTGCGAACCAATAGCTTTCTCGTTGTATTTAATAGGAATGTATTTCTGTTTTGTGACTTATCACCAAATCCATGATTACAGTTACTCTAGGTTGATGTAATTAATGCTGCTGCCGTTTGGATAACCATCCAGGATACACCTGTATAGTCAGACTTTGCCTCATCTGAAGAGAAACAAACACTGAAGGAGAAAGACACAACTAAGCCCCACGCCCGGATTCAAACCCAGACTCAGACGTATCATTCTCATTACAAGCCGTTGTCTTGATCCAAAGGCTGTGTCTATATTTCTGAATGTGTCTTTATACTAATGTAATGTAACTGTCGAATGAACATGGAGTTACATACATACATACATGGAGTCACGGGCGGATCCAGGATTTTTCGAAGGGGGGGGCTAACTTTTCTGAAGGGCTGACTATACCTGTGTGTCTGAAACGCACGCTAAACGCCAGCTTTTTATTAGCAATTTAAATCGTCATCATGGCAATATTAATGTCTATCAGGCAGCAGCCTTTGAATACCACATTTTATCCACTCTACATTCACAGCTAAAGGGAGGGGCTACAGCCCCCATTAGCCCCCTCCCCCTTGGATCCGCCCATGCATGGAGTTACTAGTAGAACCCTTTGAAAATATAACTGCAGTGTGTCCATAAGTCCTTTTTTTTAAAGGACTGTCCTTTAAAACTGTGCTACTAATAAGATCTTTTATTTGTCCTTTCTTTTCACTATTTTCTTTAATTTCAGTGATTTTGCATACTAGTATGTGATGTTGTACTTACTTTTATTTGGAAAAAAAAAGTTTGAGCAAAAGAAACATAAAGTATATTTAAGTTAAGTAAAGTATATTCAGTTTATGTGTATTTTGTTGTATACATATGTCAACGTATATTATTTTGTATACAATCAGTTATAAGTGTAGAAAATAATTCTTTTAAATGTAAAAATAGAAGTAAAACTGTAGGAGGAACGGAGTAGCAATAAGAGGTGAAGAGGAGGCCACTTTGAAGAGAAAAAAAAATACTTCTATCCTTTTTTAACATGTTTAAAACAGATTTAAGCTGAAAACAGGCACCTTTAATCAAAAAACAAAAAGCTTCGCTTCCAAAGGGGCTTTGCCCCTGTGCCCTACTGGGGAGGGAGTAGGGGTAAACCACCAGTACTTTTGAGATGTCTTTTTAAATTTACAGCTAGACACACTGTAATAGCCGTTTTACATTTACCATTTCATACGCCGTAATGCAGGCCATAACGCAGGCCATGTCAGGGTAGATGGCCAGTGATTTAGTGTATTGTTTTACACTTACCATATCGCCTTCCATCACACGGAAAATTTACACTTCTCAATTGTCATCATGCCTACGGTGTATTTACGAAAAAAATTGCATTGATTAATATAAAAATCATGTATTCAATGCATTGAATAGATGAAAGAATGTTTTTAATTAATTAAAATAGGAAATATTCATTTAAATATTCATTTTTCATTGTTTTGTATTTCTTTGTTTTCAGTTTCGATAGTTCTCGTTAAATCTCGACCATCCCACGATATGTTTTCGAGATTTCAATCGCTCGTCGATTCAAATTTTCAGGCCGAAATTCTGTAATGATTTTGATTACTAATGTAACGTTTTCTGAAAGCATCCACGAAAATAATAGGAAAAGATGACCTCCGATCGTGAAAATCATTTTTGTAATCGGTAATTTCGAATAAATAGATACAAATCGATTGGACTTCAAGTTCTACAATTCGCCACCAGGAGCGTTGGTGTGACATTGCGCCATCTGATATGGCGCCATCTCTTCAAAAATAGACCACGGGCTATCGATAGCAATGTCCTCGCCATGTGTGATGGCGACGGTTATGGCGAGTGAAATGGTAAATGTAAAACGGCTATAACTGTCGAATGAACACTCACATGTAAGGAGTTACTCGTTGAACCCGTAGAAAATTTATGTTTGGAAATATAGATCTCCTACTAATTAATTCCAACCCTTGATTTTCGATGCGAACGGATTTAACCACTTTCTAGTTGTAGGAGGACGCAATAACAGGGATCGAAGAGGCGTCAATTTATTACATTTTTTTTTATTAAATTTACTGTTAACAAAAATCAACATGCTCACGCACGCCTCCACATTAGGACCACATCTAATTTGATGCCACATTTACCCATTATCTCTTGTGATTTCCGAGAAAAAAAGCTTTCGGAGACCTTGTGCGGCTCCCTTGTCAGTTGAACCTCCAGGTGACAAGGGAGCCGCTCAAGGTCTCCGAAAGCTTACGTATTTATTTTTAGATTTTTATCTATTCTTAAACGAAATCTTGTGTGTTGGTGATTTTCAGGTAAGCATGTACAGATGCTTAGAATGGAAGCAGATTATCTTAACTGCTGACCTCAGTAAATTGCTGTAGTTAACGCACTTATTTGATTTCTGAATGACAGTCGTTAAGAAAGCGAATCCATAAGATTTCCACAAGAGCAATATTGTTTTGTTTTATCTTAACCATTCTAAAATCTTAAGAATAAAAAATAAACGAGAAAGAAAAAAGAAAGAGCTCAAATAACATTTAAGATTTTTATTTTGGAAAATTCACAGCATGTTAAAAATTAAAAAAAAAAACTTCCAGACTACACTGGCGAGCAGAGGCAGATTGAAGGAATTGACCGCGGGAAGCACTTGCTTATACACATCACTTCTACTTTGAATAATAAATAAATAAATAAATTTATTTTAAAACAAGATGGGATAATCGTCATTACTTTTCACCTACAAATTGACTTTAATGTGTAATTTTTGGCCACACTTTCTGAATCACCCTCGACCAGAGTAAAGAAAAGTCATAACTTCACCATAGCGTTCTGGTGGCGATTACAAATCAGAAGCCATTATCAGCATTTGTCTGAATCGTTCAAGAAAGGGAGCTACGGGGACTAAAAATAATTCTTATAATACAAGACTTTCATTATATTTATAATAAAATTCTGTTTATTTGTGAAGCCATTTGAAATCCATTTGGTATTGAATTCGTTGCGTCATAACCGGAACGTGTGCGTAGATTTCATTTCAAACGAATTTTTATATACTTATATTTTTTTTTTGTATGTATTTACTGCAATAACTACCTTCACTTGTATTTTGATTGATATACTGTTCGGCTTTATTTACGAGAGCCTTCAACGCTTTTGTGCATGCGTCAGGTCTCCTTCGATTTCTTCAAAACAGGGGCGAGGAGAAATAAAGAGGGGGTGTTTACTTTTAACCAGTGTTAGTTTACTAGTAGCTGTGTTCTATTTGCGCTTTTCGGGAAAGAATTATGGAAAGAATAAATACTATTGCGAAAATGCTCCTCCGTTATTTTTTTCTTAAAAGCGAAAATGTCCAAAAGAATTTCTTAGGAAAGTATCCATCTCAGCGTATCACCCCTCTGCGGAGTAAAATCGTCCGCCAGTTGTGGCTCTGCCTTTTTAAAACGCACAGTATGTCTCCTTTTTTCTTTTAATTCCAGCCTTCTTTTGCGATTTGGATATTTCTTGATATGCATTTTCTGATTTATCTATACGACGCGATGCTTCGTTCAGAATCACCCTTTTTGTACAATATAAAGATATATGTATACATACGAAAGCGGATTTTACTATTTAAGAAAAAATATATTACAATCGGAGTGTAGCATATTGCTCTCTTCAGCTAGGGTTATCCAATGTTAGGCAGCTGAGACACAGAGAACGGTTATTAATCCTTTTTTTCCTGTTATTCAAGAGGGATTATTTACCACTACAGAACATTTTTAATAATGATTTTTTTATATATATTTTTAATCAAAAATTCAAAATAAAGCTAGATTCTGTTTTTAGGAAAAGAAATGGTGAAAAGCAAAACTATAACTTTAAAAAGAATTAAACTTACATAATTTGGATCTAAGAGCTTTTCCAAAGACAATGTTTGTTTTGTTTTTTCTTTGGTCAAAGGTTTCCGAAGGCTTACCTGCAAATCTGTTAATCTTTTGTTACGTATTTCAGGATTGTAACGGTTAATTGGTTTTTATATCTTAAAGTGTATTGCAGCTTTAGTCTTAAGTTTTGTAACAAATGCATAATAATTCAGACGAAAAAAAAAAAATGGAGTAAGAAATTTAAAAAAAATATTTATAAATAAACAAAAATTGAAACAGATTTTCTTTTTTGTTAAAAAACTTCAGATTTATCACCAGATCAGCTTAATTAAAATTGCACTGTGAAGACTGAAACTGCATTTATTGGCTGTAACCCTCCCTGCTTAGATAATCGAGTGAATCAATGATTCTTCATCTTCCATGATTCATCATTTTTTTTTTCCATTGTTCTTAATATCCTTATTTTTATCGCGCGACGGTATTTAGATATCTTCCTCTTCATTAAAAGATCCCGATACCGAGAGCTTTAAACAAACCCATTGTTCTCAGAGTACAATTAGGCAGATCATTATTTTAATCACCCGAAGAACTTCGGAAAATGGTAGGAAATTTCCTTTCGATAATAAAATTCACTTACCTTCCATGAACATGACTATCATATTTCTTTTTTAAAAAAAGCCTCGAATACTGTCATCGATGTTTGATCGGCTGTCAGTAACTTTCACTTTTCGCTTAAGTCTGACAATTGTACAAGATTTTACTTCAGTAGTTGGCATGAATTGACTAAGAAGGATTATCAGTCCGAAGTTTGCAAACAAACGTTTTAGGAAGTTTGTTTTGCTTTTCGATTGATTGATTGATTGAGGGAGGGGGGGATAAAAAGGTAAGAAACAATGACAGTTCTAAAAGAATTCTCCTAATACTTAAACTTAATACAACAACTGCTTATTTAAGGGACGGAGATAGTAGAGAACGTTAATAAATTTCTTTCTCCTAGTTTTCAATTCATTAGTGATTTTTGTTAATTTTCCTTACATTGAAGTAGTAAACACCGTCAGGGGTATCAACGGACTATGTACCAGACTTCGTTATTGTGAAGGAGAAGGAACAGATAGACTTTGGGAAAACTTAAGTTTAGGAGACTCAAGGAGTATAGAGCTTTTTTGTATGGATGGGTAAAAACGTTTCCCTAGTCTGTGGAAACCTAAATGATCATTGGAGACTAAATTCCTGAATATTGCTATTTGCCGAAGCACGGAGAATATGGAAGATCATGCCTTGATTTGTATATTACTTCTAATCATTTTGTAATAGAAACTATGCTCACTATTCATTCTTTACTTTTTTCATATGCACTTTATATAATGGCAGGCCGGGACCGTCGAGTGTTGCAGAAGGTGGTTCGTGCAAATAGACAGACAATCACTTTTGATTTTCACAGTAGTACTAACACTCTAGCCAGCATCATGACTATTCGTCGAGAGATGAGGGGAATTGGGTTTCATGGTCGAGCAGCTGCTCACAAACCAAACATTTCCCCTGTGAACGCAAAGCGTAGATTCATCTTCCGCTATAACAAGAGAGGTTATAGTCCGACCACGATAATGTAACGATTCGACGTCAGCACTACTAGCCTCTCTCAGAGGTTCCGAAGAATATTACGTTACACCTATAAAACAAAATCAAAAATTTAGTTTTAATTTGAGTCCTCCATTTTCCTATTCCTTTCGGAAATAATCTTCAACCTGTAAAATAATTTTTCGAACATTGCTCTGTAAAATATACTCTTGGGCGACATTTTGAGGTAAATTAATAGAGACCTGTGCTTTGAGGCGCGCTTGTTTGTGATTGGCTGGAAAAAAAGATACGTCAGAATCACGTGGGGTTCCTTCCGATCGTTACGTTATCATGGTCGGACTATAAAAGAGAGGAATTTAAAAATTTGTAAGGTTCAGTTAGAAAGCAAAGGCAATCACTAAGCCAAGTGGACACACAGCTCCGGTTACTATGGCAACTGGTTTTAATTTAAAAATTTTCCTTTTCGTCGTCGCGATGGCCGTGATTACATTGAATGCCTTCGGGAAGGAAGTCTTCTTAGTTATTAGAAGACAGGACGAAGCAATCATTGCAACTCACAGCTTCTATTATTTCCAGTCTGATTTGCAGGAAATTTAAGCTTTTCCCGCATTATAAATTTCATTTCTGCTGATTTTTGAAGGCTTCAAATTACAGAAAGAATTAATCACTGTTATCCTCCAGGGATCGTTTATTCACAGCATTGGGTAGATCTTTGTTTAATTGTTTTACGGAGGGAAATGATTGCTGCTCTAAAGGCTTCCATAAAACAAAATAATAATAATAAATACATTGAAGAAACAGGATGACGCCCAACTCGCGCGCAGGATGACCAATAGCTTTCACGAGTGTTGCAGGAATGCCTTTGACTGCTTCACAGAGAAGTTTGCTAATTAAAGGTATGAGTTTGTCTTTCTAAATTTAAAATTAATCCTTGATGAATGATAACAGAAAAGGCACTACTCAATAGAAAGATAAACAAGCATGGAAACCTCTAATTGAAAATTAAGATTGTTTGATACTTTTAATCGTTTGGAGCAACAGGCTTAAAAGACAACAAGGATATTAGGGGATTGTAGGCGGTTCCTAAATGAATCCAAACGCTAATTAATGATTGAAAAGCATCTACCTTCAATACATACTCTTATATCGCAAATGTGAAGCAGACATGAACTTTTATTGAGGTACTTAAAAAGAAAATTAGATGTAGAGGCTGTCCTTGTCCTGTCTGAATGGCTTTACGTTGACGAGACTAGAATAACGTTTAATAAAATGATGTAGATGGCTAAGAAACATCAATCAGGGTCGCCAATACAGATGATGGACCATTTCTGAAAGGAAGGCCATAACATCAATGGCCAAAGATATAAAAATAATGACTGAATGTTTAGGGTGTTATTGCAAAGGAAAAATGAACCCTCAATAAGTTCCTCAATGTGAAGGTATTGGAGCAATAGATGATAAAAACCAACTAACACTGGATAGCCCCTCCCCATCAAAATCACTTTATTTATTTTTTAAATCCTCTAAGTTTTTAATTTGTCTTTGCTATATTAAAAAATTATGAGATTTGAAACGAAAATGTTCGTTTGTTTAACCACATTATTGAGTTATTTTTGGTTAATGTAAATAACTGCGTTATTGTTCAGGGTTGGCCACGCTTATTTAGAACTAAGGTATTGTAAGTCGGTTCAATGGGGATGTTTAAGGTCTCTGGGTCGAGGCTGGAAAAGTCACGTGATGCAGGTGTGTGACTTCTAAAAACATGGCTAAGATTACCGAAAAACCTCTGTATATTAAAGATTTCTCAACTTTAAATATATTGAATTATCGGCATACAATTAAGGAGGCGTATGGAAATAATGTAGATACGTCATTTCTAGATGAAAGGAATAAATATATTTAAAGAGAAATTTGTTCTATTCCTTTCATCTAGAAATAACGTATATACATTATTTCCATACGCCTCCTTAATTGTATGCCGATAATTCAATATATTTAAAGTTGAGAAATCTTTAATATACAGAGGTTTTTCGGTAATCTTAGCCATGTTTTTAGAAGTCACACACCTGCATCACGTGACTTTTCCAGCCTCGACCCAGAGACCTTAAACATCCCCATTGTCTTTGTTGCACGCTGTGCGTGTTTCCTATCTCGAGGAAAGAATCTTTTAAAAAGGCTTGTACTGAAGTCTTAGCATTTGTAATTTCCTTTTTTTTTTTTTTTTTATTGCCTTATCGAAGGCGTTATTTTTTTTTTCCCAAATTCATGAAATAAGGAAGGAAAATTGTTAAATATTATTTAAGTTAAGTCCTACCCGACAGTTGTTTTTCATCCCTTATTAATTAAGTCCATCATGGGCTAGTTTTAATTTCCAATTGAACCTATCCTAGCATAAGTTCTAGAAATACAAGATCTTCCGTGAGACGAATCTTCAGCGATTAACAGATGATTAAACACTGGATGGAGAGAGAGATCAGCGGCCAAGGATGGGACAAACCGCTCCATTCTATAGGAATCGGGAGATACTATCAGTGGGAGCGTTCTATTGATCAGCGGCAACATTGGTATGTAGATGATTTACCTTAAGATAAGAGGTTCCGATAATCTACATAATTCCATCCAGGACTTTTAATTGACTTTACGTTTTATTATGTTCTTCCAAAGTAACAGAAAGGAATTCGACAATTTATATATGAAGATCTAGTGAGAAAGAGAAAAAGTACTGATAGGTTCTAAATGACTTTGAATTATGCCATCTGGACTGAAATTTATTAGAAAGCTTATATTATGTGATGTATAATTATTGATTACATTAGCAAATTATTTGTAAAGAACCATTGTGGCGGGGTATTAAATTTGGACTTGTTTCTTGTTTAGGATCCAAGGATTCCTTAGGGTTTAAAGTAATGTTAGTGTTACTCTGATTGGACATTTTATTTCAATTTTTTTTTCCTTCCCCCTTTATCTGATACTCAAACTGTTTATCAAGTTATGTTTTGAGTGGGCGAAGTTATTGTTAAATTAAGGCATTATCAAGTCTTTCGTTATTTTTATTCCCTATCTGTTATAGAGGAAGGATTATGTATGGATTAATAAATTTATCTTAATTTTGATAAATTCAACTGAATTGTTGTTTTTAATTTTCCACTGCTTGTATATTTATTTAATATCTCTGCATTTAATTTTCCCCCATAAACAATTGTTTTTCTCTCCTTGGCGTATTAAGAAAAGATTCCCGATTAATCTAGAAATTAATTTAATAAGTAGTAGACGCTACAGATTGCCCCCCCCCCCTCCTCTTAAAGAAAAAATTTCTCCTTTTCTCCCAAATAGATGTCTACCATCCCAATTACTACTTCCCACATTCGAATCTTATCATTTGTCCCCTAGGCCATTCTTCCCTTTGTTTTTAAATCAGTTAACTGTTATTTAATTAGGCTATCTTACGTACAGATGTAGATAAACCCCAATCTACACACCTACTTTAACATTCTGTATTTTACTGTTCTCTTTTTACAAAATTCTTTAAATTTTAGCGTGTTTCCCATTTCTTCTTTAATATCTGTACCATTTTATTTCGTATCCTTCTAATAATAATGCAAATGAAATGTAAATCATAATAGAACTAGTCGTGTGACAGAATAGCATTGGAATGCAACATATCCACTAGGTGAATTCCCAAAAGAAAAATATAAGTCATTTTCTTCATTTAACGTATTTTCGTAAACGGAACAGAGACCCAAAACTCCCCTCTCCGCCCCGCCCCCCTCTCTCGCGTTTATATTTTTTAGAATTCAGTAATTTGATTCATTCAGTATAATAAGTGTTTACGTAGATATTTATAAGCGGAAAAAAAAAAGGAATGTTAAGTCCTCCTGAAATGTTTTTATTTAAAATACAGTGGTACCTCGGGTTACGAACTTAATTCGTTCCAGGACTCTGTTCGTAACCTGAAACGTTCGTAACCCGAAACACTGAAATCAATGAAATAGAGACGATCCGTTTCAAGATGAAAGAATCGTTCCTTTTTATTAACATCCGGTCGTTTACCTGACAAAACGCAAAGAATATGTGTACTTCACGTATTAAATAAAGAGAAAGAAAACAACCAAATAAATTAAATGTAAAATAAAATAAAGATTTAGTCTATCGTTTTTACCAATGGAGATAGTTGATTTTGCCATGCTGTACTCGTTAGCGATGTTACACACACGAACGCCATTTTCATGTTTCATAATCTGGGGGCACGGCAGTGCCACCGTCAAGACGAGCCGAAGGCAAGAAGGGCACTACGTACCTTTTCTCGAAGCGTTTCGTCGTATTTTCGAATCCTCATAGCTTCGGCCTGGATAATACTAGAGAGCTCAAATTTTCAGGATAAGATGCAGTTAGCAGACTAATGAAATACGCTAAGTTTCATTTATTTAGCTTTTATACTTTGGATTTTATTATTCCTAAAATACGTTGATTCCATCACTGATTCACTCACTGACTGACTCATGATCATCAAAACCTCTAGGGTACTTCCTGAAGTCCTAGAAAGCTGAAATTTGGTATGCAGGCTAGGATTAGCACACAAACAACAAAAAAATTAAGAAATCCGTAACTTCCGCCCTCCAACCCCTCATAAAGGGGGGGGGGTCTGGTTATGTATTATCGAACCCTCATAGCTTCGGCCTGGATAATACCAGAAAGCTCAAATTTTGAGGATAAGATGCAGTTACCATACTAATGAAATACGCTAAGTTTCAATTATCTAGCTTTCATACTTTGGATTTTATTAAGATCTGAAATTCGTCGTACCCTCAATGCTTCAACCTAAGTAATACTGTGTAATAAGGTGATTTCTTACAAAAGTGCAAACAGCTTGTATATACAAGTTGACCAATAGAAAAACAGAAAAGTAGGGTATTGAAAAAAAAAAATCCATTTTCTAAATAATCTTAAAACTAAATTTAGTTGTAATAGATAATCCCACCCAAAACATTTCATGTAAAATAAGTTGCCAAGACTCACATGCTCATAACGCTTTCACTGTTAAAAAGTTATCAGATCTCATCTTACAAAAAGAAATGAAATCCCACCCAAAACATTTCATGTAAAATAAGTTGCAAAGACTCACATGCTCATAATGCTTTCACTGTTAAAAAGATACGAGATCTCATGTAGAGCCAAGCCCCTAACTCTAAAAACCCTATATCTTGGTCAAAAAGTATGGCTTGGCCGTTTCATGGAACTATTTCATCCCACCCAAAACATTTCATGTAAAATACGTTGCCAAGATGCTCATACGCTTTCACTGTTAAAAAGTTATCAGATCTCATGTAGAGCCAAGCCCCTTACTCTACATGGCCTAACTCTAAAAACCCTACTGTCTTGGTCAAAAAGTGTGCCTTGGCATACTCCATATCCTTTATTTAACTCCGTGGGATTGTCTGTGCGACAGCCACGAAACGGCCAAGCCATACTTTTTGACCAAGATATAGGGTTTTTAGAGTTAGGCCTTGTAGAGTTAGGGGCTTGGCTCCACATGAGATCTCATATCTTTTTAACAGTGAAAGCATTATGAGCTTGTGAGTCTTGGCAACTTATTTTACATGAAATGTTTTTGGTGGGTTATTTCTTTCCTTACCTCCACTGATATACGTTTCTGCTTCCTAGCAACACCACTACGTTCTTCGAATTCATAATTGATGGTGTTAACAAGTAAAATAATGAAAGATATAAACTGAACACAGTGGCACTGCTAAGAAATCTTTTACTGCGAAGCGATGTCGGTACTGCGGGGCTTTCGTTTGTACTGTACGCGATCGTTGTCTCCAACATTAAACCTTTCTCTCTCTCACCTTCGTTCGTAACCCGAGGCACTGTTCATTATCCGAGACAAAAAAAATTTTCGAAGTTGTTTTTCATAATCCGAAATGTTCGTGACCTGAGTCGTTCGTAATCCGAGGTATCACTGTTAAACGTAGAATACAAGACTGCCATAAGAAAAATAATACAACCATGCTAATTATGTTGAATAAATTAAATAAACTACATGTAGTTAAATAAACTACATAATAATTATGTTGCTTTTGTCTTCGTGACGCTATTTGATTCTTTATCATGATTTCATTCACATTATTGTTGGAGAAAAATAATAAAGAAAGATACGAATTTTGAATTGTGTAGATCTTCAGTCGGTGGAGAAACCGGAAACACGTAATAAAGAAAAAAATTGGATAGGTTGAAATCATATTTAAGATTTTAAAACTTAATGTGTAAGTTATGAATTGGATTTAATTTTTAGACGCGCTAATGCTTAGACAACAAATTCTTATTTTTAGATGAATTAAGTCAACTAACGTTCCACTGCTGTAGTTCTTTCACGTCATTCGTCCACTGTCGTTCGTTCGTATGTCCACTGAACGGCATTTTAATTTTCCCAACGTCCAGTTACTATGCCGAGTGCTGTAGTTTTTGTCACGTGGTAACCATTAAGTGCTAGCTGCCTTTAATACCGTTGTTCAGCCCTTTGTAGAACACAGTGAAGGGATCTCTTTTTGAGTTGCTTTAATCACATTAAGCACGCGGAATTAACGGATTAGTTAAAAGAATTATTAGATATCATTGTGTATGTTTTCCTATGGGGGAATTTTTGTCACTTTCACCCGCTGATTTCTTGGCAAAGGCCCACACAGGCAGAATTTCAGATGGAAAGCTATACAGTTCTGTCATGCAAGTTTAAAAACATTCGTCCAGCAGCGGTTGGAAAGTTATTACAGGGATACAGACAGTGATTTGATGGAACTCACTTTCCAAGCAAAATAGCGAACAATCACTTTTGTTAAGAAAACAGTTGATTGCGTCAGTAAGAGAATCAAGTTTTGAAGTTATAAGAAAAATAGCTAATTTCTTTCTCGGAACTTGTTGACGTAATTTTGAATAACATTTTTCTCTTCACTATTACCTCCAAAGATCGACAGAGGAAAAAATAAGGAAGAAAGAGGAAAAGACTACGGATAATGAATTGTTTTATTAAGTTCAAAAAAGATATTTGTTTTCTGAAATTTTAGTAGTCGAATAATTAAAACGTATTTTTTTTTTACTAGTGTCTACAGACGATTCAAGATAGGCGGAGCCAAAAGGAGGATAGCAAATTTTACAGTTATTAAGTATTCCTGTTTATATTAACGAACGATGATTCACAGACATCTGATGTCTGTTCCAGCCTTTTCGTTTTTCCCAGAAATGAGTTGACGTCATCATCCAGGAAGTTATGGGAGACAAGCTTTTATGAGTTGAAGGCGGCACCTGGAGCCGACACTTAAGGACGAAAGGGGGAAAAAAAAGAAGGAAGCCGTTAAAGAAAATGTTAAAAGGAAAAAGTTAATTAAAGAATGAATGAAAGAACAGAACTGTGAAATGAATTGTTTGTTTTGATTTTCGAAAAATAAAAGTATAATCATACAAACGTCATTTATTCATCTAGCGAAATTTTTGAAGGTTTTTGTTTCAACAGAAATTGTTGGTTAAATTATTGCCACTGAATGTATTAATGAAAATTTAAAGAAGGAAGACAAATACAAATATTTGGATGAAACTTACAAGTATTTGGATGAAACTTACAAATATTTGGATGAAACTTACAAGTATTTGGATGAAACTTACAAGTATTTGGATGAAACTTACAAGTATTGGATGAAACTTACAAATATTTGGATGAAACTTACAAATATTTGGATGAAACTTACATGTATTTGGATGAAACTTAGCTACATAGAAATTAATGAAACTTTTTAGGGATATACAATATGATGACACAAGTCATCAAAATCGGTGAAAGAAAATAAAAGATGGATTTTTTTATCATTGATAAACTTTTCAAACATTTAAATGAGTTTTTTGATGAATGGTTTCGAAGTCTGTCTTAATCCCAAAGGTGAATTGTCATTTCTAATTGCTTTGTTGTGACTCACAACAAAGCCTCGTACCTCGAACAAGACTATTCTAAGGAAACATTCCTGTTTCTCCCTTACAACAGTTTACAGCTCTCACGACGTCAACCATCTTCCACTTCCCGTAAGCTTCCCAAGCGCGGTTTGATGGAATTCTGGCTGTCCAATCTATCTTTCCCATGTGAGGATGAGATTATCGTCTATAAAACGAATTATGGACCAACAATATTTCCTTGAAAATAGCAGGTGGAATTCTAAGATCACTTCTGAAACCTTATTGATAGTATTCCACTACGAAGATCATCTATGGTGAGATCTACCTGAAGTGTTACCTCTCCAAATACAATTCTATCTACAATTGGAGGGAGTTTCAATGAGTACCTCTTTCCATACTTACATATAATTCTTATTATAGAATTACATACAAACACTGGCTACTTACTTACATTTTATATTGTTATTTAAACAAGTTACATGAATTAATCAGTTCTTATTATAGTTTTCATTTAGTATACATGAAAATTACTTGTATACAGGGTGTATCACTTCGACCTAATCAACTTCCTGGGAGTCATTTTTCGAGAGCAGTTTATACGTTTTCACAAGAATAACAGTATCCTAACACAAGACAGGCATCGGAATGCTTGACCTGTGTACAACAGTCGCCATGCACCCGACAGTCAGTACGAGCACCTCGTGACATTGAACGCGCGATGGGTGATGTGCGATAATTCAGTTAGGGAAAGTGGTGCGTTCCGGTTGATGTTAAAGCAACGTGTGTCTGTCATTAAGTTTATTTATGAGTCGAAGGGCAACATCTCGGCAGAAAGACGTTTATTTGATGATGAATATGGTTTTTCTCCAAAACGTGCAACAATGACGGCAATCAAGAAGAAATGTGAAAACACTGGTTCTTTTGCAACAAAACATGCTGCGAAAAGGTCACACAGCACAATCACTACAGAAGAGAACTAACACATCATCGTGGAAGCGCTGTTGGAAAGTCCGAGAAAGTCGATACGAAAATTGACCTAGTCAAACTGATACACCCTGTATTTCTATCCTTCGTTTAATATTATATATAACTTGGCTTTTGTTCATGTTATCTTCACTTGAAAAGGCTGTCTCTCGGCGGCGAAACGGTCGTCTGTATATAACTATAGCATATATAAAGTTTTTCTCATATATTCAGGTGTATGGCTCTATTAATGTGTTCAATACGCAGTACAAGTAAATTGCTACATCAGTTTCTGTCTTTGTTATCCGAAAATTTGAGATGAGCCGATTCCTACATTCCTGGCGAATTCGAAACAGCCACAGCATAATACGAAGTTAGGAGCATGTAACACTGAACGGTGGTCTATTTCAGGAATCACGAAATTCATTTAATTGTCATATATTCGGTGAAAGCAATTTCTACTAAATGAAAGGTCCTTATTGTGGCCCACGACCACTAATTGTTTACCTGTGTGCTTAATATCGTTTACTGACTTAGTTATATTAGACCTTGAAGGCCAGTAAAATCCCTAACAGCCTTTTCTCTACTGCACACACATACAAAAATTGTTGTAAGATTTTCGTTACTCGAGGAATTGAAAATTGTTTAGCGTCGTACATTTAACTTCGCGGATTGTTTTAAGAATGGAAAATTAAAAAATCTCATTAGTACACCTAACCCCCGAAGAACACTATTAATTTCAAGTGTGAAAATAAAAAATAATCAAAATAATGAAAAAATAACTAGATACTATTGGTTAAAAATCTTTCAAATCAATAAATTGAATAATAATTTTGGTTTAAGATTAGAAAACTATATAAAATACAAATTATTCAGTCAAATTAACTGGGAAAAATATAATTCTAAAACACTAAAAGTATTAAAAAGGTTAAAACTTCATTAATCGCTGACGTAATTGATGAGAATATTACTCTAAATTTTTAACAATGGTACTGTATTTTATATCAAATAATATATGTATTTTATTCTTTTTCAAAAGAATTACTCGAAAATCGTGTAGTTTGAAACCGTGTAATTCTGGGGAAGGTATCGTGTTCTTCGGGGGATTAGGTGTACTAAAACACTATCATAAGATTTGTTGGGAGATCTTTAAAGAAAGTAAGCTTATAAGTAAATATTCTAAGCGCTCTAAAAAAATACAAATGTCATAGATGCACTAGCTGGTTCTAAAAGCAGTCGTGGGTTGGGAGAATCCACTTTTATCGGGTAGTTGTGAGAAAGCAGTCCCACGTTGGGAATATCCACTTTTCCCAGGTTGCTAGTTCAACATAAGAAAAGCATCAGATTCCCTATTTCGTTTTTGCTTTAATAGCAAGCAAAAATTTGACTATTTAATAGCGGAGAAGTGAGCAGGTCATTCTCACCGGACTGGGAATGAGATGTTGCCAGTCCATACAGCCAAGAGACAAGATTACGTCTAAATTGCAAGTGTCGAGTTTAATTTTCTACAATATTAATTGATTTTTATCTAATTAATTTGAAAGTAGGAGTGTTCGTAAGTATGTAATATAATTTAAGATTGGACTGCGTGGGCGAGTTGGGAGGACTTCGCGTTGTTGGCAAGTTGTTCTTTTAATGGATTCATCGTGAATTCCACTGAGTTATCAACTTGCAACTGTGTAGACTAAAAATAAGTCACTGCCTCAGTGCCAAGATAAGAGTTAATGGTTGCCCCCACTAATTATCGGTAGCATAGATTTCATCATTGCTAATACTGACATCAACACAAATTGCAGATGAAATTCAAGGTTAGAAATGAAAACAAATAAATCGATCATTTTTTCCCCCTCTAATAAAAAGGAAGGAACACGTCATAATTCGCTCCTTGTGATGATTGGTGTAAATAAGCAATATAAAAATATCTTTATCTGTAAATTGACGTGACCTTTCAGATGTGATCGCTTCCAATTCTGTTTTTAATTGACTTGAAACCTGAAGTTCAACTAATTTTATTTTAAGCCAAAAAAAAAAAAGAGTATGGAAAGAGTATTTTTTTCTTTTTCTGCAGTGTCTTAGCCTTCAGTGTATAGTATTGGCCTTAACGAAGTTTCTGTATCATCCTATTAATAGACAAAAAACGGATGTACGTTTGTTTGTCATCAAAGTGGAGAGAGTCGGAGAGAGAATATTTCAAAGTGTATTTTTAATTTTAAAAATACACTAACAAATGTCTTTTTGAAAAGAAAAATTAGTTGATTTAATGTTGGTGCGTTGTTCAATATTTACTTAAAAGTTTATTCAAAAAAAAAAAAAAAATAATCTTTAATTATTTTAAATCAATCCAAAAATTTTAATTCAAAAACTAAGTAAAAAAAAAAAAAAGAATACTTAAGTATAAACAAATTATAAACTTTTGCATCTATTCATTTAGTGAATAATAAAAAATGAACTAGAAATAATTCCTACGTAAGGCATTGTGGGGCACTCTCTCATAGGCTCAATTTGGAGGAGCCTATTATTTTAGGGCAGGAGGTTAACTTATTTCGCCGAAAGTGCCAGGAAAGCATGTTGATATTAAAAAAAAAAAATCAAGAATCGTATAACGATGGTCTTTCGGTCAACGCTGTGGCGCTATATAATTGCCATAGCACAAGTTCGGCAAATAAATGTAGGAAGAATTTATTCCTTTTAAAAAATGAGCATAGAACATCTTTTTCAATCTTGTGTTTTTGAAAAATTTCACGGTATTTCAAAAATGTAATATTTGTTTTACTTCCGTGAATATTTCACGGGTTGCAACTAGTATATCCGTATCTAGTTAAATGCTGTTTTAGAAACAGGGCTGTCTGTAGCGTTTTCGAGGCCCTAGGCAAGTAAATTTCTTGTGGCTCTTTCAAGAATACTTCCTAATTTATTTTTAGTCTCATTTCTGTTAAATTTGATTATAACTTTCAGTAGAATGAATAATTCAGAGACACAGCCAGGACTTAATTTCGTGTAACTATTTAATATCACGTTTCATCAAAATCCATTCGAAAGGATTAAGCCTCTGGCTGATGTAGAATTCTTTTTCTTTCGATTTTGTAGACTTATTTGGACCCTTGGAAAGAATCCAGACATAGTAGTGCTTCCTTGATCTGACAGATTCTAAATTTGAATTTTAATTCGATGTATCTTTACGTTCCGAAATCTCGACGAGAATAAGTATACCTACTATTCATTAGCTGTTTGTAACGTTTTAAATTAACTAGAAACGCGGTAGTGATTGCTGAAACGGAATTTTATATTTCAATAAATTATTTTGTGTCTTAAATTAATTGCCCATAATTTCAAGAAGCTATTACTTCAAAAATTAGAAACTAATTTATACACTTCAATTCGTAATTTTTTCCCCCGAATTTATTTTGTTGACATTTTCTTGCCCCTGTCATTCTTCACAAAATGGTAAAGAATTTTTATCGCCTATCTCTGGTATTTCGTCTTGTTACATATCCTTCCAAATTGTATTTACGTTTCTTTTGTGAGTACAGTGTCAGTCAGCTGTCGTACGAGTTTTCTGATCTTGTAATTCGTGTATCTTTCCACACCTCTGTTCTTTACATTCTGGTTAAATACTTCTCGTTTTAAGCAAAGTGACACAACTATATAATAAAATCCCCAGTATGAGGAATTCGTATAAAATTATCTAACCAAAGTTGTCTTCTTGAATGTTAAGATAAGGGGCGTGGCAGTTATAATGCATTAATCATTCCAGATATCTCGGCGTCATACATTGTTGAAAAGCTGATCTGTTATAAATAGCTCGAGAATAAATACAGAAAAATTATGCAATGTTGTTGTTTCCAAATTCCTTATATTGTAAATTCAAATATCAGCTTTTAGTCATTTGATAAGGATCAGAAGATTTATAATTCCGGTTTGTCCGTCTGTCTGTGGACAAGTATCATTAAAATCTCATTAAATTATCATTAAGCACAACAATCGCAACAATTGCGCCTTTTGCATTCGCAACAATCACATGTACAATACAGCTCAGCAACAATCACCATAATTGCAACAATTGCGCCTTTTGCATTCGCAACAATCACATGTACAATACAGCTCAGCAATAATCGCAACAATTGCGCCTTTTGCATTCGCAACAATCACATGTACAATACAGCTCAGCAACAATCACCATAATCGCAACAATTGCGCCTTTTGCATTTGCAACAATCACATCTATAATAATAAGGAAATTAAAGCAATATCAATGATATTTTCTTATCAGAAGACGTTGCGAAGCATTGTGATTAGTTTACTAATCGCTATCCCTACCTTTTTTTCTTTCTTTTTTTTAATTATCAACTTCATTCAATCATTAATTGATTTGTTTTACTCAAATTTTAAATAACTGCTGCCTCGTGGGCTTCCAGACGTGTGATTTTCGTTTTAAGGCAAATTTACTTTCATGGTGGCAACTGCAAATAAGAGTTAAACCAAATTAGAATAATTTGTTTTGAGGAAATATTGTTGACAAGTTGAAGCTGAAAAAATATTGCTACGAATTGTTTCGAGTTAAATTATTCGTTTGCGATTAATAATCATTCATACTTGTATCGATTCAATGCTCTGTTTTTTCCGAGAATTCCAATCTCTTCAGGCTATCTTTATTTACAATGTCCTGCTAAAATTAAATTCGGAATTTTGTTTGAGTGACTGCAGTGATTGAAAGGAAACACGGTTGTTAATGATTATCACAATCGATCAAAGTCATTGATTGGTTCAACAGCTGGTGGCCAGATTACAGCAAAAAACAAAGTAAATCAGAATCCTCGTGATTGGCTCAGAAAATGTATCCTATCAATAGGAAATCAAGTTATTTTTAGAATTTATTATGGTCATGAGAATCATTTGCACGTCCATTATTTTTTGTTTTGTTTTGAACTGAAATAACTGAAAGCTGGTTGGATTATGGGGAAGATTTGACGATTAAAAGATGTTGATAGAAAAACCCAGAGAGCTGTGTTACTATAACCGCTGTTGCAGTTGGATAAAGGTACACGTACTTTGTATGAAAAATGAAATCGCTCAAAAAAAAATAGAAGCATTCTTGTACTGTATCTTCTGAAATTCTTGATGAGAATTAGCATATTTGAAATGGCTTGAACGTTTACTTCTTGCTCCCCACCTCCTTCAGCTTTTGACATTATAGAAACCTTTGCTTCACCCTTCATATGGTTTAATTAGTAACCTCCGTGAAAACGAAAGTGTTCTCCCCTCCCTGAACAGATGAGCCCGGGACCCTGTGATAAACGCCGATCGGAGGTCGTAGATCACGAATATATATGCTATTCAAATTCTTCTTCCCACGATAGGGTCTATATATAAATATTTTTTTTTTTTCACTTTTTGACGATTTTTCCTATTTTCAAAACCTTTATTGTCCTCAAAATGAAAGATGACCGGCGGAAGTTTGAACTGCGCAGCCCTTCCGGTAGCTGATCAATTATGTTTTCCTGTCACAATGGACGCCCGTCGTCTGTTTATACTGAGAAAGACATGTTGATAACGCCAAATTAAAACTTCTCTCGACTATTTACCGTTATTTCAATACCAGTTGCTAACAATAAGTATTTATATAAATAAATAAATATATATTATTTATAAATACAATGCTCTTTTGCAAAGTAACAAGCCTTTACCGTAATGGCGACGTCCAGTGATAAACTCATACGGAAGTGCCTGACCAGAGTAATCGATGATACATGCGCAGATCTCGCAAAACAGGGCGGCCATCATTCACGGGGAGCACAATAGTCACGTTTTTTAGAACTTTCGCCACAAAGTTTTCACAGCTTTTATGGCATTAGTTGAACTACAAATAAGTATTAAAAAATTCGAAATCTACGGCATTTTCGGTTTTTTAGGGGCCCGGCCTTTGAAGTTGGGCGTATCCTCAACGTTGTGACATGAATAACTGCCGTAAAGGGCTTTCGAGCTACACCTTGTATGGGTGCTAGATACCGTTAAGGACTCGGCTGGTTTTCTATTTCAGCCAAATCGGATCAACTATTCCAAGATGGCGGCCGATAGAAATTTCAACTTTTTGACGTTTTTCCTATCTTCAAACCTTTATCCTGATGTTGTTTTTACATCTTTTGCCACAAACTTTGTACAGCTTTTAGGGAATTGATGTAACTACAAACAAGTAACAACAAAGTCGACATCGGTTCGCGTGTTTTCTAGGGGGCGGGGCTTAGAAGTGGGATGTGACCTCAATGGTTGTTTCGTGAATACCTTCCGTAAATTTTGGGCTTTTCAGCTAAAACTAAGCTTGACTTCGGATGACTGAATATCAAACTTTCTTATTAAAACATCATGAACAAATACTATTCACGAATCTCAAGGTGGTTGACCTTTGGGAAATACACTTAACGCGTTGGATGCGCGACTGAGATATTATTTTTGATTACAAAGTTTGAACTTAAATTTTTGCTGCACCAACATACGATATGTACTTACTATCGGCCAAACGAAACAACGACTTTGACCTTGAAAGGCACCTATGATCTCTTAATCATTCCAGGACGAGAGAAAACTATTGACAAAGGTTTGCATCGCTTGAGAGTCGCCAATCAGAAGCCATAAACTTTCCCGCCATTAACACTGACATATACAAACGATTCAAATTCTACTATTGCGACATCTGGTGGCCACGGTCGTTCTTTGGTTTGGCGGACTTTAATTATATGTAACAATGTTATCCGTTATAATTCAGTGAGATTAATTTTTAAATATGGTAGAGATTAATACTTAAAATCCTAAAAATGAAAGAATTAACGTTTAAGCTAATTTTTAACTGATAGATGAGACTAGCTCTGGATCTTAGCTGACCTTATGGTTATCAGAGAAGGAATTATCAGACGTCAGCGCCATCTATTGTAATAATAATAAAAGCTATATATGGTTAAATTCTCAGCTGAGAAAATATACAGAATCATACAAATCATTCAGCAAATTAATGTTGGATTTTTGATTTAATAGTCCTACATTCAGAGCGTGAATTAATAGCGAAAAAGAAATAAACATCGTACTATCTTAGATAAGAGAACCATAGCCTCTATGTTGAAGAAGAACACAATACCAGCGCCGCCTTACGACCAACAACAGAACTAATTCAACGGCGCTACGAAAAAAATCAAATAATAACTTGGTGACGTTGATTCCCAGAGGGGGGGACATTACTTTCAACAATTAAATCATAGAATAGAGAATTTAGATAATAAGAAGATCGAATTTAGGCCTTTAAAAGAGAGCATGTAAATATTAAAAATCCACATTTCATATGGAGAATAGATAAAAAAAAAAAATTCTATTTTATTTTTTTGCTGTAATTCCAAATTTGACCCAGATCAACTCTAATTTTATTTTAACTTTAATTTTTCTTGAAAAAGGCAAATATTTTCATTCTAATATTTAACTTTTTTTTTTACTGCATTTCGATCCGATTTACTCAAATAGAAGTTTCGAGAACTTTCAGTTATTATTGTAACTTGAAACACATCAAACGTTGTGACATAAAAAAAAAGTCTTTACCCAGACTCTTTTCAGCCTTTTTTTTCTCCTGCATTTTTAACGAAAACAACTTTTTCGTTGGAAAAAAAGAAAAAAAGCAGGGCTGCTTCAAGAGAAAATAATCTGTGGAATTTGATTTTGCGATTTTTGAAAGAGTCGTGTTGTCAAGTTAACCATTTCGCGAAACCCTGGCCTCGGTTGCCGGGCGGCAGCTGTAGGTTCGATCCCGGGCATAAATCCTCTCGGGAGACATTGGCCGAAGCTGTTTTCGCCCAGATTCCTTTCGCTTGATTGTGTAGTAGATATTAAGAGAGATTGGGTTGCAGTTTTTTTATTGTTGTTGTTGTGCGTCATTTTGTGTACGAATTAAAGGGAAGGTTTTTGCTAGCACAGATCTTATTTTGAAATCCATTTGAGATAGATACAGGAAGGTAAAGTCTTGACATAAGCCAATGTCTTTCACAGATGCAATGAAGCGGTTTTGGTTGGGAAAAGTGAGCCTCAGACAAAGTCACTGAGAGACTATTACGACACGTGAAATTTTAGTGTTTTTTGTTGTTTTTTTTTTCTCCCTAGTGTTATATTTAACACTATTTAATACTAGCTGTACCTGGCATGCGTTGCAATGCCACTCAAAGAAAGAAAGTGTTTATGTTTTAATTCTGTTTATTGAAGTGCTTTTGGATACACCATATTTTTTTTTTTTCGTCTGGTGCATACACGAATAAATCGGAAGATTTTTCAACGCGTGAGCAGGCCACATACAGCTGTCATGTGTTGTCCGTGCTTTCTTGATGGTCATTGCAAATGCGAGTCGCACCGGAAATTGCAAACGTTGAAACTGGAATACATTCATTTGTTGCAACAACTCGCGAACCAGATATTGTAAAATGGTTCTACTAATTCAGAAACCTTCGCGGACATGCGCACAACAACTCACCAAAGTTTCATCGCAATCTGATGAATGGTATAGGAACGCATACGGGACAAACAAACAAAGAAACATTCATTTTTCTATATTAAGAAGTATTTATTTTTAATCTTCATAATTTTTTTTAACCATAATATTAAATCTAATTTGTTAATTTCCATTGTCCATTTCAGAAATTTTATATTTTATTTTTATATACCATCTGATTCAAATTGAAGTTCAGAAATTCCATTCGGAGGACTGCTTTATTAAAATACATGATCAAGTTCTATTTAGGTGACGATTTAATAATTAATAACATTAACAACGAGCCAGTTGTTGTGATCTCGATCTTGTTATTCTAGATAGGACAGATTCATGGGTTTGTCTCTGGGATATCTTCAGTAGATAATAGAAACGTAAAATGGCTTTATTACTTTTTTCCACTTCGTCCTTGGGTACTGCACAACCCAAGTGAACGGTCTATTTATTACCTTCAGTCTACATCCTTCCCGCCTCCCTATTGTCAATCAGTCTTATTTTAGTTTCACTATTCTTAAGTTGAAGTCTGTTGCTGTTTAAATATTGATGAATTGTTTTCTTTTTCAGGCCAACTTCGAAGCCTTATTTCGCCAGTTCGAAGATGACGTGACGTTCCAATATTTCAAGAGCTTCCGTCGAGCACGAGTGAACTTCAAGACGGCTCACGCAACGGCCACAGCTCGCATTCAACTGCACCAGACTCTCGTCTGTGATACACTCATCAATTGCTACTTTGCACAGGTAAGGAATACAATAAAAGCAAACAAATGCGCAAGTAAATATTAATGCTCGTACTACGAGTTCAGCGGGATTTCCGTTGAAGTGGTCAACGAACTTTGAGAAATGCAATCTCCCGTTGATTCAGTTGGCAAAACGGAAGTTACTTAAAACAAAAGACAAACCATGAGTCACTGTTGATGAACGCCACCGAGGTCTTAACTTATGGAGTAGATTTCCATAAGGTGTTAAACGGATGGCGATCACAGAAATAAGTTATTTTGATTCCTTTCTCTTTTTATCACTGCTGTCAAAACTATTGATGTGATACAGTAATGACGAGGAGAAAGAAAACAAAAATTTAAATTATGCTAGTCTTGTGATGAATTCCTTGCAGCGAACATTTTAATGTTTTAGGAGAATTATACTGCAGTGCAAAATCAGTGCCAAATTTTGGCACCTACTAAACATTAATAAACTCCTACTAAACATTTTTTTTATTTTTTTTTTAATTTTCATTTTATGCGATTTTATAAGGAATAAGAAACTTTTACAATAAAAAAAAAAAAACGATTACATTGATATTAATAACTTTGCTAAAGGAAAACTAATACTTGTCCTAACTAGGGAAGTGTGTGATCTCGAACGCGGAGAACCGCGCGAAAATGTGCTTAGAATATCAATCGCGCATGCCAAAAAACAGTGGTATGAGTCATTCTCATGCAAAACTGCACGTCTTGCCACGGGAGACATTTGATTGGTCACCTATTGAAGGTCCAAGAGAGGAACTTTGGTAATGCGAAGAAACAAAATATCGATATAACAGGACCAAAAACACACACATTTCAGTGTCGTGACTATATTTCTATATTTCCCTCTGCTTAATATAATTACGCTATCTGAACAACAAGCTTTTACTACTGACCTGATAGTGTTGCACAGCTATTTAGTCTTCAAAGTGCGCTAGCAGACAGCAGCTGAGTTTTGCATGGGAATGACTCATACCACGGTTTTTGGGATGAGCAATTTATATTCGAAGCACATTTTCGTGCGGTTCTCAGCGTTCGAGATCACGCTCATCCCTTGTAAGTATTTGGTTATATTTAAAGTTTATTGTTAAAACAAAACAAAAATTGTAAATATATTTAAAACTGTCGACTGACCAGTCTATAGGTCCTTCTCTCTAACTCCTAAAACGACATTGGGTACGTTACTGATGTATCAAAATTGCCAGAGCCACATCTTCGAAACTATTCCAAGAAATGTGCAATTAATGTAGTTTAATGCATTATTTTCAAAACCAGGTCGGTATCATCCAATTCCGGCTTTGCTGCATGCCATACATTAGTCCAACAGTGAAGCAACGAACATTAAACAACAGGAATGGTATTGCTTCCAATTTGTTGATCGCGACTCCATTCGTTCGAGTGAAGTATTAAACATGTCACTATTGTCCTCCAAATGAATGATGGCCGCCCTGTTTTTGAGATCTGCGCATGTATCATCGATTAGTCTGGTCAGGCACGTCCGTCTGATTTCATGAAAGGACGCCGCCATTGTGCTAATCGCTTGTTACTTTGCAAAAGAGCATTGTATTTATAAATAATATATATTTATTTATTTATATAAATACTTATTGTTAGCAACTGGTATTGAAATAACGCTAAATAGCCGAGAGAAGTTTTAATTTGGCGTTATCAACATGTCTTTCTCAGTGAAAACAGACGACGGCGTCCATTGTGACAGGAAAACGTAATTGATCAGCTACCGGAAGGGCTGCGCAGTTCAAACTTCCGCCGGCCAACTTTCATTTGGAGGACAGTATGAGGTATTCATATTTCGCTGCATCAGTTTCTCAGAGTGTATTTAATTCAGATTTACTGAAAATATTGTAAATTAGTTAATGCAATAATACGATAGAACGGAAATAACGTTTAACTGAAATATATTGAACCTGTGCAGTCGTATATGCCAGGAAACATTTTGAAGAAAGGTTTTCGAATAATGCATTCTTAAACTCCGAATCAGTCCACGAAAAGATTTTAAACTTTTGAATTTGATTAAGACTGGTCTACAAAAAAAAAAAAAAAAAAAAAAAGCTTATTGAGAGCTGTTTTAGTTTTAATCAGTGATTTTATATAATTGAAACATGCTATTACAGAAATAACACTCATTTTCCTGTATCCCAAGTTTTTTTTCACAATATCTTATTTCCACAACGTAATTAAGAACACAATATTAGAACAATCTAGCCACACACAAAAAAGATGAAATTTGCTATATTCTGATTATTTAAATACAATATTCTGTACTGCATTTCAATTTTTCATCAAAAAAAAAAAAAAAAAAATTTAGAAATACCATTATCAGTTCATTTAAAGATTTTTGGTATCAAAAATATATGATTAAACTGAGTGTTGTTTCTTTTTATGCTTTGCCGTTAATAAAAACATTAGTGATTGTCTTTGAAACTTTTTTTTGCCAAATTAGGGTACATTAATGTTTTTTGTTTTGTTTTTTTTGTTTTTTTTTTATGGTTAAGGAAAATAAAATAATTTTTAACTGCAGTTGCTAAAGGTTAATATAAAGTTGTTTCACAATGAGTTAAGAGTTCTGTGGATGTTCAAGCATTCAAAGAACCTTCAGATCAGCACAAATCATCCATTGGTATTCTTAATTTATGTTTCATAGTAATTGCTCCTGATTTTCATAGTTTCCTCAAGATGAACTGAATGGGCAACTGGGACTGAAAGCAAGAAGGTTACCATCATGTAGTAACATACCTTGATTAAATCAATAAAGAGATTCACCTGTTTTATACTCTACATCTACCATATTTATTAGATTTGGAATGTCATTACAATACATTATAGTTTCCTCTTGAATGAAATACAGCAGTAGATCTTTCTCTCTATTTCCATAAAATGTCACGTGTGTTCCTGGAGCTAGTAATTTTTTTCCTGAAGTCTGAAGCTTTCTGCAGCCTCCTTTGAGAGATTTAATCTCTAACCAAATCGCTCAGCTCAGTTTGTGTGAAAGGTTCAGGTGTGTCTGTACAATATTCCAAATCACTGGGAGTAGCACTTGATTCAGCCTCCAGTGTATAGTTTTTTTAGGAGGGTTAGGACCATATAATACAGTCCGTATGGCGATAGGCAAATTGGGATAAGTTAATTCCTTTTTTTTTTTTTTCATTCATTAAAGCCTTTTACTTTGCACATTCAAAAATAACAGTTATCGATATTGTTCTTTGGCTCACGCCATACCATTGGTACACCAAACCGTAGTACCTTTTACTTTCCCTTTGTCCAGTTTCTTAAATCTCGACGCCAACACCACACTGTATGAGGAGCAAGGATTATGCTGATCATCTAGCATCACTCCAAAATAAGCAAAAAAAAAAAAAAAACTTAACAAAGGAGGTTATCTTCTGTATTTGTTTTTTTTTATCATAAAACTTCCACAAACATAACAAAAAATATATTTTGATTGTTCAAACGCTTCTTTCCATTGTTTTAGCACAAGACACACACAATAGTGAACCACCGCTCTTAATATGCACTGAAATTTCTTTCTCACAATCACAATCACAAAGATACAGTAAACTCCCGATTATCCGCGGACCCCTCCTATTTCCATTTTTTTTCCTGTACAATAAGTTACGGAATCAACGAACATTTTTTAAATCTAGAATAAGGTAAACAATAAAAGAGGCACATTTAGCGACGTCCAAGAGGGGTTTTTTATGTTTTGAAATGAAAAAAACAAAAACAATTAACCCATTTTTTTGTTAAAAAGTAAGAAAATAAAGTAAAATAAAATAATTGTTTATAATGTATGTACTGCCATTTTAATGTAAATAAAACATGTTAAAAGCATTTTTGTACTGATTTTTGTCCTTTTTTTGTCCTATTTCTGATTCTCCGCGGAATTCGCTTACCCAACTCCGCGGATAATCGGGAGTTTACTGTAGTTGTACAACAATTGTTTAGTCCCAGTACAGTAGAAAATGCTGCCATCTGTAGGCAATATTTGTCTTCTGGGTATGTCCACGGTAACTCACGTTACGGTTTGACATTTTAAATCAGATTCAAAGCTACAGTGTCCACCAAAAATGTGCACACTAGTCCAAATTAATTTTTGATATTACTACAGATTCAATGAACCTTTTTTAATACCTACTGGTTTGTTGTAAACATGTGGTTGTGTTGGTAACTCATGTTACAGCCAAAGAGACATTCTATTTCTGCTTAGTAAGAACATATGGTATTTCTCCTCAAAACATATCTTCTAAAAACTGTAATGGGCTAACATTTTGATCAACAGTCCAAGTTAATATAAAAAAAAAAGAAAATTGTTCCAAGATGACATTTAAGATATTTTCTTTATTTAAAAGTGGGTAACTCATGTTACTTTTAGGTTAAAATCTAGTAAACGAGTATACACACAACTCAAAGGCACAAAAACTGGTAACTGGACCATAAAAAGATGTCATCTAGCAAAATTTACACCATTAAAAAAAAAAAAACATTAAAAAATAAAAAAAAATTAAAAAATTTTAAATTTTTTTTTTTTTTTATTTGTCCCTATTTTTGTGGACATACCCTTCTGCTAAGAAACAATGTTGCCAAATTCATAACTACTTACTTTAATGTGACTTTGGCTATGATATGATTGTTAATCAATTGCACTGCAAACGATTCTTTTATTTAGATAACTATTATATTATTATACAATAGTAAAATACTAAAAATTGGTATGTGATAAAAAAAAAATTAACATTTTTGGAATCGGCGCATATAATTTTTTTTAAAGAGTCAACATCAAAACAGGAAAGTCCATGTAGAATAGAATAATTATTGAAGTGCCCCCCCCCCCTTTCTTTTTGTCAAATTCACATTCAGAAATAAAGAGAAAGTGTCACTATCTATCCTGAGGCACTTTGTTTAAGAACTTCTAAGCGAGCAGTCGGCGATCCCAGAATCCCATGCGGACGACAGCCGTTTTATGAAATCTTAAAGAAAAAAAAAAAAAAAGATTAATTATTTCTATTATATTTAAATATGAACATTATTTACTTTCGAAAGATAGTCTCGTAACTGGTATTATTTATGTAATAGCCCTCCGTTTAGCTTTAAGACGATAGAAGCTCCATGGACTGAACTTAGAGAATGACGTCACAACTGACGTGTTTCAATTCTGTACTCTAATTGGTTGTCATATGTGGTAGTCGGCTGGCAAAAGAACGCGTTCGAGCAACGAATATTGACAAAATGCAATAATTGTCCCAACATAGTGTTCGCGGGGCTTAGTAATTTTTCAACTGAAATTCTGTTACTATTTTCAGCTAAAGAGTGAATGATTTGTGTAGTTAATTCTGATGTAGTTGATAAAGCTTCAGAAAAAGAAAATCTAAGACGAAGTTCGGTAACTCTAGATTGTAATAGTTGAGAATTATTGATACAATTTACGTAAGCTTGTGGTAGAAGCTGTTGAAATTAGACAAATGTTAGGAGGATAGACCGTTATTATGTAGAATCTTCCACAGTTGATATTTGAAGGATCCCAGATATCCCTGACCTTTTATAAAACTTTATTGTTCAGTAAGGGCGTAGGCCAGTTGTTCCTAAATTGTGCATCAGAATACAGAAGACGCTAATCGAGTGTCTACTGGTCTAGGAACACAGGAAACTGAAAAAGTTTGGGAATCTCTTAATGTACAATATTGAATTCTGTATTACTCAAATTCTTCAAATTTAGTTTAACTGATTATTATAAAAAAATGCAACATATATACTTTAATAACTATTGTTATTTTAAATTAAGAATATTTCATAATAGCATAATGCGTTTTTCATTTTAAATCTCTCCCTTCCTTGATCAGATCCTGACCCTCAACATGATATCTTGTCCATTTCTAGTTTTATTTGGGCATCTTCAAGAAATAAACCTGGTTTGTGTGTATGTGATATCCATAAAAGTAGTTGAAAAGTATAAAGATAAAAATATGATGTGGACATTTTGGCCGGTATTCGTACACTACAAGAATTGAAAATAAAAATGAGCTTACATAAGCGGATATCTTTGACTTAACATTTCGAGACATTGCAAATCTCCTCTTGTTTCAACCACTTATGATTGCGATATACGTTTTTGAAAGTGATTTCGCAACATTTTTAGAGAAAACATGTTCTTTCAGGAACTTCTTTGTTTTACTTCTAAGATTTCCTTAGATACACTGTCATCTCCTCGGTAATTCATAGGTTTAAATGATACGAATGTAGGCTTAAAAGGAATGATGTTTCGTTTTCGTTGTCAGTCCAAGGCTTGAGGTTGCTGTGCTCCGTCCATGGTTAACACAGGTAACTATAGACTAACTTTATTCATAAAACAAAGATATATATATGGATTCCCAGAGCCAAAAAGCGAATCTCACCTCGGTCCGCTGAGGACCAATCAGGTGAGATCTCGATTTCCTTGTGAACCACTCATCAGGAGTAAAAAAAAGTAAGCAATAACATTCGAATTTGTTCATCGCCAATCATAAAACAGTTTTAATTTCAGAAGGAAAACTGCAGGAAAACAGCACAGCGTGACTTCAAAATTTATTTACTACAATTCACATTAAAAATCCTGAAGTGCCTAATTATGTTTTAATTAATATTTTGTTTAACTTCTTCTGTAATGGTTAAGGTGAAAATTCGTTTGATTGCAGTAATCATTGACTCAAAATTAGTTCCAAAAGTTGAAAGGTCAGACGAATCAATTTTTAGCGGTCAAAACTGTAAAAAGAAAATTTATCCCATTCTCTCAATTTCCGAAATTATACAAAAATTAAATAAATAAAAAAATTAAAATAATATTAATAAAAAGCAAATACATCAGGATCAAAAAGAGCAAGTTTTGAATTTAGAATTATTATTTTTTTTACAACAAATGGAGATAATAAAGAATTAACATTTCTCCTTAGCATTTTTATTTCATTGGATGCTATTTTTTTTTAATTGGCGTTACTAAAATATTTAGTAAAACGTATTACGTTATGTGAGAGAGTTACGCAAAGGTGACGGATATTATATTATTTTGGAAGTTGTCAGCAAGAATTGAAAGGAATAAAGTACACTGTTGCTGCATAAAATACTCGAAACAGATGAAAAGAATATTAAATTAACTCGATGGAACGTAAGTGAAATCACTAGCTTTGAATGCAATCAAAAATCCTTGTAATTTAAACAACAACAAAAAAAAAAATAATAATTAGTTCAAATAATTTGAAGAAGTTCTTAACAAGTTGTTGTTGTAAGTTAATTTTGACTTTTGTTTCTTTGAAATCTGTTCTTTTCTTTTAAAAAATAGCGGGCAACATAAATAAAATTTGTTAAGTGATTCGTTTTCAACGTAAAGGTATTGATCCATTTGAAGACTAGCGTAGAACTCGTTCGACAGTGGATTTAACTTTTGCCGCCATTTGGCGTAGTTGGATTTTTAAAATTAAAAACTTAAAATAAAATAAACAGAGACCAGTAAGAATGGAATATCGTTCAAAAAGTAAATTAATAGTTTTTTTCTAAGTTGCGGATACCGATCTTGATGGATGCCTCACTAACTTCCAGGTCTAGGTGCTTTTTCCAAATCAGAAAGCTGCAAAATAAAGTAAAAAAAATCGATCTACTTAATTGACTTGTAAATAAACAAAATTTGAAAAAAAAAAAAAAAGTTTTTATTAATAAGTTTAACGTGCAGGCAATCTGGGACAGCCGTTTCGTCCTTATTAGGACTCTTCAGCCGTATGATAAGCTGAAGACGGGAAAATTAACCTGTGCAAGCTTTCCATCTTTGTTAATTACCTGCACGTTAAACGTGATTATAAAGACTATCTCTTTTTCTTTGTATTTAAAATGCTTTTGCGCTTGAAAGTTTGAAGGCCAGGTTTTTAAATTCTGTACTGCTAGTTATTGAATTGCAGTTATTTTTTTTTTTTATTTTTGTGGAGGGGACCCATTTCTAGGAGCTGGATTTGGTTCCATAACCATACATGCCTTTTTGAGCTTATCATCGAGGGTAAAGCTAACTGAAGAGTTCTAACAAGAACGAAACAGCTAGCCCAGATTCCTCTCAAATTCAATGTGTGAAAACTAACCTGTGTGCAAGCTTTTATTTTTCCATTTTTACATAAACTTTTTTTTTTTAAAACGGTCTTTTTTTTCAAACGGTTTTGAGAATAATGAAGCGCCATGTTGCTCGTCTTATATATGGATTTAATATTTTTGGAATAGAGAAATAACGAGAAAATCTGGGAACAATATAAGATTTGAGGGAAGAGCAGATCGTTACTTTGATTTGCAATTACTGTTCAAACTCTTGTTATCCGAGAAATAAAACATAATAATAATAATAATATATATAGATATATAAACTGAGAGTCGTCACTTTTCCTAAACGGGAGGCTCTAAACGGGAAGAATGGTGAGGGGACGATTACTAAAATAATAATTGATTAGCATATTTACATCTATTGAAGTATTGTAGAGATCTTTTGACTTTTAGGATTAAATTATCTTTTCGATAACATGAAATTAGAAAGCTGTAGCTCAAAAATTCGTTGACCTGTAAAACAGATCTGAACAGCAAACCACCAAATCAACAGCTACTGCTTCAATCAGTAACTATTTGACCAAATATGGATGTTGGAATATTGACGCTAACCCTAATCCCGCTGTCAATTGGTAAAACTAACACGATCATCTCACAAAGACTGCGTTTTAACATTAAGTATTATTACAGTTTCACATTCTCAGTTCTTTTCATTTAAGTTGATTGAAAAACTAGTGTGGGTCATATTTTTGATTGCTTTCTCATTTTTCAATATAACTTCACGATGATTCTACATTGATTATAGAGATAGGATAACTTATTTCATAATGAATACACCCGTTCATTCTTAACAGCAAGTCAATGTATAACGGACATATTGCAACTTCGTTAGCAATGAAATAAGGAAAGAATTCAACTAGGCCTATGCTATAAGAATCAACTTCATTTTTAATCAGAAGATGAAATATTCAAGTATAGATATTTTTGGGTGAATTAATGTTTTTAATTTCTGAGTAAATAATTATGAAGTGAAAAGAAATGCAAAATGTTATTATCGGTTTTTGGGGGTTTTTTTTTTGAACACTTTCTGTTGTATGGAAAATGCGTTTTCTTCCTTTTAGAGTTGATTCAACAGACTTCACCGAGGATTTTCTCTTACTACTGTAAACAAGCCATCGGTCGAAATGGAAAGGATCACGTGACACCAGAGAGAAATCATTTCCCCTTTAGCTGGGGAATCAGTTCGATGCCTTTTCACTGACTTCCTCCTTAAAGCACGTTGCAAAACAAATATTTTACAACGTAAATAAAATGTCCGTCTGAAACTTGAATTTCAGGTTTTGCGATCGCTTTTCAGTTCTATCTTGGACTGAATTTAAAACCTTAATTGGTTTTACTCGCTGTAGACAAAACATTTAAATAGGATTTTGTAGAGTAGTATTTGTTGGAGATTAAGTCAAGCGTATTGCTAGACAAATGATCGGAATACTGTGTACAGTAATCCTCAGGGTAAGAAGAAAAAAAAAGTGCTTTTCGCCAGCCCGAAGACGAGTACCTTATCATTTAGGCCGGTGTCACACGAGGCGATTTCAGTCGCGCGATTCAGTGAGTACATACATTTCAGTTGGACCTGTCACACGTAGTCGCGGTTCCAGCCAAATCGCGCGCGATTTAGAGGGGAGGGTCGTCCAACGACTTACAAGTCGCGACTACCCTGTAATCCTATTGCTTTCTATTGAGCCTGTCACACGGAGCTACATGAGTAGCGGCGACTTTAGAATGGAGCTTGACACTGAAGCCTTCATTTACGAAATTAATCAATGTTTCAAGTCCTCTATCTGACATAGAACTTTTTGAAGGGAACAAGTTCTCATTATTTGTACTCAATATTGAGAATTTTTTTATTTTATTTTGTAATAAGTATATTTATTTATAGCTGTATATTAAATATATTAGGCCTATTTGTATTTTGTTTGTCATTAAGTTTATTTCATTCGACATAATTTAATTAGGTTCATATTCCCTGAATACCCCCCCCCCCTTTTTTTTTTTTTTTTTTGGGGGGGGGGGGATCCTGGTGTTTTTTTTAAATAAATAAATAAATAAATACACGACTAATTTTTCTTCTGGTGTAACTGCATTTCTCATGATGGTGTCCTGACGGGTATACTATTTCTTAGTATATAAATATATATTTTTAATGTGTAAGTGCTGGAATGATTAATGTGTGTCAGTACTTCAGTGGTATTTTTAAAATAACCTCTTCACTCTCGCTGTATGGATTCTGTCTAGAAAGAAGTTAATTGTATTTTACATTTGCTTTCCTCCTTTCCAAATTCGAAATATAGGATTTAATAGCTCTTAAGATGCATTTTTTTTTGTTTTTTTGTTTTCTCCTTCAAAAAACTCGTGACTTGGTTGTTTTGTATAATGTCTTAACTAAAATGTCTTAACTAAAACTAACTAAAACTTGTAACAAAGCTGCTATTTATAGCGCCCACATATTTTGTTTTTATTCTGTAATTCTATGTTAAATCGAGCTTGACTAAATGCAATTCACACGTTTGAAGTTTCATTTGTAGAGATTAAAAAACTCATTAGGAAACTAAGTTGTCTCATGAAGTGGAATAATTATGCCATTTGTTCCCTTCATAGAAGATTCCTCGTTATAGTTGTAAGTATAAACGTGAATATCGTTAAGTATTTTGACCTACATCGATTTTCAGTTTGCTTATCACGACAGAGCTCATGCCATTGGTTTCCTGCAGAGGATTTGAGTCCGATTTTCCGATTCGTAATTCAGAAACTAGAGTGGCGTCGGTTGAGGGGATTGTTTTCTGCGATTTTAAGGAAAATTTCTTCCAGAATTGTGGCGGATAATCCTGGATAGAGAAACTTTTTGAGTACTTATATGTATCCATTTGTCACTCACGACTTCCGTACAGTACAATAAACGTAACTTCAGTGGTATTTTTAAAATAACCTCTTCACTCTCGCTGTATGGATTCTGTCTAGAAAGAAGTTAATTGTACTTTACATTTGCTTTCCTCCTTTCTAAATTCGAAATATAGGATTTAATAGCTCTTAAGATGCATTTTTTTTTTTGTTTTCTCCCTTCAAAAAACTCGTGACTTGGTTGTTTTGTATAATGCCTTAACTAAAATGGTCCCTAACTAAAACTTGTAACAAAGCTGCTATTTATAGCGCCGCCATATTTTGTTTGGCATTTACTGATTAAGCTACTTTATTTTTGATTACATAACGGAATTTTGAATTTGTTTTCCGCCAATCACAGGACAGGGAATTATAAAACAATAAAAAGTTTAAGAGTGGAAGAAGATGTGAGGTGATTTTAGTAACTCTTCTATAGCGGGAAAAAAAAAAAACCGGGATAACATAAACACAATTTTAGATTTGAGATATGCGATCTGAAGTGCAGAATTATTTGCCTAGAAATTGGGAATTTGAAATGTTTGTTACTATCTCGAACACAAAGCTGTTTAAAAAAGAAAACAGGAAAAAAAAATGACAGAAGGTGGGTTGACGATTCTTAAGAAATGGAGAGGGGGGGACTTTTCGGATATCAAGTTTTTGAAGAAGAAAAAAAAAAAGGGCCTCAGTTGTCTTCAGAAAGTGGAATTGATTCATTTGTTTTTAACTCCAACTCTTTTTGATTAAGATTTTTTTTTTTTTATTCCATTTTTTTGTCAGCTTCATTAGGGACCCAAATTTACCTTGACGTGTTTCCACATCAGTGGAGTTTTTAGAGTTTAGCAACCCTAAAGAAAAGAAGGAAAAAAAATCTTTTTTTTTTCTTCCTTGTCTTTTTTTGTATGTAACAGACGTATTGTCATCAATCTTCTTCTCATTGGAAATCGATGAGGATAGTCACTAACAGGAGCCTTAATTCTATCCTGTTTTTTTATAATTTACTCTGTGATATTCTTTGAAATAGCCCTTGATTCATCAATCAAACCATTCCACTGTCGTGCAGATGTCGTTTACTGAGGCAACATCATGCAGCGTACAATTGTCGCTATGTTACAACCAATTCAATTAGCCCAGCACCGACAGCATTCTATTCACAAAAGCCCAATTGAAAATCCATCAGATTTCGGTAATTTGTTCAATAATTCGTCTGAAAATAAATAATAATGATAATAATTAAATAATGAAATTAAAATCTATGATAAAATAGGATGCAGAAATTAAATAAAAAATTAATCATATCGTAGTTTATCATATTTGATATCGAAAGTTCTCAATAAAAACTTCGTGCTCTTTTTTTTTTTTCATATATGTTTTGAATTAAAAAAAAAAGAAGGTGCAATTAACAGTTAAATAGTTAACCTGATAACTGTGTACTTTTGTAAATAAATAAATAAATAAAATGAAATAAATGTTTTTATCGTTTTTGTCAGGAACTGGATAGATCGCTAAATATAAATGTCTGCATTAGTATATTTTTATACTAATTTATTTTACAAACTATATTTTTAGTTTTGTAGAATTTTTTTGCTTCTCAACTAATCTTGAGATGGATGGAGTATTGAATCTCTAGATCTTCTAATTGAGAAATAATCAGGTAGCCAGAGCTAAGAAAAGCATTGCCATACATCTGTTTTCTTAATCCCCCCCCCCAAGCTGTTTTCCAGTTCAGTATTTTGCCAAATAACTTTAATTAACATAATTAAAGCACTCAACTTATCAAACTAAACAAAACCAGATTTATAGTTCGGTGCCCTAATGGAAGTTTTTATAAGATTGTTGCTTTTCAAGTTTACTGAACGTATTTAATTATTTAAGGGTTTCAAAGACATGTATTTTCTGTATTACTTAAACAGTTATGACATCTCTCAATTGAAAGTGCATCTGTCAAAGTTGGATGTCTTTCAAAGTCTGTTAATATGTGCACCTTTCATCACCCGGCACACATCCAAGCGGTAGTCGAATTCCTACCAGAAGCATGTCTGGTGTGATTGCTTCCACATCATGGGTGATCTGTTCCTTGATATCACCGATGGATCTTGGCATTGTGGTTATTTACACATTGTCTTTCACATACCCCATAGGAAGAAGTCACATATTAGCTCTGGGGACTGTGGTGGCATCGCAGAAAGTGGTTGTCTGCATCTGTAGCATGCCCAATCCAGTGCTCTGGAAGAACGCAATTGAGGAGGCGCCAACATCATGATGCGGAGGAATGTCATCCTCTTGGAAACTATAGTCATTGTATTCACTGTCCAATATGGAAACGAGTTTTTCGACTTGTCCTGGTAGGTGGAACCAGTAATTGAAATTTCAGCAAAGAAAAAAGACCCATACACTTTCACATGTGCTACAGCGCAAAAGATATAGACCTTAGGGAAAATCAAGCTTGTACTCAATTACTGCATGTGGTGGCTCTGTCCCCCAGATATAGACGATGTGTCTATTGACCTTTCCTTTTCTGGATTGCCTTTTTCGGAGTTAAAGCCACCAAGCAGGTGGAAATAGAAACTTGAAAACCTGCATGTCGATGCATGCATCACAATGTAGACATGAACGACATTACATCTCTTTGAAACCACACAATTCTTTTATACCACCCTGTATATTCTGTACACTACTGTTTGTGAAAATTGCAACATCACAAAGGACTGATTTTAGTAGTTGAAACTTATAGGATATACACATCAGGTTGGGATATGCAAATGATTATAATGTCAGTGAAAACATGCATGCAGTTTCAGAGCAGCGTCCTCTGAATTTTTCAGTCTTGGGTACAATAGGTGGTGCAAATCAGTGAAGAGTCGACATTGGCTTTAAAGGATGTTTCTTGTGTGTCACTATAACCCATCACCAAAGAAGGTCACGTTATGAATGCCTGACAGACTTTGAGCAAAGCAGGATTTTCTCACTGCGAAATTACCACTTTTACAGGATGAAATGCCAGTACAGTGATGCAAATGTGGCGTACATGGGCAGATGAAACTCAGATGCATAGAAATCTGAGAACTGGACCACAAAATTGCATGACTGCATGACACCTCTACCTCATGGTAGTGATCAATTGCACATTGACACAGTACTTTCACAGGTCAAGCTTTGTCCTCTAGCACAGTTCAACATCATCTGCTTAGTAGAGGACTTGTTGCTCACAGCCCATTGTTGTGAATTCCTTTGACTCTCAATCTGTTTGAGATGCCTCAGGCTGCAATGGGGTCTCAAACAGATATTGCATGCTGATTGACAGTATATCGTGTTTTCTGATGAGTCACGATTCAACTTGACACAACTTGATGGTCACTTATATATTCGAAGAGATTGTGATGAACGCCAACTTGAAGCATGGATTTTGGAGCATCATACCGGTTCAATGCCATATGTAGTGGTTTGGGGTGCCATTCGTAATTTTGCCTCATACAAATCAGGGAACCCCCAACAGCCAGTGATCATTGGGGATGTTTTAGAGGCAGAGGTGACCCTTCCTTTAGAGTTGTTCTGGCACTATATTCCAGCAGCATAGTGCACACCCACAAGTCGCCAAAACTTCTTCCATGAACTCAGATACCACTTTTTCCTTGGCCTGCATGTTTGCCCAGTTTTTTTTTCCCAATCAAACCCCTCGGTGCGGGTTCCTGTACGTGGTGAGGGGACCACCCATGGAGGGTTCTCTTTTCCATGAGCTACTCTCCATGGGTCCTAAACGCCCGCCCCCGAATCCAAGGTGGAAGGCATCGTGCCGATGGATGTGTGGCACTACGGGGTTATTTTAGTGTCATGAACGATCCCTGTGGAAAAAAAAAAGATTGCCTGGCAACAAATCACAGTATTTAAACTGCTTCGGCAGTGCCTTCCAGGCAGATATGGGGATAGCTGCCTGGTGACTGTTCTTTCCCCAGCTAAATTTTTTGTGTATGGATTCTAATTTTTTTCCTTTATTGGGAAGCAATTCCCACACCGTCGATGTTCGCTCTTCTTCTATTATCACTCAGACCTTTCTAATCATGCATTCCTTAACCCCTGAGACACCTTTATCTAAACTGTCCCCTTTTCTCATCTCCAAAGCACTTTCCAGGTGTAACTTCAAATATCAAGTCAGTCAAGAAACTGCAGTCTGGCGATTTGTTAATCCAGCTGCCTTCTTCAAAAGCTGTGGACCAACTACTTAATTTGACAACTCTGGCAGATACTCCGGTATCTGTCACAAAGCACAAGACTCTAAACTGTGTGTCAATTGTTCTGGAGACCATCCTTCATACTCTCGATCTTGTCCTCGTTGGAAGGAGGAGAAGGAGATTCAGACTATCAGAGTTAAACATTCTCTTTCTTATCCCGAGGCTCGGAGGATGCTTCTTGCTGTGCCAGCTCAAAAGACTTTTTCGTTTGCAGTAAAATCCAAACAGACAGCTTCAATCTCCTGTCAAACAGACATCACTTGTCCTCCTCGCGAGTCCTTTTCAGCCATATTTCAAAACATTGCTACTCCTACCACAACAGTTCCGTCACAATCCACCATGTTATCTTTGCCAGTTTCTTCAAGTACTTCTAATATCCCTGCCGGTCTCAACTTCACTCAGAAGCGACCATCTGTATCTCCACACCGACCTTTTCATGGCACTAGTTCACATTCACGTTCACCTTCTCGTGGCCGTCGGAGACATTTCTCTCCTAGACGGTTTTATGAAGACGATCTGGAGGACTCCTCCAAACACCCAAACTTTAGGGCACCACCAGCACCTCCACCTTGATTTTTAGGCTTTTACCCTTTTTTATCTTTTAATGGCCTTACTGTATTGGAATTGTCGAGGACTTCGCTCCAACCTGAACGATGTTAAAGCCCTCCTTTCTACAAATCATCCAGTCTGTATGTGTCTCCAGGAAACTTTTCTTACAGGAAACGACACAGTTTCTCTTCCAGGATATTCCATGCTGAGTAAACAGCGGATCGATAGAAGCGGCGGAGGCGTTTGTCTCTTTATTCGACATGATACTCCATCCTCTCATGTCCCACTTACGACTTCTTTGGAAGCTGTTGCTGCTCGACTTTCCACTAGCCGCCTTTTCACTATCTGTAGCTTATATCTGTCCCCCACAGCCCCTGTTTCGCTTACAGACATTGCTCAGCTTCTGGATCAATTACCGACTCCGTTTCTCTTAGTCGGAGATTTCAACGCTCATTCTCCTGTCTGGGGTTCTTCATCCACCAATCCTAGAGGTGCTGTTATTGAAGATCTTTTAGTTCGGCGTAATCTTTGTATCTTTAACACAGGCGCCGCAACTCATTTTTCATCCTCGCCAATATCTTTCTCTGCTATTGATTTAGCTATAGGTTCTGCGTCACTCTTCCCCCATTTCTCATGGGATGTTATCAACGACCCTGGTGGCAGTGACCATTTCCCAATCATTCTCAAAGAGCTCCCTTGTTCAGCTGTTTCATCACCCAGTCGTCATCGCTGGAAATTTGACTCTGCTGATTGGATAACTTTTACTAGCCGCTGTAATCTGGAGGCCATTGATCTTTCAGCTACCATTGATCAACTTATTGACGAGGTCACTCGTATCATTATTTGTGCTGCCAAAGCAACAATTCCACAAACATCTGGACGATTCCCTCTGCATCCCAAACCTTGGTGGACTAGTGACTGTACGTCTGCACAGAAGATTAAGCAGAAAGCTTGGAACATTTTCCGCCGTTATCCGACTTCTGCCAATCTTTTGGCTTTTAAGCGAGCACGTGCTTCTGCTCGTCGTATCCGTCGCATTGGTCAGAGGGAGTCGTGGCAACGTTTTGTTTCATCACTAACTTGTACTTTGTCTTCAAAGACCCTTTGGGATAACATTCGTAAGATGCACGGAAAGTACAGATCTCAATCTATGCATATACTGAAAGAAGATGGAAAAGAAATAGCTACTATCTCCGCACAAGCTGAAGCCCTTGGACGTGCTTTTGCACGGAATTCCAGCCCTGCACTTTTATCTCCTACTTTTCAAACGATTAAAGACCGTGCTGAAGCTATTCCTTTAAAGTTTTCTTCTTCCAACAGAGAACCATACAATCTCCCTTTTAGTTTACAGGAATTATTGTTTGCACTAGACACCAGCAAAAATACTGCCTGCGGCCCTGACGGCATTCATTATGTGATGTTGCGACACTTATCTGTTTCGTCGTTGAATATTCTTCTGTCCATCTTTAATAAAATCTGGTTGGAACATTTATTTCCTGATAGTTGGCGACGAGCTATAGTCATTCCTTTTGCCAAACCTGGTAAAGACGCCAGTGATCCAAATAATTATCGCCCCATTGCCCTCACTAGCTGCTTATGTAAGACGCTTGAACGAATGGTAAATCGCCGCCTTCAATGGTATCTTGAAGCCAATAAACTTCTCGCTACCACACAGTGTGGTTTCCGGCAGCATCGCTCTACGGTTGACCATCTTGTACGTTTGGAAGATGCTATTCGCACTGCATTTGTTAATAGAGAACACCTCGTCTCCATTTTCTTTGACTTGGAGAAGGCATACGATCGCACCTGGAAATTTGGCATTTTACAAGATCTTCATCATTACGGCCTTCGTGGTCACATGCCTATTTTCATTCGCAATTTTCTTGCGAATCGTACCTTTCAAGTACGTCTAGGATCTACGCTCTCTACATGTTATCCTCAAGAACTCGGAGTACCTCAGGGCTGTGTCTTGAGCGTTACCCTTTTTTCTGTAAAGATTAATGGCATCATTTCTGTTTTGCCTTCGTCAGTTCACCACTCTTTATATGTTGACGACTTACAGATCTCTTGCAGTTCTGTTAATTTGCGTCTGATTGAACGACAACTGCAGTTAGCTCTACATCAGTTGCAGACTTGGAGTGTTTCTAATGGTTTTACTTTCTCACAATCCAAGACTGTGTGTGTCCATTTCACTCGACGTCAGGGAATTTTTCCTGATCCGCAGCTGACTCTTGGTGGCGTCTCACTTCCATGTGTGTCTCAGCATAAATTTTTAGGCCTCATTTTTGATAAGAAATTGACTTTTAAGGATCCCATACTTGACCTTCGGAAACGGTGTCTTTTAAAACTAAATTGTATCAAAGTGCTTTCGCATTCCAAATGGGGTGGTGATCGCTTGGCCTTGTTGCGCATTTACCGAGCCCTTATTCGATCCAAATTGGATTATGGCTGCATTGTCTATGGCTCTGCGCGACCGTCTGTCCTTCGGACACTTGATCCTGTACACCATCAGGCCCTCCGCTTCTGCCTCGGTGCTTTCCGTACTTCACCGATTCCCAGCCTGTATGCAGAGGCTCTGGAACCGTCCCTGCACTTTCGTCGACAAGTTTTGTCTCTCCAATATTTCGCCCGTATTTCTTCACTTCCAAATAATCCTGCTTATCAATGTGTGTGTCGTCCTCGTCAACGACGTCTTTTCACCAATCGTCCTTCCATTATACCACCGTTTGGACATCGGGTGACGACTTGGCTTAATACACTACAGCTCGCCGACCTTCACATTGCCACTCTACCTACTTCACCATCCGCGCATTGGAAATATCCTCTCCCCACCTGTGATTTCTCTCTTCGTAGTTTTGCGAAAACCAACACTCCCTCGACAGTCTTTCAGTCTCTGCATCAAGATCATTTGTCCCGTCACACTGATTTCAACATCTTCTATACCGACGGATCTAAAGGTGCAGATTATGTTGGAGCTGCTTTTTACACTGCTACTTTCAGTCGTGCTGTTCATCTTCCTTCTGAGGCATCTGTGTTTTCTGCTGAGCTTTATGCCATCTTCCTAGCTTTACAGTATGCTTTGCAGGAGAAGTTTACGCACACACTTATCTACAGTGATTCTGAGAGCGCTTTGCGGGCACTGTGCAGTCACACCCTGAAGGGTCACCCTTTTGTTTTATCCATTTTAGATTTTTTACAGCGTTTTCACCATTGCACTATCATTTTCTGCTGGATCCCAGGCCACGTCGGCATTGTCGGCAATGACCACGCTGATTCTCTCGCAAAGTCTGCTGCTAGTTTACCTTTGCGACGGATCTCCACTCCGGCCTCTGACATCTACGCACTTATACGTTCTCGTCTCCGATCTGCCTGGCAACACGAATGGGATGCTCTTCACGGCAATAAACTTCGTCTTGTCAGTCCTTCGTTATCCTCTCCTGCCACTCGACTGTTTCCAACTCGCCGGAAGGATGTTCTTCTGGTGCGTCTGAGGATCGGCCATACAAGACTGACACATAGCTACTTATTGCTCAATCATCCACCTCCCCAGTGTTCTACGTGCAACGTTGTTTTAACCGTCCATCATATTTTAATTGACTGTCCTGCTTTTACTCAACATCGTCGTCAGTGCTTTTATCCTCTTTTTAAATTTCACGTTCCTTTTCATATTTCATTGCTTTTAAATGATAATGATCTTTTACCCATTTCATCAGTTTTATACTTCATTCATCAATGTGGCCTTGCCACTCTATTGTAATTCTCAGATTTTTTACTTTTCTTCTAAATACCTATCATTTTACCTATATCCTATTATCTTACTTTGCACACTACCTGTTCTTTTCTTGTTTTTGTCCTTTTTAGCTAGATACATGTAGTTAGTCTTCATTCCATTTTCTTTTCTTTTTTACCTTTCTTGGCGCAGCTTAGCCGCAGCTGCTTTTGCGCCACTAAACACCAACCAACCAACCATCCCAATCAAACAGGTCTGGGATGTGGAAGGTAAGGAACTGACCTATCAAGTGCCTCTGCCATCACCCCAAATGAACTCTGGACTTGAATAGAAGCAGACTGGCAGGCTTTTCCACTAGCAGAACAGTATCAGTAAGCCTTTTCTATTCACTAATAGAATCTGTTATTGCTGCTCGAGATACTGAGTTTTGAAGCTACAAAATCTTGTGTAGCTTTGATAATTGTAATCAGTTATGTACTGTAATATGAGTAATCTGCAAGATATTTCATTTGAATAGCATTATTCTTGGTGCTATAATTTTCCCAAACAGTAGATGTACAGTATATGTAAGTAAATTACCATGAGTCAAGTGATATAAGTTTAGATATTTTTTTTTTTCCAGAAAACAGTTAGTCATATCAAAAACATGTGTAGATTTAAAGTAGTCTTATCTCAAAGCTTTTAAGTGTTTATTATATAAAGATTTTAACTTTTGATAATTTTCTTTCACAAAGTAATTTGGTGGCTTTCAGATAATTTAGTCTCCATCTTCATTCATTTAAAATCATACAATAATTTTAATGTGAGCATCCAATATCAAATTTCATGAAAATCTGACTGTTGCAGCTACGTACAAGCAGACAAAGCAGTTATGTGTTAGAGAAAGATTGAGAAAGTACAAAGATACACAGAATATTGCAAACAGTAAGCATTACTGAAGTTATCTTCTTCTTTTTTTTTTTTAAAAAAAAAATAAAAGCTGCTTTTATTTAAAAAAAAAAAAAAAAAAAAAACCTTGTCATAGGAAGAGAATTTGTTTTACTAGTGTTACTATTACAGTAGTAAAATCTCGTTAATACTAAAGTAGATTTAAGGTTTACCTTAAATTGGTAAATGAAAGGAATTTTTAAGAGCGTAAAAAATGTAATGTTTTCTCTCTTTTAGATTTTTGCTTTAATTAGTTAAAAAAAGATTGCTGTTTAAAAAACATTGATAATCAGTTTTACAAGGAAGTAGTGATATCAAATAAAAGAACAGCTTGTAATGCAAAGACAAGTGTTATATTACCATTCTCTTAAATGTTGTTTTTAATTAAATTACACAAAATAATGTTGGTTTTAAATTCAGTTAAATTGGAGACATTTGATTTTGAATGCTTAAAGTAGGCTTTACAGCAATGGTTCTGTGTTTTGCTGAGAAGTTAAGAAGCATAAACTCAAGGATCAAAGCTACACCATCTTACCAAAAGTACTCTTTCAAATATCTTACTCTAATATGAAAAGCATTCATATGGAGATGGTCCAACTTCAGGTGCTGTAACGTAATGAAGAGTTCTGGAAAGGTTTCCACTACATTATTGTATGTTGAAGCAAGAATTCCCTTCCATTCTTCCGAAAGAACATTAGTGAGATTGTCGCTGATGTCAGGCAATGTGTCCTGGCTCTCAATCAGCATTCCAATTCTGCCCAGAGACATTTGATGGGACAGAGATCAGGATCAACTCAAATATACTTATGAACATCTCGTCAAACTAGTACAGGAAAATTAGACAAAAAAGTGGCCGAACCCGAACATTTGAAATAACAAGCTGAAAATTGGTAGAAATGTTGAGAATAGTGTTCTGATTGATATCCCAAAATTCCCAGAAAATCTATTTTGGGGAAAATCCACCATTTTGAAAAAACCGCCCCCATCGTGGATTTGTCGAGTTTTAAGCATAGCGACTGAACCGAGCGTCTGATTGTATTCATTTTTGCACCAAATTACTTAATTCAGGCTGCGTTCTCTTCCAAAACACTAAAATTAATAATTATATACCAATTTTGGTGCTTGAGTAAGAGTAATATTTATTTAAATGCGACAAACGAAAATTGGTCTAAAATTATAATAAATATAATAATAAAACATCCAAAAAATGAATCAAAGAAGACTTCATAACACAAGGCGTGAAGTATAGGCATAAGCATTGATACAAATACATTATGAAGGGCAAAAGTTAAGTAGCTTAGTTTCATATTGTCACTGGAGCTCGACTGGCTGTTCAATCACTGGCGAAAATCTTTCACTTACTTCATGGTAATGCATGATCTGAAAAAATATTGCTACCGAACTTTTGGTCTAGTTCGGTGGCACTGGGGAACAAAATGCGACAGGAGCGATTTCAATTTAAAAATCACAGAGAATTTATTCAGTAAAATAAATTATGAAATTTACAGGTGTCAAATTTCGATTTGATGACTCGCTCGGAACTGTCCTGATGACTTCTCTTTTTCGGGCCAGTCCTGATGGCTTCTCGGTTCGGGCCGGTCCTGGTGGCTTCTCGGTTCGGGCCGGTCCTGGTGGCTTCTCCCGCAAACGTTTCGTTTCTTCAGCTTAGAGTTGACTTCCTCGCTGCCTTCTTACGAGTGCGGTCTTCTCGAAACTCTCCCGCCAACGGTTCGTCTTCTTCGGCGTAGAAGTGACTTGCTTCGTTGCCTTACGTCTAGCTGCTGTCTCCTCGAATCTCTCCCGCAAACGGTTCGTCTTCTTCGGCTTAGAAGTGACTTGCTTCGTTGCCTTACGTCTAGCTGCGGTCTCCTCAAATCTCTCCCGCAAATGGTTCGTCTTCTTCAGCTTAGAGCAGGGGATCTGACCGTGGCCTATCTACCACTCAAACAATCCAACTTCTCTCTCTCTAAAAACTCTCTCTGGGTCGCTGCCTATCAACAGGCCCGTTTTCACTCTTCTCAAGTCCCGTACTTAGTGGAGAACCTCTTCACGTGGCTTGGACGCCGCTCTTCTTCCCTGGCTGCAGACGAAGACGGAGATCCTCTCCTGCGGCTGGCTTGCCACCAAAGCTAACTGCCTCTTCCCCGTCTGCGCTGCATTATATGTCCGTGACAGAGTCCACTATCGAGAGGGAGACAAGGTCGGTCCGCACTATTCTTCTCTGAGGTGGATTAGCGTGAGGCGAATCCACCGTTTCGGGGGGTGGACCATTCCACAGGTAACAATATAACCTTCATTAGCGTAGATTTAATAACAGTAAAAAGTGGTCTTTAAATTTTGTAGTTATTTACCATTTCTATGACAACACGTCGGCCAAAGGTTCAACGTCGTCATCGCTATCCGATTCAGCATAGTCCATATGATTTGTGCAGCCATGTCCTGCACAGTAGCCGCACTTACTTGTGCAAGGAAAACCGTTTCTTCTGCACCCGCGTCTCTTCTCGCAACCACAGTTACAGTTGCAGGATATGATGTTCAGTACCCGCTCTGGTGCTGGTTCTTCTTTAGTTGGAATGGGTGTCAGCGGACCTGCATGATTCATCCATGCTCACTCTGCTTCCGGCAGACGATTCCCTATCCAAACTGGAACCTAGAATTATTAGTTGACGACCGACACTGTCTCCCTTAAATAAGCTTGTACTTCTTGAAAGATCCCTTTGTGCCTTTTCTGAACGGAGCAGAAGTGGTATCACATTCACTGATTTTCCACATACTTCACATACTGGACACAGATGTGGCTGAAATTCGCTGGACGCGCCCACACAACCCGGTGCAGGAGGAACCCGCCATCGACTGTACACTCTGCGTTCACTGGAAAGTTTGTCTTGGACGGCTCTATCTCTTCTAAAATGTCGATCAATCCAGACTTTGTGCCTTTCCGCATCAACATCCCGTCAAACAGCGCTGGAGGCCTTGCTGCAAGTTCATATGTCAGATACTCCTCGAGTGTCACATCATCACGCACAACACACAGCAATCAGTGAAATAGTTGATTAGGGTTGATTTCGACGACAGTGTATTTGATCTTGGCCGTTTTAGATGCAGTGGCAAAAGTCGTGATTTTGTTGCTTCGTTTTAAGTGAACTTTACTGAATCGTTGACCTGTGATTGATTTCCTTGCTTGCAAACCACGGGAGAGAGCCTCATCACAGTTAACTGTATCGTCGGCTACCATACCGGTAGACAAGGACACTAGAAGGTTCGTTGAGTCGTTAAAAGGATGGTGGGACTGGAGCCAGTCTACCATCTTGCGAACGTCTGCCTTATTTCTCACTTGCCGAGACTCTCTTAGCTCCACATTTTGGTCGGAGGTTTCGGCGAAGACTCCACAAAACCTTTCAGTGGCGTCTATTACATTTGCAGATGAAGGCATTGCATAAACCCATCGAGCAATGACGTTATCCGTCAATCCACGTCCACATGTGAGCCCATCCGCCGTCTTCATGTTTCTCATCAACACTTGCTCTATAGTCATATCGGTCCATATGCCTGACCAGAACTTTGCAGATCTTCTGACAGTGAAGCAGCCTTCCTTAATAAATTGCCAGAACTCCAAGGGAGTCATAATAACATCCTCGAGCTGAGATGCCCCGCAGAGTGGAAATACGGAATCATTCTTTGACAGAGCAAGGGAAGAGACCAATCTCCAGATGTTCAGCTCTGACAAACAGACGCATGATGCCAACCATCTCAAAGTTCGCACCCACAGCTTCGCAGTGAGCTGTCCAGATGAAAAGAGGTTTTTCAGCTTTGCGTCGAACAACTCTGCTGCCTGGGCGATGTACTCTGAAGACAAAATGTCATCCACCGAAGTCGTTCCAGAGAGGAGGTCTGAGCGTGTTTCTTTCAAGCGATCGCTGAGAAGAGAGTCTGCATCTTGTATATCCTGAATGATCAAGATCGCCAATGACAGCTGCATCAGAAGATGTGCGCGGGCAGCTCGAGCGTAGGCATGGACGTTTACCATCTGGGTCACCATGTTCTTTGTGGCACAAATCGTATGGACTACTCTGACTCCGATATCGATGACGACGTTGAACCTTTGGCAGACGTGTTGTCATAGAAACGTTAAATACCTACAAAATTTAAAGAACACTTTTTACTTGTCTTAAATTGACGCTAATGTAGGTTATATTTTTTCAGATCATGCAGTACCGTCAAAGATTTGGTCAGTTAGGCAGTTGAGCTCCAGTGGTAACACGAACAAGCTACCTAACTTTTACCCTTAATAATGTATTTGTATTGCTGCTTAAGCCTGTATTTCACGCTTTGTGTTGTGAAGTCTTTTTTTGATTAATTTTTGTGTATGTTACAATAACATTTATTATAATTTTAGATCAATTTTCATTTGTCGCATTTTCATAATTATTATTATTTCTCAAGAACCACAATTGGTCTAAAATTATTAATTTTTAGTGTTTCGGAAGGTAATGCAGCCTGAATTATGTAATTTGACGCAAAAATGAATACATTCAGACGCTCGGTTCAGTCGCTACGCTTTAAACTCGAAATATCCAAGATGGCGGCGGTTTTTTTTCAAAATGGCGGATTTACCCCAAGATAGATTTTCTGGGATTTTTGGGACTCAGAACACTATTCTCAACATTTCTACCAATTTTCAGCTTGTTATTTCAAATGTCGGGGTTTCTTCACCAACTTGACTTTGTGGATTGAACATTTTTATATTTGCTACAACTAAGATCCTTTACTGAACTGTTATCATAATTTTGGATGCACATTCTTTTTATGCTTTTATACAATAATTTTTTACATTTGCTGTTAGCTCCAATATTCTTATTCTTTATTTTCTTGTTTTAGTGATCCTTTATTTATTTTTAAGCTGAATATTGTGCAATACAAGAATATTCTTGATTTTATCAATAAATATTTTTTATTTATACATGTATATTTATATTTTCACCATATATTTTTTAGTTCACTTTTTACCATTCTTGGCACAGCTTAGCCAAAGGCGCTTTCGTACCATTAAAATCAAATAACTCGCTACTGATCTTAGGTTTGCTTGCTGCTGTTCAACCAACCATACAAACCATGTTCTTCTGCTGCCAATGAACAGTTATGGTCCTGGTGTTATTTACAGAGCATTTTGGAACTCAGTAGTCGTTGTTTCAACCAAGGAGATGCAAGTTTTTTAGTGGGGTGATAGTGACCAAAATCGGTAGCTATTGTGTTTGTCCTGACCATCTGTCCACCCCTAACAATTCCTGAACGGAAGGTCGGATCGACAAACAGATTTCATGTTCAGAGGCCCAAGCACCCCATGTTCGAGATATTTGGCATTGTTGTCATTGTACCCCCTAAAAACTCCCGAATGAAAAGGTCGGATTGACAATCAGACATCACCATCGTTTTCAGAGGCCCAAACAATTTTCAGGGGTCAACACCCTCCCCCCCACATTAGAGATATTTGGCATTGTTTTCATTGGATTTCCTCTATTAGCTTAAATGTTAGAAATGCAACCATCTCAATTCAGTTGTCAGCTATTGCTTGATGCTTAAGGTCTCGGTCTCAGATACTGAAGGTTGTGGGTTCGAATCCATATATCTACTTTTTTTTGTTTTCTTTCTCCTACACTTTTTTTCTCGATGTCCGCATGAGTTTTTTTTTTCTTTTTTGCTTGTTATTTTCTTAACGTTTTATTTTCCTTACCTTAATGTATTTCCTTTTTAGGCTTCTGAAAGACGCCTTATATCCCTGGTTTGTCTGTCTGTCTGTGGACACATATCCCACAATGTTTCGCAACGGCTTCTGTTAGCTCAGTTTGATCTAGTGTCATGCTAATAATGCGAAGGTCGTGGGTTCAATCCCCTCTTGAGCCATTCTTATTCTTTCAATTTTTTCTCCCCATTTTAAATCTTTTCAGTTTCTCAACTTATGCCATTATGGGATATTGGTTATGTAATCCTTTAGAATTGAGATTTTGATAACTACTTTATTTTCTCTAAAATTAGTATCATGTTGTTTAAAGTAGATACTTAGGAAGCGACAGTTTTAGGATTTCTTGAATGTGGTAGCTGACCTGTTAGCTCAGTTGATTAGAGCATCGTGCTAATAACGTGAAGATCATGGGTTTGATCCTCTCCTGGGCAATTCTTATTCTTCACTTTCTTCTCCCCATTTTAAATCTTTTCACAGTTTCTCAACTTAAGTTTTTTTAAATCATTATTAGGAATTCAGTATATTAACAAGGTTTGAGTTAAGAATGATGATTATTCCATATAAATAGGGATGATGGGTAAGATAGCATGGGGTCGCAAAGAGACTTGCGTGCGCATTTTCTAGACCACCCTGGCACAATCTATTCTAAAGTAAAGGTGACTCAGAAGCCGTTGTGAAGCACTGTGATTGGTTTACTAATCGCTATCCTACCTTGTTTTACTATTATTTTTAATTTTTTTTTATTATTATGAGTCGCCTTTAAATTTATGCTTTTAGCTCGACTTCACTTGTTTTATCAGCACTTGGTGCTCCCATGTTGTGAGTTTATGTGGCCTACCAGTTTTTGATTGTGCTGTTGTTACTCCTAAATCTTTCCATTTCACAATAATATCATTTGCATTGAATTGGGGCAGCTGCAGCAGGACAGAAATTTTCAAAAACATATTTACGTTAATGCCACGATGAAAATCGCCGAGTTGTTCAGTCATACCCATTTTACTGTAAATGTTTATCCACTATTACAATGGTGTCTGAATACTTTTTTCAGATAGTGTATTACCATCCTACCATCATTTATGTTTTTATTTGTTTTTCCTTGATGTTTTAAGTGTTTCTACACTGGTAGAAAATGAAAAATGAACACCCTGAAGCCATCGTCCAGAGTGAATGAAATTTTATTCACACATTCTAAAGGTCATACACTACATGATCATGCACACGGGTTATACGCCTATGTACAGTGGCTACAGTGTGGGTCAAAAATACCATGTCAGTGCCCTGTGTATCCTCCTCCAGCAGCAATGCAGGCCTGCACTCTAGCATGAAGATAATCGTAGAGGTGACGAATGTCGTCCTAGGGAATGGAGGCCCATGCACATTCCATCTGGTGGAGCAGTTAGTGAAGTTTGTTGCTGCTATTGCTGACCGGGCCAGACGCCATCCAATTGAGTCCACACATGCTCAATGGGGAACAGGTCTGGTTATCGTGCTGGCTAGGGGAGTTGACAAACGCCTTGGACAGCTCATTGGGTTGCACAAGCAGTGTGTGGGCAGGCATTGTCCTGCTAAGAGCACATCTCCCTGATGATGCAGGAATGTCAACAGAACAAGGCTGGATGATGTTCTGGATATACGCTGCACTGCTCAATATTCCTTGTAGGACAATCGAAGGCGAATGGCCATTGTAGGCTATAGTCCTGCCAGGCATTAGTCCTGTGTGTAACAGTATACACTGTGGCAGGTATCATTCACCTGGTCGACGCCACATGTGCAAATGATCATCACTAGTACCAATGCTGAACCTGCTCTCATCACTAACCACAATGCTGCACCATTCATCCCTCCAGGTGCTTCTTTCGCGACACCATTGGAGGCAGTATGCTCGGTGGCGAGGCATGAGGGGAGAGCGGTACCTGTGATCATAATCTGTGCTGTGGTCGCCCTATAATCTGCAATGGTTGCTCATATGATACGGCAGTTCTGGCATGCATCTGTGTGCCGCTGCTATCCGGAACCAGACTAACGAGCATCTACACTTTCCTTGGACCACCGGCACCAACACTGATGCACAGGGGACACTTCATGTCTAATGTGTTGAGCGATTCTCCAGAATGACCATCCTGCCTCCCGCAGACCCACAATACTACCTGCTCAAACACCCTTAACTGCACAAATTGTGCTCACCTATGCCATCCTGACAAGTCTAGAACGTTCACCACCACTTTGGCGCACAGTACTGTGCTGGAAATAGCCGATCACTCTTGCGGCAGGTCAGCAACTGCTGATAGGGGCTTGGCTTGTCCACAGCCAAGACTCGCTTCCTAATTCTTCCACAGTGCTGCGCTTTGGATCATCGCATTTACTGCCTCTACCAGTATCCCATGCAAATACGGTGCTTCCCATTCGCTTCCTTAGGGATGTTCATTTTTCATTTTCCACCAGTGTAGATTTGAAAGATTAAATACGAGTTTTCACTTAAGTATTACACTTAAATAAAACTTCATTTAAACTCGCTTTTCTTTTGTAGCATTTATCAAATTATAATTAGGCCATATAAATAAAATAGCTGAATTTTAAATAAAAATATTTCCTTTTTTTTTTTTTTTATACAGGGTGATTACAAATGTTTTGAACAATTTCAAACATGTCCTGTAAAATCGCTATTGCAGGTATGATGTGACAAATGGTACAGTTGAATAGAGCACATGTTCAGGTTTTTTTGTATATCTCAGAACTGTGAACTATGACTTACATTAATCATACGGCAACTGGAAACCCGAAGTACGCAGTCCTGGCTAAATCGACAGTGGGTCAGTGGCTGTTGCATCGTATAACAAATGATTGCCTCTGCCACTCGCCAGATGGTGTTGTTGACAACTGGGCGTTCACAGGTGAGGACAACGCATACTGTGTTTTAGAATATCAAGCAACCAGATCGATAAAGGTGGTGCAGCGTGGTTTTCATACCAAATTTCAGAATGACCCATCTGCCAAGAATTCCATTCATAATTGATTGGTACAATCAATTTAAGCGACCTGGTTGTGTGATATTCTAAAACACAGTATGCGTTTTCCTCACCTGTTAATGCCCAGTTGTCAACAACAACACCTGGCGAGCGGCAGAGGCAATTGTTTGTTATACGGCGCATCAGCCACTGACCCACTGCCGTCACGTGAGCCACACTGTATACTTTGGGTTTCCAGTTGCCATGTGATTAATGTAGGTCATATTTTACATTTCTGAGATATACAAAACAAACTTGAACATGTGCTCTATCCAGCTGTACCATTTGTCGCATCATAACTGCAGCAGCGATTTTACAGGAAATGTTTGAAATCGTTCAAAACATTTATAATCACTCTGTATATATTTCAATAACCTTTCTCTTCTTTCTTACATTTTAAATTTTGTTTTTAAAACAAAAATATTTCTTTTTTTTATATTTTTGTGATCTAATTTTTTGGTAAAACTGGATTGTATTTTCTAGTTTCTAAGTAGGTATTCCTGTGATTTAAAATCATATCCTTCACTTATGTGGGCTGAAACTTTTGATTATATATTAAACAAATCCAGTGATTAACAACCTAATCTTGCAAAATTATGGTGTCTTGGCAGATGACTTCATAACATTTTTGTTTATAATGAGAGGGTTTTAATGGGCATGAACAAAAGGAAAGAAGAAAATTTAAACTTATTTGCTAATAAACAAAAGCTGTGGAATAGACTACCAAACGTTTCGAAACACATTGTTTCATTCTTAGAGGGATAGTACAGACATATACGACAACGGAAAATGAACATACGGATGTAGGAAGAGATAACTGAATTAGTGTTTTGCTGGTGATAGAATTCTAGGCATTGAACCAGATTCTGTGGTATGTTTTCAGAGAAAAGGTAATAGGTTATACTATTGCAGTGGGTTTGTCATTAGTGAAACAATACACCCCACTTATCCAAAATCATCCCAATTGACTTTTTGTGATATGTAGAGCATTAAGTAAATGCTCCACCCAACAATCCTAATAATAAACTAAAAAGCTTACTTTACTAAACTAAAAATACTTAACATATTTCACCTCCATAACTACCCCTCCCACTTCTTAAACAACTGCCTTAATCTCCTACAAAAGAGATTAAAAAAATTCACAACCCCCATCTACTACATCCCTTTTCTTTACTACCTACCTTTGAATAATCAGACAACTCCAGTATGCCCTCCTTCCTCCCAACACACATACCAATATGCAACACTTCTCCCTTCAGATCCATACACATAACCAATATAAAACACAACTATCCCTTCAGCGTTGGATCACCTATACACATTGCTGCTCAGGCTACATTGGACAGACTGACTATCCCTTCTCAATACATAACAGTGAACATAAAAAAAAAATGTTTGAAAGACCTGCGTGTTCTTACGCTGTCACACTTTTCCATGAAGCAGAATCTCCCTTCATTCCACTCAATGGATGTCAAATCAGTTACCCAGTAGAATAACTCACCTCTCAAACACTTCACATACTCAAACTCAAAACCTACTATTCTATTACAGGAAGCAGAACACTCATCACTGCAGTTAGTGTTCGTATTGTGTTCTCCTGTATGTTTGAGTTGTCCCTGAAGATGGTATTTTGAAACTGTTTGGTATTCTGCCTGAAGCTTCTATTTATTATTATCGAGTAGGTTCATTTTAAGCACTCTTCTTTCCTTCATATTTTTTCAGTTTTTTAGTTTAATATTACCATAGGAAGCTACTCAGTTCAAATTTACTATAAAACGATAAGTTGACGGAAAGTAAATCTTGATCCAAAAATGGAACACTCATTTCTTAATATAAAAACAAGATGTTCGCTTTGGCTCATGGTTCATTTTCTTAATAAAAAGAGCCTCTGTTTTGCCTGTTCTTTTTGAAGTCATTAATCAAAGCAAAGATGTTTGATTTGACCTTCTGTTCAGGAAATGTTTGTTCTACCACAAAATGTTGATATTGTCTTTCAATAAAATTTTATTAAATATTTGTAAAAAAAAAAAAAAAATTTCATAAATAAGAAAAGAAACGTTAATGAAAATAATTAAAACATGTATAAAAATCATGATTTTTAACTAAGCCTATAATATAAAATACCATTCAGTTCTGTTATTTTATAATAAATATAAAACAGCTTTACATTTTAATTAATATTAATGTTTTAGAATTTTTTTAATCTCAGTCTTTGACTAGTTCAGAGTGAATAAATTCTGTACTTCTATTCTGGAGAAAGATAGCATTCCACCAAAATTCATTCATAGGACATTCTTTCTTTGTATTGTTAAATTATTTGCATTTCTCAGTACAGTGAGATTAAAACTATAACAATGAAGAGAACTTTCTTTTTCAGCAATTTGAAAGGCTAGGTAAAAAATTATGAAACGGATTGATAATTTAGGATATATAGTACTTAAATAATGCGATTGCACTGCATATGTTTGAAGATAGCTTGTGTAATTATGTTTCAAGAGTTCAAATCTAAATTGTGTGCTACAATACACAGATATTCCATAACATGCATACAGTCTCTCTTCTCGTACAACTGAAGTATTTGACTCTTCTTCGTTCTTTGTCGCTTGGGCTCATGGTTCATTTTCTTAATAAAAAGAGCCTCTGTTTTTGCCTGTTCTTTTTGAAGCTCATTAATCAAAGCAAAGATGTTTGATTTGACCTTCTGAAGAAAGATCTCACTCCTGCGGTGCCAGTCCCTTGCCCCTGATAACCACCATAGGCTTTCCTGAATAATGTCCCGATTGATGCACCAGTCAGTTGGAATGTAATGACTTTCCTTTTCCGTACTGTTGTTTTCGTAGATGAAATTAGCTTCCCACCAGTCACATATTCCTTTGGCTTCAGATGGCAGAGAAGGTACTAGAAGTTCATAGGCCTTTAGAGAAAAGAAATTAAAGAATCATTTTTGACGTAATAAAAATTAAACTGCAAAATTTCAACATTTATATTCATTAAATAAAATTAATTAGATTGCTTTTACCTTAATTCTCAAACAAAATTATTTTTATTAGGAACATGAGTAATTACAACAAGACAAGACAAAAAAAAAGTTTTTTTTTTTTTTTTTTTTTTTTAAGATCTGGCCTTGGCAAATTGTTGAATTAGCTTTTTAATTAACTGTATTAGTGATATTCTTTTTTGAAATTAAGAACTAAATTACTGGCATCCCCACTTTTTGATGGTCTGCTTTTTAACCTATAATATCAAGTTTCCATGATATTCTATATCCTGAATTCTTCTGCAACCATATAGTGCTTTTTCTCTCAATCAACAAAAGCTTTTGTTACTGTACTTTTATACTTTAGGTGTTAAATATTTAGCTTTTGCATCTATTCATAAGTGACATACAGTATAATGCATTATTTATGTTTTATCGGAGTGCATTTGCTAGCTAAAAAGACTAGGTTCCGCACCTCAATGATTTCTGGTTTTCAGCAGTGCTCTAGTCCTTAACCTGTCAGATAAGCACGGGATGCCTGTAGAAATAAAGTTTTTACAGAATTAAATTTTCAATAGCTATTCTTGTCTCAGTGTTTGTCAGTCTTCTGCATGTTATTTCTTAATAACATGCAGAAATCAAGTTGTAAAAATCATTTAAGAAAATTAAAGTTAATTATTTAATAATAAATGATACCTCTGGGATTTTTTCTGGTGCTAAGAAGGCAAGAGCAGCAAACTCTCTCATTCGTAGATTGAAGGATATGTCCTGTGCGTATCGTGTTTCCAGATTTTGCTGCTGAATCTGATTCCATATATTTTGCCACAAATGAAAGAACGAACAGCAGACTTTGGATTCGGGAAACAATTTCCTTAGCATCTGCATCACTTCTGCAGGGAAGTTAGTCATAATATTAGCTGGCTTAAAAGTAACTCCGTTTTCATCCATCAAATCAACCAATGCCTAAAATGATGCAAAACAAAAAAGTAGCAACATTGCTATAATCAGTTAATGGAATAAAATTTAACTTGTAGCTCTCTAAGTGTATTTCCTTACAGGATACTGAATTTAAATTAAGTGTTAAGTTAGTAATTGATGATTGAATAATTTCATGTTAGCATAGACAATAGTTTTCGGTCACATTTTTAAAATCATTAGAATCTTGGAAAAGAAAACTTTTTCTGGAAGTCGTATTCCCATTTAACATGTATGCAAATATCCAATCACTTAATTAAAGTTAAAGAATTTTTAACTCTTTGACAAACCATTTCTGTTTCGAATTTTAATTTAGTGGTTTGAAGTACTACATGGAATAGACAGAAAGATAAAAGATTTGTGCAATAGGTAGCAATTCATTTTTTTTATATTTATAACATTGGAATTTTATTAATATTGCTTTGTTTTCTTCAAGTAAATTCTATTTAATTCAAACTGTTAAGTCGTTATGTGTCTTTATTTCCCAATCTCTGCTGAGTAACATTTATTAAGCTAAGCTCACTTATGTAATTCTTTATGCTACAAGTTCAGTAAAAGACACGCTGACCATAATATTTCCATGCAAGTTCATGCCAAAACTTACAATGATAAAATAATTGAACAAATTATTTAGAGAAATTCATGGTGATTTTATTAGTTAGTTTCTCATTAATTCAAACTTTTCATGGTTTTGTAAAAAGAACTAACTTCCTGCTTTCATTAAATCTTGTTTTTATGAGCAATTTCTCAACTACAATTAAAATTCTTAAAATAATGGTTTTCAAGGTAAAGTTTACTTCCACGAGTGACGTTTCTATTGCAGAAATAAAAAAAGCTTAGGAAATACAAAGAAACAGGCTAGGGAAGAACCTGTTCATACTCTTGGAACTTTTGAATAAATGCTTCTTTTATTTTTTTTTGGAATCTTAAGTTCCTTTTCAATGTGATCAGATTTTTAGAGTTGCTTTCCTGATAATTTTTTCTTATTTGTAGTTTAGAAAAATGCATATATTGAATCTTCGCTAGTCCCATTTTAAAGGAATGATATGAGAATGTTATTTTTGCAACTCTTTTATAACCACATGAATTAAAAAGGAACTTCATAGTTCCATTTTGTAGGAATTAGAACTGCAGAAAGTTCCTTTTTTAATTGGCATGGGATTACTTCCTAGTTTGACTAAGGAATGAGAACTGGATCTAGTGTTTTTTTTTGTTTTTTTTTACAGGATTTTATGAGCACTTTAGTCTACTCTAGTTATGGATTTCACTTGTATTTCAAAAAGATTTCATTTGAAACTGAAGAGACAGTGTATAAATAAAAAATGCTGAGAATTTAAGAAACTAGAAATTGTTGTAATCTTTGTTGTTTTATAGTCCATTCTGAAAAGCGTTTCAAAGATGACTAATTTGATTTCATCATCAACCAGGATCTGTTGAAAATAACTAGTGATCTGCAAAATTCATAGTTGAAATTTACTTTTGTTTCTTGCCCAGAAAATTTAGGGAAAAAAACATTGAAATTACCATGACTTGTTCCAAATATCAAAGCTACTGAGTCCAGTTTCAGTCCTCTGAATTGTAAACATCTCTTTTTATTCGTATAGTCTAAAATTACAACAGGATTGGCAAATGTCTAATCCATATTTCCTCCGTATAATGGGCCATAGAAATTATTTGAAGCATAATCAGATGGATAAATCAGAAATTACGGAGCATTTGTATTAACTGTGGTCACAGACCTAATAATAATGTAAAAACTCTGTACACTGAAAAAGATACTTCAACTAGAAAAGTGATAGAAAGTAATTCTCGTAAGGAATACGAGAGGTTAAAATTTGAACAGAAATGAAGGCATAGAGGTTAATGAGAGATTTGTCAATTTGGCTCAAGACATGGGTAAAGTTAAATACAAACAAAATATGAAATTTGAAGAATTAATAAATGAACCCAATGAATTAATAAATATTATAAAAATTATAAACAATAATCCAATATTGATAATTTAATAAGTAATGATGTGGTTTTTATTATTGTGTTAGATTACATATTTTGTTAAATAAATTAATGCTCAATATTATCCGGTTTTGTTATTTTAATTGTTATTTTATTATGTAGCTTGAAAAAGGAAAATCGAATACTCTTTCCGAAAATTTGCATTATAAAACATATTTTAAATATTTTATTTATATTTTAAGGATGATGTGATGTTATTTAGGATTGGCAAATATTAAGAATTTAATATTATCTATGTTCAGTTTTGTTGTTAAAAGCTAGCCATTTTTCTTTATCATTAAGCAATGATTAAAACAACTTCAAACTCACTTGAAATAATGTTTCCTGCACTGGCTGTGTCTGGTGGTTCATCACTATGAAAAGTAGAGGAGCTGCCTCTGCATCGTAATCAGAGCCAACAGCAGCTAAGATACAGCAGAGCTGTTCATTTGGTGTGCAGGATGAATTGATGACTAGTATTGCCTGAGCCTAAGTATAAAAGAAATTGCAATACATAAATTGACAATATTATAACTTATCAAAAAACAAACAGATACAAAAAATGATATGCCTTATGAGTGCACAATTATTGCATAATGAAATAAAGGAAAGAGAGAAACTTCCCATTATTATATACATCAAACCAGTAATTACAGACTACTGCAACTAAATATGAGACTTCAAGGCCTTTGCAGACCCTAGGGGCATAGGAGGTAAGGCTCCCAGCCGTTTCATGACCAACATGACCAGGTTAAGGTTGGGAGGTCAGCCCGACACCCACCCACCTTTAACTCCCTAGAAAGAAACCCGGTACCCATTCTACAAAGGGCTGGGTAGACCCTAGGACCCGCTTGTAGGAGAATAGAGCGTGGAAAAATTCCCTCCCTGCCGAGGCCCGGGAATCGATCCCACCACCTCCAACCCGCAGCCATTCGGCTACCAGGCCCACACTTCAATGCCTTTACAAACAAGAAAAATCTTAAAAAATTTAATTTTAAAGTAATATTTTTTTTTTTATTGTTAATTTTAAGTCTTAAGAATCCTTAGCAATTATATAGGTGGATTTCCAAACTGTGGTTTACAGAAGAAGCCACTCATCTCTGGAGTTGTCGCTTATTTTTTGCCCACAGATAACATCGATCTGATGAAAACAATGATTCATTGAAAATAAAAACAAATCTTTAAAAAATAATATTTTTTTGTAACTATAAATCTGAAGTCTAATTTGTCTGCAACTTTTAATTAATATTTTAACTGTTAAACATATTTTAAAACTTTTTTATTCAAACTTGAAGAAAATTATTATTATCCCAAATAATTTTGTAATGTCTTCATTACAAAATAATTTAATTTTAACAAAAGGCCAGAAGAAATTACAAAGAAGCCAGTCATAAATAAACCTAAGTTAAATAAAATAAGTGTTATTTAATGAGTATCTTATCAAGTTAGCTTGAAAGTCTGTGTACATTTTTATAAACAGATTGTTATTATTTATGTATGGAGATTAAAAAAATAGTCTCCTTTGGATATTTTTTTCATTATTATAAATCTGAAGTTTCATTTGTTTGTAGCTTGTCAGTATTTTTATTAATATTTTAACAGTTCCGCAAAAATAGAATATATAAGACACAAACAAAGACATCATGTAAATATAAATAAAGATACGATATCACAATATTCTTCAATGAAAATTTAAGCAGCTAAAGTAAAAAAGAGCAACGAGTGAAAGATTATTATTTATTTTCCAGACAACTAATTAATATGAATTATGAGACAACTCTAATCAGAAATTACAGCATTTTTCTGTATATTACTCATTTTCATTATTCAAGTATCTCCTTTTTTTCGTAATAAAAGTAAATAGAAATTTAAACAGGAATTCAAGCTAAATACGACGTTTTGTTTTTCGTTACTATATTCGGGCAAACCAAAGAACGACAGTGGCCACCAGATGTCGCAATAGTAGAATTTGAATCGATTGTATATGTCAGTGTTTATGGCGGGAAAGTGCTTGGCTTCTGATTGGCAATTGTGAATAGTTTCTCTATACAAACTTCAGTCCTGGAATGATTAAGAGATCATTGTTGTAGTTCAAGGTCAGAGTCATTCTTTCGCTAGGAGGTACTATTCAGATATATATATATATATATTAATATTTTAAAGTATTAACAGATACAACTTTTTATTTGTTTATTACAATTATATAAGCTTCCTTTGTAAATATGTCCTGACTTTGATAAAATTATTTGGTAATTATAAATTAAAATTATTTAGATTAATAATAATAACAAAAACAATATATTCCTTTATTTTTTAATACAAAAGTTTTAAAATGTGTTTGTGCAACTGTTTAACTATTAAAAAAAAATATTGAATAACTACAGAATAAGACTTCACATTTATAATAATAAAATATAATTACAAAAAAAAACACATTAATTCATTATAAACAATAAAATTTAAAAAATAATATTTACATGTAATTGGCATTATGAAACAGTATCATATCTAAAAATAAACTATTTTGATAAACTAATGCTTTGTTGAAAAGAACAAATCGTTAGAATAAAATCATGTAATTTATTTATTGATGTTATTTAAGAAATAAATGTAAAATTGGACTGAGAAGTTGGTGTTTCTATGGGCAGAATTTGCGGAAGACTCCTGAGACTGGTAGCTTCCTCCGTAAACATTTGAAACTGCATTTAGATCGCATCCATCTATTGGTTTAAGTTCTCCCAAGAATTGAATAGTTTAACTTGACTTTTAGAAGTCTAGGGGGATTCGTCTGTTAAGCTTAAGTAATCCTGACCTACTTTTGACTTAGGGTTTTGTTTGTTATTTTTCAGCCTTAAATAATATTGATTTGTTTTTATAACCGTGAAACTCAATGAATAATAAGCCAAGACAATTACAGTGAAGTCTCACTTATACGAAATTCAGTTATACGAGGCGAAACCCCCATAGTCCTATATGTAATTCACTTACAAGAATAATTTTTGGTTCCCCCTCATATTCGTATAAGTGAGACTTCACTGTAATGCTATTTAATTGTTAGTCTTTCAGAAAACTAAAATTAAAAGGCAACACCTTCTTTTTCCTACAGACTATTTTGTCCTGAATTAATGATTAATTATTTAAACAAGACAAATTCTCATTTTATGGAAGATGGTAGAACTTTTAAAACTTGTGATAATGGGTTCCTAAATTTGATTTGGAACTAAGTACATTGAAACTTTAGTTTTTAAAAGAAATTGTTAGGAATGAAAGAATAGTTTCTTTTGAGTAATTTTCCTGGAGTTATTATTATTATGTATCACCTGTGACAGATGCCGTAGATTTTCAGTTGTTGTAAAGAACCTGAGATGTGCTCTCTCTTCAAGAGACGTAACAACATCTTTTAAGAGAAACGGTTCTCCTGCCAGTGTGTTGGTGTAACTGCTATTTATCGAATGATCTCCTTCACCTTTGATCAATAGATCGTCGTCGCTTGACACTGGCATGGACTGAAGTGATCTGCGAATTCTTCCAGCCTTGCTTGTGAGAGCACTTATTGACGGCAAACAGAGGCGTGCTTCTGGAGGCAGATCAATAGTTATATCCTACAAACAGAGAAACAAGATTTTAGATAAGTTTGAAATTCTGTTTAATGAAATAAACTAAAAACAGTGAGATACATTTGAAATAGTAAGAGACCTTGAACCATTACAGACGACTGGGCAAGAATGAATGCAGTGTCACAATAATAAAACCACCCGCAATAATTTTAGTGAAACACTAAATCATCAAAAACAAAGGAAACACCAAAACAAGTATAGCTGTTGGGATTTAACTAGACATTATGAAAAACAAACAAAGCAATGATAATTTGCAATGTGATAAACTCAAGTCCTTCATTTCTCTTTACTTCCACATACGAAAATCATAAGAAGCTGTTTTAAACCTCAGTTTAATTAGCTAATAATTTTAGAAGAATGCTTAATTTTTGTACTGCTTTCTTGAACTCAGTTATATTATTATTTTCAAAGTACAAAGAGCATATTAATTTCTGAAATTAATAATTTGAGCTAGACAACAACTCTGTTGAAATATCTAGCCGAGGGCCTGATGTTGCTGTTGTTCAATAGTTTAATCACAGCTGACAAATAAAAATGGTTAAATAAGATTAAGATTGTCATAAATACAAGGGAGTAGTCATCCTCTTATGATCCTTCAGTATTCAAAACTATTTTTTTTTTTTTTTTTTTTTTGCTGAATTATCAAAAATGTGTTTTCTTTATTGAAGGATGTTGTAGTGAAGTTACTGAATATTAACATTTTTGTTCTGATTTTAGAAATATGTAATATCTTAGTTACTTGCTGTAATTTCTGATATCATTCAAGCTGTGAATCATTAATAAAATGTCAACGTATCCCTTTTTAATTTACCAATTAACTACAGCCTACAGTTTGGTAGAAATGTTGGCCAAGTTATATACATTCTAAATCCATACTTGCTCTTTAAATCACATCGTAACATATTGAAAAAACTTCATCTACACTTCATTTTATTATCGAATTTTCGGAAGAATTTTCTATCTTCCTTCTTCAAGATTACAATGTATAGTCAGGTGATATCAAATTACAAAAGATTTCTTAGCATAGTTGTTAACAAAACAAATTGTTAACAAATTATTTAGTTCCAAATCTTATAGTTTTGTTAACAACTATGCTAAGAAATCTTTTGTAATTTGATATCACCTGACTATACATTGTAATCTTGAAGAAGGAAGATAGAAAATTCTTCCGAAAATTCGATAATAAAATGAAGTGTAGATGAGTTTTTTCAACAAGTTATATACAGTTTGTAATTATATATTTTTAAAATTATTCACCTTTATTATCTTGGAAGGAGGGTCTGATGTAGTTCTTGTTCTGTGTGAGAATTCATTGAGTGCTTTGATCAGATGTTTTCGTGAAGCGTCTGGTGGATGGTTATGTTTCCTCACCGATATCATTGTGTAAACATTATCTTTCTGTAGTGCTGCAGCACGGCCTTTACAGTTTTGGTTTTCACATCGCCAGTAAGACTTGTTGTCTCTGATGCTGTCTCGGTGGTAGATGTAACCTTCAAAGGATAACTTATCCTTTCCTCTTTGGGTGGTTAACACTTCAGCCACTCCTAGAACAGTTTGTCCCTCAGGAGCTGCAGCTGGTGACTCTTCTTCCAGTTTGACTAATGAAGAATCAGATTTCTCCATTGAGAACAGTAACGCAACCTGAAAGAAAGATACAAAAGTATTACCACTGTTTTAGTTTTTTAAAATACCAGTTTGAATAAGCTGAAAATATTTCTTAGGTGATTTCAGTTGTACTGAATATGTTATTATAACACTTTGGATGTAGAGACTTAATTCTGTCATGCAGTAACACGATTGTTATATAGTTTTCTTGGGTCATAGTTTTTGTATCTTAAGATTTGATTGTGTTACTATTGGCTGAGTAGTAATGAAGATAACTATATATTTATGTGGTCTCTAAATTTGAAATGAAATTGAGCTTTCCTTAATTTCATTTTTGTTTTTTAAAGTAGAAATTTTGTTTCTTTTTTATAACTTTTAAGTAAATCTTGTTATAAACTATTTTACAAAAGTTTTCTCCTATTTGTAACAGTCAATTTGAGATTCACAATTTACTCGAATTTAAAATTACCAAAATCTCTCCAAGATTGTAGCTGTCACAGAAATACTGGATCTCACTGCTCTACAATTCTGAGGTTCCATCTCTGACCAACAGATGATATGACTAATAAAATTGTCATGTATTGATTGAACGAGCCACAACAAGATAGTTAATTGAATAACTATCTGAAAACAAGGTCTTAACTATGCCCTCTTAATTTTATGTGAAATATCTTAATCAATATCATGTATTTATAAAGAATTAATGCAGTATATTTTTATTTCGGTAAATATGTTTCAAAGAAATAAAAGAATTACATAAAGCCGATATTGGCAATAAGCCTTAAATTCTATTTCTGGACAGTAGATAAGATTAGACTTGATCCGTAATGGAAACATTTTCCAATAATAAAACAAAAACTGTTTCAGTGAAGTCGTCTAAAGCAGAAGCAAATGAACAGATTTGCATCTTTTAGTTTCGATATAAATGTATCTACCTTCTCGGCTATTATATTTGGATCCAGTAAGAATGACTGTACAAATCCATCCTCAGCTTGCCGGAAAGTTGTTGGCAACAAATAGAAAGCATAAAATAAAAAGTTCTCTCTGTAGTAATAGTCAGTCATTGAACCTATGTGGTTGAACTTGTTCAGAATTCATGCTTCGGTACATTTATGTGAGCTAAGTAATTTGTCTTAATTCCTTCAACCAATGAAGATAAATAGCAAACTGAAGTATTAGAAATCTAGAAGATCCTCCATCCATTTGGGAATGTTCAGCGTGAAACCTCTCCTATTGTTGCGGAGCATTAAAAAAAGTACAGCAGATGGGATAATGAAGCCTGTGGCAATGGAAAAAAACAACTCCATTCTGACTCAAAATTCTTTCTCTCAGTCGCACCAGTACAAATGGTTTCTGAACAACAGAAAGTGCAATTGTATTGGGGTTTCCTAAGCATGTGACACTCCAGCATCTGTTCTGATGGATATGAAACAGATCTTCCTGACAAGAATTCTATCGAGGACTAGAACAACCAATTTTCCAAAAGTTAATGTGTGGTGCGGACTCATGGTGGATTAGGTAATAGGGCCTTTGTTTTTCGCAGGCCAAACGGTAACAGGCTCAACTTACCTGGATATACTGCAACATTTGTTAACCTGCAGCTGGAACACCTGCAGCCCTGTCGTATTCCAGCAGGATGGTGTGCTTCCACTTTAAAAGAGAGAAGTTCGGAAGTAATGGGACACTGTGTTTTCCCGGGCCGTTGGATTGGCCACGGAGGTTCCATCTCGGGGCCTACACAATCCCCAGACGTAACTCCACTGGACTTCTTATGGGGTTATGTGGATATCAAACGAACCTTCCAGATCTGCAACGCTTCGCACAAGAATCACAAATGCAATTGCAACAGTCTGGTGATATGCTAGAGAGGACATGGTTAAAAATTGATTACAGGCATGATGTTCTTCGTTTAACAAAAAGAGCACATGAAGAGGTGTACTGATTTTTTTCAATAAATTCTGTGATTTTTCCATTGGCACAGACATAATTATCCTACTGGTGTGTGTGTGTGTGTGTGTGTGTGTGTGTATGTATGTGTATATATATTTATATATTTTAATCTTCTGCAAAATAGGTGAGATTTCATGTGGACATCCTGTATATTTCAAACATACTTATTTAAAAATATACAAATTATTATTATTCATTAATCTTTGATTATCACTCCTATGTAGGATTTGTTGAAAAAAAAAAAAAGTAATTAATAGCCCAGTTTCCAAAGGAAAAAAAAATAAAATAATTTCAACAATATGAGCTAATCGTCGGAAGTGCAGTATTTAAAAGAGGTAGTACGGATCGCTTCCTATGTAGTACTTTTCATACGTTAAATTTAGTTAAAACATTGCCAAGCCAAAAATAAATAAATAAAACATAAGATAAACTAAAAGGCCAAGTGCACCAAACTTCAATTAACTTGGACGGCTGCAGTGTGGACGTAGCTAAAATTAGTGGGGGGGGGGGGGTGCTGCTCCAGAAAAATTTAGCCTTTGTTTTAAAATTGTGTGAAAGGAAACAAACGTGTATAAAAAGAAAATTTATTCAGAAACTTGATAAATTTCTTTTTATACATGTTTGTTTAGGAAAAAAAGCTAGTATTTTGGACCTGTTTTTTGACTGGTAAGTTAATCGGTTTGTCTGTAACCTACCCTCCATCCGGTAAAGGATACGACCTTTTTTTTTGGTTGGACGACTATTACCATTATAACCCTCCCCATTCCAAAAACCTCTGTACACCTAGACAGTAGTCATCATCGACACATTAAATAAAATAGTTATAAATATAGAGCCCCGCAGGCCTACTAATATTTTCTTAAGAATTTCAATGTTTTTGTCTGTACGTACAAGAAACACTCCGCCGGACCTCCAGGACGAGCACCGGTCCAACGTTACCGATGATCCATAACTCCCACCCTTGTGAGAGTCTACTGAGTGGGGGTGATGAACATCCGAAATAAGCAGGAGGACAAATTATTTTGAAGAAATTAAGTTTGAAAACTAAATAAGCTTTGAGATTCGTTTTCAAAATAATTAAAATAGCTCTAATTAGTAAAACCCCTTATTTATCATTTTTATTAGTTTCCGAGTCAATAAATAAATAATAAATAAACACGCTGTTTTAAGGTTCTGTATGTTAAAAGGCTTTACCGAAATATTCAATAATTATAAAAAAAATCTTAGATAAAACGTAGTTTTAAATTTATGCATTTTTAATATGAAATCAATAACTTATTTATTGATATGTGGATGTTTAAACGCCTCCTATCATGATACGTATGATATTTTAAATAAACTGAAAAAAAAAAAAATGTTATCTTTAATTACCTTCAATTATTCTTTAAAGCTTCTTAGTCGGGAAAATGATAAATTTCTGTATTACATTTCAAGGTTAACTGATAGATGTTCGTTTCCCCGAATCACAAACTCTTCGCCATTGCTGTGATCGTCTAGTTTGCAATTCGACGAAATCTCGTTTCCATGAAACGGCAACTACTAGCCTCGTAACAGGGATGTCGTATAGTAAGTTAGATCAGGGTTGTTGATATGTAAAAGAAAAAAAAATCTGCCCAGTTCCAGAGGCTGCGTATAAAAACTTACATAATAGCTTGAAGAAAAAGAGGAAGCAAATTTTCTTAATTACTAATTTTTTGGATTTTTAAGGTTTTATTTATTAGTGCCCTGAAAAAGGCTACGTAGTAGGTGCTGCCATCCACTGGTCGAATAAATAACTATACGAAAATCTGTTTCTGTGAGTGATCCTTTGATCAGTTATTAAAATAAAATTAATTTATTTTTAAAATAAATAATTTTTAATTATTTCTAGGCTTTTCAATAATCCATACATTTCTTGTATTATTATATGTATTTATTATAGTGATGTATTGCCTGTTTTCAAGAGAGCTTTAATTGTACAGGTTGCTCTAAAATTTACAATGAAGTACTGTTTTAATTTTCAATAAATTGCAAGGGGATGAATTAATTTAGTAATCGTCTCCTCATATCTCAAAATGATTTTAAAAAAAAGTTAAAAAAGACGAACTTTAATAAAATCAATAATTTGAAGCTTAATTTAA
>JAFIDM010000005.1:20583000-20632465 GCA_023159025.1 Thereuonema tuberculata | reverse complement strand
TATGTTTGGTACTCTTTGATAACCTTTGCTTTTTTGCAAAAACATAACTTAAAATATACAAAAAAAAACCATATAATACAATAAATTCACCAACATGTTTTATATGATATTACATACATTTTCAAGGCTTAACATTCAAAATAAGAAGAATTACATTGGAAGAAACAATTTCGTATTAATAAAGAATACTTTTAACATGATAAATTTATATAATGTAATTAGGGATGGACGGGACCCGATATTTCGGGAAATTTTCGGGAAAATTATAATCCCGTTTATCAGGCGGGATTTGCTTTACTTCGGGATTTCTTCGGGACGGGATTTCGCGATTTATTTAAATTCAACAAAAGGCTTAATAATGCTGGGATTATTAATCCTGGCAACTGAAGACTCCAATAAATCATTGAGAGATACTCTGGACTATTTATTTTCCTTCTACCTCCCAATATTACATCAACAACAAAGTGTTTTCGTCATAGCGTTAGCGATCGACCGGCGAAACCAATAAACAACAGACGACGGCCTTCGTGATTTCGACTAGCGACAGACAATAGAGACTATTCGTTTATCGAGGTAAGTACCAACTGCGCAACTGCAGTAAACATCAATATTGTTATTATTATTGTCATCCATATCAAGTTTCAAAACCTGAACAACTATTTCCCATTTACTGAAGGAAGGACAATCCCGTCCCGATCCCGTCCCGATTTTTGGGAGGGAAAAAAAATCCTGTCCCGTCCCGTCCCGACCTAAAAATCCAATCTCGTCCATCCCTAAATGTAATACATTATTAAGCATTACAAGCATCTTGAACAATTGTTGAACAAGAATAACATTTCTAAAAACTTTAAAACCATCACATTATAAACTTACATTATTAAAAAATTTTGCAATTTCAGGAATTTCTTCTTTTCTATTTAGTAAATTATTATGAAACTTTCCTCATAAATAACATTTCCTTATGCATTAAATTTTCTCTAGAATTAGAATTGCCTAATATTTTAACATTGTTCCAGTCAATAATCTGTTTGGGATTTTTGGTAATAAGTTCAGCTAAAGCTAACTTAACTTTAATTTATCAACAGCCTGTTTATGTTGTTGTTTTTTTCTCAAAAATAAAAATTGTTCTGTCATTCCTATGTAATAAAGATTAGAAGTCTAACAATTAATTTTGTAAACTACTGCTCTATGAAAATCATTGTTTACAGGGTCTTTCATCATATTGGAACATAAGTCTTCAATTTTTGTAACGGTTTTTGAATCATCTGAATATTTTCATTTTTGAAGATTTTCTCAATTCTTTCAGAAACCATTCATAATATGGTAAAATCATATATCTTATTTATTTATTTTAATATTAATTTTCTTTTAACATCATCTTTCCTTCACTTTCTTCTCATTGAACTTCCTTTTAACTACTTTTAATTTATCAAAAATTAGCTTCGTAGGATAATCATTATTCCTCAATAAATGTATACTATTACTGATCTGTTTATTAGCTATTTCTTTTGAGGAAGCTAATTTAATAGATCTGTACATAAGATTTTTAAATACTCCAATTTTGTATTGAAGTGGATTGCAGGAATTAAAATTTAAACAATGACCTGTAAAAAACAAAGTATAAAGTAATATAAAGTATAGTAAAGAATACCAAAACCTTCTGCTGTTTGCAATAACATATAAAACTTAAAATATTCAAAATATTATTTAATAAAATAATAGTTTATATTGTCATAATGAAAAGGGGAAGGGATAAAATAGAAAATACAGAATAATCATCAAGAATAAATACAGTTGACTCGCGATAATCCGACAGTTACGGGACCGAGGGGGTGTCGGATTACCAAAGGTTGATTTTTTTAAACTGAATTTTGACATCTAAGCCAAGAAAATTTAAGTTATGTATATACAGTACTGTACATACAGTTCGGTCCAAAAAAATATCCCCACCTACAGTTTTATGCAATGTATGCCAAAACAACAATAAAGAGACTATATTTCATTGGTTTATTGAACTTTGTTTTTTTAAGTGAAATTAAGTTGCACAGAACATATTACATCAAACTCAACTTGCCTTAATAATTTGTGTCCACCTCGCACCTTTTTAAGGGCTTGAACTCGATGTGCCATTAACTCGACAAGTTTTTCACATGTACCAGGTTCAATTTCAAGGTACCACATGTGAATAATTTTCTCCATTAACTCTGCTCTACTGGTACAACAATATTTACTTAGATTTTTCACATTAAATTTCTTTTCATCCGAGAAACTCTCTTCCAGTTCTCGGATGTCCAGTGTTGATGCAGATTGAGAAATCTTTTTCTTTCTTCAACCATTGATTCTAGCAACTTTTCATAGAAGCTTCTTCATGACCTAGATGGTTAGCGGTTCATCTGTATGACCAGCCAGCTATCCACAGTCTCATGATGTGGTCTCTCTCAAAGTCCTGCAATTGCTCGTAGGGACTTTAAGGGTGTCAGAGGCATTATTGATGATAAGCTAATCTGAATAACACAGTTTCGTGAATCAGAATGTATCTAGTAAGATTCTGGTGGCCCTTACACACACACACACACACACACACACAGAGAGAGAGAGAGTTTTTCTCCTTTCTCCTTCTATCATCCTTTGCAGGGTCATCTTGAGTCAACCACACTTTTTTCTACCTTCCTTTGCAGAGAGCCGATTTCTTTACTAATTTATCAATATCCTTGTATTTATTTTTGTGTATATTATATAGTCACTTTCTCTCTCTTGGTACTGTCTTGCCTGATTTTAAAGTTTCTTCTTTGGTTGATTGAATTCCAGGCGTTTTCAGTTAACCATTCTTTAACTTTTCTATGCTGTTTTAGAATGATAGCTTCTTCAGCTGTTTTATTATAGCACTTTGTAACGTCTTCCATTTCTCATCAATTTTTCTTTGATCCATATCTCTCTCCAAGAGTTCATTACCGAGTTCATGTCAACTCAACTCTTAAAAATAATTTATCAATTTTATAGTGAATGCTTCTTATCACTATTCTTTAGCTTGGTGATATTATACCTTACACTTCTTTGTCTTCTAATGTCTCTTTTTTTTTCTAAAGCTTTAAGTTAACCTTTGATGCTAGTAAGTAATGATTGGATCAGACATCTGCACTTCTCCTAGCTTCTTCATCATGTAAAGATCTTTTGAATTTATTCTTTATTATAATGTCCTCTATCCAACTTTTTATTTTACCATTAGGTGACACCCATGTTTTGCTTATGAATTTCTTTGTACTAAAATAGACTTCCTCCGATGATCAGATCATTAAGTTCATGTGTACTAACTAGTCTACTACCATTTTCATTTTTCACACCACATGGTTCATATCCTGATGATTTCTTATCCTCTGCGACCTTCTTTTCAATCTTGAAATTCATATCACCGACTAATAGCACTATGTCAGTTTTTGGTATCTTGGATAAAACTCTCTGCTTTTGTGAAACTCAGTTTTATCTCCATTTTCTGCATCGTTTATAGCTGGATAGACTTGAATTACAGTTAACTTTATTTATTGAAATAGAATCTCACTGTAATAATTCTTTCATTAATTGGTTCCGAATTTGAGGTTTTGTGATGCATTTTTGCTCAGTATCTTTGCTACACCTCTTTTTGTGTTATGTTTAGAACCTGAGTATAATATTGTTTGTTTTAATTGTCCAGTCCATTGTCCAGTTTAAATATCCAGTTCATCTTACTTCACTAATACTACAAAAAAACAATCTTATACCTAGATATTTCTTGAACTATTTGTTTCATCTTTCCAAACTGATGCTACTTGGAATTCCAAGTAGCTATCTTTCATTTGGTTTTGGGGTTGCCAGTGACTTCTTCAATGACAAGGCTTCCTTATGGTTTTTCACCTTGACATTTTATAATTAGTCACAGAATTCCGGATTAGATAGCCATCATCTATGATCTCACAAGTCGTGTCGCACTCCCTAGTATGCATAAGAACAGAAATTGTAGTTTTGGCAATCTTGGTGTTTAGCATGAATAGATGATTAGTACATTGCCCAACCTTCTGCTTGTAACCAGTCTTGGGACTGGCTTGGGCAGAGCTGATGGCTCTTGTGTGGACCAAAAAATGGGCACTCCCATTGAGCAAAGGGAGTCATTGTGACATTTCTTGACAACTAAACTTCAATCATTTGCATATCTAATGGGAAGATAGTTGATAGTTTCATTCATATGAACATTTTCTGATGGTACTTCGATTTTTTGGCAGAGAGTGTATATTTGCTTTTAGTTATCTTGATTCTTAATGGTTGGAGAACGGATAAGAATATATTTCGACATAAAAGTTGTCTGCTGAAACTTCCTTGTTCTAATCTTTTTTTTTTTCTCCTGATGTATATTAAGAGGTGTTATAAATTTTAAACTATACCTGATACTGCATATGAGACTCTGAGGTATTTCCCCCATCATTAACAGAAGTAGCTCCTATGGGATCACCCTTAAGCTCCATCCTTGGCAACATTTTCATGGATTCCTTTGAAAAAGCCGCTCACCAATCAACTACCATTATACCCATCATATGGTGGCAATATGTTGATGACGTTTTTGCTGCATGGATCCATGACTGTCTCAAACTCCCTGAGTTCTTGGACCACCTCAACAACATTGACTCTTACATCTCCGTCACCATGGAAATGGAAAACAATCACCAATCCCTATCCTTTGTAGATGTTTTAATCACCAGAAAAGGCCTCCTCACCACCGATTACCATAAATCCACCCACACCGACTGATATTTGAATGCCAAATCCTGCTATCACTCTTCTCAACTACCTGCGTCTTTTCGTACTCTCATGAAGCGTGCTCTTTCCCACTGCTCCACCAACGAAGCTCTTCAGGTAGAACTGCAACACATTAAAAATGTTGCCAACAATAACAGTTTTTCCTCTATAATCCCAAAAATTTTAAGACAGATCCTCCACCCTAAGCCCATTACCCCCTTCAACAATGCTCTCCCTAAAGTTTTTCTCCCCTTTTTTCCCAATGTAACCCCAAAAATCAGCCGAATATTTCAAAGTTACGATTTTCAACCTATTTTCCTTGCCCCTCCAAAAATCAGAAACATCATATTCCACCCTAAAGATCTCACCCCAACTTCCCCAAAACAAGGTATCTATTCGATTCTGTGTTGCTGTGGCCAACGTTTATTGGTCAAACTAAACATTCCCTCGGCAAACGCCTACTCGAGCACCAACAAGATATGAGAAACCGGAAAACTATCGGCGTCACCACCCGAGCCAGCATCTTCGGTCACTCCTTCAACTGGGATAGAGCCACCGTTCTGTCTCAACTCTCGACCTACATTTCCAGAAACATTAAAGAATGTGTGCATATTCTCAAAGCGGGATCCACCTCAGTCAACTTAAATGATGGCCTAGGCTTCCACCAAATTTGGAAATGGTTTCTCTTCCCCAACACCCCGTGTCAAAAAACGACGATCTCTCTTTGGTTCGCCAACTCTTATCTTCCCGCCAAGACCAACATTCTGCTCCAAATCAGACCTTTCTCTCTCTCGTGTCCTCTTTTTTTAACTATCTATTTATAAGCCCTCCCATTCATACCTGAAGACGATTCCTGAACAATAGGACATGAAAGGCCTCGTCTATCTTTCTTTTAACAATGTGGGAAATACCCCAGAGTCTCGTATGCAATAACTTCGTCCACATTCCCATTAGGACTACACTGATATCCTTTGAAGTATAAAAATTATTGCACTAGATATTGACACTGCATTCATTTAATGTTTTCCTTTTTTTACTAATGGTGCTGTATTCCGATAGCCAATAGCTCGTAAAAAATGTTGTTAATTTTTTTTTTTTTTTTCCATTCCGGCATGGTCACATGTGCAAGATGGCGACCTCTGACAAGGACGATGCGTCAGAATCTAGGTTTGATTTCGGTCGCAGCTTGGTTGTTTCAATTTCCTTTCCTTTGTTTGTCGGCCTCTTCTTCACTTTCTCTTCAGTCTGAAGCCATTCCATAATGACTTCCTGAGGAAGGCAACAGGAACCCACCTCAGGATCTTTCCTGAGGTGATTCTTTGGGAATTCTTGCGAATTTCATAGAATGTTAACCAGTCTAAGGACTGAATTAGTTAAAAAAAATTTTTTTTTCACTTTAAATGTTTTTTATATGTTTTCTTCTATTTCAGCAACCCAATTCCAGTATTTCAGATTCTTTTTTAATTGATGTTTATTTTTACTGTCTTAGGTGAAGCTCATGAATTGCATCCTCCATCTGATAGCCAGCCTGGCATCGTGGTTCATGTATGTGAAGACAACATCCCCGTCAACGCTGCAGGAAAGCCTAAGATCCAACAGACCCGATGTCCGGAGAGGAAGTGCTAAACGTCCCCTTGCCGCTCCTGTACCTCTGTGCTGTGTTTGTCGTGCCGTGCATTTCGTGTGTGTTTCGTCATCCCTCAATCACAGCTCGTGTCCCATGGCTTGGATTTCAGGCGGGCCAGTTTCGTGGTGGAAAATAGTTGAAGTTAGGGACTGCGATGCCCTCTTGTGGACATGCTTTCGCACATGCCAAAGCAGGACTGGGCAGTTCACTACACCTGCTGAAGTTGGTTTTGAATTAGCTTCCTCAGAGAAAACACCTGCAGCAACCTCACCTCATTTGCTTCAAAAGCTTGAATTCCAAGGGATAAAAACGAATGTATGCATAACTCCACCCCCTTGCAGGTAACTGTCCACCCCCCCTCTTACTTGAATTCAGTTTGCCCTATACTTTTTAAAAGTCTCAGGAAGAGGGCAGTGGATTTGTGCATAGAAATTCCCTGCCCTTGAAAATCAAAGTGATATTTGGCATTTATCATTAAGAATGACGCAGCAGCTGTACTTGTAGATAGTCAATCAGCCTTAAATTCTAATAATTCTTGAAGTTGAAAAAGTTATAAAAATCAGTAGTTACCTAGTAAAAAAAAAAAAAAAATAATAATATATAGATTTTATCCTTAGGGATAATTATTTTTGCAACATGTAAAAAACAAATTAATCATTTTAATATTCCTAAGAATAAGGATATTTTTTTGATTTCTTTGTTTTGCCCATAGAAACTGAAATATTTTTTTTTCCTTTTTTACAAATTCTTTAAATTGCTCATACTTCACTAACAAATAGCTAAAGATTCCATTATATTTCTGAAAATGTTTGACATCTGATCAGATTGTTACTAGGCTCAAAGTAGACGTCTGTAGAGGCCACTTGTTTCTTTGATCTAAAGCATAATCTTCCATTAAGTAGATTGTAGTAATTTGCTGATAAGCAAACGATAGATGGCACTTTCTTGCCGTTACTATTATTTGAGTGATTCTTTTCATTCTGGTTATTATAATTTAAGAGAGTTAAATTCACTTATTTGGAAGAGTTAAGAAAAATAGCTTGATTCTAATGAGATGAGATAATTCTTATATTTCTTGTATTTACGATGATATCTCCATTAATGAGACAGTGCTTACAACATATTTGATCCAAAGATTTAAAGAATTAATATATTTAGCACATTTATAACAGTAGCTCATTCTAGGGTAAAAAAAAAAAAAAATCAATCTCTAAGCCTACTATTATCTGAAATTTTGAGAGATCTTTCCTCCTAATAGTGATGACTGAGTCCTATATACTTAAAATGGAATTAAATTCCTACGTAGGTATGTGGTATTGATTGCTAAAAGCTGTTAGCAGTTTAACAAATAGCATTATTTTCTACTTGAAAATGTTTCTTGATAATAAGGGACCTATGTGATGAGATTTTTACAGTTTAAGGCAGTGGTTCTCAACTTTTTTCATCTAAATACTTCCTGACAGCTTATTCTAAATTTTGCAAAGCAATAAATAGCTAACAAGCTGGTTATGGCTTATTTATTTATTTTTTTAGTTAAAAAGCCTTACATAGAAAACTTTTATATTTTAAATTGCCCTTTCTCTCTCTTATTCTGGACCAACTGTTGTTTTTATTTATTTTTCTGATTTTTATCTGATTTTTGGAGAATATTTACTATGAACTCCATAACTTATATATTAGTAATCAGAATGGACCTAATGAAAAATTCAATGGGAAATACAGCAACCATGCCCTAAATCAGGATGTGGAAGTACAATTATCTTCTTTTTTTTTTTTTTTTTTCCTTGAAGTTTTATTTTTAAATATATATTTTATTTGTTTGTTAATTACCAATTTTTCTTTTATGGAACTTCTTGGGGTAATTGTACCACAGGTTTAGAATCACTGGTTTACGCCTGTTAAAAATGATTAGTCAATTGGTTTTCTTTTTTTTTTTCCTATGTTTCAAACATTTACTATTAATGCTCAGTAATCCTGTGCACTGAACAAGGCTCGAGAACCTTTAACAAATGACTACTATCCAAGCTTTCCTAAAAGGCATAAATACCTACATTTTTGTACTTCTCCAGTGGAAAACAGCATCTGTGATCATTTTACTTCTATGATTGTAATCAGACAATTTTTCTTTTCTTTTTTTTATATGTAATATATGTTTTGTACATTGTTAGTTCATCAACTTTCATTTGATAGCAAGTCCGATGTCATCCAGACCTTGAAGAGTCAGCACGCAACTAAAGGAATTGGAAAATTTGCTGTTACTTGTTACTTTTGAAGGATAATGCCATTATTTTGCAGTACAAGAACTTTCAATAATCCTCTCAAGACCCTTACATTTCATTAAATATAACAAAATAACATGAATCAGAATATATGCTCAGATGTGGCATGAATTTGATTGTTTCATGTATGCAGCACATCATGGGCTTATATATCGACAGAGGAAGGGCACAGTGGCCCTCCCATCTTCAAAATTTCAAATTGTATATAAGTATACTTATTTTCGTTCTTTGTTTTTGGGATTTTCAGAGGTCTTTCCTTCAAATAAAATCCTGTATACAACCCATGTCACAAATATACACTTGCAAAATTAAAGTTTTATCAAACATTTCCCCTTGCCCTCACCCCAATACCTTAAAATACAAACAGCAGTACAGATTTATTTTCTACTAATTTCTTTTTGCCAATTACGTTATTGGCTTGGTATGTTAGATTTGTTATACATAAAAAGGTCTGTGACAAAAAGCTAGGAAGCCTATTTTTCACTGAATCGCACTTTCTTCATTGTAGAATATTTAATCCATCCACTGGCAATGGCTCAAGAGCATGGGTTTCAATGATGCCTGAGCAAATTAGAAATACTAATCAGAGAGATTCAGAAATTTGGAGCTGAATTAGTAAGTTTTACGAAGAATTTCTAAATAAGAATTGTGTATTTGAACACTTAGTGGTAGCTAATTTTGAACAATAGTAGTTAAAGGAACAATTAGTTCAGTTCTGGAGCAGATTAAGGATAACATATCCACTGCCCTGTTATCAGTGGAATTATCTTTAAATCCATGACGATAAATTATAGTTACTTTCATAATTGTAACAAAAGAAATACATTTCTGAATTGAAATAACAAAAAAAGAAATCTTGTTTTTAGTGCCTGTCTTGCATCCGTCCAGTAATTGGTGCCATTGTTAATTCAGCTTTGAGATTAGACTTGAATTTTTCTTCAATTCTGAGTGAAATTACATGCCTAGGTAAATTTAAATCAATGTCCTAAGGCCTTGTACATCTCAAAATACAAAGGAAAACCAAAAATTCTAACCGAAAATGCTGAAATGGGAATATTTGATCTGTTTTGCTAGGCAAAGAATGTTCGATGTCCACAACGGAAATGGAATATCTCCTTAATTGGTAGGAGTTAATAATAAGGTCCTGTGAATTCTCCCATTTCTCAACGAAAAATAAGAGCAAACTTAATCCAGAGATTGAAAATTTGACCAAGACAGTCACAGACAACAACAACAACAACAAATAATAATAATAATAATAAAACCACTTCTACTTCTGCCTGTCATCTTATTCATTTAATAAGTGTTTTGATATAATTTGATCATTTTAAAGACTTCTTACATTTCTGAGTGGTTCAGTATTTTGGAGCAAAAATTATCTACTTCTGAGTTTATTAGTTACTTTTATTTTTGCAGGAATGGAAAACAGGTGAACTATAAATCTACTTTTATCTTTCAAAGGATGAATTAACCATTTGTTTTTCCCCAATATTTATAGTAACGGAATTGGTAAAGAAAGAATCTATTCAGTTCTTGATCATTTTTGAACTAATGATTCTTAAACTATGATCAGAAGCCAATTCAAGAAAAAAACTACTTTGACTACTAAATAAAAAGATGTTTGTCTTTAAATGTTCCTTCATTTGCTGTCTTGAAGCAAAAACTAGTAACTTATTCTAAATTCTAATGTTTGTGACTTATTATAATAAAATGTTTTTACTTATCTTTCAAGAAAACATATGTATTAAAAAAAAAATTCAGTTTTGTAAGCCAAATTAATCTCTTCAATGTCGATTAATCGCTTTAAAATCAATCGGTGAAAACTCCTATAAAGGAATATGATTGTTACTCTTTAATTTGAAAAATGTAATGTTCAGTGGACCTGCTGGAAAAAGACGATACTCGTATAAATAAAAGGAAAACAAAACATATTTGTATATTTGAGATTGGATTACAGTTACAGTTGCCTGGTTACAGTTAATTGGAAAATATTAACTATTCAAAACAAATATTTCGCTTTAGTCCAATTTCTCGGAATTTGAAAGCATTTTTGTGAAACATTGTAATAAAGTAATTTCCAGAGCTTTCACTTGTTCCCTTTCTTGAAGAATAGCAAACTCTTTACAAATCTGCATGTATTCCTCTGAATCTCGTCCTTTCACAAAACTGAATTCAGGATATCGGGTTCGGTCAATGTGACTGAGAACTTCACTAATTCCCTCAACAAACTGTTTCTTTATGTAGGTTGCTAGATTTTTTTCAAATTCTTTATTCTCCTGAATGAAACAAGTGAAAGCTCTGGAAATTACTTTAGAACAACAGAAGAAAAAGCTGAAAGCCTTGAGTCTCAAAAAACATTGTAATAAATAAGTGAACAGAATCATCAACAGATAAGTCAAAATTAGTCATAAAGTTTCTCAATTGTGACTCCTTGTCCTATTGGAAAAATTAATATTTATAGCAAAATGATCAGAAATCAAAAAAATATAATACTTATGCATCAACATTAAGAAACTTGATTGCTAATTTTGCTTTTGTATTAAAGATTCTGTTTTTTATGTATTGTGATGTTTCACAAAAATGAGTTTGAATACCAAAAAAATTGGGTGAAAGTGAAGCGAATATTTTGTTTAATTACTATTTTCTGTTTAAAATTTATATCCAATGTCTTGCTTATTGCATAAGGGCTCTTGCTGATTCTTGATCATTTACTCACTTAGCTGTTTCTAATAACAGTGGCAAAGCTAAAGAGGAGGGGAAGGACGGGTAATGCCTCCCCCCTGACATATTGTATGCTCCCCCCACCCCAGCTGCTCCCCTGAAAATTTTTAAAGCTTTTAGTTTTCCCTATCTGAAATGAACAAGGTTTCTTCAGTCAACTGATGCATATCCTTATGAACTAATTTTGCAAAACGCTACAAATAAGAAATCACATAAGAAGAGTGTCGTTGAAAGCCAACAAGAATCTCACGTTCCTGCATTCCTGTTTCCAAAAGCGCTTAGCTTGAAAGCACTTTGCAGTTGCACCACCTTCTACATACTTGGACGAGTATTTGTTTTATTATGATGAGAAGCCTGAAATAGCTAAAACATCTCTACTGTTTGATGGCATCTCACTGTTTTACTGCATTCATTTAAAGTTTGTATGCCCAAACACTACTTTACACCACATTGGTGACCAAAGAGGTAGGAGTCATTTCAAAGTACTTCAGTCCACACAGATGAATCCACACAACATCTTAAAGAGTCCAGCTGGTGGAAAGTGATTGGATCAGGAAGGGGAAGGATGTTAAAATCTCTGGTATTCATGTTGTCAACTTTATTAATTTTTATCCCCCACATGAGGACTCTTGCATTTGTTTGTCTGTGTCTGTCCTTCACCTAACAACTCCCAAACAGAAGGTCGGATCAGCAAATGGACTTAACCATCTTGTTCAGTGGCCCAAACACTGTAGAAATAGGGTATTCTGCCTATCTGGAAAAATGCGGACAGAAATATGCAAAATTTTTTGCAAACAGTTTGAGGTACAGATATGGTCGAATAAAAAAATAGATTGTAAAGTAGACACCAAACTAAAGGATATCCAAATTCCAAGTCAATCGAGTCAGTAGTTTTCCATGAAAAAATTCCCAAACTTTACCTTTTTCCAGTATACAGATGGCTGTTGTTAAGATAACACTCCAGCACTCCTTAGGTGAAGTTCAGGTTTTAATGGGTCGCCCTTAATTTTATGCTTTAGCACAATTTTTTTTACTTGTTTCTAACGGCTAAGTTTGCTGCCTTCCCCAAGGGAATGTTGTGTCCATCCTACCAAGGTTTTTTTTCTAGCATTGTCACTGAATCCAGAAACAGCTGTTCCAAGGTCCCAAAGATGAGAGAATGATCTAGAGTCAGAAAATTTAACAGAAAAGAAAAATAACACCCCTATATTGTCTCACAAGCTCAATGATTAAAGCAGACACCGATTACTAAGTTCACGAGTTGAAATATGTGATGAAGTCCAGAATAAATGTCCAATCTTGGCTTAATCAATAGCAAAAATCTTGAATTTAAAGAATTCAATACAGATTCTTTAAATAAATTTCTTTAAGGAAGAATTTTCAAGGCCAATACTAAATTTTTGTCAAGCAATTGAAAGTTGATATAAAATCTACATAGTGAAAACAATCTCATATTAATATATAACTTTTATCTACTATAATTATTATCCCTTGTTTAATGAACTGGTTTATGTTCAAAAATGCTGCTTATGTGAAAATTCACTAAGCAAGATTCGGTTCACAAAACCCAATTTTCTGTAGTTTTATTATATTCATTTCTTAGCATGTTTAATTTTGTAATCTAATAATAAAGGACCAAAATTCACTATTTACATTTTTTAATATAGTGGTTGCAAATGATAATGATCACAAAAATAAAAGCTTACAAAGTAGTAGAGTTAGTTAGGATAACAACCAGAATTTTTGGAACTTGAAATTGTGACCCATGTGAGACAGCTGTTATTACGAATGCAAGTTTTGTCCTACACGTGAAATTCACATTTTCATCTTTAGTCTTCTTTGAGATCCTCCATAATATTCAAGAGTGATGTAAGAAAAAGAAAAAAGAAACCTTTAGACTAATTTTGTTAACTGGCAGTATGTTACAAGGGGAAAAAAAACTGTTCAGTCAAAACAGACTTAATTTTTCTTTTCTTTTTCTTTGCTTACATGTAAGTGTCATATTGACTACAGGACACAGTGGGTGCAATGCATCAAGATGCCAACTTGCTAGGATACCTTCCCATCAATATATTGCAAGAGCCACAAAATTATTTTGGCAGAGAAGCACTTAAGAAGTATCTTAGCTTCAGGGTGTCCAACACTACTGGGCACATTCCAGCTTGTAATGTTTTTTTTTTGACGGATACTTTCATATTATGTTTGCTTTGAAGTAGTCAGTGACTTATTTGTGAAAGCATTCTTAGCAGAGGCAGTGTGAAATTTAGTCAGTTTGACCTTGGAAATTTACCTTCAAATTGGCGAGTGTTTGTATCTTTTAAATGGTACGTTTAAATGAAATTTTCCATTGATGAAAAATGATCCTTTATCTGCTATTGATACTGATCCGTCAGTTCAGTTTGATCTGAATAAACTTTTTTCTGATCTAATATAACCTGGATGCAGCAAAGCTAAGAAGCAGATAGCTATTTTGAATATAAAACTATTACGATCTTTTTGCTGCCATTTGTTAGCGAAGTTCTAATCTTTTATGGTTTCCGAATTTAACAGTTGTTGCAGTTGAGTTTATAATAATTTATAACTATTTGAAAGTTAAAAAAAAAACCGCAAAATAATTCCGAACACCATAATGAGCCACTGGTGCCAAATAAAGAACATAAATCTACTTATTCAGCTTTTTTTGTGTAAAAGAAAGGTAGGCTTGAAATGGAGATATTTTCAGTCTGTTGTTGTTTTTTCATTACAAAATCAAAACAAGCAAAATGGGTGAGTGCTATTGACAGTGTTTTTATATTGCAGTTATGTTTAACACGACTTTTGTCTGAATAAACTGTTACTGATTGTATTCCTTTATTTAACCTGTAAATACTTTTTCTGTTTGTGATCTATTGTACTTTGAAGTTGTCTCAATCTTTCTCTTGTCTCATCCAAAGAAGCTGACACTTCCAAAGAAATTAATTCACCTGTTTAAATTAAAATTCCTTTTATACATAAATTCATAAATATGATTTTGAAAGCAAATGGCTTAGTTTTTTATTTTTTTTATTTTAAGTAACATAGAAGAATTTGGCAGTTTTCTTATATCTTAACAAAGAAGTGTCAGCCTATTGTCTTGTAAATTATTTTGTAATTTAATAATAAGGAAGAGTAACTGGTATTAGCTATTCAAGGGTTTCCAATAGCCATAACGATCCACGAAAATAACAACTGAGAAAAATAGAAAGGCATTGTTGTTTTCTGGAAAATATATAACCTAAAAGATAACTCCTTTTTCCAGAATTTCAAACTAGAACTTTGTTACTTACGTATACTTGCTTTACAGAGAACAAAGATATATGTAATATAGAGGCAGAAATGATAGGATTTTAATGATTCATAACCTTTACAAAAACAAGTGTATCCTATCCTGGCTGTGAGCATCTGCCTCTGCAATTTAAATCATTGATATGAATTTGTTGTTTCATTATCTTGATTTCTAATGTTTTAAAATATCGGCGTAACTAGTCGAGGATATTTCACCTGTTACAAAACTCATTTCTTTATCTTTCAGCAGCCTTTATTCTTGCCTATATTTTGCTTTTTTAAGTTACCAATCAGAGGATCTACATAAAATCCAAAAAGACATTGATAAAAAAAAAAAAAAAAACAGGACAATTTACAATTCTAGTCACTATAAAGGGAAAATTAATGTCTCCTCTTCTGCTTCAAAACAAGATTTGTGCAGAGAAAAACTGCCAAAATTTCCTTTTTTACATTTATAGCAAAGGAGTTGGTTGAAACTTCCCAAGCAGGCACTATTTCTAAAATCAAATGTGGGACAATTCATTCCAAAATCAGGATGCAGGATATGCAATTTTAAATAGACTCTTTCCCGGCCATATCTGGGCGATTGGTAAACCTGTTCCCAAGAGATTAGCAAGAGAAAAAGTAAAACATTCAAAAACAGAAATGATTAGGAAGATTAAATTTTATTTTTTTATATTTTCACACCATTTTCAGGGCGAATGTATGATTTTTGTGTTAATACTGACTCTACAAAAATAAATATAATTACGATTAATTAAGTCATTTAATGAATTATTAAATAAGACTGTATGAAATATTTTCATTTCTTGAAGTTGATTTAAATCCAATGATTAAGAACACAGGATGCCAGAAGGATATTTATTGGAGATAGCATACAGCAAAAACTGAGTGTGTGTGTCTTAATATTTTATTTCTTTGTGTTGATCCTATGGGTACAGTCAGGATATTTCTCTGCTCTGAGAAGTTTGATTTAATGTTTTTAGTATTATTATTAATAATGCCCTGAATACATCATAAAAGCAGTCTCTGCTAAACTGACAACTCTCGGAGATACAAAAGCCAGGACTAACAAGGGAACGGCGCGAAGTGTTACTCTGAATTTGATATTGGTTTATGGGTCACTTTATAGACTTTTTAATGCTGAGTCCGAATTTGATATTCATTTTCATCTCCGCATGGGGAGATGAGTTAAGTTATTAATAAAATTACAGTTATAGTGATGCTTTCCTAGTGGCTTTATTTCTTTATAATTCTGTATGTTTTAATTTTAATTTGTATTTCTGGTTAAGGAGATTTAAATAAGTTTATTGGTTTTATTTGGCTACGCACATAAACGCCATCTGTTATCAAATTGCTGTAACTGCCCTGTCTTGTGCTGCCACCTATCAATCGGTTTTTGAGTTAGGGTTGGTTGAGCCTATTTTCCATTAAAAGTGCCATAAATTTAGGGTTTTGGGTCCACCATTTTTAAATTAGTTGACGGATTCATTACATATTGACACACATGGTAGTCATGTAGGCAAGTAACATAAATGCTTTGGAATTTTTATTCTATCTCCATTTGTTAAAAAGTTATAACAAATTAAAGTTTTTACGCCCCCATGCGGATATCTCGAAAACTATTAACCGGAGATGAAAATGAATATCAAATTCGGACTCAGCGTTAAAAAGTCTATAAAGTGACCCATAAACCAATATCAAATTCAGAGTAATACTTCGCGTCGTTCCCTTGTAAGATCTAATGGCTTTAAATTAAAAAACAGACAAAAAATGTTATTTTAAACTTAAGAAGATTATAAAACTTGGCCAATTTTTTTTATACTAAAGATGTCAAGATTATTTGAGCAGAACTATTCCCTCGATTGGAATTTGATTTTGATAATGATTATTAACTTCGTGTAAATTAGTCACATTTTTACTTTACACATAAGTAATTTTGTTCACACTCTCTCTTCTTTAAGTTGCAGAAAAACCAAAAAGGAAGATATATTTCTCAGATCTTTATCATCAGTTAAGAAAGATTGTTGGTTGCATTTAAGGCAACGTTGTCTGTAGTTTGGAAGCCCTTGATCAGTGACTTGTCAATTTATTGTTTAAGTTTGATGAATTTATTATTAAGATCTTTTTAGATATGAAAATGTGATTTTTTTTTATGATTAAACAATTATTCTGTGGTTGTCTCAGTTGAACAGTGCTGTTTATGTTGTCTTGTTATTTTAAAATGAATAGAATCACCTTATTCTGAATTTACCTGCTTAGGCGGCCTAATTGTATAATTGTTGTACCATATTTTATTGACATAATAATTTATGACTCTATTTATAGTTAAAAAAAAGACCATCAAATGAAATGTAGTCTAATTTTTATAAAAAAAAAAATAAAATAAAAATATGACAAAAACAAAAGTAAATAAAGATGCTATTTACTGTGATAATGTTATCCTCTAATGAGTTTCATTTCTTCAATTAATAAGGTTATTGGGATTCCTTTCTATTTCTGGTGTCCTGCTGATAAGTTGTGGATATGGTTTACAGTCCTTGTAGACTAACGGCAGTTAATGCAACATTTATAAATTTACAAAGAAGACGTCTAATGGAGAATAAATGTTCCTTCTATTCCATGATTGATGTGTGACTTCCAATAATAAATAAAAATCCATACTGTACTTTATTGAAAAATTAAATCTGTGGTGATTTGCCAAAAGGAGTTAAATCCTGTAACAACATTTCTGAGAAAATGAAAAAGAAAGTTCAGAGTTGTGTAATATATAGTGCAGAATGCAAGGTTTTATTTATGTATAGAAGCTGAACTATGTACAGTGGACTTAGATCGGTTTGGCAATAATGAATGCATCTACAATGGATTGACTGAACATGTTATCTCAAAATGGCCAATTGTGAACTTACCCCCTTTAGGCAAATCACCATAGAAATAATCCAAATCTTAAACTTTGCTGGAATTTGAATATTAGCCAATTCCAAACAATTCCAAATTTTTATCATAAAAAAAAGTACATGCTTATTTAAGACTAATAAATTTAATAATCAAAAATTCCTTTCTGGTTTTTAAAGACACTTGTTTCTCAAAGTGGCTTGAATTAAATCCAAGAGTAATAATGGATGAATAGCACAAATTGAAAAGTGGAAAAAAAAAAAAGTGTTTAAAAAATTCTTGAAAAAATTATTTAGCTGTTGATTAAGGTTTTATTTATTGTTGTTGACACTTAGCTTCATATCTATTGGTCTTAAGTTTTTCCAAAATCAGTAAAATGATTAATTCTTGTAACGGTCGACATTTGTCTCTTGAAATTTTAGCTTTCTGGATGTATAGGTTTTTTAGTTGCATCCAAGAAAGCTACAATTAAAAAGGTCCCATGGACAGGGATGTGTAATTTGACATTTGAAATGCAGTAGATCAAAGCAGCAGATATTTTGCATAATTAGCTATAATGTGAGCATGAAAATCCTAAAATTTGCATTTTAAAAAAGAAATAATTTTCACACAATGAATATTTCAACATTCTTTGGATAAGAAAACAATAACTTAAATTTGAAGGCACAGATTTTTCATATGCTCTCAGATTTCTCCTAAAGAAGGCCCAAGTACCAAAATATTGAATTACCTCGTCCACACTTATTTTATTTGTATGAACAAAGAATAATATTTGGTAATGGAACAATATAAAAATCAAATTAAGAGTGGAGGAAGAAATCGATCCTTAAATACTGGACTGTTATCTTGATATTCTATCAAAAGCCACAATAGATACATAGGGCTTTTGATAGAATTAATCCCAAAAGCTTTAGGGCTGATTAGCATGTTATGAGATACAATGACCCATCCTTTGACCATTGTTGTAACTATTTCTTATCAATTCTAAAATAGCTAACATACCAAAAAAGGGTAAAATTTCAGTTTCGGGTACGGCTAGGCCTATATTTGCTAAAAGGGAGTCACTGCACGATGAGAAATAGCCGTTAGGCAGTGAATGGCAAGATCGCTTCTGATTGGCTAGTTCCCGAATCTTTACTTGAGCCCAAAAAAGTTATTTAGTGTCTGATGGTAAGCTATCTACAAACATAAATACAGAAGATGAAAAACATTAATATAAACGGGTAGCTTTTGAAAGTGTATCTTTTGCCATTAGAAGAGGGACAGTGAATTACCATTTTCTTTTTTCTTTTTTGATACGAAGAGCTAATTGCAGATTTCATTCAGCAAATTTCAGATTTCTGAACTATAATAGAGGATCTCGGGTGAAGAAAATGAATCAGTGCAGAAGTCATAGACAAATTGCATTGAAATAAAAGTTTGAATTGAAACTTTGCCACTGTATAGCAGAAGTAAAGTACATTGTGATTGAAGCTCTGTAAATCTCATGCTAAACATATGAATAAAATGAAATAGTGAAAACAAACGAATGGATGAGTACATCAAGGGAACAAAAAACAATCTTGTGAAGAAGTGAGAAATTTAGAATTGGAAATAAAAAAAGTGATAAAACAAATTTTGTGCATTCTTGTGAAACCATCCAAAAAACAACAACAACTTTAAAGTCACGTGCTGTTCCCAAGCAACCAACGTGTAAATAAAGTCATGAATATTTCTTTAGTAGTGTTGGTTATTAGGATAAAAGTAGTTATAGAAGTGATGGGGATTAATTAAATTTGGCTACTATAGGGACAGGAAATTGATATTTCAGATTGAATCATCTTTGTGGTGAAAGTGAAACAGCTAGATCTGTTATAATGTTGTATGTAATGGGATATACTTAACAGATCTTGTTATAGAAGGAATAGATGTCACTCTGGAAACAGAACCAGAAAGTAAAATCTGAAAAGAAGGATTAGGAGAGCACCCTAAAATGATTCCTACGAACTGATAAACTATACATGACAATGAAAACAGTAAAAACATGTACTTGGATTTTCTGTGCCAATCAATTGCAAGAATGAAAACAGAAATTAGTATTTTTTGAAAACTACAAGTTTAGTGTATTGCACAAGAGTATAAATTCTGGAGCTAAAAAATCTTGACTTACTAAAATATCTATTGTGAAAATTGGAAAAGGGGTTTCGTGAGCTTCTGTTCAGTCACACAAATGTAGTATTTGATGAAAGATGTTAGTTGAAGCAGAACTTTCATCCCAATTGAACACCAGTCACTTGGAATGTGGCAGATAGGAAACGATATTTCAGAAGTGAGATGGACAGAATTGTATTTTGAGTTTTTAACAATGTAGTAGATATTAATCTTGAAAGGAATTGAAAGAGCAATGGGACTTGAAAACTTTCGGAGATGCAACAATTCAGCTGTGTGTGGAACTTTTAAGATTCAGTATGTGGTGAAGTGTGACTACTATAATTTGATGACGAAAGGAAACTTTTCAACCATTATTCACAAAAAAATCAAAAGGACAATGTCTGAGAAAAAAAGTAGAACATGTTTTACTGATGGAAGACTGGAGATAGAACTAAAAGAGCTGAGTATCTCATTTTTAGCCGAGGACTTATCACTTTACATTGTCTGGATTTTAAACAGCTAATATTCTGATCAGAATTGATCAAAAAAAAGCTGGAATACTTGTACCAGATGATGGCCAAAGAGCGTGAAACAGCTGTTCTAAGATGTCACTTAGTGAACATTTGGTCTCGCCCTTGACATTTTATTAACGAAACAGTGTGTCTAATCTTTGCTTAGGCCCATTTCTTCACTATTATTTTTTAGTATTATTAATGAACAACTATGAAGAACTTATTACAAAAAAAAAATTACAATAATATTTTATTAACAAATACTACAAAAACAGATTAAAATGGAAATAAAAATTTACAAAATGAAAAGTACCATGAATGAATTTCTATCTTCAGTCCATTAGGTAAGGAATTACACTATTTAAAAAATAATTTGTATTATTTTTTTTTTTAGTTTTTAAGATCATATTTCTCTTAGATCCCATGTTTATATTTTGTAATTATGTTGCGACTGTCTTTTAAATTTGCTTTTATACATTATACCTTTTCTATATTATTTGATATCAGTTTTTTTAAAGCTGTCTCACATTCTCAAGATAAAATAGTAGGTTCTCTAATTATAAAAATATCTAAAATATAAAAGATATTTTTATAAATACTTTTTTGGAAAAGAACAAGAGACAAAGTTACTTAAGTAAAATTAATAGTGATTATTTATCTTTCAGCCTCTTTCAAACCAGTATAAAAATAATCACAAAGTGCAACATCTCCATTCTACTTTTATTACATCAATGCAACATGAATGAAAACAAAAGTTTCATAGACATAAATGCTATATTTATAGTATGTGTCTATTATAGACAAACATACAGTATCATTTTTAAACACTAAAGATACTGGTACTTACCTTTAACAGTTGATCTAAACAATGCTCTGTAATATTTTTATTAACTAACTAGCCGGGTACCGTCGCTTCGCTCCGGAACCCTTGTGTATATAGCATACAAAAAAAAAAAAATAGCAAATTAATATCGAGATCGGAAAATATGCGAGTTCCCAGCCCGGATAACTGTGGCCTTCTCCGGATAACTCATATTACACACACTTCACACATTTCATGGTCATTTTAAAGCGAAAATATAAATCCTTCTTATTCCCTATCCCGTGGGAATTTCGAAAAATCCGGCCTTATTCCTTGTCTGCATCATAAAGGGAACCTCTGTGCAAAATTTCAGCTTTCTAGGTCCAAGGGTTTGGGCTGGGCGTTGATGAGTCAGTGAATGAGTCAGGACTTTTCTTTTTATATAGGTAGATGATTCAAGAAACCTAATATTTTTATCTGTTGTAGGTCATACAATCTCTTCCAGTGTGAAAAGTTTGGATGAGAATTTGATATACTATTTGGATATTCTTTTATTATTATTATTATGGTAATATACAATAAATTCTGTAATTAGGAAAATATATTCAAATTCTGTAGATAGGAAAATATAAAAACATAGAAAATTGTATCATTAGCTCCGATAGGAGGATGATAAAAACAAGGAGAAATGAATTTGCATAATATATAGACCATATAGCATAAGCTTTAATATTGTTTTATTGTTCTTCTTACTCTAAACCTGTTTTATTCAGTGTTGACTGATGATTTATCTTGAGAATGTAGTTGCATTAACAATAAAAGAATTCTTTAGTGTATTTAAAACACATTGAAACAATGGAAGTTGCATGTATCTTGATATACTGGATATTTTTGCAGTTTTTTTTTTTTTTTTGAGAAACAAAATAAGTTAATCATTACCACAGAAATCAGCAATTAAATATTAATTTAACCTGTTTAAAATCTGATTACAAACACGTTATCCTTCAATAGTCTGATGTGTTATGATATAAAAAAGATGCAGACAGACAGAATTACGCGTATGTGGTTTTTGGATGATCATGGTTTTTATTCCATTATTTTTGGCAATACTTTCAGCGAAGATTCCATGTATGACTTGGTTGAATATGATAGGATGCGGAAAGCTCACTTGAACGACGAGACCTATTGTTTGCGGAAGAGTTCTGGGAAGTTTCATCTAAAGAAGATGATCGTCTTCGTATTTGCCAAGGTTCATCTAAAGAAATAGAATAAATAAATCACAGAAAGAATTTTAAAAACAGTTTACCTTCTTTGTTAGCAATATACCATTTCTCTGGCAATTTTGTACATAAGAGCTTATTCAAATTGTCATGGGACAATTTAGGGAAGCCATAACTTTGAAAGTTTATCAAATCATTTGCCTTCTAAAATGAAAGTTAAAACATAAAGTTATTCAACATAAAGATGCTGTAATTTTATAATAGTTACTGTAAATAAAATCTCTTATTATTAAGATCTTTCAAAATAAAAGAGGAAGAAATTTTAAACATATGCAATTGCATCACAACAAAACATAAATTCTCATTAATATTCACTGAGTTGGTTTTAGTATTGTCAATACTAGGAATCCAATACGGCCTGTTTCCAGTTTCCTATCTATTATTATCAGTTGGATTCGTCCATTGTCTAAAGCTTAGTGAATTCAGAAGACATATAACCAAAACGTAATTGAACAAAACAGCACCCGCTAATACTAAAAACAGCTCTGTGAATCTATTTATGTGCATTTTTGTTTGTATTGTGATAGTTATTATGATTTACACACGTTAAATTTGTTGTTATACACTGCCTGACAGAGAAAATGCCACACCATGAAGATGTGAATGCAGTGCAAATTGCAGAGTGGATGTGCATGTGTAAATTATGCAAATGATTAAATTTTCTGGCCAATCACAGAACCGCGCGCATTATAATAAACAGACAACCAGCTTGTGAAGCCTTCATTCAAGACGTCGTCCCAGCTGCGAGAAATGAGTGTTCCTATGTCTGGAGAACCAACAAGGAGTGTTAATGCCTTTAAGACACTGTCGTATGCAATTTCGTCAAATGGATGTATTCACGAGAGGTTTCATTGTAGTTGGTCCTTGCGCCGTATAGAGGAAGAAATGATACCACAACTATTGGTCACATTTGGAGACAGTGGTCCCAGAAAGGAAATGTGAACCGTCATAGGGGGACCGGACATCAGAGCACACACATCGTGCAGTAGCACACCCACAATCGGTGACATTTGTACAGGGAATTTTGGATAATCCGATATCAACACGGATAGTGTTGCACCGATTGGCTGCGGCAGGTTTGTTGTCCAGCCATCCATTGCGAAGGCTACCCTTGACAGCGAGCCATCATCGTCATCGCTTAAAATGGTGTGGCACCAGAGCTGCATCGGAATGAAGATGAACCGTGGATTGAGATCAACACCACATCGTCTGCGATAGCCAGGGCATTATCCTTACATTCATCAAATCGATTCCACGCCGGGTACAGCAATGTATCGCCCAAAATGGAGGTCCCACTTCTTATTGTCCATTCTGTATTTTAGGCCACTGGAGCCTTGTCTGTATTTGAAAATTAAATCATTTATTCTGCACCTGTTTGACTATCTATGCATTCAGTTTGGTCTGTTTTTGAGCATTCCTTCATGATGTGACATTTTCTCTATCAGGCAGTGTATATATGCAATTGCTACACCTGTGGTACTCAATCTCTTCATGAAACATCTGTACTAACAAATGTAGATCGTAACCTATGTAATATAACTGGAATATTACTAATATTAAGCAAAGACAACAACATTTAAATTGAAAGCGAAGAAATCCTATGTATTTAAAAAAAAACAATCAAGATTAAATCAGTAAATAAGAAACATAAAATTTAAGAACTCAGAAACTCTAAATGTGGACGTAATTTAATTGCAAGAATGAGGAGATGGATTGTTTGAAGATTATCACAACAATTAGATTGTATTGAATGTACTTGTACTTAATATATATCTATATTTATTAATCACTGTAACAAATGAAAACATATAATATTAAAAAGGAATTCCATATGTAAAATCTATATGCAAGATTATTCAAAACATAAGGAAACTAAAAGAATAATTTTAAGGAAGTTACGGAGTGTGCATATACGAAGGACATATAAACAAGATATTTATTGATAGGGCACTATTTTGCACAGCTTGAAATATGCTTAAGTTGGGGTGGTAAAATGTTGTAGTGAAAATATTCTTGATTTAGATCATACAATCAATAATAGGATATATACAGGGGGTTTCAGAATTACCTCCAGGATTTTGGAGGTCTTTAGCTAACAGACAGATTCGCCCACAAGACGAGAGCGTGTCAGTAAAAAGAATAAATAGTCAAGTTTTCTTTTGTCACATGCCGTGGCTTAGTTACCTGTTCTCCACTAAGAGGCATTAGTGGGGAAACATGACGTTTTCAGGCGAACAGGAATCATTTTGTGTTTTGCAACTCACTAAAACTGAGTAAGAGTGCAACGTGGTTTTAGAACCACTGACAGATAAATCTATAATAGAGTGGTATAGGAAATTCAAGGAAACTGGCTGTTTGTGTGCTGGAAAACATATAGGCAGGCCAGGGCCATCACCTGTGACTGTGGACCGTGTACGAAAATTCTTTATCAGGAGTTCTCAAAACTCAAAGTGTCACACAAACCGAAAATTACAAATGTTGCACGTGACTGTTTAGAGCATCCTACATAAAAGACTTGCCGACAAACCATACCGGTTGCAGCTGCTTCAGGCTCTCAATAATGTAGATAACAATCTCCATCATTTAAGAACATCTATAGGGGTAGGCAGATAATGCTGTGTTCAGTGATGAGGCATGCTTCCATCTTTCTGGCAAGATCTATTGCCATAATGTGCGTATTTGGGGCAAGGAAAATTCACATGCAACAGTCCAACACATTCTTGATTCCCCAAGGTTAATGTGTTTTGTGCAATTTCCTCTCGGAAAGTGTATGGATCATTTTGCTCTGTTGAGAAAAGTGTTAATGGTTTTGTTTACGTAGACATGTTACGGGTTACGGCTATTGTATCAGTTACATGAGGATAGTGACAATTTCATTTTGTAACAGGACAGAGCTCTTCCACATTTTCATTTGAATGTTCGCCATCACCTCAATAATACTTTACCTCACCAGTGGATTGGACGTACGTCTAACAAAAACTCCGCACTTATTGGTTGTTCTCCCAGGTCACCCGACCTCACTTCATGTGACTTCACTGCCATGCTCTTGTCCCTGTGGACTGAGTTTGTCAGTGAGCTACAGACTTCTGAAATCCATACTTAGAGGAAGGTTAAGTAAAGCAGCAATTGTATCCTAATAAGTAGTAAAAGATTAATCAAAAATGGAAAGTTTAACCATTTTTGTATTTGTTTTGAAAGTTAATGAAAAGATATTTTTACCTTTGATATGATTATGCCTTGAATAACTGACTTGATTGGAAAGATCAGAATGGATGTTGTTATCAAAGATAAATCTACTTGGCTGAGGCATTGTGTCAAGTGCTGACTGAAGAGCTGTAAACAAAAACAACATTTTAAACTAACTCATTACAGGATTGACTCTATCAAATACTCAAATTTTAAGCATTACACTATGTATCTACCAACTTGAATGAATATGAATCAAATGAAAACAATATGCATGAATGAATATTTTTACATTAATTCAGGAAAAAAATGAATTCAAGAACAGTAATAATTCCTTAGGATTATGAAGCCATTTTATTTTCAAAGTATTGGGTTGGTCAAAAAGTTCCTTCGGTTTTTAAGCAAAAATAAAAGACACATTTTTCATTTTACCAATAATTTTATTGAACAACGTCTTCAACGATTTGTTCCACTACCTTCTGCCATCTTTCAGGCAACTTCATAATTCCATTTTCCCACAACTTTTTATCTTTTTGAGCAAAATAATGTTCCAGGTGCCTTTGGTGTTTTACAGGAATTGTATTTTTTCTATTAAGAGAAATTTGTAAAGAACGAAATAAATGGAAATCCGAAGGTGCAATGTCCGGTGAATAGGGCGGATGAATCAGAACTTCCCAGCCAAGCTGTAACAGTTTTTGCCTGGTCGTCAAAGAGATATGCGGTCTTGCGAGTTTATTTTCCTCCATCTTCAATATTAAATTGGTGGCACAAAATTAACCAATTTTGATCAGTTTTGGTTTTAAATGCACGCTGATATGACAGCTGTCACAATACAATCTAACAAAGATGTCGAATGAAGACACCTAAGAGCTACTAGAGTCAACTTAGGTAAAAAACTTTTTGGCCAACCCAATACTTGCTGACAGCTTGGATGCTGGATTTACAAATCAGCACAATGCAGAAATATTATAAGGCCCTTAAAAAACCGAATTAAGGGGAAAATAATATGAAAGCATACGTCAGAGTAATTATAGAGAAGAATTATTCAGACAAGAAAGATTTATGTTTTATCATCTGCCTTCCTTATTCCGGTTTAGCCAAACTTTAGTCATAAATATGTATACAAAAGGTGTTTCATCTGGAGATGAGAGACAATTGGTTCAGATAGTTAATAATATAAATCATTGTAGCTTATTAAGCTACAATGATTTCCAAATTGTTCTAAGTAAGTATATAAAATGCTGGTTGAACAAAAAATTTAATATCTTTTAAATATTATTTAACATTTTTAAAAATGTTAAAAGAAAAATGCATTTTATATTATTAACATTTAAAAGTCAATATTCTGTAATGTAGTATTTTTTTGTCTCAAAACCTTTCTGTCCTGTGTCACTTGGTCTCCTAAAAATGCAATATGGCCACAGTTATTTATATCTTTGAATATGTCTAGCAAATACTTTGAATACTTTGCAGCTTTGGAACTGTTTTATTTTTTTTTTTCGTTTTTTTCCCTAGATAAAAATAAAAATATCAGTTTTGCTCATTTCTCAAAAAAAAAAAAAAAATGAAACAAAACAAAGCACGGTTAGGCATTGGAAATTTAACTATATTTCATACTATTATTAACAATAAAATAATGATTACCATTAATTGCCCAATTACCACTTTAATAAATTATTTAAACCCTCTAAACTCGTTTTATGAGTTCAGCCAGAAATAGTTGGGATTAAAAACAAATCTGTTTAGCATTAAACTTTTTAATTAGAAAATTAAGTATTTATGAAACGTTTCTGTGACTAATATATGTTGTGCTTAAATTTAACGATAAAATACATCACTTTCTGAACACACAAAATAACCAATTAAGACATTCATTTTTAGAAACTTATTTTTTTTTATTTAAATTATTTATTATAATATTAATTTTTATTTTGCTCAGTTAAAAGAATTAATGATTTTTGTATTCTAAACCTAATTATTACAAAAATGTATGTTGAAGTACACAATTTAACATGTGTAAAATTGTGTACTTCAATTCAAGGGCGAATATAAGGGGAGGAGCCCGAGGACGCCCGGGCCCCCTCCGAAATAATGAATATAAAGAAAAAAATAAGTATCGTAATCCGAATTATTTTAATGAATCATGCATTTACACAATAATGAATTCAGCATTCAGTGCAAATTACCCTCTGAATATGAGCAGCAAAACTGATATAAAGTATCATGGGGTGTCTACTTAGCCTAAGCTTACATTAATCTTGGCCCCCCACCCCCCCAAAAAAAATATATTCTATATTCGCCACTGCTTCAATTATTGGCCAAACATTTTTTTCAAAAATGTATATTGCTTATGTAATAATCTGTTTATTTTTCTTTTATTTTTCAAATATTAGCTAATATCAGTATTAATTCAATAAATAAATCATCTTTATAATAGTATATTAAGAAGTAAACTTCAATATCTACATATAACCAATTCTTCTGTATTGTGACAATATTTCGACAAATATAATATTTGCTGATCTTCTTCAGGCTAGGAAGCTCGAATAAACGTCCTGCCTATCTTCTAAATTTCATAAATTCAATATTATAATAATAAATGATCAAGGATGATTTTTGCTTTTAATTTACGTTTAAGCCACTACCAGTGCTCACTTTTGAAACAGAAATGCTAGACTACACCTAGTGGTGTATTCAATGAGCCAATCAGACTTAAGCCCTCAAAAATTTTCTCCATTCTCAAATGTATTACAATTACAATTCTCTGAAAATAAGAAATTTAAGAAATGCAAGGAGGTAACTCACACACATACTGAAGATTAAAATGATTTAATAAAAAGGCACTATCGATTTCGGTTACAAACTCGTAAGCTTTTTCATGTAGATTGAAATACATAAAAAACTCCAACTTAAATACAATAAAAGATGAAATGTAAATTAGCTGTGGACGTGACGCAGAGCAGGGTCAATGGAAGTCAGCTGTGTATAGATGAAGAAATTTTTGTTTATGGATTTTTAGCGACTTATTGGGAGCTATTGTGATAGAGCCCCCATCCCCATGTTCGAGGTATTTGTCATTGTTTTCATTGGATTTCCTCTATTATCTTAAATGTTAGAAATGCAAACATCTCACATCAGTTGGCAGCTATAGCTGGATGTTTAAGGTCTCGGACTCATATGCTGTTGTTGGTTCGAATCCGTATATCTACTTTTTAGCGGCCCCTAGGTTACAGCTTGCCTGTAAAACATGGGGAACCGCTCTTGCTTTTATGCTTGCTGGATGTCACACTCTGTCGTGGCCAAACGGTTAGAGATATTAGAATGAAATCTTCACCATTGCGTTCATCAAAAAATAGGTGACCACGTCCAAAAAATCAGACCTCTAGGATCACTCCCTGACCGGATGTGGGAGGGTCAAAAGTCGGTGCTTCAATACGTTTTTCTTTTATCATATCTCAGCAACCGTTTGTTTGGCAAAAACGTGACCAACACTAATGTGTTCAGAAGGGTCGATACTGGGGGGACGTCTATCGCCGTTTTCCTCTTTATCGGAAGCGACCACTTTTGACCTTCAACTTCCGGTTTGCTCCATTAGTAAGCGTCCATTAGGTTCATTGTAAACGCTGGTTAGGTTCACTCTACTTTTGTTTTTAAAATTGTGCATATTTATGGGATCGCTTTGCTTTTGACACTGTCTAAAAGCATTAATTATCTTGTTTTGTTCGTTTTCTCTTAATCTTTTTTTCTCAATGTCCGTGTGGGGTTTGTTCGTTTTTTTCTGATTTTTCCTAACTTTTTTAATTTTTTTTTCTAACTTTTTTTTATTTTTCCTTACATTAATGTACTTTCGTTTTATTTTATTATTTTTAATTATTAATTAATATTTATTATGGGTCACCCTTAAATTTATGCTTTAGCACAAGATTATACTCACTTGTTCCATTTAATTTATAATATTTGGAATGACAAGATACTAGGAGCAATTTAGTAGATTATATTTCCCAAAACAAAACCCTAATTCAACATTGCCAGTAAGATTCAGCTGGTACAAATGGAGAGAACCAAATTTTGTATGTGACTGTGATATTATTTTATAAATAACATAAACTATACTTACAGTTCATTGGAGCACATGATGGCCTTTTAGGGAATTTATTTTTTGGATTGTCTTTTGAAAACATGACTGACGGAAGTGGATAAAGGAATTTTTTCACTCCATCTATAAATAAAACGAAAGAAACATTTTGATTTTTATTTATTTGAATATTTCTACACTAAATAGATAACTAAAAAATAATTCTTTAGTTAAAAATTAATAATTAATTAATAAAGAATTTCTAAAAAACTATCCTAGCATTTACAAAGCGATGCTCAAATTAAAACTTGGGGTACAAAATGAAGAAAGAGTCAAATTTCTTCCAAATATGGAAGTGTGCTGCACTATAGAAGCATTCGTCTTACTGATTAAAGTTTCCAAAGTCAAATCAGAGGATTTGTGCAATAGACCAACGAGTTATTGCAGTAACATTATTGAAAGTGGTCCCAGCCGTTCTTCTTCACAAAGTACCTTTGAAATTATGAAGGGCATTATCATCATATCACCACTGGAGAAAAGGGTCTCGGCAATTCCTCTATTTAGCACAATCATTTGCAAGACTGTTCAGTTCAGTCCATGACTTTCTGACCCTCATCCTTTCGTTTTCGACATTCCTCCCCCAAATTGTCTTAGGTCTTCCCGCGTTTCCTAGTAGCATGTGGATGCCATTTTAAAGCCTCCCTTACAATTCAATTGTGTTTTCTGAGGGAATGCCATATTTATTTCCACTTTCTGCACTTAATTTGGATATTAATAGTTTTTCGTGTGTTCTTTGTCAGAGTTATTTATAATACAACAATGAAAGTTGGCACAGCTTCATAATTTTATCAGTTACCATCCAAGTTTCAAATCCATAGAGGAGAACTGCCTTCACATTTCTCCAAAGAATCCATAACTTAGTGTAAATAGGCATCACAAGCTCTCTATAGAGGATAGAATTGAAGAAACAAAGCATTCACTTTTCCAATATGGCTCTTTACATTTGATCCTTTGACTTTGAAATTATGCTACCCCTAGGTACTGGAAGTTTGTCTCTCAATCTCAAGTTTTAGCTCTCGGGTTAAATTGCTATTAATTCACAATTCGTTTGTTTTTATTGCTGTTTATTTTAAGTCCAGCCTTCTTTACTTCATATTGTAATATTAATACTATTGATGAAAACTGAGAAATGAGGCAAATGTCATCTGCAAACTCAAGATCTTCCAATCGCTGCACAAGAAATATTGTGAGGGATAGCAAACATTCTTGTCTCGCACCTGCATTAACACTAAAAAGGTTCAGTTAGTAGCACTTTGTGCAATCCTACATTTGAAACTATCCTACGTATGTCTGATTTAGAATTTTTACTGAATTCCATAAGTTATCAAAGTTGACAAATACTTTACTCAGCACCAATAGTGAAGTAATTCCTTTACAATTTTTTCTTGGTTAGATGAAAGGCAACACATCACCAAATAATAGACTTTGAGAAGGGTGCGATGTTTTCTCTCAAATAAGGCAGAAACTTGGATGAATAAAGATGTGTGATAAGATAAGCACAGGAAGGCATAACCTTGCGCATGCGCACAAATCCGTTAAGATCTGACTGGAGCTTCTAGGACGGAAAGGGAAGATTAACTATATGACTTCATATGGATTGTTAATGATTGTAGAACAACAAATGAAAATATCCAAACTTTTCCAAGTCCACGTATTACTGAGGAAATTATTGTTAACCATTCACTGGAAGCCAACTTGTGTTCTAGAGTCCACTATACCCCAACACTGATACAAAAAAAGACTCACCTCATGCAGAGAATGACTGCAGTGAATATGTGAGTAGCACTACTAAATCTTCAGTAATGACTTGAAGTGATAGTTGCAACCCTATCAGAAGAACTGGAAAAATGAGTCTAATGAGAGTCAATGCTGAAAAACATATCTTCTCAACACCAGATAGAATGGTTCAAGTAGGAACCATTACGCAGTGTGTATAATAGAAGAAATCCAATTAGAGTTTTTGGAGGCAAAATGGATGCTTGCAAATATCCTAATCAGGTGAATGGGATCATTACAATTCTATAATTATTCCATTCATTTTCAAACATCAAAGATTTGAGCACAGTATTAATCAAGCCAATAAGGCTCACTTTACATGGGAGCGCTTCACAAGGTTGCAAATAAATTGACCAACTACGTTCCTAGAATGAAACTCCATTACACATGTATAGGACCTGATTAAGAGAAATCAGGACAATCCTTACAATGCCAGACCATTGCAACACTTATTCAGATCTAATAAACAAAGAACAAGATTTATAAAGATAACTAATTGACTCTCTACCATGAGATATTCAGCAGCGTTATTTTCATTGTGGAAATAGTATGCATTTTTTAATAAATGACAATGGTTTATTCCAAATTACAGCAAACTTAGTCATTTGTTCAATAGACAAAATCATTACAAATTGCACCAATTCAGTCTGAATCTTTTTCATTTTCAATGTTCAGTATACTTTGTGACAAAAAAGTCGAAGCACAATGAAGGAAGCTTCCAATTTGAATGAGACACAATAATTGTCTTCTCATTAGAAATGCAAATGATTAAAGTTTAATTGACAAGATATGTCACCATCACCATTCACTCAATGGATATGCTCATCTTGTGGGTTGTATAAAGGTCTTGAGAATAAACTAGTCACATTTTGTTTCATATCACTTCACCATCAGACGCATCAGTAATGCCTTAGTGAAGAACTCAAAAAGCCTATGAGCAGGCTGGATAGTCCCATGCAACGATTCCAATACCTCGTCGACTTACATGTCACATAGCCACTGTTATTCGGGCAAAGGGAGGAGCTACATATTATTAGGTTAAAAGTTAAAGGGTCGCCACAACAGGCCTATGCAGGCCCAAGGGCTCGCGGGAGGTAAGGCTCCCAGCGTTTCATGACCAATGGGAGTAGATTGAGGTCGGGAGGTCAACTCGACGCCCGCCCGCCTTTAACTCCCGGGAAAGATACCCGGAACACATTTTACAGAAGGTTGGGTAGGCCCTAGGACGCGTTTGGAGGAGAATGGAGCGTGGAAGAATCCCCGCCCTCCGCCGAGGCCGGGAATCGAACCCGTTACCTCCAACCCGCAGCCAAACGCCCTTACCCACTCGGCTACCGAGCCCACACATATTATTAGGTGGGTGTCTCTCATTTTTTGGCACTTCAGTTTAAATGTTTGTTTTATCATTTTCATGATTTAAAAAACAAAAACAAAACAAACAAACAAACAAACAACAAACAAAAATAATAAAGAAATTTAAGAAATAATATTTTAAGGAAACTAGGCTTAAGTTTTTTCAGGAACAATTTTTTTTTTTTTTTTTTTTTTGCAAAATAGAAAAAACAAGATTGCAAAATTATGTGGTTATATTTAAAATAACCTTTAGGATGGAACACCTTTCCTCTGAACGATTCCAAAATAAGCAAAGAAAACAACTGTTCAATAAATAACCTAGACCTCTTTAGAAATAATTAGGATTGATGTCACGATAAAAAGAAACACAATCAGTAAAATGCAAAAACAGAATTTCCAGTCTAAGCTACACATTGATTGATGAGACCAGGTAGAAAAAAAAGAAACATTTAACTCTTAAGCATTAAAGATCAACAGATGATGTCCAGTCTGTTTATGAAAGTCCAGTCTGTTTATTATTGTTATAGTAAAAAGACTTGATTTTTTTTAGCATGAACGTGACTTGGAAACTGATTTGTGATATTAAATTACAGCATTTATAAGACTTCAATAATATCAACTTAAAATCCAGTAAGCAAAAGAAACAGAAAATAATATTTTGTTCAAAACATATTTAACATGAACCATTGGAAAATGGTGGCAATATGCTTGGATTCAGGTAAAAAATTAAACAAGGTACTGTTGGAGGGACAACTATAGAATTTCTTCATGGCATATTACAATAAAAAGGAAAGGTTATTCATTCACTTATACTGATGGTCTTGGCCCGTCAAGCTCTTTATCAACTGGTCCGACTTTTACTAAACTCAATAGGTATTTTCAAATGCCTTTTTGAGTCGAGCTGATACTCTGGGACGGCCGTTTTGAGCTTTTTAGGCTCTCATCAACCAGAGCTAATCAGCCAGTGCAAGACTCAAAAGGCGTACGAGGGGAGGTATTATGAATACAAGATGGAGACAGTGACCCCTCAAAAACTAAAAGCAAGAAAATAAAAAACAAGAACAAAATGTGGAATCCAAATCCTTGGACAGCAATCAGGCTGCCACAAAAGGAATTTGACCACAAATAGGTATTTTCTTCATAAAAATCTAAAATTTTCAGCTCTACAGATGAATGATTTTGATCACAGACGGTCAATGAACAAACGTTTTGTGAACCCTATCTCCTAATCTACCGATTGGATCTGTACCAAAAACAATAGAGCTCTTTCTGGTAAATTCATATATCTACTTCTAAAATTTCAGTTTCCTAAGATAAGTAGTTTTTAAGTTATCGCGATCATGGACGGACGGACAGACATATTTTGATTTAAAATTGCATTTGAAATTTTTTTATTAATCTTTTTTTGTTTCTGATGCCTATTAAATCTACGTCTATCCACCTTGAACGAACTGTCATGAGGATAAAAAAAATATGGTAGAAGAAAAACATTCTTTCCTTAGTACAGTAAAACCTCGTTAAGTCTCACTCAAGGGACCGAACATTTTTGACGACTTAAGCGGAGTGGGCATTTTTGAAAAAAAAAACAAAACACTGAAATATAATATTTTTATGAATTGCTGTAGGATTCGGTGAGAAAAACAAGATTTTCAGAAATCAATACATGCAAAAGAATGGGTGGAAAACAAAAAAACACATTTTATACTTACCACATTTTATTTTCTTTTACTGGCATTAAAATAATCCAACAGTGTTGATTGATGAATGTGCTGATTACTGGTAACAATTCGAAACACTTTGTAATGAAATGGAACTCCAACTTTTGTGCACATAGTTAATCGTATCTAAAACCGAAACTTCTAGCTTTTCGTTCCTATCCAAGGCTTTTATCATGTCCTTTACAAGCATTTTTTTGTACTTTCGTTTAAAGTCAAGAATTATCCCTTGATCTAAAGGCTGAAGAAGTGCAGTTACGTTTGGAGGAAGAAAAACATTTTCGATCGCTTTTAAATTTTCGGGGCTTACTCTCTATGAAATAAAATCACACTCAGTAGCGGTCAAGAAAAACGTCTATTCTTGACAAGAGTCGCAGCGAGAAGTGTGTAATTTCCCAAGTGAATTTCCAACGTGAAAATTCCCCGTAAAGGCTAGGCTTTCTTAGAGTGACGGGGCGGGGCTGAAAAGAAAGCAGGCAAAATTGCGAATAAAGATGCTTTTCGCCATTTTTGAGGGTGACGAGTTATCCGGAGTAGAATTAAATTTGGTGACCAGTAAAAGAGGGTTATTTTACATTATTGTCTATGAGATCTTGTCGGGACCAAAAGAAAACGACGACTTAAGCGGAGTGACGACTTATCCGGGTGACGACTTAACGAGATTTTACTGTAATTTAAAAATGCCGAAAAAGTTAAACGGAATAAATGTAGACTTTTTATTTCATTTTGGAAGGAATTAAAGCCTTTTGTTAGTAATTAAACTCAAAAAGAGGTAATCACCATTACTGATTATGGAAATCTTCTTTCAAATGAATAAAAAACAAAAACAAACGGTGGATCTACTAAATTACCTCCAGTTTTGTTACGGAATGAATTAAAGATTATGTCTGATTAAACATAAAAAGAATCCTTCAATCTAAAAATGACATATAGATAAACTCTACTTTATTCAGATATATATGGTTATGGTTTATTTAGCACTATAATATTAATAAAACCAGTAATAAAGTTTAATTATTTGAAAATAACAATTTCTTTTATCTCTTCAGAATTCTGTTAATTTCTGACGAGTGATGATGATAATGAAACACATTGTATCGGGAGGATCACCAGATGTAAAAATGTAGGCACTTTATTATAAAGGTGCTTGTAAGCAAATTCCATCTCCTATAACGACACGATCAAAAGAAAAGATTAAAATTGATACAAGATACATCCTCTTCTTATCATTGCTATATTTCGCAGTTTTATTTCTTTTAACTGCTTCATCAGGCCTTTTAACATACATAGAAAAAACTCCTCGTAAAGCATAATAAAGAATCTTTAAAGAAATATTAATTTCTTTAATAACATTCCTGTATACAGGAATGTTAATCATTTTTAGTATTTATCTACATATTATGTTTAAATATTAAAAGATTAAATGCTAAGCTGGCAATGTTTTTTGGGCAAAAATCTATTTTATGTAATAGAATTGTACATTATACTCCATCTGGGAATTGTTGCGATGGAGGGAATAAGCCAAAAGGTTCTATGTGCACTTTTGATAAATTTTAGTTCTGTGTGCTAAACGGTTTATTTTGGCGACTTCTGTTGTGTGCCAGAAGATTTTGTTTGAAAAACTAGTTCTAGCTTGTCAGCTGATTGTTCCAAAAAGGTTCAATTTTTACTTCTTTTACTTCTTTCAGCTTTCTCTTTGCCGGAAAGTTCTATGGGCAAAAATTAGGCAAAACGCACATAGAACCTTTTGGCTTGAGACCCTCCATATGTAAAACTATTTTTTTTTTTTAGCTAATCATCTGCGATTCCAGTAAAAATTTTGTAATGGCGTCTGCATGAAATTATCATCCATTACGGATTACATAGAAGGTGTGTGTGTGTGTATGATCGCTATTTTTTTTTATTTATTATTTATTTATTTATTTGTGATGCTGGATGAACAAAAATAAAAAAAAAAAAAAAAAAAATCTTTTATCATAAAATTTTTAATAATGTGAGTTGTAACAATTACTATGATGCGTTAAACAATGCGCAAAAACTCGTCACACTAATTCAGTAATACTCCAATCATCCACTATTGTCCTCAAAATGAAAGATGACCGGCGGAAGTTTGAACTGCGCAGCCCTTCCGGTAGCTGATCAATTATGTTTTTCTGTCACAATAGACGACGTCGTCTGTTTTCACTGAGAAAGACATGTTGATAACGCCAAATTAAAACTTCTCTCGACTATTTAGCGCTATTTCAATACCAGTTGCTAACAATAAGTATTTATATAAATAAATAAATATATATTATTTATAAATACAATGCTCTTTTGCAAAGTAACAAGCCTTTACCGTAATGGCGGCGTCCTGTCATAACATTAGACGGAAGTGCCTGACCAGACTAATCGATCATACATGCGCAGATCTCACAAAAACAGGGCGGCCATCTCTCATTTGGAGGACAATAGTCAGGAAATGCCACATTACTGTTAGAGAAGATGTTAATTTACGACTATATCTGAATTATAAGTAATTTTCTATATAATCTTCCGTCACAATGGATTTTTATTTTCTTTCCTGTTTGTCTCCTTTTTCCCTTTGGTCTTTGTTAAATCTGGACTTGTACAATAGGTCCTTCCGGCCTCACTACTAGTAATGTATATGGCCCTTAATGCAGAATAGAAGAGAACGTTCTTAATGAAAAAATAAATAAAAGTGTCATCCTTTTATTTATAAATAAATAAATAAATAAATAAATAAAGGTTAAACCAGCTGAATGATCTGCGGTACGGTCTGAATTCTTGAAGATGACATTGACAGAGTTTTAAATAATGATTTCTCTGACTCGGTATCTGTTTTTCTTTTTCACTTTTAGTCTACGACCAATGTATTCTGTCTGACTGCATTCATTGAAGAATCGTGTGTTGTGAATTGACAGACAATGACAGTTGTTTTCATCTTCCTTCAAGTGTCTATCAAAAAGGACAAAGTTACAGCCCCTTCTTTTATGGCTAAAACGGTGCTACCTTCGAGTTCATGGCAAAATCGAAATGAATGTGATTTATATGTGACACGCAGACATGAGAAATATAAAAAAATAACTAAATGCATAAATAAAAAGTGGGAAATAAGGTCTTCATGGCAATATAGATTTGGTTTCTGAAACATATGCTTGAATAGATTGAAATAAAATCCTGATTCATATTTAAAAACTACAATGGACATCTATAGCAGCAATAATTAGGAATTTCGGATTCTATTGATGTCATTAAAGGTCTTCTGACAGAAATCCCGTAACTGATTCCTTAACCTGTTGATGATTAAAAAAAATCCATTACCCTTATTACAATATGGGATGGCACGACTTTTTTTTTTTTTTTTAATCAGGACAGTGCCAACTAATTTTGTTAAAAAATAATCGAACTTTATCATTTTAGTTACTTAGATTATAAAACTACAGTAACTGCCTCTCTTCCAAATTCGGGGAACACTCTTATTAATTACCCAATGAAATACCGTATACTCATTTTTATTTCCTTAACGATATGAATATATAATATTTAATTTAATGTTGTAAAAGGCTAACAATTGTTCAACAACATGCAGATTCAAGGATCACAAAAGGTTTTAATTTAAGCTATCGGATAATAAATGTAAAGGCCCCGATTTCTGACTGACTAATCTATCTATTAAAGCAGTATTCATGTTAACTGTTGAGTGTATACATCATTTCGTTGATATTTATTTTAATTAGCAACAAACTAGACTGCTGCCCGTCGAGGTTGTGATAGCGACCAAAATCGATAGCTATTACATTTGTCCTGTCCGTCCACCCCTAATAACACCCGAACGAAAGGTCAGATCGACAAACGAATTTCACCATCGTGTTCAGAGGCCCAAAGACTGTAGGAATGGGGTATTTTCAGGGGCCAACTCCCAAAATTCGCGATATTTGGCATTTGTTTTCATTGAATTTCCGCTATTAGCTTAAATGTCAGAATTGCAGCAATTTTATTTGAGTTGTCAGCTATAGCGTGATCGGTAAGTTCTCGGACTGATGTCCAAAATGTTGTCGGTTCGAATCCGTGTATTTTTTTTTCTTTTCTTCTTCTCTTAATCTTTTTCTCTATATCCTAGTGGGGTTTTTTTTTCCTTGTTTTCTTATCGTTCTTTTTTTTCCTAACTTTTTTTTAATATTTTTCCTTTCGTTAATATACTAACTTTTTTTATTATTATTATTTTAAAATTTTGTTATTATGGGTCGTCCTTAAATTTATGCTTTAGTACAAAATTATATTCACTTCTTATATTCTACTCATAGTAGAATGGGAATTTTACTTCCCACGATTAGCTACTCGCATTGTATCATGGGAGCCTAAAGAATAGATTTATCTTTTAACACCAGATGGCCTCAGCTATCAGCTGTGAAATTGGGTGTGTCGGTTAAGGAGCCCTAGATCAGTTTTGGCGCCTTTCTGCTATTTTAGATTAATATTTATAAATTGATTTAGATGTCTCCAGTGAAGATGCAATTTATTTAGTTGCATTCACTATAGTTAAAATAAAATTTTAATCGAATCCACAGACCATAAATTAACTTGACGCTTGACGCCATTCAAGAAATGTCAATATATCTAAATATCATAACTATCCTTGTTCATTCAGCTCTGATGATACAAAATTATTTAGGTCAAGGAATATTTAGGTCTAATATGTATTGGAAACCGAGAATTGGGTCTGTGTCCTTCCCTTTTATTGTGTCCATTGCTTCAATGCTTTGTATTGGATAAATGATAAAACTTAGTCAGGTATTGTAAACAATAACTAAAAAAACTTGGAATATCAAACAATAGGTCATTGTGAAAATCTAAAACAAAAATGTTTTATGAGTTATTTATTTGAAGTTACTAAATAAGTTTAAAAGCTTCTATAGCAAGTCGTAAAGAATAAGACTTAACTTTTTATTTAAGTAAATTAAATCATTAAAAACAAATATACGAGTTTGAAGAAATTAAAAAACAAACAAAAACAAAAAAAAGTTACTGGATATTTTTGAATCGAAATAAGTACATATATATTACAAGAAGAATTTCACAATTACTGTGTGTTTAGACGGACTTTAAAGCTACTTCTAAATGATTCCATATAGGATGAAAATAAAATTTTGATTTTGAAGAATAATTAAAAAAATGTTAAAACTCAGTGAAAACATTATAACGTAACATTATACTTACAACAAAAACAGTAAACTTAAAATTCTCCATATTTCAGCAGTTTATCAAATAAAATAACCAATGAGATATTAATTGAAACGACGATATCTTCGATATACAGGGTGTTTCGGAAAATGTAGTCAAAGCGAAGAGATAGGGGTTCCAAAGGCCATTTTGAGTCGAAAGTGTTCTATGATATTTTGTTGTACGGGCCGTAGTTTTAGAGTTAGGAAATGAATGCTTTGGGAATGGTCCCTAATCAAAGAAAGCTCAGTTCACATTAGAAAGTGTAAGTAAGTAAGGTAAAGGTTAATTACAAAAAGCAATCCGGATAACAAATTTCATGACTGAAAACAGGCATGATAATTAAACCTTTACCTTATTTACTTACACTTCCTAATGTGAACTGAGCTTTCTTTGATTAAGAACAATTCCCAAAGCATTCCTTTCCTAACTCTAAAACTACGCCCTACAAAATGTCATAGAATCTGTATTATTTACTTATAACCTTTGGAACCCGCATCTCTTCGCTTTGTCTACCATTTCCGAAACACCCTGTGTAACTCAGTCGGCTACACATCAAGCTATTGTTTTTGTGGTTGATTGTGTGATGAATGTTAGCTTTCCTGGTACTCCGTAACAATATCTTTCGTGTAGTTTATTTAGAACATAACTTTTTTTCAATAGGTCTATAGAACTATGTCACATCTTTTATGTCACAGTGACGAAATAGAAGAAACGTTTACATTTACTATAATCTTGCATGAACTGTAATCAACCTATTCATAGATGTTAACGTCCTAAATCAGATAGGACATTGTCGTCAAATCAGACAGTCTCCATATGGGTGTGAGTGTTTCTAATAAATTTTCAACTGCTGGATTCTTCTTGCTTTAGCACAAAATTATATTCATTTGTTATTATTATTATTATTAAATTAAAAGTTTTTTAAGTATATAGTCAGCAGATATTACAATTTCGAAGTAAATATAGTTCATTTGTCAACGTATCTTTCCAGAACTTTAGTTAATTCTCGTTCGTCTTGACAGCAACGGAAAACAGATACAGGAAAGCCCTGCAGTGAAGCTCCACAAAGGGTTGCTTTCAGTATTAAAAGAAAACGATTCTTCTTACACTATTCATTCGTTCAAATTGAGATGGTGGATTTTTCTGTTTTCAGCCCCCACATTGTAAGCGTTGTTGAAAAACCAAAAAATAAGTGTTGAAGTTTTTTGTCTATATCTGTAATTCCCTTTTAATCGGAGGGGAAAATGAATTAGAATAAAAAGAAAAAAAGTTTTAGAATGTAATTTTAAGGTAAAAATAAAACTATTCATTTGCCTATAAATCAAAATAATTTAAAACTATTTAACCTAGGAACCTGAAAACTTAGTGGTAAGTTTAAATTACGAAATGCAAGATTCTCATTGGAGATTGAAGGCCTAAAAACCACAAAAGATGCCTGAGAAGTCAAAACATGATAATTGAAAACCTTATTTATTTATTTTTAATTAACTCAAATGTTAGCAATCAAATTTAACGTGCATTGAGGATATATAACAAGAAAAAGGCATAAAAAACGCACACAATTGAAGGTTCACTGAGCTATTTTTAGATTTTTCGTACCGGGAATCCAAGACGGAACCGTTTTGAGATTCCTATCTCTCATCGGTTGGGTTCGCCCAGTACTCAATAGCTCAGTGGAACCAAAAGAAACATAAACAAAGGACAAATAAACAAAACAATGACCCTTAAGTTAAAAAAAACATCAAAATATAAATTAAGAATAAAAATATAATAATCAAATTTTAATGATAAAGAATTTCATTATCAATTTTTTTAATCTGAGGATTTTTTAGCTAAAAGCCACCAAAACGCATTGTAATTAACAAATATTATCATGATAAGCCAACGATTAATTATCCTATAATGTTCAACTTGTAGTCTTACTCTCCATTGAATATTCTGAATTCATTTCGTCACAAATTGAAATAAAAATTGGTAAAAAAAAAAAAAAAAAAAACTGCATGCACTCTTCCCATGAGGGGTTTGGGAAGTTAGCCACATAAAATTTTCTTTACAAAGTTCTTCAAAGAATGTCCGTTAAATATCATTTCAGAAAGTTGGTTTTAAAAATAAGCAGATATTGTAATAATAATACATATAACTGCCCAAATTTGTTACTCTATCCCAATTATAATAATAAAAAACTATATTACAATTACCGATATTTTCTTTACTGACAAATTACTTATTAGTAATATCTTATTATTAAATAGCCGCGCTGGTGTGGTCGAGCGGTCTCAGGCGTCGGTCTGTCGTGAGATCAACGTGCCAGCGCCCGGGTTCAAATCCCGGTAGCGAGCATGGATGTTTTAAAAATTTCCTTTCCTGTGTTGTAGCCTCTTCTTCACTTTCTCTTCGGTCTGATGTCATTCCTTAATGGCGTCCTGGGGAAGGCCACGGGAAACCACCCCAGTATCTTTCCCTTGTAATTCTAGGGAGTCTGCTAGGGGTTCGCCGTCTTGGGAACACTAGCGCTCCCTGGAGCACGGATGCTTCGGCAACGAAGCTCGCACTTCGGTGCGAACCGACCACACACATTATTAAATAATTTCTCTAATAGAAAATGAAATTTACTTTCTTTAAATTTAAATAACCTACAGTTTATCGATTCCGACCTCGGCGGAGGGCGGGGATTTTTCCACGCTCCTTTCTCCTCTAAACGGATCCTAGGGTCTACCCAGCCCTCTATAAAATGGGTACCGGGTTTCTTTCCCGGGAGTTAAAGGCGGGCGGGCGTCGGGCTGACCCCCCCCCCCGGCCTCAACTTAGTCCCGTTGGTCGAACTGCGGGAGCCTGACCTCCCACGATCCCACAGGCCTGTCTTGGCCTATCAAAAAGAGCACTTTAACTTTAACTTTAAAAAAAAATAAATATTTTGAATCAAACCATAGACTACACATTAACCTCTCACGAAATATCAAAACTCTGCACAAATTTTAATGGGGGAAAGGGAGCAACACGACAAATCTTTATCGTCTATGAACGTATGTCCGCTTCACGACAACCTTCGGTGCTAGAGGGCGCTATTTAGCGAAGCTGCAATCGGCTAGAGAGAGGATATGGAACACCACGATAACCTAAATGCTTGAAAACAAGTGTGAACATCGTATTTATTCAAAGAAGATACTCAAAGTTGCGGCCGACAACAGCAATGCGTGCGTGAAGCCTCGAAGCATTGATTGATATTTTGAAAGATTCCCGGACTTTCGAGAATAGTTACAGCGGCGACAGAGATTCTTGCGATAAGGTCTTCATCTGAGTCAATGGGAGTCTCGTACACAAGGTTCTTCATGTTTCCGCAGAGGAAGAATCGATACATGTTAAATCGGGCGATCTTGGTGGCCAGGCAATAGCGTCCTCTAGCACCGAAGGTTGCCGTCAGCGGACATGTATTCACAGACGAAAAAGGTTTGTCTTGGTGCTCCCTATCATTAAAATCGGTAGTGTGTGTTTTGATACACCCTGAATATCTAAAGATGTTGTGTTTCTGGTTTGTTGACATTTAATTAAATTCCTTTACCATAAGAGGTGATTTGTCATAAGAGGTGATGACGTATTATAACAAGCAGAGAACTAAAAACGAATTGTTTCCTTTTCTTGGGGCTGTAATTGAATGTTAACTGAATAATGCATTGAAGGCTAGTGTTATAAGTAAATCCTGCCAACAGAGCAATCAGTTTCCGATTTCAAAGATTTTGAATCTTTATAAAAGTTTGGCAAAAAAAACCCAAAAAAAGTTAAACTGGATTAGCAAATGATAATGGACTTTTTCCATGAATTCAGTCCACCTGTTTAATACGTTTTAACGTTTTGTTTGTTTCCAAATCTCAAATTTCGTACTTTGACGTGAAGATAGTGTAACATGATTCAAGAGTGTAGGAAGACAACCAACACAACTCTAAATATATTTCTTTTTTGGCTTCGGAGAACCTGAAAGCTTAATCTAAGCGACCAACGAAATTCTAAATTATTTTCCTATTTACTATTAAATGTTATTTAATAGTGAATATACTTAAAACTAGTCAGTTGCCTTGATGTTCGTGGGTATCTCAGTTCCATAAGTGAAAACCAATGATCTTAACGATTTTCTTGTTATTTTCATAGAGTAGGTGGGCAAAGTATTTTCCCTCGCATTATAGAAGTCACTTTCTTTGACCTGTTTCTTTTACAAAAATAAAAGCTTAGAAGTATCTCTAAGATTTGAATCCACATATTTCCCTTCTAGCGTAAACTGACAATGGGATATCAAACCTATTGCAAAATGTAAGTTTATTTTTGAAATTATGATTTACAGGGGTTGGAGACAGAAATCGAATAGAGGTGTTACAATTTGTAGAAAGTAAATAATTGTAAAGAAAAAAAAAACGAAATGGGTTTTAAAACATTAACATAAACTAAAAAATAAATAAATTTAATAAATATGAAATGATACGTGTATTGTCTATTAAATATGATATGTCATGTTGTATGCTTACATTTTAATTAGTTACAATTCTTTGTTCGACTCCATTCTTTTTGTAACAGACCATATACAGTGTGGCCAGGAAGTTTCCGTACCTCTTAATTGGTAGTCATATATTCAGAAAATATTTACACTTTATGTGTCCAATGCGTTTGTGTGTTCGCCACCATGCTGTACACACAAGTTCATACGCCGCCACGTCCTACTTGACATTTTTTGGAACATGTCCGGTGTGATGGTTCTAAATGCGTCCTTAACTGCATTGCTCAATTCTTCATTTGTAGCATAACGACGTTCTGACACTTAGGCCTAGATGATTCCCCACAATGAATTTTCAGGCGTCGTGAGGTCAGGACTTCGTGGTGGCCTATTTCAATGGAGCTGGTGATGCTGGATTACCGCGACCAATCCAGCGTCCTGGAAAATGTTCATGAAGAAACCCGCGCACAGTAATAGCGAAGTGAATCCAGTCCTGCTGTAACCATACGCGTTCCATGATACCCGCGTCTTCAAACTGTGGGATTAACCATGTTTGTAAGATGTGCAAATAAGTTTCGCCATTAACATGACAATCAAAAAAATATGGTCCAAACAAATGATGTGATGTCATTACGTGAGGTGGATTCCTCTCCAACTCCAGTGGGTAATGAGGGTTCTCTTTTGCCCAAAAGACAACATTGTTCAACTGCGATAAATCGCACATTCATCTGAAAACAGCACCTCTGCACGGGACACTACATTAGGGAATTGTGCTTTGTTAGCACGGCATGTTGTTATGCGCTGACCCCGGTCTCCATCCGATAACTCGTTGACGAATGTCGGACGAAACAGTCTGACTTTTACACACGAACACCTGCATTCTAGTGTAAAATTTTGAAATAACATTCAATACTAAATATTTATATTTATTACTATAAAACAGAAGGTTGGGAACTTCCCGGCCACACTGTAAAGTTTAAGTATTTATTTAATATTTTATTAAAGCTAAAAATAAGTGTCGATTTGAAGGCACAGAGTATGTACGAATTTTATTCTTAATCACGAAATTCCACGAAAACAAGGTACTTTAAACAAGAATTTAGAGAGAATAATCGTTATAAAATCATTTCCTTATTAAGTATTCACCAAAACTGATATGATCCTTAATGTTATGGCGATGCTAAATATATGGTTTCCAATAATTTTTCAAATATTTTTTTTTAATTATTAGTTGTATTTAATTTTGTGTGTGTCCACTTGGTTAATTGTGGGTATCAGATTATTACTTATATGGAGTAAGATCCTCTATATTAGAAAGTTGCTGGAAGTTAACGATACTTAAATACATATTCTTTCTGAAATAATAACATTTGAAACTATTTTTTTAGTTTAGAAGATATCTAATGGTTAATGTAATTCAAAGTGTTTATTATTCACGTCTATTAATATTACATCATCATTTAACGTATGTAGTTTCCGATGTTTAATACAAGACGGTGGCGCCCCCAATATAGCCATAGCGGTAGATAACAGAACTACTGAACAAAAACTAGCCAACGTTTCGCTGTCAGAATTCTACTTAGGTTACTGTAATGATAAGGAATCAAGATGTTAATAATTACAAAAAGAAATAAAATCTCCAATTAAAATACTTTAACGAAAGACTAATGTTACTACAATTTACAACTGAATCGAATATCACAAAATATCGAAGTTCCAATTCCTTGAAAATTAATCATGACTTTGTTTATTTAGGTATATATTTAAAAAATATACATAGTTAATATTCACTTAATCTGATATTCGTTTAGCTTTGTAAAATAACGATAAAAATAAAATTCGAAATTCTGCAAAATTTATTTAAAATTAACTTTTATTCAAATATAAAACAACCTTCTACGGAGCTGCCATTTTTCCCACCATTAAATTGTTAAAAAAGAGCGCCGTAATAAAAGAAATTCTAAATTATTTTACTGTAGCGTCTTTCTAAATGTAAAAAAAAAATAGATAAATAAAATGCAGATATTCACACTTTTGGTTAAATATTAATAAAAATATAATTTTAATTACACGGTTTTATTTTTTCACAATCTTTTTCGTTTTTGTTTGTTTCGAAACATCAAAAAATTTGAAAAATGATAATCGAAGATTTACGAATTTAGCAAGCAGGGTTTCTTTTTTGAATTAAATATATTTTAAACAGTTATTTCCATGGTGATCTTATGAATGGAGAAATTCATAACTCACGGAAACAAGTAATCAATTTAGTAACTTTATGTAGCAGATTTGCAATATTTGCCCTTTTTTTTAACTCAATGAAGACAGTCCACGTGTCGCCTATTAAGAATTTTGAAATATAATACTCGGAACGTTAAAATTTTTATTTAAATTGAGCTTATTGATCTGACTGGTGACTAGTTGCATAGGTTATAAAAACCTTGAAAAATCTACAATAAAATTAAATTTAAATTCAAATACAACCTAGATTAAGTTTGACAAAAAAAGAGATGAGATTTTTAATTCATCTCAAGGGTATTAAGATGTTCACAGCAAAGTAAAATTTGCAATCAACTAATTGATAATAATTGACAGTAAAAGAAATCGATGGTGACCGGAGATCCCACTACACTGTTTCCATGGTAACCAAGGCAACAGCATCACAACATCGTCCATCATTAAAAAGATAACATCCTGGACTGGACAGAACCATCACAAATAAAATAGAACGGTAGGAAGTAAATCACAAAACTCTGTTCTAGAGCAGTATTGTACTTTCCCGCCTTGAAAACAGTGAAAAAAAGTTACATAACGCGCAGCCGCAGTCCAGCCCAGTTTTATCCCTTTGAAAACAGGAGTAGTTTTTCTTTTGACTGAAATTACCTTGAATGAGTAAGACTGAAAACGCAATTTCTATTTTTTAGTTTTTGTATAAATTGCTGTAATTAAGATTATTAATTCTAATAAAGCAGCCGAAAAAAAAGATCTAAAATTTAATTTTACTTCAATAAGTTCACTTGAGAGTCTTAACATTAGATTCTTTTTTTTTTTTAAATATAACTTTGTAACTAAGTTAATTTTTTTAACTATCAAACTTTACAAGAAGCTTCCTAAAAAAGGATTTGTTAGGAAATTATCTTATATGAAATGATCAGGAAATACTGTTTTGTTTGTTTAGAAGATATGTAATAAGTTTACTACGATTATTTTTATACTTTTTTTTAGAAATAAATTAACTAAAAAAAAAACAAAATAAAATGTGAATAGTCATTTACCATTTTGCTTGATTATATTTTTACAAATTCTTCTTTTATTTTGTAATATGAAAAATTTAAAATAAAATAAAAATTTCTGAAGATGTTAACTTAATAATTAAAAATCATATCTAATTTAATAATCATATAAAAAAATATAATCATTAAAATATATTTTGAAAAAGATTATGAAATAAGATTTAGGTATTTGCTAATGTTAATTTATACAAAAGTCGTAATTTTTTTACTAATTTTTGTTGAAATTAACTAACGATTGCGAATTTAAGCAAAAAGAGATGTAAAAGAAAGTTTCTAGAAGGTGACAAACCATTTATATTAATGGTAATCAAACTGTTCTTTCCGTTGTTTATTTTAAATTTCTTGAGACCACCATACTTTTCTTTCTACAGTATTGAGCAAAACAAAGAGTAGCGAAACATTCCTCATCCCCACGCGAAAATAGGGCGGGTCCGAACGTCGCATCTATTTGAATAGAAACTGTAAACAACTGGTATTAGGTTGTGAATCAGTGGAGGGAGTAACGGTTCTGAGCACAGAAGAAAAGGAAATTATAGTCGAATATTACATCCGTTCATACGGTCTACGACAAAATGATGGATCTAGACTTGTATATGTGAAGGAGCGAATTTAGCTCCGGGAACACGCCCCAAGTGGCAGTGTGATTCTTGGAGTCATCCAAAAATTCCGACGGACAGGTAGTGTGTTGATACAGCGTAAAGGGTGCACGGGACGGACACGAACCGTACAATCATGATCTTCTCTTAAAACAGGTGCTTACCTGTCACACAGCTGTGGCGGTGCAGGTCGCTTCTTCATGGCCGTGTCATCTCAAGATAGAACATTTGCAGGAACTGTAGGAACTACGGACCCACCATAATGGCGAACATTTAGAACATACTGTATACAACATGGATGGATAATGCTAAGTTATCCCATAGTATGTAACTGATATTTAATTATATTTACAGCTCCCACTCTTGGTTTCTATCTTTCACTAATGTTGTTTTGCCCAATATTGTATTGGTTCGCTTTAATAATGAATTTATTGTTAGAATGATGGAAGAAAACCGTCAATGTTAGGCACCAAACATGAACTCAAGTAGTTTAAAACGGACATTGGTGGTTTAATATCATTCCTTAAGAAAATAGTGAAACAAGGCTTAACTTTTACAACAGTTAGTCTAAAGTAAATAAATCTTGATGTTATCGATTTATTTTCGTAATGTATAAATAAATCCACAAAACAAATTTCCTGAAACCCAATAAAATCCTATCCCTTGACTTGTTCTCGTTGGCTTTGATAAAAGAGAAAATCAATTATGAGCCGGAGCTATTTACATTTATGGAGCTATTTCACTGTCATGAATAAGTCTCAAACATTCTCTGAAACCAAAACACAACAATAATATTGCATTTTACATTCGAAAAGAAATATTATAAGTAATCCTGGAAATACGCATGTTATTTTAATGACAATTCATATTGTATTTTGACTATCAGAACACTTTTTATGGTTATGGTACCATTACAAGCACTGACGACAGTTTAGCTCCACGGACAAGATGGATTTTAAATGGAAAAGAATGATTGGATAATGGAAAGGTCCAAGCGTCACAGCTTCCTTTTCCAATCCAATGTAAATGCTTAAAAACATTAAAACACATACACAGGTAAATTTTAAATGTAATCTTACTGCAATGTATAATTCTCTCATTATTAATAATTTTTTAAGAAATGTATATATTTAATAAAATACAAGTTTTTTTATTTATTTGGCACAGTAGTCTCCTGCGATCACGCTATTCAATACGATAACTTCATCCTACGATCAGATCACGGCTGTTGTCTTTTAGAGTGCATGACAATTTTCCTTTGCTTCATTTTTCCTTTCAATTTGATATGGAGAATGTATATAGACAAGGAAATTAACGTGCGTTAGTACATTTTTACAGTAAAATAAAACAAAGAACGCACATAACTAAACAAAACAAAACACAAATTCACTGAGC
>JAFIDM010000005.1:20543612-20559343 GCA_023159025.1 Thereuonema tuberculata | reverse complement strand
ATTAGTTAAAGTAGGGATAAAAGGAAAAATGTTAAGAATTATAAAAAAACATTTATGAGGATACTGGAATAATTGTGGGAAATAATTAAAAAGGGAGGGAGATATCTATTACAAAAGGAGTAAGGCAAGGATGCAGTTTGAGCCCTATTTTATTTTCAGTGTTAATAAATAATTTGGAATTAAAGTTAAGAGAAGAGGGATGGGGAGGTATCAAATTAAAAAATGGGAGAATATTTAGTCTTTTGTACGCAGATGATTTGGTTATATTGGCAGAAACACAAGTAGAACTTAGCCGAATGATTAAAGCTTTACAAGAATTTGTGAATGAATATTATTTAAACATTAACTTGGAGAAAACAAAAATTATTATTTTCAGAAATGGTGGTAAGAGAGCTAAATTAGAAAAATGGACATGGAATAATGAAGAGATAGAAATAACAAATAAGTATCAATATTTAGCCAAGTGGTTTACATCACAAAATAATAATAAAGTAAACATAAAATATAGAAAAGATAAAGGAATAGCAGCCACTTGGGAATTAATAAAAATAATCAAAAGAGCAAAAATAAACGATTGGAAAAAAATAAAATATATGTTTAATAGCATGGTTAAAAGTGTCATTTGTTAACGCATGGAAATAGATGGGTGGAAAGTTAAAAAGGAGTTGGAAAACATACAATACTTATTTATTAAATTATATTTTAATATGGAAAAAACTGTACCAAGTTATATCATTGAAAATGAATTAGGCATGTATCCATTGAGAATAGATTGTATTAAAGAGCTACAGATTATATAATAAAAGTTGTAAAACATAACGAAGAAAGATTACCAAACCTAATTTTAGAAAATATGATAGATGATGCAAAGTCAGGGAACAAATGTAATTATATAAAGATGATTGAAGAAATATTTAATGAAGCAGGATTGGGTATAGAATTAGATAAGATAATGGATTGTAATTATTGGATTGATTGTAAAAAAATAATTATTCAAAAATTGATTGAGGTAAATATGCAATGTAATTATAATAAAATACAGAAATCAAATTTTAACAATTATTACTGTAATTTAGAAGTACAAATTGAAGGGGCCAGTTATTTATATAAGAACACGACCCACTCCTATTGGAGAGAAATATACATTAAAATTAGATGTGGTAACATTTGGAACTCGAGTAAATATTGGTTAATTAGAGAAGAAAGAGGTTGCAGGTTAGGCTGCAATAATTTAGAAAACTGGAATCATGTAATTTTCGATTGTGAAAAAATGAAGGAGGAAAGAAAAGTGTTAGAAACTGAAAAAATTTCCAATAGGAGTGGATGGTGGATTATTCAGTTAAATCAAAACAGAATTAACATTAATTTATGTAAATACATTAAATTGTTTCTTGAGAAAATAGAAAAGGCAGAATAAAAAAAAAAGATTTGTAAGATAATTTTTATTTTTAAGTTATTCATAAATGAAATGGAAGAACATTTTCAAATACATAATATGTTTTTTGGAAATAATTGTATGATAATTGGAGATATGAATATAGATTTATTTAAATTTAATGTAAAATTATATTTAGAAACTTTAGCTTATCAAGGATTTAAAAATTGTTTATATGGCATTACAAGATATGGAAAAACTTCTACAAAAACTACAAAAACTAATATTGATCATATCTTTCTGAATGATTTACATAGAATTTATAAAAGTTTTATTATAAAAGAAAATATTTCAGATCACTTTTTAACATCTTTAAGTTTAAATTTAGATAGCATACATAATATAAACAGTACCTATAAAAAATTAAAATATGTAAGAAAAAAATATAAAAACATTGATTACTGTTTATTAGAAAAGAATTTGCAGGGTTTATTAGAAAGAATTCATAATACACAAATTGAAGATCCAAATATTCTATATAATAATATTTTAAGTGAATTTAATAAATTTAATAACTTATTACACAAATGAATGTGTAATTTCTAATTATAATTCAGGAGTTTCTTATAGTAAAAAACACTATGAGAGACAGAATAAAGGTGATCGAATACATAAAGAATGGATAATTAAAGAATTAATTGAAGAAATAAAAATAAGAGACAAATTATTTAAAAAATATAAAAACAATAAAAGTAATGAGCAATATTATAATAATTATAAGAATTTAAGAAATATACTAACATCAAAAATAATAAAAGCAAAAAATAATTATTATTATAATAAATTTAAAAATGATGTAAATAACCCAAAAATTTGTTGGGAAAAAATAAATGCTTTATTAGAAAGAAAAAAAGGTAATAAACATAAAACTGAAAAAGAAAATGAAATAAATAGGTTTGCATAAGAAATAGAAGATAAAAACAAATTTAAAACACTTGCAGAAAAATTTTGTAATTATTATCATAAAATAAGTAATAATTTTAATATAAATTGTAAAGAGAATTTATTACAAGATATAAATATTTCATATTTAATAAATACAATTGTAATTGATGTACCAAATGATGAAGATATAATAAATATAATAAATGGGATGAAAAATAAAAAATCAATTGCACATGATCAAATATCTATTTCTGATATCAAAGAGAAAAAGGAACTTTTTGCTAATTTGATAGCATTAATGATAGAATTAATTCTCAATAAAGAAATCTATCCAAATAATTTAAAAATATCAAAAATTGTTCCAATATTCAAAAATAATGCTTTTAATGATTGTAAAAATTATAGACCTATTGCTGTGTCATCAACTATAAATAAAATAATAGAAAAATTTTTTACTAAAAAATTACAAGAATTTTTAAAAATATTTAATGTAATTAATGAAAATCAATATGCTTATCAACAAACTAAAAGTACAACTAAATTATTAGAAAAATTTTGTGGGCATATTAATAAAAATTTAAATAAAAATCATTTTGTACTATTAATAACTATTGACTTAAGTAAAGCTTTTGATCTGATAGATCATAATTTGCTTTTGATTAAATTGAAAAAATATGGAATAAGAGGTAAAATATTTAATATTATGAAAAATTATCTAGAAAATAGAAAGATTTATGTGCAAATAAACAAAATATTAAGTAAAAGGAAAACAATTAATATTGGAGTGCCACAAGGATCCAATTTAGGGCCAATTTTATTTATAATTTTTTTAAATGATCCTTTTTATGTTTTAAAAGATTGTTATATATATGTATATGCTGATGATATAATAATATATACATCAGGTTTAAATTTGGAGAATTTGAATAAAACTTTACAGGATAATTTTAATATTTTACAAAAATGGCTTCATGATAATAAACTTGTTCTTAATAATGAAAAAACAAAAGGAATATTAATAAAACCCAAAAAGAAAATAGTAGATAAAAAAATTACATTCATAATACATTCACATGACTGTTTACATGAAAATAGTACAAAATGTATTTCTTGTACTGAAGTTGATATAATAAATAATTTTAAATATTTAGGTATAATTATAAATGATTTTTTTACATGGGATAACTACTTAAATATTTTATATAAAAAACTAAATGTAACCATATATATATTTTATTATATAAAAAATATTCTTCCACTTAATATAAAAATTTTAATTTATTTTGCAATTTTTGATTCTTTAATAAATTATGGAGTTAATATATGGGCAAATGTAGGAAATATACATTTGGAAAATTTAAAAAATCTACAAACCAAAGTTTTAAAGTTGATATTTCCTAAAAACATTTGGAATAATATTAATAAAAGGAAACAAATATTACTAAAATACAATATATTATATCCTAAGCAAAAATTTATATATAATATAATAATAAGGAATTTTTATAGTGTTGTTAAATTAAAAGATGAAAGTATAAAAGAAAATTATAATTTGAGAAATAAAAATAGAATAAAACTTGATTATCCTTATATCTATAATGAATATGGTATAAGAAATTTAAATTATATAATTGAGAAAACCTTTAATGATGTAAATTGGAATGTTTTTAAAGATTGTAAAAGAATTTCCATTGTAAAAAATAATGTAAAAAGTTGGATATTAGATAATATTAATTAATAATTTGTTAATTTTATGTTGTGCGAATTTGTTGATATTTTTGTTTCAAATTGTTTGAGGAAGTTGATTTTGTAATTTTTATAAATTTTATTTAAATGTAATTTTTTTAATATAATTATTATGTATTAAAATAAATACAGCACCTGTTGATAGGAATTTATATTCCTAACGGGACTGAAATGTAATTTAAAATAAGTAAGAAATAAAAAAAAAAAAAAAAAAAAAATATTATGTTTGTATGTTTCAAACCTTGGGTTTCCCCAGCAAAAACAATATGGCGGGTCAAGGACCAAAGCACATACTGCCAACTGTAAAGACGTGTGCGAGAATGATTAGGGATGTGTGGTTGTGTCCATAAATTTCCTAACTATGCGTGTAGTGTTGAGTACCACAGCCTTCTGCAGTTGTGTATAAGTGTTTTTGTGAAGTCCTAGTGTGCTGAGACTGTGGTGCAATGTGTGAGGCACCAGACCAATGGCAGACAGAATAATGGGTACAACATGTACTCGATCCTGCCTCCACTGCTTCTGGAGCTCGTGTGCTAGATCAGTGTATTTACTGATCTTGTCTGCGTGAGTTTTCTGCATATTCTTGCTGATAGGCACTGCAATATCAATTAGATAGGTCTGTTTGTTGACCTTATCAACAAGTGTGATGTCTGGTCTGTTGTGATGTAAGGTTTTGTCTGTGTGAATGGGGCGGTCCCAGTATAGTTTATATGAGGGTGACTAATACGCTTTGTGGTATGTACTTGTACATACTCTTAATAAGTGAATGTTTGTGTGTTAGTTGTTGATGAACGATCGACGCTACCTGATTGTGTCGGTGGAGGTAGTCTGTTTGAGAGAGAAGGGGACAGCCTGATATTACGTGGTCGATCGTCTCATGCGTAGTGTGGCATTTCCTGCATTTGTCGTCATGTGTGTTTGCATCGTGTAGAATGTGTTTCTTGTAGTTGCGTGTGGAGATGACTTGGTCCTGTATTGCGATCATGAACCCTTCGGTCTCCCCAAACAGCTCACCACTCGTCAGCCATCTGTTCGACGCTTCCATATCGACATGAGGCTGGCTGAGTTCGTGATGATGTCTGCCATGGAGTTCCTTACGAGCCCATGATTCACGCAGCTGCTGAGTGTGGGTGGCAGGGGTGGTGAGTGTTGGAGAAGAGTTTTCGAGGTTCAGGGGTGTGAGGTGTGTGTCAGCCTTGACAATGGCTGAGTGAAGTGAGGAGTCTTCTGCTCTTTGGTGGAAATGTTCCCTAAGTGTTTGTACTTGTTTTCGTGTAGGGTGATGAAGTTGATGAGTCCTCGGCCTCCCTCCTTGCGGGGAAGAGTCATCGTTTCCGTAGCGGACTTGGGGTGGTGCATGTTGTGTTTCGTGAATGTAGTGCGTGTTGCGCGTTGTAGTGCTTCGAGTTCGGTGTTTGTCCATGGAATTATGCCGAACGAATATGTTAGTATGGGAACGGCAAAAGTGTTGATAGCTTTAATTTTATTTCTGGCGTTGAGTTGTGTTTTGAGGATTTTGTGAACTCGAGCAAGGTATGTGTTCTTCAGTGCATTTTTGATGTTTGCGTTGTCAATGACGCGCGCTTGCTGGAAGCCCAGGTACTTGTAGGTCTCTCCCTGTTCCATGGATTGGATGGCCAAACCATGTTATTATTATTATTGTTGTCATTATTATTATTAATATTAGTATTTTTCTTTTTCGTTTATATAATTATTAAAAAACAATAGTATTGAAAATGTAACACTAATCGAATCACACTTGTAAAGGGATTACACCCACATCAAGGATAATAAAATTATTATAAATTATTATTATTATAATATCATTTAAAGTCATGCTTTGATAGAATATATATATAAATACTGTATAGGTAAACTTCTGTCTTATAATGTCATCTTCATTCTTATTTTTTGTTATATATTCCGAATTTGTTTTAATATGTAAGTATTAAATGGTAGAATCCCACTGATTGAAGAAAAAACAATTATGTAAGAAAATAATAATTTTATTATATCAGTTGACCATCTACACATTTTATTAAAGCATAAAATATAAATATTTGTTAATATAAACAACATAAAAAAATAGAATCTCAAAATAATACTAACAATAATATTATAGTAAAAACGCCCCGTGGAAGGCCTAGAAATACGCTTATTGGGCTGCTAAAGAGAGAAGCTAGTTGTGCAAACTACGTTGAAATGAAAGGAAAAGCCTAAAATCGCGAGAGTTCGAGAGCGATTATTATCATGGGGTAGAAGTATCGTAAAATTGGAACACCCAGAGACAGTAAAAACAAACAATTTTTAATACTTTTATCTTTATTGCCTAACGAATCTGTCATTATTTTCATGTTGGTGTTTCAAATTTATGGCTTTAGCTTTTGGCATTTGCGTACATTTATATAACAACAAGTAAATTATACAATATATTTGGTAAAAGATTATCAAATTTTAGTTCGATTATATGATAAATATCAACGTATTAATATTTGTAATTCTTAAAGTGTTATAAAGTGTTAATGATACATAAAATAAATAAAAAAGTTAAAAGACAAAAGGCTGGTTTCGTAGGGTTGTTTGATTTTCGGACACTTTATGTTAGACAAAAAGCGACCATAGACCGGACCTATCTCTAAAGTTATAGAGTTCCCAAAAATGTATGAGTCATGTCTATCCGACTTACAGTTTGGGCTGAAGGGATGATGGACAAAATGAAATAAGACCTTCCTCGCTTTACATTTTCATTTACGGAATCACTAATAAAAGATTTATTTAGAAAAAGATTATTATATTTTTTTATACGTTCTGCTTTAATAAAGGCCGTTTTATTCTTTGAGATGCATTTAAAAATATTTTACGTGCCCTAAAATCGATAAATTAAAAAGTGTCACCGACGCACATGTCTTCAAATAAAAACAAAAATATGAAGGAATTAAAAACTGTTTTAACTGTTTTAATTCCTTCATGTTTTGGTTTTTATTTTAAGACGTGCGTCGGCGACACTTTTTAAATTCTTTTAGATGCACATATACGAATTTTAAGGAGAATCTAAAAAAATAATAATCTAGGTTGGTGTTTTTTTCTGATTTTGCAAAAGCACATTTGGAAGAATGGCGAATAATGTATGTCTTTTTGTTCCTTCAGATACTGCACCTCGTTCACGAAGTGTAGGAGAAGTACGACTTCTTCGTCGAGGGACTTATCCCTCGCATATCGTTGGAATGGGTAAGTTATTTTAAAAGCTCTACAGGTCTAGTAATTACAAGAAGTTGTTTGACTAAGTTTATTATTTAAATACTTAATAATTATTTTCCTATAATTAGTTTACTCGTCATTATAAATACGATTCTAAAACGAAATTCAATCAAAAATATTCTTATTCTTCAATTGTATTCTATTATTTCGTCTCTTATAGCAACAGGAATCGTTTTTTGACTGAGCAATGTTTATGAATTGGAAAGAAACATTACTTATTTATTTCAATTATGTTACTGATATAGTGTTTTTCATAAATGTTTTACAATACATGAAAAAAAAAAAAAGAAATAAAGAAAGAAAGAATCAATAATTTAAATTTAATATAAAGGAACCTTCTTTTGTAGCTTTTAAAACTAGGAAAACAATCGAAATACGGTTAGCACAGTAATCCCTCGTTTATCGCGGTTAATGGAGAGCTATACCCCCCCCGATAGGTGAAAATCCCGGGAGGTGGGTTGGCCCCCCTCCCCCCCCCTAGGAATTTTCGTATGTATGTGTGGGTACCAGAATGTTTAAAATATGTAAATTTATCAGGGGCATATATAAAGGGGGGGGGCCTAGGGGACCCGGGCCCTCCCCGAAATAATGAAAATATGTCCTTCCAACTTTTTTTTTTTTTTTTTTTGGTTGAACAGATAGGTTTCCATCGTTTTTTTTTTTTTTGGTTGAACAGGTAGGTTTCCATGGGGTGTCTACTTAATTATATTAATCTTGGCCCCCCCCCCCGAAAATATATTCTATATACGCCACTGATATTTATACTTTATGTACAGTATACACACACACACACACACACATATATATATATATACAGTGCAACTTGGATAATTCGAAGCTGAAGGGACCACTACAAAACTTCGAATTATCCAAGACTTCGAATTAAACAAGTTACATCTTTTAACTTTAATTTCAGGTCTACTGAATGCTTGAAAAGATTATTCTGTCAATAAGTAAATATTTATTCAGAAAGATCATGGTATGAAAGACTTAAACACTATATGTATGTCAACAAAATAAGATTTATATTACGTAAGCTACAGTACATATTACATGCAATTATAGTTTTTCAAAATTATAGTTTTTCAAAAAATTTTGCAATGTCTGATTGTTTTGTAGAATTCTGTCGCTTAAGATTAGCAAAATCATCAAGTATAAACTTCACTTACGTTGGTTTGTCCTTCAATGTACCGACGAAATTCGGCGCTATCCCGTACTCGTTGGCGATTTGGCATTTCTTCTTCATACCCTTTTCCACCTCGCGAATGACAGCGACCTTTTCAGCGAACGTTAAATTCTTGTACACGCGTGGTTTACTGAAAGACACTGACAGCAGGAAGCTCGAACGGCGTCTGAAGCGTCACGTGTCGAACGGTGGCGGGAGGGGATTTCAGTTGTCACGTGTTGAATTCAGTGGCGGATTTCCGCATAGGCGCAGGAGGCGCGCGCCACGGGCCTCATAAATCAAGGGGGCCTCAAAATTTAGCTCTCAAAATAAAAACAAATTATTTTATTTTGGTTGTAAAAGCAAGATTTCCTTTTTTTTTTTGGTTGTAAAAGCAAGCCTAGGGGGCCCCACCAGTCAGCCTAGGGGCCCCATCCACCCAAGAAGTATTTCCTTTTTTTTTTGGTTGTGGAATAACGGAACTCCCGCCCCGGGCCCCCAAAGGCGTTGGTACGCCACTGTGTAGGGGTAGTGAAAATATTTAGAGGGGGCCTCAAAATTGAATTGCGCCTAGGGCCTCTGAAGTGCTAAATCCGCCACTGGTTGAATTTCTTAACAATGAAACGCCGAAAAGTCGTTATGGTTCGAATTTTTTTATAAAAAACTTCGCATTAAGGAAGTTGAACTTTGAATTATCCACGATTTTTTTAACATTGATTTACTAAGAAATTCAAGGGACTAAGAGAAATCTTCGAATTAACCACGATTTCGAATTAAAGACGTTCGAATTATCCAAGTTGCACTGTATATATATATATATAAAACCTTGATAAAACCTTAATATTATACATGCACTCACTCACTCCCACTCGTAGAGGGTTGAGGTTCACTCGGATGCTCTTCTTCTGGAGTCGCTGACGGTGTAGCTGGGGTTTTTACCTTGGAGAAAAACCCGCGATGCACTGAAGTCGCGAGACTTGAAGCGCGAAATAGCGAGGGATCACTGTATACTTCTACAATATCACAAGTGTTTTATGCAGTGGTGTAGTCGTACAATAAAAATATTAATTAGGGCGCTTCTTCGCAAAAGATTTATTATTATTATTATTATTATTATTATTATTATTATTATTATTATGTTTCTATTCTTGGGTTTCCTCAGTAAAGACAACATGGAGGGTCAAGGACCAAAGCACATGTTGCCAAGCGTAAAAAAAAACGATTGCAAGGAGGGTTAGGGATGTTAGGGATTGTGGTTGTGTCTATAAATTTCCTAACTATGTGTGTTGTGATGAGTACCACAGCCTTCTGGAGTTATACATAAGTGTTTTATTAAGTCCTAGTGCGCCGAGACTGTGGTGCAATGTGTGAGGCACCAGACCAGTGGCGGACAGGACGATGGGTACAGCACGTACTCGGTCCTGCCTCCACTACTTCTGGAGCTCGTGTGGTAGGTCGGTGTATTTACTGATCTTGTCTGCGTGAGTTTTCTACATGTTGTTGCTGATAGGCACTGCAATATCAATGAGATAGATCTGTTTGTTGACCTTATCAACAAGTGTGATGTCAGGTCTGTTGTGATGTATGGTTTTGTCTGTGTAAATTGAGCGGTCCTAGTACAGCTTATGTAAGGGTGACTCTAATACGCTTTGTGATGTGTATCTGTAGTTCTTAATAAGTGAATGTTATGTGCTAGCTGTTGAGTGACGATTCTACGCTACCTGATTGTGTCGGTGGAGGTAGTCTGTTTGGGAGAGAAGGGGACAGCCTGATATTATGTGGTCGATCGTCTCATGTGTAGTGTGGCATTTCCTGTATCTGTCGTCATGTGTGTTTGCATCGTGTAGATGCGTTTCTTGCAGTTGCTTGTAGAGATGACTTGGTCCTGTATCGCGATCTTCAGAACCCTTCGGTCTCCTTGAACAGCTCACCACTCGTCAGTCATCTGTTTGACGCTTCCGTATCGACATGAAGCTGACTGAGTTCGTAGCGATATCTGTCATGGAATTCCTTACGAGCCCATGATTCATGTAGCTGCTGAGTGTGGGTGTCGGGGGTGATGAGTGTTATCTAAAATCGGTTTCTGTAAGTGAAGTCAGAGAATCGCGTAATACATAATTCTGCAGTGAAGAATATAGTTCCGGCGTTCTTGTTATTTCATCCTGAATTTAGAAGATTATTGTTGATATGAAAGCAATAAATATTTTAAGGAGACAGAAAATGTAATTGTTCAAATTATTAGATTTGTTACTTTCGATCAAACAGCAAGGGAACATGCGATTGGTTAATGTTGTTGACAGGCTCATTTCAACATGGCAGCTTCCAGTGCAACGCATGCGTCCCCTTATAAATATTTCAAAAGTAATTGTAAAGGTCAATCGATTACAGCAGTATGAAAGAAATAATTTTAAATGTTTATTCCAAGTGAAGAGAATTGGAACAGCATCTGAGAGTTGATGAAGTCATTCAGAAAACACATTTTTGACAGGAATATCGGTGACGACTTTTTATGCCGTTAAGAAAGAATTTCAAAAGGAGGGAATTCTACACACACCAGGCAAGAAGAGGCCTCGGAAAGCAAATACATCATGTTCGGATAAAATTTATGATTCATGTCTGTGCACTGCAATTAGAGGTAAAATATGTAAAATGTTTTTTGTTTTTTTTTTCCAAAATGAAATATCAACAGTAGGAAATGTATTGAAAGAAATTACTGATAATCCGGAGTTGCCAAATATTTCCCGCAGTACATTGTATAGAACATCAAAATTGTGCGAATTTACAAATTAGTTTCGGCATAGAAATTCACGATTATGTGATAGTGAAGATATAATCACTTGGTGATACAAATATTTGCGTGCAATTCGGCAATTTCGTGCGTACAATAGGCCTATCATTTATTTAGATGAAAGTTTATCACCATATCATGCAGAATTGAATCCAAAAGAACTGGGTCGGAGTCATGTGAAAAGCCCTAAATAACAAACAGTGAAACTGAAAGACGTTAAGGGTTTATTTGAAGAGGGCATTTTTTCAAAGTGACAGCTCAAATGTGGAGGTGTTTTGTAGCGCACACTATCAAATTGGAAGACGAATTTTCGAATCTGGACTGCTTGATAGACCGTGAAGAACGTCATTAATCTGAACTGTGATTCTTCTGATAGTATGAGCGTTACGAACTCATCAATTGGGGTGTGAAGAAGCAAACACTGGTTAGAAAAGCTGAAACAAATCTAAAACGAAAACAAAAGTGAAAAAAAAATTGAATAATCAGTTTCTGTTTAAAAGAGAATAAATGTTTTATGTGAAAAAAGAGATATGTATAGGTGTGTAATTTTTTTAATAACAAAATTATAATGAACTTACCAAGTAAATTTCTCATCCAGATAAAAACCTAGATATTTTTTATGAGTTACGAACTCAATTTTGTTGCAATTGCAACTGTTGTTATCCATGGCGTTGAAATGCAACTTGCTGCAGTTTTAGCTGTGAAGTAAAAAATAATAATCTTTATTTATGGTTTTATTTTTATTTTTGATTATCATAACTTTTGTTTTATTACAATTAATTTTCATTTTGTTATTTATTGCCCATTTAGTTACGTTATTTAAGTCGTTTTGGAGGAAATTGTAAGCTTGTAATTGATTTTTATAACTGGAGATAAGAAGAACAACGTCAGCATAAATATAAATATTTGAGAATTTAACTAATATTAAAAATTCTGAATAATGTTTCCAAAAAATGCTTATTGGAAAAAAATAATGTTAGGAAAGATCCTAACCATTAAAGAAAGATTTATTTACAAAACAATTTTGAAAAATAACTTTGAAGTAAATAAAGCAAAAAACAATTTTAACGATGGAAAAACAACTACCGTAGATACAATTGGCTCAGAATTTTCAATATTACTAAATTAAAAAATAATTTTGGTCAAAGATTGGAAAACCAAATTAATTATAAATTATTTAGTCAAATAAATTTGGAAATATATAATTTAGAAAAATTCAAAAACATTAAACACAAAACATCAGTTAATATCCGATGTAATTGATGAAAAAATAACTCTTAATCTTAATTTAACTTAAAGAAATAAGTACTTAATATCAAACTATCAGCATCTATACCATAGATATAAGTATACCTAACAGGGCTGGTAAACATTATAAAAAAAAAAAGTTTCTTTTCATTGATTAATAAAACTAAAACAAATTCAAAACGAAAAAAAAGGTTAACAAATGTAATGAAAAAAATAAAATAAACAAAAAAAAAGTGAAATAAAATTAAATAAAAAAAGTAAATAAAAAGAAAAAAAATAATTAAAGAAAAAAAAACTAAAGAAAACGAAAAAAAAATTTTTGTTGTTGTTGCTAATTTAGGGATTTTGTTTGCTAATGTATTAATCCTTTATTATTATTATTTATTATTACTATTATTTATTATTATTATTATTTATTATTATTATGGGGATCATAATTATTTTTTAAAAAAGTGAAATTAAAGAGACACGGCTCTCCCATATTGCAAAAAAAGTATCGGGGCGGCTCCTTGACACCTCTACATCCCTGGTTTTATGTGTGTAAAATAAGAATAAAGAAAATATTAATACATGCACACATTATAACACATTATATTTAAATACTTTAATAGAACAGTTGCGTTTCAAGATCAGTTCTAGAACTCTCGAAGCATAAGATATCTAATTAAATTGTTTTTAAATTTAATGTATTCCTGCCTAAATATATACAGTTGACTCGCGATAATCCGACATTTGAAAGTCCGACGCAGATTGGTTCGAAAACCGACCCGATTGAGGCGGTCACGGAGGTGAAATGCACAATCACTTCCGATGAAGTTATGTCGCCTGCAAACACTTTGATACGTTGGTGTGAGGAGAGGGAACTAGACTACGAGAACATTTTAGTATAATATTCAAGATATTCAAGAAAAAGCCATGACAGACTCTTTACGTAAGAAGAAACAAAAAACGATTACAGATTTTTTTAAAGCCTTAGAAGTCAAAATTCAGTTTTAAAAAATCAACCTTAGGTAATCCGACATTTTTGATAATTCGAAACCCCCTCGGTCCCGTAACTGTCGGATTATCGCGAGTCAACTGTACTTTATTTAATTATTTAAAAAAATGAAATTTTCAAAGATTAACAAGGAGTGGAAAAATTCCTAAATAGCCTCAACATATTTTTTCCAACGAAAACAGAATTATTATTTTTTGTTTGTTTTTGATTTGACTGGAATAAATAAATAGTATTCTACTTTTTACAACGAAAAAAAAAATGCAATACCACTGCTTTTTAATGTTATAGACAAATGAATACAATTGACCAACTTAAAACAAGTATTTTAATTTATTTATTAAAACTGAGAATTTTAAAACTAATTTTTTTGCATATTTTATCCAATATTTAGCGTTGTTTTGAAATTAATTAAAAAACGATAGATTTTACTTAATGTTCTAGCACAGTATAAAAAAGTATCAAACTCGTATAACATTAATCTAAGCGCTTCTTCTAACTTAAAACATAAACAATTAATGAAACCTGAATTCAGGAACACTCTTAATATTTTGTGGGATCTGCTCAAACTTTGATTACGGCTCCACAACGACGTATCATGGAATGAGTGATTGTTTGTACGTAGCCCTGATCTCTCAGAATATCTCAGCACGTAAGAAAATTTTATGCTTGTATTAAGATTTCTTAGCTGTATTAGGTTTGTAAACTTCTTCTACATTACTTCTGAAGGTGTATTAAGTTTTCACTTGGATTGAGGTCGGGACTGTTGCTGGCTAACAAAAGACAGATGCCACTCAAATTATCTGAAATTCCTCGCCTTTACGTCATCCAGCAGTTTGTTGTCTATCCTACTTTTCCGAGTTAAATTTTGATTAATTTTGATTTAAGTTAAGTTACACAATCTCACGGTCTTGTGGTCATTTCCAATTCTCTTTGGCTTATATTAAACACTGAGCTTTCGTCCTGGATGAAGGTTTTTTTTCTATGTTCACGTGGCTTTAAGTCCTAATGTCAGGTGACCAAGGAAAAATAAAAGACTTTTGTGAACAGTAAAAATATGAACAAGCACTTGCTGCTGCGTGTTCATTTAAAGTCAAAACACGATGCTCTTTTGTTCCTAAGATACCTCAGAATCTGGTCATACACTGAAGCTGATTCTCTTGGTTGTCCACTTCCGTTTTGACCCGCAGCAGTTTTCTTTATTTTAAGATTTCTTTGTTTACATTACAGACTTCCAAAGAGGTTGTCCCAAAATCGACGATTTTGGCCCCACTCGGATTTCGCTGAAAATTGGTATGCAGACTCCGTACGGGCTGTATGGTCTACAGTAGCAATTAGAAGTGTGCCCGACTTCCGGTTAGACCGGAAATGGGTGAAGTTTGCTATTCATTTCTATGTTGAAATATCAAAATGAAACCTATGCCAATCGATAGAGTTCGTTGTGGTGAGTAAAATGATATTAAAAATCTGTTACTTAATGTTAACGTCTAAATGTAAACTTAGACGTCATTTGCTTTCAGCATTTAAGATCAAAATACACATTGTTTTATTTTATGGAAATTGTTGTCGAGTTATATCAATTACTACAAAACTTTATCAAGTTTTTTGAAGGATTGACTGAAATATTTGCAATTCTGTTTTCTTACCCAATAGAGCTTATTTTTCATGTACAGACACATTGTGTGGTTTAGTTCCTTTGAAAATGATATTCCAACTCCATAAAAATGGATCTAGACCCTTCAGTTTTAGTATAAGAAGTGCAATAGCTGTAATCTGATGAGCATTGTTGTTGTTGTTTCAAGATGCACTTCACGTGCAAACTTCGTGCCGGAAGTAAACGTTTACACGGATCTCTAGAATTGTCGTCATGGCGAACCCCTAGAAGAAGCCATTGTAGCCAGGGAACAGATACTGAGGTGGTTTCCCTTGCCTTCCTCAGGAAGTCATTAAGGAATGACTCGAGACCTGAAGAGAAAGATGAAGAAACAGGAAAGAACATTTTTTTTCAAATATCCATGCCGATGCCGGGATTCGAATCAAGGTTCCGACACATCTGCCTCACGGCACGCAGGTGCCTGGACTACTAGGCTGTGCCTGAACGACCTACTGACCGTGACTGGTTCATTTCACAAGAGCAGTTAGCAGTTCTTCATTTTGCCACAGTTACAGTCCAGCCAAAAACTATTGCTTTTATTTCCAATTCCAGGCTCTT
>JAFIDM010000005.1:20522776-20537487 GCA_023159025.1 Thereuonema tuberculata | reverse complement strand
AACCAAACACATCCACAAAAATTAGTTGGCTGAAGCACAACTGCAAATTAAAAAAAAACAACCGTTAAGGAGCCGACCACGTGACTGAGCCGTATGGCATGGTACCTCCCTCGCTGACCTGGCGTTCACAGTTCGGCCCTTCTCGGTAATGTTCGGTTCTTGTCGATAGATTTATAATATTAGTATAGATTATAACAGCAATTATAGTTCCAATTGCCATTTTCAAATTACAAATCAGCAGACGGATCGGCTACAAATAAACAATCTGAGATTCAAAAAAGAGATTGAATACATTCATTATTGATGGGGGAAAGGGGAAGGAAACATGAATCAAAAAACAATATAAAATGAGTTATAAAATTGTATTTTTTTTTAATTTGTTTTGTTTTTGTTTTATTGAAATAGTTTCTTTAATCCCATTTGTGAACCCTTTTCAATGTACTCGATGTTATGTAAATCATAATGATTTTCCGCCTGGTTTTTTGTCAATCTAGTATTTGTGAATTTAAATCTTTACTTAAATATTTTTAATTACTTAATTAAATTTATTATCTATATTTATAATGACTATTTTAATGTATTAATTTCATTATATCATACCATGTCCTTGTTATTATACATACAATTGTAACATATTTTATAATGTATTTTGACTCATGTTTCCTTCTCCTTCCATCTATGAATAATGTATTCGACCTCTTTTTTGAATCTCAGATTGCCAGATTGGTTGATGTTTATGTTTACTGCTCCGCTCCTATTGGTCGTAGTATGATGTTATATAGCCTATAACCTTCCTCAATAAACGGGCTATCTAAAGCAAAAAGAATTTTTCAAATCGGACTGGTTGTTCCTGAGATTAGCGCGTTCAAAAATACAAACTCTTCCGCTTTATAATAGTAATTATAGATTGAAGAAAATTTAATTTTGATGGTTTCAAAAATCAACCAAAATATTTTTAACAAAGATTCCAAATATTTTTTTTGTGGGTTAATAACATTTATAAAATCTTATTGCTATTTTTTTCAAATAAAAAAAACATGATTAACTCAGTGCATTAAACTATTAGGGATTCTTCAGTATGAGGGAAAACAAAAGACCTTGCTCTAATTTGAAAGTGAATTAATGTTAAACTTATAAAGTTAAGTCCTACAAGGTTGGTTTGTTCATTTACGTTGAAGCAATGGCTGATGTAAATAGAATTAAAATATAACTTCCCAAGTTAAAAAATGATCTGGAGACAACTGTACATTTTAAATCTTGAGTTCAGTATATTACATTGTACTATTATGTACTTTTCTTTCATAAGCACGTTAAGCAACTAAAATTCCTATTTTCTACATTTAGTAATTCTTGTAAAATAAATAAATAAATAAAATCCACAAGAAGTATTTTCTTACTGTTAAATTTTACTTATTAAATTTTAGTTTTTTTTCCCCTAATTCCCACAAATGTAATATGTCACCATCTTTTAAATGTTATAGTTTTATCAAGGGAAAAAAAAAGCCACTTTTATTTATTTGTTATAATTTAATTATAACGCTAATAATCTTATTACTATCAACGGAAGCAGCCTAGTATTTACTTTGAGCGTTATGTTCTAAAGACCTTTCTCATTTAGGATTAAGAATCTAGTTCTGCTCAATTCTTAATTAAATACATTTGCAAATAAAATCACAAAATATGTATAAGTGATTTCCACCAGTGGAACCCCATATAGAAAAAATTTAGAATTAATTTTGTATGTCGAATGAAACATGAATTCTCTTTGCCGAAGCCTCTATTGTGGGCTGAAGAATTCAAGTGTATCAAAAAAATTCGAATCGAAGGCAAAGCTGAGGTGCATTTAATAATTCGTCATTTATGATCGGCTTTCAAGAATTGCGTTTCAGGATCATTATCGTTCATCATCTGAGTTAAGTTGATTTGAAATCCTCATGAATCGTTACGCGAGGATGCATCAATGAATCCTCCACAAATACCTCACTAAAACAGAAATATGTAATGAAAAAGAGATTTAACGTGCCTCCAGAAATATTTAATGTTTGTTCGACACTGAATCAAGTTCTTTGTTTGTTTGTTTGTTTATTAACAATTCTCGAGGCATTACCTAGGATCTGAAGTGACCACGAAGCCTAAGTTCGTGAAATTTCAATTAAAAATACCTCATTATTATGAGAAAATATTCAAGAAACGATGTAACCTATCCAATTATGAAACTACATATTATTCTATTTGGCTTTTAACAATAGCATTTTATACAAAGCTATTGAAATACATGGGGGAGGGGGGTTTCTCTGTTTATTATTTATAAATTTTGAAACAAATAACTTTACTGTATCTTATTCATCTTTTTGTGAATCTGAAATCCACTTCAATATTATTTGCATAATAAGATTTGTAGAAAATCTTTTACAACATCACTGTGAGGAAAATGAATCAATTAAGTTTTATTGAAATTTAGTTTATATGCAGAAAGCAGAACGAGACTGATTTCCGTATTTTCGTTAAAACGAAATTCGTTGTAATGAAATTTTTCTTTACACGAACAGTGAAATAACTTGGCTTTTTCCGTACGACTAAATAATGCCGTTTTCAATCCCGTGAAGTCTCGAATACCATTATTTCCCAGATGTTTATATTTTCATTAATTCATTTCCTGTAGCAATCCTTGACAGTTTTAAATTCGTCATAATGCTTTTCGTTTTAAGTAGCCTGTACGAAAAAAGTGTGTCCTATTTAACATTTTTCTTTGAAGTGATTACGCTAAGCAGTTACTAAATTCAGCACAATTACAATATCAGTAAAAATAAAATGTTTTCCAATAATTAAAATATGACAGAAAATGAGGTCATACATCACTTACAAAAAACATTGCTTGTAGTTATTTTTATCAGTCATAATTTGAATAGATAGCTTGACAGTTAAAAAAAATAACTGCAGACTACTTAAGAATATAAATATTTATAAATATAAAGATTAATAGGAAGTCTAATTATAGGCTTAATGAGAGGCCAATAAAGGAAGATGTGGAAATAGGAAAAGAAAAAATATTTATGACGACCTACTAATAAATGTGAAATAGTGATAAGGTACGACAATAGTTGTAAGATGGAATGTAAAAGATCACATCTATAGAATTAGAAAAAAAAAAGATGGATTAAACAAAACAAAACAAAAAAAAACAAACGATAGAAATATAGAATGGTACCGAAAAAAAGAATTCAGCGAATAATTTCAACTCTTAAATTAGAACTAAAGAAGTATAAATTGTTTTTAGGATAAAATGTTACAAAATAAACCTACAAAAAAAAAAATAATAATTGGCGCCCAAATGTTATATATCAAAATCTAATTTGTAGAATTCAATTGAGAATTGTTTTGGTGTCATCTATTAGCGAACCTGGAAGAAAGCAGAGGGACTTCCGGTCTTCACAAATGCTTGTAACCATTAAAATGCTACAAAGGATCCAGTAGTCCAATAGTTTAAGCGCTGGACAGTGAACTGGAGGAGCCCGGGTTCAATTCCCAACGGTGTTCGGGGGCTTTTTCCACGGTTATTTCTCCTTCAGACGGACCTCAACTATAATCCCATTGGCCAAGAATCGCTTGGAGTGAAAACTTCTCGCTCACCCTACATAGCCTGTAGCGGTACAGCTTTTCCCTTTAAGATGCTAAAAAGAAGTTTGTTATTAATTTATCTTTGTTGTTTAAACCAAATTCTGGCTGTAATGTCATTAACAATGGATAATTTTTCAAATAATTTGTCTAATGATCAATTACTCTGGATATTCCGCGTTCCATCTGATTATTCAAGAATCCAACACAGAGCAAAACGTCTGATCAACTACTTTATATGCTCCAATAACTGTCGCCGGTCTCTAATAAGCGCCGGGCTGCAGAGGGGACATGGCCAAATAGTAGCCGGTCTCTAACAGTAGCCGGGTGTTTGATATTTGCCTACCTGTACTAGTGTAAGCGTCCGTATCTTTATTATAGTCGTGCGTAATATCTTACGGTACATTGCCTTACAAATTGCCGCCGAAACGGTCATTTGACATTGCCTTTAAGATTCGCGCGGTGGAATACGCGAAAGAAACTTCCGGTTAGGCGGCCGCCCGTCATTGCGGATTCGGACGACGAATAGCAGCGAAAGGTACAGAAAGACATTGCCATTTATCTTTAACAGTCTTACGTAGCATGTGAAATTCAAATAAAGTAGCTGTTTGTAATATTAGCCGGTGTTTATGTGTAAAAATATTGCGTTCTGCAGGTTTTTGTTAATACAGTTGAGTCTCGATAATCCGAGGTAATTGGGGCTGATGGTACCTCGGATTACAAAAAACTCGGATTACACGGAAAAAAGAAAAAAAAAATGGAATTTTCAACTAAAAAGAGTCAAATTTAATTTGTAATAGATATTAAAGTTACAGATACATTAACAATGTTATCTGGTTACATAAAAAGACTCTTTATAAGCATTTACAACTTGACGATGTCATGCCATCATCTAAGTAGTAAAATGGAAAACTATCACACTGACCCCTCAAATGACTTCTTGGAATCGTCGCCCTGCGTGACCTTGGATTAGCCTCACCTCGGATTACACGGAAGCTCGGATTATCGGGACTCGGATTACCGGGACTCTACTGCATTGGCCGGCCTCTAATAGCGGCCGGTCTCTATTAAGCTCCGGGAGCCGAGGCTAGTTTTGCAAATAAACGCCGGGGGCCTCTATTGGAGCATATACGGTACCTACAATCACCACTATCAACCATCTTGAACATATTTTAATAATGGCGCTGCAATAATTATTGCTTTTATTGTTTATGGTTTTCATGAGAGTTTATAAAAAGAACTAGTGAACCTTTATAATTAGCAAATTTCATTACAAAAGAGAATCAATTCTAGATTCCTGCAATTTCTTTGGTCGCTGCATTGATAATCTTCAACGTTAATACCAATATCTACGTCACATCAATGTTGAGTGTATTAGCAAAAACAATTATATGAAAAGTACTCGACCCTTCAGTCAAAAATGATTTGCATCAAACTTAGTCCAAGGATTCTTTAAAACTTACTGAAAAAAAAAAAAAAGTTATATTTTCACATGAAATGTATTTTGAAATGGTCTAATGCTGTTTTTGTGTAGTCAGCTACCATACCAACCGCAGTTAGACTTAAATAATAATAAAGGTTTGTTAAAATTGCTAATAGTTGTAAAGAATATATACATTTTCAATCAAAAAGGACGCAGTATGATCTTACGAGTTTCAGAATGAGGTAAAAATTCAAAAGCTACAGCGCTAGGACTGAATTGATTTTAATGTTTTTGATTTTTAAAGGCAAGGTTATCAGCTATACTTCCTACATACACTCACTAAAAAAATAAACGAAGAAATGAGCTTTTATTAAATTTATATCTTATACTAATGTATAAAGCTGAATAGTTTGTATGTTTGAACGCGCTAATCTCAGGAACTACCAGTCTGATTTGAAAATTTCTTTTCGCGTTAGATAGCCCGTTTATTGAGGAAGGTTATAGGCTATATAACATCACTCTACGACCAATAGGAGCGGAGCAGTAAACATAAACATCAACCAACGGGTGCGGCGACGGGGCGGCTTGGCCGCACGACGAGAACCGAACATTACCGAGAATGGCCGAATTTAACGCGGGTGACACCGCGGGGCACAGCTCGTTTAATAATATTTTATAATGCTATGAAAAGAAAAAAGTAGTGCATCCCTTCTATTGTATGTAAGCAAATTAGATGCGGCTGGATTTTTCCTGAAATTTGGTGTGGAAAAAAAATTGAAATTAAATTCAAAGTACGTATGAGTGATATTTGGCCAATTAGGATTACTATTTTATATTAGTTGAATTGACATAGTTGAGAGCCAAATTTGCATGTTTCAAATGATTTTTGAAGTAAACTTTCGGACTTATTTTTGCAATTCAAACTGAAATGAATAACAAAATTCAGTTAAATGAGAGGATGAGAACAAAAGCGTTCTTTACTTCTAGCGCCATCTTTTGAGACGCCAAGGAAACGATAATTAAATTCACACGGATCAATGGAGTCGGTAAGTATTTATTAGAAGGACAAGTAAGTTATAATTAAGTAAACAAGTCGGTAATTATTCAGTTAACTGAACTACTTATCAATAAAGAAGGAATTGTTTTAAATACATTTGTAGGAATTGAGGAAAAAACTGAAAGAAAAATAGAAGAATAAGTAAGTCCATCTTAGGAAACTTAGTTAGTAATTAAGCATTGAGCACTATATCGTAAAAGCTCTTTATCACAGCCTTTGAGTAATAATTAAAATAATAATAATAATAAATGTAATAAAAATATATAGATCTATGACCTAGATCGCCATCTAGCGGAGAAAAAGAGTAACACTGGGTTACTATGGAAGCACAGAGGGAAGGCAGAGTATGCGATGCTTGTGGTGAGGGTGGAACTTAATTTACCGATGGAAGTAAGAGATGGCAACAGCCGCCGTCGAGGATCTAGAGGACGATTTCGATTACGATCTACCTGCGCAGACCCACAAACGACCCATAACGTCACGCTCTGATGAAAATTGGAAGCATCAACGGAGACCAACAGGTGAGAAATTAATGACCCTTTCTAACAGCCCTAAATATTCAAAACAAAACTAACCTTCAAAATTCGGTGATTTTTATCTCCCCTCATCGATTATTTATGTTGAAAAGGAAAAAAATATTTCCTTTTTAAATTATTACCATACTTGTCATGTTTTATTACCGTTGAGAGAAGCATGCAATAGCTGTCTCTACCATTCGGGATGAGGGGATTTAATTTTTTTAACATTAAAATGATTAATAACTGGTTAATATAATAATGTTCTGAAAAAGTTTTACTTACCACCGTTTCATACTTAGTAGGATCACCCCAAAAAACGATATCTTTAGGCTTATTTATTCAAAAGCCCTAAACTTGGCTTTAATATTAAAACACTAATTCATATTTCAATCGAAGTTTGACTGCTTGGACAGCAAAATTGAAGAAAATAATGTAAAGTTTTCGAGTCGAAAGCAGATGCTTTGAAGTCACGAAAATAACATCGGAATTGATTCAGTTATATTTGTTGATGCCACGTTGCTGTGTTTTCAACAACCCTTAAATATCAAACGTCATTAGAATCTTTGACGAGTAGTCGGAGAAACATGTAAGAATTGTCCATCAAATCTATAAACTTATTTATAATCGTCGAGAAGTGTCTTTCAATTATCTAATCAATATCGTAAAAAAAAAAAAAAATTGCAAGAGGAGAATCCAGTTCAAAAGAGAGAAAATTGCTTTGTCATTAAAATTTTATATATCAATTTGATTTATAACATTTACTGAAAATAGGATAAATGTAGTATATAATCAAAAAAGAGCCTATTAATAAAGAAAAAAAAATCAAAAATATTTAAAAAAATATTTTTGTAATTTATTTTTTATTTATCTTGCGTGTATCTTCTGAATTAAGAATAAATAGATATTTCATTGATATAATAATTTATTTCTTTGCTGTTCATATAAATTAAAATTGAAGTTATATATCCAATACATTAATTAATACTTGCGAAAAAATAACGTATCTCTGCTCTTCGGCAAAACTTCGAAGTATTTGTGTAATAATTAGAAAGATTTGATTTACTTGCGTGTATTCCATTTTCTTTTTCTTTTGGTTGGACGACTTGATATCAGATTTCTTTTCCAGTAATATTCATAGCCCGCTCCCAAAAAGTCAGTGTCTATCGGCGTAAATAAACCTTCGATGCTACGGAACCGGTCATCCAAAAAACATAGTATTAAAAAGTTAGGGCAATTCCTTTAGTATTTCCGTGTTTGACTGTTCTATGGCTTCTATCATTTCATTTTTCCTCCCCAATCGTCATTTAAGGAGAGATTTCATTGTCCTTCTTTCTATTCTCTACATATTGTCCTCCAGGCTTTTCTGTATACTTCCCCGACGGTCCCCACTGCATCTCCATATCTAATTTCTTCTTCCTCGTTTGTAGTAACCTCAAGAGTAATGGATCCGTATATCTACAAAATTCAAATAACAAGGTTTACTTATGTCTACTGTTTGATAAAAATTTGATTGAAAATTAGATCTGTAGCGTTGCTAACATTTTTTTCTTTTGGCGCCCAATGCGAATGAATAAAATACCATCCCAAGGCACATGTTTTTCAACCAAAAAAAAATAAAAGCAAGACGCTCTTTTGCCGCCCGGGACCTTTGTCCCAGCCGACCCCACCCCAACTACGCTACTGAATTAAATGAGCCTTAAACAAAAATTTTACTGTAGTTACTATATTTCCTGCTTTGCCTAACGGGTAATGCAATAATGCCTACTGAAGTTACTATATTGCTTTGAGAACTACCTAAAACCAAATTGGGATTTGGTCGTGAACCCACAATAAGTAACATCTGTAGCTGTGACATCAAAGTTTTAAGCTTTTAAGTACTTTCAAAAGATTATCTTAGAAACTAAATCCAAATCTCATCTTTGATCTTATCCCAGTTTTTCTTCTTTGAATCATCGACGAAGAAACGCCGATTTTTACGGGTCTTTTTGAGTGTTTTACCTCAAAATTTACTGACAAACTGTTAGCATTATAAATTCGAACTTTCATTTGAAACAAAGATGTCTGGTAATGTAATGTAATGTAATGTGGTGAGCGTGGGTGACTTGACAGCCGAGCACCACGATCTGAAAGATCTATTGTGCTATCCCACGAAAAGGACAGACAGAGAGAAAGACTGAAAAAGGAGATGTGAGAAATGCAGGGGAAACGGGAGAACCCCGGGAAAACCTGCCCAGCGCGGATCGCCACCATCAACGAAACCCACATGAGAACCGAACCTCGGTACTCAGAGGTGAGAGGCCAGTGTCTTAGCGAAGATATCTGGTAAAAAGTAATGTTGTAAGAAACTTAAAAAAAAGCGTTTCAACTTCATATAACATATACGTTTAAAAAAACACAAATTACTACTGCGAACTTACGATTATTTTGTTTGCGGTGACGTCATTCTAACCAACCCCTTCGTAAAGAACTGCCTTGGTAGATGCTTCCAAGTGAAAAGCATTTAAAGTAAACTATTATTGGAAGTTTTTAAATTTTAATTTTAAATGTGAAACTTGCCAGTTACATTTACGTCAAAGAGGCGATCTTTCCATCGAGAATTTTGGTAACCTTGCATCTTAATGTGACTAATCCGATGTTTCACATTGAATAAATCTAATTTGATATAAATATTGCTTGCTAATAAGGAAGATGCTTCTTTATTTGTTTATTTTTTGATATATAAATAAATATGTGTCCGAATGTCTGTGAGCTAAATGAACTAACAAAGGTTTCTTTCCATTCCTTGATTGTAATAAAGAACTATAAAACGTATCGTCAAAATTTAGAGAAAAACATGCTCTTTACTTTTTCCAAATTGCCTTCAAAAGGATTATATTCAATTGTGATAAAAAGAAGAAAAATGACAAAATAATTTCACTTTAAAATAAGTTGTGTTTAAAAGGAGAAACAAAAACTTCCTCAAATGTGTTGAATTAAGATTTAATTAACGGAAAAAAATAAAGGGTTTATTTAAGCTCAGGAAACAATAGCCTAATTCATCAAAAATAATTCAGGTTTTATAAAATATCTTATTTAGTTTCTTTTATTTGTAATTTTATTTTTGTAACGTAAATAAATATCTCAATGAACGAAAAACAAATGACAGCTTAAATAAAAAATTTGGTAAAATAAAATTCGCTGCTAAAAAATTAATTAATTTAAAAAGGCATTAAAAAATTTTGACAATATCATTTAAAATGTAGGAATGCACATAAAAAGCGTGGATTATTTGATTAAACACGATTGCTATTGAATAAACTAAATTTCAGATTCCCAACATAATAAAAAAAAATAATTTGAACAACTAACTTGAACTCCTACTAATTTGAACAACTAACTTGTTAGTGCACCGTGAAGCAAAAAAGATTGAGAAGAAGACTGCTCTACAGTACATTTAAATTAAAAAGAAAAATTCTAAATAAAATTTCTCAAAAATAAAATAAAATAAAATAAATCTATGCATTAATTTTGTAATACAATCAATCAATTCTTATAACGTGATATGGCAATTACAACAGAGTTTTAAAAATATAAATTCTTAATATGCTTTTAACAGCATTTTTTTTTTTTTTTTTTAGTTGTTAAAAAGTAAGTGTAACTCAGTTACTTTGTAAAAGAAACTTACCCATGTATATTTATATATATATATATATATTTATATATATATATATATATATATTTATATATATATATATATATATATATTTTGTTTATTGATTTTAAAACAGCTTTTGACAGTGTAGATAGAAATATACTAATGAAAGTATTAGTTAAAGTAGGGATAAAAGGAAAAATGTTAAGAATTATAAAAAACATTTATGAGGATACTGGAATAATTGTGGGAAATAATTAAAAAGGGAGGGAGATATCTATTACAAAAGGAGTAAGGCAAGGATGCAGTTTGAGCCCTATTTTATTTTCAGTGTTAATAAATAATTTGGAATTAAAGTTAAGAGAAGAGGGATGGGGAGGTATCAAATTAAAAAATGGGAGAATATTTAGTCTTTTGTACGCAGATGATTTGGTTATATTGGCAGAAACACAAGTAGAACTTAGCCGAATGATTAAAGCTTTACAAGAATTTGTGAATGAATATTATTTAAACATTAACTTGGAGAAAACAAAAATTATTATTTTCAGAAATGGTGGTAAGAGAGCTAAATTAGAAAAATGGACATGGAATAATGAAGAGATAGAAATAACAAATAAGTATCAATATTTAGCCAAGTGGTTTACATCACAAAATAATAATAAAGTAAACATAAAATATAGAAAAGATAAAGGAATAGCAGCCACTTGGGAATTAATAAAAATAATCAAAAGAGCAAAAATAAACGATTGGAAAAAAATAAAATATATGTTTAATAGCATGGTTAAAAGTGTCATTTGTTAACGCATGGAAATAGATGGGTGGAAAGTTAAAAAGGAGTTGGAAAACATACAATACTTATTTATTAAATTATATTTTAATATGGAAAAAACTGTACCAAGTTATATCATTGAAAATGAATTAGGCATGTATCCATTGAGAATAGATTGTATTAAAAGAGCTACAGATTATATAATAAAAGTTGTAAAACATAACGAAGAAAGATTACCAAAACTAATTTTAGAAAATATGATAGATGATGCAAAGTCAGGGAACAAATGTAATTATATAAAGATGATTGAAGAAATATTTAATGAAGCAGGATTGGATATAGAATTAGATAAGATAATGGATTGTAATTATTGGATTGATTGTAAAAAAATAATTATTCAAAAATTGATTGAGGTAAATATGCAATGTAATTATAACAAAATACAGAAATCAAATTTTAACAATTATTACTGTAATTTAGAAGTACAAATTGAAGGGGCCAGTTATTTATATAAGAACAGGATCCACTCCTATTGGAGAGAAATATACATTAAAATTAGATGTGGTAACATTTGGAACTCGAGTAAATATTGGTTAACTAGAGAAGAAAGAGGTTGCAGGTTAGGCTGCAATAATTTAGAAAACTGGAATCATGTAATTTTTGAATGTGAAAAATGAAGGAGGAAAGAAAAGCGTTAGAAACTGAAAAATTTTCAACAGGAGTGGATGATGGATTATTCAGTTAAACCAAAACAGAATTAACATTAATTTATGTAAATACATTAAATTGTTTCTTGAAAAAATAGAAAAGGCAGAATAAAAAAAAAAGATTTGTAAGATAATTTTTATTTTTAAGTTATTCATAAATGAAATGGAAGAACATTTTCAAATACATAATATGTTTTTTGGAAATAATTGTATGATAATTGGAGATATGAATATAGATTTATTTAAATTTAATGAAAGTAATAATGTAAAATTATATTTAGAAACTTTAGCTTATCAAGAATTTAAAAATTGTTTATATGGCATTACAAGATATGGAAAAACTTCTACAAAAACTACAAAAACTAATATTGATCATATCTTTCTGAATGATTTACATAGAATTTATAAAAGTTTTATTATAAAAGAAAATATTTCAGATCACTTTTTAACATCTTTAAGTTTAAATTTAGATAGCATACATAATATAAACAGTACCTATAAAAAATTAAAATATGTAAGAAAAAAATATAAAAACATTGATTACTGTTTATTAGAAAAGAATTTGCAGGGTTTATTAGAAAGAATTCATAATACACAAATTGAAGATCCAAATATTCTATATAATAATATTTTAAGTGAATTTAATAAATTTAATAACTTATTACACAAATGAATGTGTAATTTCTAATTATAATTCAGGAGTTTCTTATAGTAAAAAACACTATGAGAGACAGAATAAAGGTGATCGAATACATAAAGAATGGATAATTAAAGAATTAATTGAAGAAATAAAAATAAGAGACAAATTATTTAAAAAATATAAAAACAATAAAAGTAATGAGCAATATTATAATAATTATAAGAATTTAAGAAATATACTAACATCAAAAATAATAAAAGCAAAAAATAATTATTATTATAATAAATTTAAAAATGATGTAAATAACCCAAAAATTTGTTGGGAAAAAATAAATGCTTTATTAGAAAGAAAAAAAGGTAATAAACATAAAACTGAAAAAGAAAATGAAATAAATAGGTTTGCATAAGAAATAGAAGATAAAAACAAATTTAAAACACTTGCAGAAAAATTTTGTAATTATTATCATAAAATAAGTAATAATTTTAATATAAATTGTAAAGAGAATTTATTACAAGATATAAATATTTCATATTTAATAAATACAATTGTAATTGATGTACCAAATGATGAAGATATAATAAATATAATAAATGGGATGAAAAATAAAAAATCAATTGCACATGATCAAATATCTATTTCTGATATCAAAGAGAAAAAGGAACTTTTTGCTAATTTGATAGCATTAATGATAGAATTAATTCTCAATAAAGAAATCTATCCAAATAATTTAAAAATATCAAAAATTGTTCCAATATTCAAAAATAATGCTTTTAATGATTGTAAAAATTATAGACCTATTGCTGTGTCATCAACTATAAATAAAATAATAGAAAAATTTTTTACTAAAAAATTACAAGAATTTTTAAAAATATTTAATGTAATTAATGAAAATCAATATGCTTATCAACAAACTAAAAGTACAACTAAATTATTAGAAAAATTTTGTGGGCATATTAATAAAAATTTAAATAAAAATCATTTTGTACTATTAATAACTATTGACTTAAGTAAAGCTTTTGATCTGATAGATCATAATTTGCTTTTGATTAAATTGAAAAAATATGGAATAAGAGGTAAAATATTTAATATTATGAAAAATTATCTAGAAAATAGAAAGATTTATGTGCAAATAAATAAAATATTAAGTAAAAGGAAAACAATTAATATTGGAGTGCCACAAGGATCCAATTTAGGGCCAATTTTATTTATAATTTTTTTAAATGATCCTTTTTATGTTTTAAAAGATTGTTATATATATGTATATGCTGATGATATAATAATATATACATCAGGTTTAAATTTGGAGAATTTGAATAAAACTTTACAGGATAATTTTAATATTTTACAAAAATGGCTTCATGATAATAAACTTGTTCTTAATAATGAAAAAACAAAAGGAATATTAATAAAACCCAAAAAGAAAATAGTAGATAAAAAAATTACATTCATAATACATTCACATGACTGTTTACATGAAAATAGTACAAAATGTATTTCTTGTACTGAAGTTGATATAATAAATAATTTTAAATATTTAGGTATAATTATAAATGATTTTTTTACATGGGATAACTACTTAAATATTTTATATAAAAAACTAAATGTAACCATATATATATTTTATTATATAAAAAATATTCTTCCACTTAATATAAAAATTTTAATTTATTTTGCAATTTTTGATTCTTTAATAAATTATGGAGTTAATATATGGGCAAATGTAGGAAATATACATTTGGAAAATTTAAAAAATCTACAAACCAAAGTTTTAAAGTTGATATTTCCTAAAAACATTTGGAATAATATTAATAAAAGGAAACAAATATTACTAAAATACAATATATTATATCCTAAGCAAAAATTTATATATAATATAATAATAAGGAATTTTTATAGTGTTGTTAAATTAAAAGATGAAAGTATAAAAGAAAATTATAATTTGAGAAATAAAAATAGAATAAAACTTGATTATCCTTATATCTATAATGAATATGGTATAAGAAATTTAAATTATATAATTGAGAAAACCTTTAATGATGTAAATTGGAATGTTTTTAAAGATTGTAAAAGAATTTCCATTGTAAAAAATAATGTAAAAAGTAGGATATTAGATAATATTAATTAATAATTTGTTAATTTTATGTTGTGCGAATTTGTTGATATTTTTGTTTCAAATTGTTTGAGGAAGTTGATTTTGTAATTTTTATAAATTTTATTTAAATGTAATTTTTTTAATATAATTATTATGTATTAAAATAAATACAGCACCTGTTGATAGGAATTTATATTCCTAACGGGACTGAAATGTAATTTAAAATAAGTAAGAAATAAAAAAAAAAAAAAAAAAAAAA
>JAFIDM010000005.1:20469246-20522676 GCA_023159025.1 Thereuonema tuberculata | reverse complement strand
TATCGCCTTTTAAGTTTGTAGTTCTTTATGAGTATTAGTTATTAAATCAAATCATCTTCAAAGTGCTTATATTGAAGTCGATATCACAGCAAAATGGAATTTTACTTATCAATCCACTTATACAACAACGCAGAGAATTATGGGAACTGGTGGCTTGTTTGTTTTTCTGATGACCTTTCCTTTTTCCTCTATAGCCAATAAATGCAAGAAGTTACTAATAGAACGTGAAGCTACATTCCTCAAATCTTGTCCCCCCCCCCTTTTTTTAAATTATTTGAAGTAACAAAAAAGACAAGTTTCCGTTTATTTTAATCTCCTTTTAACTGCTTTTAGAACCAGCGAGTGCATCTATGACATATTTGTATTTTTTTGTAAGGATTAGAATGTAGTCCCCGTGGCCTAAAGCGCATTGCACATGGATCCGAAAATCGGACGGCGGATCTAAAAATCAGACGTATTCCATTTCACTGAAGGGTTTCCTTAAGACGAACATTCATTTCAGAGAATTCACTGTATTTCAAACAACGGCTTCTGTGTCTTTGTACTTTTCTTCTTAAAATCAAAATAGCGTTTAGGTTTCCTTAAGACGATTATTCATTTCGGAGAATTAAAATAAATGAAAATAAAATTAAAATAAAATGAATGTTCACTTAAGGAAACCCTTAAATGAAATAGAATACGTCCGATTTTTAGATCCGCCGTCCGATTTTCGGATCCATGTGCAATGCGCTTAAGACGCCTAACTTCGGATCAGAAGGTTGCAAGTTCGATTCCCGTAGCGAATTTGTAGAAATTATTTCTATTTTCACAAATCACAACAATTGCGCCGGACAGACAGAGAAATAAAAGATTTTATATAATATATGATTACTTAAAACCGCTTTTTGTTTTCCGTAAATTATTTCAATGCTTCAATATTAAAAGCATATTAGAGTCCGCGCAGACACTAAGAGGATTCAAAAGCGGATTATATCCATTGTTTAAAACAATGATAGAAAACCAATAAATTTCAAATAATAGATGCCTTTAAATATACATGTCAAGAAAATCCATTCAGGTGTTCAAAAGTTATTGGAGGGGGGGTCACTTTGTTCAAAAGTTATTGGAGGGGAGGGTCACTTTGTTCAAAAGTTATTGGAGGGGGGGGGGGCTTAAATTGTTCAAAAGTGTGGGGGGGGGGGGCTCACACTCAGACTCACTGATATACAAGATTTGATGAGTCTCACCTTTCCTACGAAAGTAAGCTACAACCTAACCTAACCTTCAAGGTTTTGTGAGATAATGAGAGTGATATTTTTGACTTTGAGTCAAAAGGAAATGCGTTATTTCAATTACTTAGATCCATCGTCAAATAGACAACGATGCCATTATGATTCCTGCTGTTCCCTATATTTGCAGTTGGCAATGTTCCAATGGAAGAACTGAGTGAACTCAATTGAAGCACATCCTCGGACATCACCATTGCTCCATTTCTATTTGCAATTCGCAGCAACAGATACAAAGCCTTGGGATGAAATATACGTTGGGTTTTTTTCAAATTGAACTTTCAAGGTTCACCTTGCGCATGAAAAGGAAAACATCAAAAAATTCCGTCAAAATCAATTTTCGTCAGACTTTCTCGGTGTCCAGTGAAAATTTTGTGAAGCAAAAAAAAGAAAAAAAGTCATTCCAACTACCAAATTACAGATTTTGACCTCCAGATCAATAATTCATTTGTTCTGGGACAGCTGTTTCATTATCCTTCGTCATCCAAGGATAAAAATCCTGAAACGGCTATCTCAAGGTCTCAGTAAATCTAAAAATTTGTACTGTTCTACAACAACAGCCCGCTTTTGATAATTTCTTTACTACTCAGCAGTTATCAGTTAAACATTCTTTGGTGGTCGCCGTCAATCTACAATTAACTTCTCGAAGAATGAATTGTCTGGTTTTATTTGGAAATGCTCCCTCCTGATTCTGTTCCGGTTAATGTCCGATTGCAAGGAAATTATAACCAAAAGATTATGGAGAATATAGTTAAAGTGTCCCACTACAGGCCTGTGCGGCCCTTGGGGTCGCGGGAGGACTAAGGTCGGGTGGTCAGCCCGACGCCCGCCCGTCTTTAACCCTTCCGGTGCCCATTCAACAGAGGTCCTGGGTAGACCCTAAGGCCCCTTTGTAGGAGAATGGAGGGTGCAAAAAAAATTCCCGTCCACCGCCGAGGATCGAATCCGCCACTTCCGACCAGCAGCCAATCATCTACCGGGCCCACTTACGGAAGAATATACAAGCTAAAAAATATTAATTTGAGAGAATTAAAGAAAATTTTGGGATTTCAGTAATCAAAGATGTAAAGATGCATTGGATATGACGTCTGGCTCCATCCAATGTCCAAAATGTAACATTAGAGAGGCACAAACAAGATCATATACAGTAAAACCCCGATTATCCGAGTTTCCGCTTTAACTGAGCTACAAATATTTCTAGGATTTTTTTTTTTTTTGCAAATTAATCTTCGTTCGTCTAGTCATATGACCCCTATCTGGAATCGGGGAATGGTTTCGATACCAACAATCTGGGTTATCCTTAAAAAAATGCCGAAACATTGCTGCAGAAAAACGCCAAAGTAACGTAAAACAAAAAACAATTAAAGAATTTTTTAAAAGAACTCTTTCAATATGAATTGTATGTGGTGTATCTGCATAACTTTTGTATTTGTTAAAATATACATTTAAACCTAGACGATTTATTTTATTTACAATTTTCGGTTTAACCGAGTTTTTCGGTTATCCGAGTTAGTCTTGGTCCAAATTAACTCGGATAATCGGGACTCTACTGTATTTCTTATTTTAAGAGAAAACGTATTTAGAAAGCGATATTTTAGTGTACAATAAAATAATACAAAATGTTAATAAATAAATAGTATCTCAGGTCTATATATCCGGAATAATATCGCTATTATTACAGAAATCCCTATTTTTATGAGTTTAAAATTCGCCCAGCGAACGAGGCAGAAACTCGTAAAACGAAAATTTTATTTCATTCCTTCCCTGCTAAAAGTTTGAAATCGACAGATACTGTCCGAACTATTCTACTATTTTCACATCATTTTAAAAGGCACTAGAATGTAAATAGGAAAAAAAAAAAGTAAAGATCTATTACTGCATTTAAATGATATTCTTCAACTGAATAAACAATAGTTCTACGTCAAAACTATACACAAAATGTATAAACAACCGATTCATTATTGTATAACAGACAGATTTATTATATTCTTAAAAACGAATTCGAAAAAAAAAAATGTAAAGACAACGACGAAACCTTATTTTAGTTCTAATGGTGAAAAAACAATATGGTATTTCCAAAAATTAAAAATAAAACTATAAATACACAATAAAAATAAAATAGGAAAATTCATGGGCCAGCCTCAAATAAAAAAAAAACACAGAATAAGCCTAAAATTGTATAAACAACAATTAGAGACCAAGTGTTATTAGGTGACATCCCAGAACGACCGTTTAACGGTTTATTGGCGATCATTGTTTGTACTCCCAGCCGATGATCGCCATTACAGGTGAAAAGTCCGTTCTGGGATATCACCTGAACTCAACCATTGCTGCTTATTCTAGTTCCTTCTTCCAAATTTCTTAAACCTTTTTTAAGGTAAAAACATAAAATAAAAACAGATTACATGAGATCAGATGACAATTGTAACTTTTAAAATTTCGCCACTGGAAGTTGATAGTCATGGGATATGAAGAGCTCCTCCTCGTAAACTGAAAAACAGACATTGCCTTACGCATCTCGTAAAAGCGAAAACTCACATACGGAAATTAATCTTTCAAACAATCATATAATTTTACGGCAACACTCTTAAATTTCAATTTAACTTTAATTCTAGATTATTTATAGTGCAGGCCACACAAGAATACAACAAAAAAAGTTAATTAATAATGATTTATTCCATGACAGAAGTGTGATAATATAATATGGAAGAAGGAACTAGGGCCACTTAAAAATGACATATAATTATTAGAGAGATTGAAACATGTTATCAGGAATCCAAGAACGATTCCTGATACCATGTTGCAATCTCTTAAATTAATTATATATATCATTTTTAAGTGTGCCTAGTCCCTTCTTTCATAAAAATGGTTTAATCGATCCAGGTCTCTCACAGACATCTATTTTTGAAAAACTGAACTGTTATAAACTGTTTGTGAATGAATGAAAAAAAATAATGCGATTTTGTCTATGATTGTAATTCTTTATATACGATGATGAGCCCTAAGCTTCATCGTATATAAATTTCGCGCTAGGCTTCTCTGTAACTTAGCAACTTAACAAATCTGGAACTTTGCTATTTTCTGCTGTTTTTCTATTAATTGACCATCTTTTACAAACAGAATCCTTTGAGTGTTCCGATTTCAATGGCCACCAGTTCTATATTCGACCAAATAAGATCTGTCCAAGATCAAATTGAAATTCCTTTAAAGCAATGCCATTATATTCCGAATATAATATTTTCTGAATGAAATGGTCTTCGCGGATAAAATATTCCATTAGTTTAAGTCGGCTTTCACTGATTTACTTATTCACGGTCCAAATACGTTTTCCTTTAGGGAAATCTGTGTAAACCATAAAGAATTTAAGGCGAGGCTGACATCAAAGTCCTTTGAAATCATCTTATCTGCAGATAAAAGTTTCACTTTTAAATATTATTAAATACGTAACAGTTTTAATTCCTTATTATTATTTGTTAATGATTATTGAAATTTATTTTACTTAATTTCAAAAACAATCACTGTTTCAAGATATGCTCATACAAACAACAACAACATATAAATAATAATAATAATTAAAAAATACGAAATGAAGTCTCACTATGTAAAGACTCTGTTGAACTTAACAAACATCAAAGGAAATTCTTCTGACTGTTTATATAACAAACATAATCATATCGAACTGCATTTATAGCTTTTAATTTTAAACAAGGTAGGGATAGCATTTAGTAAACCAATCACAATGCTTCGCAACGGCTTCTGGTACATAAATTATGTTGAATTATTGCTTTAATTTCCTTATTATTATCAATGTGATTGTTGCGAATGCAAAAGGCGCAATTGTTGCGATTGTTGTGCTTAATGATAATTTAATGAGATTTTAATGATTCTTGTTCACAGACGAACGGACAAACCGGGAATATAAGGCGCCTGATACTTGTATCAGAAGTCTAAAATTAAAGAAAGGCAGTCATAAAAAGTTCTCTGATCTTTTAATTACTGGAAAATAGTATCCCGATTAAACAACACTAAAAAGTATAACCTATTATGGAATATTATCTGTTTCTGAAATGAAATACAACGATTTTCAATAACCATTTATAAATTGAATTTTTAATTTATAAATTTAAATTCACAAACGTTTTCAAAACGACCTGTGTTTCATTTTCAAGCGAAAATTCTAACCAAAGTTAACTTTGTTTAGATTTCTCGCTTGAAAATGAAACGAAGGTCGTTTTGAAAACGTTTGTGAATTTGAATTTAGAAAATAACATCTAGTTTAGCATCAAAAATAAATAAATAAATAAATAAAAACCATTAGATTTAATTTATGAATGGAACGACTAAACAGCAAGACTTTTTTTTTTAAATAACACTGGCTAAAAGTTTCAATTTATTTTTCTTAACGTCTTTAACTTTAAAAATATTCATAACGAAAGATATTATTTTTCAAATGAACTTATTTTGCTATCTTCACAGGAAACCCGAAAACGTATATTAAAATAACACTTCAAACTGGACGAGAAGTTGAAGCAGGAGAATAAACAAAAAAATATCATAACATGTTCAAGATATTTCAAAGGAGGAAATTCAACTACATTAATCAAAACACCGGATAAATGTTTTGTTACTTTCAATTATAAAGATACGGAAAATAGTATTCAATTGGAAGCTTACACAAGAAGCATAAAAAGAATACTTATTTGCTTATAGAGTTTGGAAAATCTAGTTTTATCAGTATATTTCGGTAAAGTTATCGCTGAGCTGATTTTTGCACTTTGTAAGTATAATAAATCTGATCATTAGATATGACCAAGGACAAAGATTAATCAAAATGCAGAATATACGAAGAAATTTATATTTCCAATCAGTCAATGACGAAACACTTCACCAATAAACTGCGGACAGATTTCAAAAGCAATTCTTAATATTTGAGATAAGTAAAGAAGTAATCTGAATCATTTTTTTTAATCTTAAACAGTTAAAATTCTTATTTAAATAATATAACATAATGTATACAAATTACACTATTAATATCAGTTCGGTGTATTTATTTAGGACATAAATATTTCTATAGTCTGGGTTCAGCTATAAACAACTTTAGTATACTAAATTTATTTTATATATATATATATATATTTTAATCATTATCATATCGTCTACGTTAAATGTTTTTAAATTGATTTTTATAAATCTTAAAGTAAATAAACAGCAGAAATCAAAAGAGATGATAAAAATAAAGCTTATAATAATAATAAAAATCTTTAAAAAAATAAGTTTATCATCAAAAATATAGTAAAAAAAATAAATAAGAAGTTATAATAAGAATTTAGTCTAAATTAGTGCCTGTACTGATTAGAAAGAGTTTAATTATTTTATTTATTTATTTATTTTTTTTTTCTTTACAACTTAAACCAAGGTTCGACAAATCGTGAAATAAATCATTACTCTTCTCTACATTTAATACAATTCAAAGACAATTAAAATAAACCTACGAATGAATTTCTTTGGCAAATAAGTTAAATAGATTTTGAGAGTACATTGTTTAATATTACGAGGTCGTCTTCTGAATGGGACTTAAGAAAATAAAAAAGCAGTCGATTTCGTGAGTTTAGAGGAAGAGTTCAACTCCGTTGGACTTAATCTCCTGAACGAAGACTCTGGAGTGATTCAGAATCAAGTGGATCGAAAGTGATGCCCGAATTTAAATGAGAAGAAAGGAAGCCAAAGTATGTCAAAACACGATTTCGAAGACATACTAAATAGACGGACTTGTGAGACTTGATTGGAGATTTAGCTAATGTTAACTCCATCAAAAGATATAATAAGTATTTAAAAAAAAATAGATAAAATGAGGAATCAAACTTTAAATAGATCGATCTTTCACTTACCCTCCTAGTTGAAAAGTTCTCTTACAGGTGGACGATGTTCCTACCTGTTGAAGGCCGCAGCCATGACAGAACTCGGACATCAAATGATGTGACGTCACAATCTGTGTAAACTTCGTCACACGTTTCTCTGACGTAAGCAGAAGTTGAGCATCGAAAACATACAGCGAGCGGCCTGAAAATGGCGCGGCCATTCGAATTTGGCGGTAGGTATTTAACAACAATACTGATCAACGTTATTTCCATATGCGAATATCTGAGCCATTATTTAGGAAATGCAACACTGTGGCTATGTTGCATTTACATTTGTTTAAAACCAGTTCATATTGAATTCCGTCACGAAATCTTAAACTTCATTAATATGAACAGATCTATAATAAAACACATGAAATTAACATTGATTTAAACCTTTTTTTTTGAGCAAATATTGATCAAATATTATTATTTTTATCTCATTTTCTTCACAGCATACATGTAAACGAAAACCTATCATTAACGTGAAACGTAAAAAGTCAAGTGAGATCATATCTAAATAAAGTTACTAATTGTGACGGGCCAGTGTACACACATTTTGGGTTCCAATTATAACTAAACCTATTTTAATTTTGCAGTAAATCTATATAAAACAGAACTTTTTGTTTTTTAATGGAGGCTTACCTGATGGTTACTATTCAATGTAAACACTGTCAAACTAGGCGAAGCTGAAGTTGGGAAAATGTTCACTTAGGTAGTGATAAACCTTTCAGTGGTAATGGCAATAACATCGTTTATGTGTTTGGACTTTTATCACTAGAACTCCATTTACCTTTCGGATACCACTGCATGTAAATCCAGGATTTTATTACATTATCCTGAAATTTGGTATCTTTGCTGTAAGTGGAACTTTTTGTTTAGAAAATGCTTTTTTTTTAATACCCAAAAATCGGGTTAATTTCTTATCAGATCTAAAATCAGGTAACCAGGTACAAATCATTGAAAACTAACATGTTGTGTCCCAAAAAAATACATAGTTTTTAAAATTAACCACAGATATCGTATTAAAACTAAATAATTTTTACAATTTCAAGAAAGCAGACTTTCTTCAACTTCATACAAAATTAGCCAGTTTGAAATGGAACATACTTCACAACTACAAACATATTAACAATGTTACTGATTATTTTTATTCCATCATAAATGAAATTTTTGATGATTGACCACTAAAATTCATATTTCAAAAAAAGAATCTTATCCCCCTGGGTTCACATTTGATGTTATTTTAATTCTCAACAACAAAAACTATTATCATCACTACAAAAAAACAAAAAAAAAACAAAACATGGCTTCCCACAAGACAGAAGAATATTGGCATATCTCATATCAGTCTTAAAAAGAAAAATTAGAAATGCTTTTTCAATTGAAAGATAGAGACCCATATAAAAAAAAATAATCCACAACAATTGTAGCAATTTCTTAATGAAAAGACTTGACTTTAATGATGGGCCAGACATTGAATTATTATAATAAAAAACTGTCTACCAATGAAACTATTGCCGCTGCTTTGTTGACTACTTTGAATTGGTCTATCAGTCTTCTATAACTATGGACATATCCCGCCGTCCCACATCTCATAAAGTTATCAAAAACAACTCTATTGCTTTAAATGTATCATTAGGTTGATATAAAATGTTCAGAGCAAAGAAAAGTGTAGGTCCCGACCTTATTTTTTTTTTCTTTACTAATGTTTATCAGACCTATTAGGTGTACTTAAGAGCTGTACATCTGTGATCTAGGTACTGAGTGTTTAATATATAAAGATAATATTGCACCCCAAAGAAACATATAAAAAGTAATGATTAAATGATCAATTTAATATTTTTATCAATTATATCAGAAATTATTTTTTTTTTGTATCTTTGATATAAAATTACGTAATATTATATCACCATATATCTTGAAACGTTGCTGTCATCTTTTTATATAACAATTACACTTCTTATTCTGTCCTCTGAAATTGAATACTTTCCCTTCCTTCTAGAAACTACCTCAAATTTCTCCTCTGTATAAAAAAAATGGTAAATTTCAAATTACAAATTTCATTGACCAATTGCAGTCCTCTCAGCTCCAACTACTCTTTTCATAATTATTTATAAATAAACAATTACAGCATCAGATGCAAAACCTTATTACTGTTTCACAACATGGTTTCTTGTCTAAAAGATCTTCTGTTATAGATTTGTTCACTTTCACATAATTCATTTGTAACTCAAAGAAAACGTGCAGAAAATTATTGAAAACAGAAACCAAGGCTGCACAAGAATAAACAATAACGTCTTTTGAGTCCATCATCAGAGGAAATCAGGAACGGCTGTTTAATCCATCTTGGGACTCATCAGCCCAATACGCCCTCCCTGATAATAAACCCAGAAAGGCGTGAACAGAAGTAGAAGTCACCCCCACAAAGTGACTTCTACTTATGCTCACACCTTTCTGGGTTTATTATCAGGGTGGGTGTATTGGGCTGATGAGTCCCAATACACAAGTGACCCCCCCAAAACCAAAAAAACAACAATAAAAACTAAGTGCTATAGTGCACCCAAGAAGGACGAAACTACTGTTCCCAATTGCGTGCGATGGTTGATTAGAAAGCGTTATTGTTTATTCTTGTGCAGCCTTGGTTACTGTTTTGAATAATTTTCTGCGCATTATGTAGGTTAATTTACCTTTACTTGTTTCTTTACAGTCTTTTACAGCCTTTTAATCCTATCAATTATTAGGAAAAAGGTCTTTTGTGTGCACTATAGCACTTATTTTTTATTGTTTTTTTTTTTGGTTTTGGGGGTCACTGTCATGGATGGCTTCGACTTATGTTCACACCTTTCTGGGTTTATTATCAGAGATGGCGGATCAGGCTGATGAGTCCCAAGAAGGACAAAACGACCATTCCCAATTCCCTCTGATGATAGACTCGAAAGGCATTATCATTTGTAAATCCTTTGACAAAAACAAACAAGTTGATGTCCTCTTTACTGATTTTGAAAAAGTTAATCATCAACTTCTACTGAATAAATTACCATTCCATGGTCTACAACAAAAAGCTATTCAATTCCTTCATTCTATTAGTTGGATGTAAGCAGTTCGTCTACTATCAGGGTCTAATCTTGGTCCACTTCTCTTCATCCTTTTTTATCAGTGACCTTCCAAATGTTCACATTGTCTTATTTATGCAGATATTGCAAAATCCTGACAATAGAGGACTGTTTCAAATTTCAGGAAGATTATCTATCACTAATAAACTGCACTTCTAATTCCTAAAAGGCCTATCGTTACATTCACAACAAAGGGTAATGAAACTCAGTATATTTATAAACGGCAAGAAATGATCATTTTATAAATCTTAGTGTTATCATCTTTCAATTCTCTTTGAAATACATTACATATAAAGCCAATAAGCTTCTGAGCTTTGCCAAGGCAAAATATTTAACAAAATATTCAGTCTTGAATCTTCTTTTTAATTCCTTTGTATGCTTCCATTTAGAGTATGCATCAATAATTTGGGCCTCTTACCAACAGACTTATATTAAACTTATTGAAAAAAAGACTTCAGTTTCCTCAAGACATTCAGATTATATTCTGATGAGATCAGTTATGATACTCTTCTACGTATCTTCTCTTTTATTTCACAACTGTTACAAAACAAACAGCATTACTGATTTTTCTATAGAATCTCCTTAATAATAAAATCTTTAATCCCAGTGCTAGCAGAAATTAATTTGAATGTCACTTCCACTCATAATAGGAAGAGATCACTTTTTTACAGCCCTTCCACACATACTACTTGTCACAAAAATTTTCCTTTTAATCAGAATGTGTGATAAATAGAACCCTCAGTGTCATTATCTTAACATACTTAATATGACTCCTAATGCATATTAGCTAGCAATTGTATAATTCTTTTTATGCTTCCTCTCTTTTTGTTTTATTTTCTTCCCACTCACTTTCTCAGATCTGAAGACTCAAATTTATACCTTAATAGTTAAAATATTGTAAAACTTGTTCTGTGTTTTTTATATCAGTGTACATGTGTTTTTAATGTATGTTCAGATACTGTAACGGGGCATCAACCTGTTGTACCTTGGTTACTAAAATAAAATAAAATTAATCTTGATTTCACCAAAGCTTTTAAAACTATTTACTATTGATTTCTTGTCCAACTAAACTATCAGGCTGAGCTAAGTCAGTCAAGTGGTTTTTGTTTAAGGATTATTTTTCATTAAGTTCTTTATCAGCAATAAAGTGGTTCTGGTGACTTCTATTAAAAATGTTTTCTCGATACTGCTTTTGTTATTTGTAATTAAGACCTAAAATTAGAATGAGAATGGAAATAGATGAAGTTGAGAAGGTTCAGAATGATTGGTAAAGGAAGAAAATAATTTCTACATCAAAAATTACGATAATACTTGCAATATGGAAAAATCTTAAGGAGAGGAGGTCTTGTGTGGAATTTATCAAAGGTGGACTATCACAAACCTAATTCCTTATTTAATAAGAACGACCAGACTGCACTGTGAATAAAAGGATTTACAAAAATAGTGAGTTTCGAAAGCCTGTCTTCTTCATCAGACTACAATGCAATTAAAATTTGAAATAAATAAATATATACATGAAGGACAACAACCCGTGTCTTGTTTATTTCAAATTTTAATTGCATTGTAGTCCAATGAAAAAAACCGAAAGACAGACTTTTGAAACTGTCACTATTTTTGTATATTTATAAACCCTTTTATTCACAGTGCAGTCTGGTCATTCTTATTACTTTTATATCTGCCTGTTAAACAGCTTCAACTCATTCCTTATTGAAGCTTACAGCAGTTACCAGTTGTAGCCTTTCTTTTTATCAGTGGTATTGTGAATTTTTTCCATTTTATCTTTTATCTCCAGCCAACTGTAGCAAAGTTGAGCCTCTTAATACAAATATTCAAAATGTTTGTTATTTCAGTTTACAGTCATAGTCTTATTCATACTCCTTAGAAATTGAATCATATTATCTTTGATACTGACTATTTGCTATCAATTGTTAGCCGCTTGAAAACCATGACACACATGATTCCCTTTAACAGTCGTAGCTGGGAAAGGTGTTACTCAAAAATAAATTAACTTTTGATTTTATTACAATTCTGTCGTTGCATCGATATCAAATTGCATGCAAACTATATGCAACTGCCATTCATTAGGAATTCTAGAATTTGTTTTTGTTTAGGTGTCGGGTTGGATTATCGATAAGATTTATGATAAAAATATTATGTAGAAAGGGATTAGTGAGTCATAAACATGAGAACCACTAGACTAAAATGTTAGTACTAGATAATTTGGGGCTGCATTTAATTAAACTAAGGATAGAATATGAGATATATTGTATAATTAAATGTTATGCATTCTTTATTCTTGAGTTTTCTCCTACATATAATGTTATGATAAAGCAACTTTAAACTCAAAGTTTTTAGTCTTCTGATACAAGTATCAGAAGACTTATATTCCTGTTTTGTCGGGGACAAGTATCATTAAAATATCATTAGCAACAATGACAACAATTGCGTCTTTCGCAACAATCACATTTACAATAATAAGGAAATTAAGGCAATATCAATTAAATTTTATTAGATGTATCAGAAGACGTTGCAAAGCATTGTGATTGGTTTACTAATCACTATCCCTACCTTCTTTAATTACTACTCGAAACAAAATCAAAAATTGTATAAAGTTAAGTAACTTTTAATATTCAAGAAATGTAGTAAACATCCTATTGAAAAGTACCAATTAATATTCTGAAGAGCTAACAATTGGTTATTACCATAGTACCTTTTGGAAACAGCCATTTTTGTTAATTAAATGAATTAGTTTTATTTAATTGCCTGAGTAAGTTTTTAACTTAAATTGTAGTTTCTTTGTCTCAACAGACATGATTGACCAAGCAGCAAGTGCATTAGTTATGGATGAGGAAAGAAAAGAAAATCAAGACTTTTTTCAGGATTTACTACAAACTGCCAAAATGTTAGACAGTTCTTTAGCTGAATTTAATCAGAAAATAAAGATGTACAAGGTCTCTGACTTGGATTCCCAAGAGACTGCAATAGAGAATTTGAAAGAAATTCAGAATGAGGTTTTTTCACTGAAGGTAAACTACATTAGTCAATCTTATTTTGAGATGATTTCTCATATATTTATTATATTGTTATACATTAATGTTATTAGGGACCATTCAAGCATTACGTAATCACATTTTTAGCCATTTTAGACCCCTTGCCCTGCTTCTAAGCAAAAATAAGCAAATCCCCCCCCCCCCCCCTTTGTTCTTATATCAGATTTGCCAAATCATTAACAGTGAATACCATTGAAAAATAGATTAAAACAGTCAAAATTACTTGATATGTACTGCTGAATTAAAATGTAACAAATATAAAACTACACATAAAATGCTGAGGAAAAAGTCTATCTCGTGAGCATGTTTGTCTGTCTTACGTAAGCATTGCTCTGATCCCCCCCCCTCCCCCTTGTGAGCAAAAATAAGTGAAGCTTGAACTCCGCTTTAATAATTACATAATACTTGAAAGATCCCTTACTAAATTGAGTGATATGCAGAGGTATTAGTAATATTTCTTATATTAGAGCCATTCGATGACAGATCAATCAAGGATTGAAATTTCATTGTCCTTGAATTTTTGTATAGGTTTTTTTTTTTTTTTGATTGAAGTTAATATTTTCAAAAGCATTGTTTCAGGAAAAAAATTGGTAAAATTTCCATTCTCTTCATAAAAATTGTTAAATTGGGTGTTGCACCTTTTTTTTTTTTTTTACGTGAATCCTATTGTAATAAGTATTGTTGTTATCTAATGGTGTAAATAGTTGATTCACATCATTTTATCTTCAACTTCCCAATTTCCTGTTGTAAAAGTTACTTGCATAAATGTGATTCGCTCGTCTATCAAAATTTATTAACATTTTTTCAATTTTCCATGACATCTGAAACTGAAGCTAATTTAGTACTTACCAGGAGATGGCATGGCGTGTATATCGAGAAAATCAGTGCCCTTTTGTGAGATGAAAGTGCACATGGGGGTACTTCAAAAATATATGTGGGTTGAGGGGCCAACTCTCAACCATTTTCAAGTATTTAACATTGTTTTCATTGATTTCCGAGTATTAGCTTATTCCCGTTTGATTTCAAAGCAAGTCTTCTTGTGGCATTATCAGTAAGTTATCAGGATAGGGATCTAAGGTTCCAGCATTCGATAATGCCGGGGGGGGGGGAGATTTTCTTTTATTATTTATTTATTTAATTTTTTTTTCCATTTTTTCCACTTACACTTTCTTTTTTTCTTTTTTTTTGTACTTTAATATAATATAGGTTTGTATTTTTTTCCCACAGTTATGTTAGAAATGTTAGGTGGAAAAGTAATACACAATTAGAATTAAGTAAATAATATTCTCCTTAAATTTTTTTTATTAGAATGATTTTAATTTATTAAATACAGAATAAGACATATATATAATAACTTTTTTTAATTTTTTTTTTTTAATCTTGTCTTTTTTCTTTGCTATACTAATATGCTTTTCTTTGTTTTGTTACATTATTATTAATGCTGGAACCATTAAAATTTATGCATAAGAATTCTAAAAGTATTTATTTATAATTTAATAGTGTATAAATGAATATGTCTGATAACCAAGTTTCATAAATTGACAAGGAGGCTTAACGTGCATATATTGAAATAAAGAAAAAATGAAAATAAATAAAACGCACTTACTTTCAAAATTGTTGAGGAGAGAATTATAAACAAATTATAATAATCCGACAGTTTCAGATTACTGCGTGTATAAATAATACTGCAATATGGGATACAATTTGAACTGGAAACTCCTTCCAATAAATACATCAACTATCTCGATGTACCCCTCATCTACAAAATAACTCTATACAAACCACTGTCTACAGAAAGCCAACCTCCTCAAACAGGTACATACAATATAACTCCAACACAACCCCATACATACAAAATTAACACAATTGATTTCCTAATACGCAGAGCACTACAAACATGCTCCACAAAACCAGTCTTACACACTGATCTAACAACCATACACACCATACTCAATCTTCATAACTACCCCTTCCAGCTTTTTCACAACCGCCTTAATATCCTCACACTTAAACTCAACAAAAAATCCAACATCACTACCCCCAAACCCTCTATCAAATACATCCCCTTCCCCTATTATCCTTCCTTTGAAAGCTTCATAAAAAAATTCTTAAACCAATATCAATATGCCCCTGCCTTCAAATCACACAACATTAACATAACACCAACCAAACGACTTAATAACTCTTCCAACACTGTATACTGGATCCCATGTGGCCAATGCACCTCTGGCTACATGGGACAAACATCCCGACCCCTATCCACACGCATTAAAGAATATCAAAAAGCCTTTAAAAAAACAGATCCCACATGCTCATACACTGTTACACACACTAAAGAAACAGGACACCCCCCCAAGTTCTCAGATGCTAAACCCCTTTCCCACCATAATAAACTATCCCACCGTCTCCTAGCTGAATCATTCCACATAATCCAGCCTAAAGCTTACAATCCTATCACTGGCGGGCAAAATGCCCATCACTACTACTAAACTTGCGCAATCCTCTCAATTCCCTCACTTTCACCATGCCTTCCCACCTCGTGGTGTCTTATATGTTTGTGCCGTCCCTGATGAAGGAATATGCGCAGTATTCTGAAACTGTCGGATTATTACCATGTTTATAATTCTCTCCTCAACAATTTTGTAAGTAAGTACGTTTTACTTATTTTTTTTTTTTTATAAATTGAATTATTTTGATTGAAGTATTTATTTTGATAATTCTTTAATGGTCAGAACGATATTAATTTGTTTTAATTATTTTAATGTTATTTCATTTAGAAAAATTAATTTTTTATGTTCGCACTTTTTATGTAATACTTAAGAAACGAAATCCTTATTTCAGGATTTTTATTGCACAGTTCACTAGTTGTACAATTAGTTACATTTACGAAAGAAGGTTGATGGATTTATAGGGAAATCTCAGAAAAGCGCCTTGATGTAGCTCTGGAAGTTGACCCTGCCCCCAAATCACAAATTCAAAAAAAGACAACATAGTTCATTTTTGATGTTTTATTCCGGAAAAAAAAAAAGTTTGTTCCTGAAAAAGAATACTAAAAAAATCTAATTAAAAATCGTGGGTTAGATATTTAAATCAAACTTCTAATAAAAAACAGTTATGGAGAATATTATTTATTTATTTATTTATAATTGTATGTTACTTTTCCACCTATTCCTAATATAACTGGGGAAGGGGGGTAAGAGAAAAACCTGTATTAAAGAAAGAAGGGGGAAAAATGAAAAGAAAAGAAAAAGAAATTAAATAAATAATTAAAGAAATAATAAAAACGAAAGAATTAGATGTTTAAAAAAGAAAAATTAGATGAACTCTGGAGCCTTAGATCCCCAGCCAGATAATTAGCTGGTCATCATCGTCTTATCGAGTGCCCGGGCTCTTAGTAACTAAGGGCCACAACAAGGGGCGAGAGAGTGAGCGGTTGGCCGAAGAATCATTGCCCAGGGAATGCCATAGGAGGCAGCTCACAATATACCCGGGAAACGGACGAAACACAAGAGAAGCTGATCATGTCACAAGAACACTTGATTTGAAATTAAACAGGAAGTTAAACAGCTAATACAAATCAATGAATAGGATGTCAAATATCTCGAAACACTTGACCCAAATATATTTTTGAAGTGTTCCAAGTGTACTTTCCTCTCACGAAAGGGCATTGATTTTCTCGATATACATGCCGGGTCCTCTCCTTATAATTACTGCATTTTTTCACTTTTACAAATAATAATAATAAAAATCTGTTTTTGCAGAAAAAAAAAAACCAGAAACAAATGTATACTAGGGAAACCTTCTTAGCAACTTTTAGGAAATTTTGTAGAATGATGAACATTGTTAAAAATTTTTGATTTATTGAACGTTGTTTTCTAATAATTTTCTCAATCAAGTTTTGTTAAGAGATATTTAAAATCAGTTTTAAAAAACTATTAGTGTAATTTTATTAGATTAGAATTCATGTCAAAGTGAAAAATTGTCACAATTTTCACAACTTTTGTGCAGTAGACTTTTTCCCTTGAATTTTTCAGTGAATTTCGAAAATCTAAAATTATAAAAAAAATTCTGTGTCATCTTAGGTATGCTATCTACGATAAATTGAAAAAGATCAAAGAAATAGCGGAACCAAAACATTCAAATTTGTTTTACTTTGCAGGGAATTAGTAGTAAGCCAGAGGTGTTTGGGCTTCTTCGTATTTGCTACCGATTTGATTTTTACCACATGTATATATTAATGTTTGTTTATTTTTTTTTAACTTTAAAAGGATGCCGTCAGAAAACTAGAGGAAGAAGCAGAGTCCTTCAACACATTTCATGAATTTCTCCAGAATTCAGACAAAGAACTCTCCAACAACGAAGCTAAACTGACTAAAGCTGAAAAATACTTCAAAAAGTATGGATATGTTCCTCAAGAGAAAGGTAAAACCAACTTTACTTTTGAGATCTTTTTTTCTCTCTTTCTTAATGGTATTCAAAATATAAAAAAAAAAAGTGTCAATATACTACATCTTTTCCTGAACTTTTATTTGAGCAATTAGGATTTTCTGATAGATAAACATATACTGTGTTATCTTATTTTTCTGCAAATTTACCATTTGCAAATGAAGACACAGCAAGGCAGTCTTTTTATTTTTATTTTTTTAATTCCTTTTTAACAACTAAACTGCTTCACAGAGCAAATCAGAAATCATCTATGGGGCTTTCTCATAAATAGTAAACAATTAATTGTAATTCCCTGTTAACGTTTATTCCCTATAGGTTATTTGCCTTGTTCTTATTTATGACAGAAGATACTGAATGTTTTTTCGTCCCAAAACCTCCTTACTTGTGTATTTGTCACTTTCATACCTGGCCTGTCGTTGTTTTATCAACTTTTCACTTTTACGGTGCAACTAATGTTATTATTTCTTAAATTTTTCTTGAATCATTAGTTGTCAACTGAGGCTTATTAAATATAATAATAACTAAACAACAATCGGTGAGACCAAATTGTTTGCCAAGGGACATCCTGGAACAGCTGTTTCACTCTCTTTGGCGATCATCAGCCAGGAGTAAGTCACCAGTCAACAATGAGGTCTCAGCACTGAGGCTAACAGAAATAATCGTCGGAATCGCAGTCGTGCCTGTATATTTTTGCGTTTGAGGCAATATGTGGGATTGTTTCAAAAGGTGGTAGTTTAACAATTTTAACAGCCAATAGAAGAATAAATGAAATGCCAAAAAATATAATGGTGTTCAATGTTCAGAAACTGTTCTACATTAAATCTCTACTGTCTATTGAATGAGTGCCAAAAAAAATGCTTTGATTGCTGACAAAAACAAATGCAGACCAGTGAATGTTACATGTAAAAAGATAAAAAATATATATATTTAAACACACGCACCTACACTAAGGAATAAAGTAATTTCATATTTATTTGTGGTAGCAAGTTGCATTCTCATTGATTGGTAAAGTTTATAACAAAATGTGGTTGGCATCCCACTTTCAAATATTCTGTTTGATCTCAAAATATTTCTCAAAAAAAAAAAAAAAAAGTCAATGTATAGCGTAAACTTTTTTGGTATATTTTCATCAGTTAATATTTTCTGTACAGTTAATACTTATTTTTCATAAAAATAACTGAGAAATGGGAAAACTACTAAACAAATTATACATTCAAAAATCATGTATGCTTGTAAAGTTTGATAGTGAATGGATAAGTAACATGTTGAATTGACTTTTATGGCTACTGGTTTATCAGAAAGTTAATTCGTTAAAAACAGATCATAAGCATTAGTAAATAGACCAATCAAACAATAGTAAAATAAATAAATAAATATGGAGTGAGATATAAAGCAGAATTGATTTTATACATTCTCTTTTCAAGATGAATTTTCTTACTGGATTGTTTTTTGCTTCATTCCACGAAGCAAAAGCCTACTAATTAGAATGACGGACACCTGGTGCCAGAAATCTAGAAGCTGCTTCTAAAACATCTGTTAAAATATTTAAATAATGCTTTCCCGGACATCGGTTCTATTGTCCTTATTCATTGTCTTGGACTTACATTAAACTGTTCCTACTCTTGGCCGAAGAAGCCTTAGTAACCTAAGAAATTGTACCTTAAAGATAAAAACTATGAAGTAAAAGAACTACTTTGTGAAGAAATGGTTCTGTTCACTTGTTACTTTTTTTGCCTATCAGACATAGAGATCAGTCTTACTTTCAGTTAGATTTAAACAAGTTTCTGCTAGTAAGATACTAAAGAAATAACATTCTTATTGTCATTTCATTTACTACTTTTTTTTTTTTTTTAAGCAAAATGTGAGAAAGAAGAAAGTCCTAAGAAAACTCCAAAAGAGGATGTTAAAGAAGAAGACAGTCCAAAAGAAGAGGAGTCGTATCCTTCAATGAAAGCATTTTCAAATTTAAATTAGCAATGGGATTAGTTTATTAATGTGCTTTAAAACCAATATAATAGAGAAGCGAGACTAATAACTTGTATAGAGCATGTTGCCTTAATCTGCGCTATTTAACAATGGATAAATTCTGTGTTTAATTATAAGTATAATAAGTTTATTAAAAGTATTCTGAATTACATAGGAGTAAAGCAGTTGCAGTAGGATATAAACACTTGGCAATCATAATTATGAAAAAATAAACTAAAAAGTACTTCTTTGTTTTTTTAACAGATACAGGGTGCGGCATTGTAACTTCCTTATTTTAAAAATGAATAACACAAACAGTATAGGAGATATCAGTTTAATGATTTTTCCATGTTACAGAGAGACATTTAAAGTTTTTATTTATTATGTTTTTAAAATGATATCACTAAGGTGGCCTCCGTTCTGGTCAATGCATTGAGATTGTCGATTTTCTATACTCGTTCCAGGAGGGCCGATTAGGACTCCGAAATATAGCAAGTATGGAGAAGTATGTTGTAATAAAGAAGTTTAGTCAGTTTAACTGTATTATTTGTGATGTTTTTGCTTAAATATTTGTTTAAAAAATGTACTTGTCGTTTCCTTAATAAAAGAATAGACAGAAAGTTTCTACTCCAGTTCTATCTGACTTTCGCTTCAGTTCTTACGCACTAAAGTATTTGGAAGGAAAACATTCGGCTGTTAAGTCGGAAATCAAAAAACCATTACAGATGGCAACTGTACAGGCTTCAGTGAAACCTACTCCTATCTCTAAGAACCAGAATGCAAGGTAATAATACTGTAATACATATTGCAATATAAATGTTGAAACGTAACCTTACTAAAATCGATAATAGGTAAAATTCAGGGAATATCATTAACAGCATAATCTTATTCTCATCCCCTTCTAACCATTCAGTGTAGAAAAACTGCAAAAGGATCTCCATCTGCATCTATCTGAGGAGAGGACTGACTTGTCTCCAATCACTCCTCGCTCCAGGAGTGACTTACACACGTCGTCTTTACAATTCAACCTCCTTTTACTCCCTTTTTCCTTTAAGCCTTGTCTCATTACCCTTTTGGTTAACATTTATCAACCATCCTTTATATGTGTCTGTCATTTGTTGGAGATTTTCTCTAATGATGTTACTTCTAACTCTGTCTCTCCTGTCCTTTTTTTTTTTTTTCTGCCCACTTTCCTCTAGTATCTCGTCTCTGTTGCTTTCTTTCGTAGTTAACAACCAGCTTTCACACGATTCGTTAGAATACAGAAGGTTGAGGCAGTTAATGGTGGACGATTTTAAACGAATGTCATTCTAAGAGATGCCGTATCTCCACCACCTATTATGTTCTATGTGATGCCCTCTGTTGTGAATAACAGCCTTGCACTTCAGTTTCCACTGTAGCAAACTTCTGCATGGTTGTTCCAGGGGAATATTGTTCCATGCATCGTTGCACACTTTCAAAGGCCAACCTGCATAGTAGGGCGATGACATGCAGTGCCCCCTTTTCAGGAGACCGAAGTCACAGAAATCAAAAGGGGGATGGATGTAAAGGGTATCACTGTGATCCTGCTGCTTTCCGTTGGTAGTAGGCAATGGAAGCTCGCAACATGTGACTGAATGCTTTTATCCATATAAATGTGCACATTCCGAGCGTCAGCCCCTTGCAGTCAGGGAACTTCGGCATGGTAAATGGATTCCATCACCTTCTCCTGGAAGTATTGCGAGTTGACCTTTACATTACTGGTCCTTTGTACAGTTTGAACTGCCCACGAGTATAATAGGCATCTGCCACCATAAAGCCTTTTGCAAATTGCTGCTTGTATTGACGAACAAAGGTGACGCGGCCTTCAGCACCCTTGGGATGGTAGCAAATGACATGAGGCTCTTTTGTGTCATCAATATATATCCAAGCTTCATCTAGAGTGACAATCTATTGCCATTTGTCACCTGCAAGATAGCCCTCATACAGCTTCCTGGCATTGGTAAAGCATTGCGTGAGATGATGTCCGCGAGCTTTCTATCGACACTGCGAACCAATATTTTTGAGGATGATATGCCCCATGGTCTGTTGGAATATGCTCGTCTTCTGGGCCATTTGCCTTTGTATGGGTGGATTCTCCAAAGACGTCATAGCATGGATGTATATGGTGGCTGCGGTATGGGCAGGTTGGGTCCTATTATGAGACCTTGTTTTCTCGTTGCCCCTGTCCTTTGGCATCAGTTGCTTGTTGCAGTAAATAACCTTGGCTACCTTGCTTGTATTTATTGCTAAACCATGATCTTTGCACTTCTAACAATGAAGGAATAGCTCACATGTGCATTGGAAAGTCCCAAAACGAATTTAATTTGACAGCCTTATTGTTATTTGCAAGAATCGGAAATGATGTTTATTTGTTTCTTAGTGCATGCGTTGTACCATGCTCTATTCTACATTCTGATAACCTAAGTAAATTTAGATATGTAAATTACAATCTTACTGCAATTATTCCCAGCTTTAATGTTATGATATACACTGAAATGGCAAAATAACTGGCAAGGGTGCTCCCCTGTCCATTTCATGCCATCGCACTCTTGCAGTTAATGAAACTGTCAGCAAACGACATGTATATATATCAGTAAACGACTGGAAACATGTAGCCTTCTCCATTGAATTGTCATCTACAATCTAGTGGTGGTGTTCCAAGCCCAGGTGAGGCACAGAGCCTTGTGTTGTGTGGTCATCAGTGGCACCTAGATAGGCCGTTGGCTCCACAACTCCATAGAACTCATGGAACGTTGCACTGTTCGAACGCTGATGTTAGTACTGGCCCCAGCATTGAGTTGTTTTATTTGCGGTAATATTGCACTTGCTTTGGATATTATGATATGTGCCAGCCTTGGCTGCCAATCTCATTGAGGGCTTGGTTTCTTTTTTTTTTTTTTTTTGGCCACACCTGTCTCATTCGATTTGGATGTTTTCCCTGATTTTGTGTTGTCCAGGTCCAACCTTAAAATTGTTGAAATAAATATAAATCCTAACTTCATCATAATTTTCGAGGGCCCCTACAAATCATACCTCTTTCGAAGTCACTTATAGTAATTTTCAAAAAAAGAAGGGTTTGCCATATATGGTCATTATATAGCGATCGATTTTGTCTGGAACAAACGTCACCAGTCATGACGTCATCAACTTGAACTCCGAGCAGTCAGTCAAAGATGGCGTCGTTTTGTGATCGCATAAGCGTGACCACGAAAGGACAAACTTTGCATAATCAAGCAAGAGGAATAGCGTGGAATGTTTTTAAGTATTTCAAGAACTGTCCACTGTAGAAAATGCAACAACCAGAATGTTTTCGTAATGTTTAAAAGAGTTAGTTACGAATTTTAGCAGTAGATGGCGCTGTAACGTCCTGGAAATATCAATCCATAAGGAAATTACGTCATAAAAAGCTCTTCTTTCATGAACTCAACTGTAAGTCCTGATAAACTGCCATTGGAGCTGTGAATGCTAGTACTTGAGATTGCAGTTATATCTGCCATTATATATGTTGTTTGTGGATGATTCCACGAAACACAAGGGTGTGGTGGCATGAAACGGACATGGTTGTACCCTTCCCTGCTATTTTTGGCATTTCAGTGTAGTTAACTTGCATGATAAATGTTTTGACCATCAACTTTTATGATTAGGACATTGAATGAAATCGGTCATTTTAATAAATAAAATTAACATTTTTACACAATTTTCCTAATTTAGGATTTTTCCCCCTTGTGAGTATTTTATTAAACTGTCAATGTTAATTATAAATATTACAGAGAGAAAAAAAAAATGAAGCATTACATTATCTTTCTATTCGTGTATGATCTGTGTACGTATTAGTTTGTATTTAATTATAACTTTAGTTTCAGGGAATATCGCCAATTTGGCAATACACCACTATTCAGGGCACTCCAGAATCAAATGATCGAAGAAACGCCTATGATTTTTCGTCAAGGAAATATTTCAACTTTAGATCCAATGCCCACCCCTTTGTATTTGGATGACGACAAGCTTACAGGAGGTAAGTAAAGGAATTGAATAACAAGGATAAATCAAATTTTAAGGGCCTGTTTTGGATTTTTTTTCTTGTAATTTGCTCAGTTTCGAATAGTAGACTGGTCACCACGCTCGTCTTAATCTGCCTTCCACCTGATCATAAAACATTTGCTTTCGTGAAGGTCGTCTCTTGCTTACAAGCTCTCCCCCCGACTCAGGTTTGCTACAACTATGGTTAATGATAAATCTCGCTATCAGTGTACTTGTTTGCTATTTGTGACGAAAATGAGTGAAAAGCAGAAGCTTACCTGTAAATATAGTAGTTACATGGCCAGTTTTAAACTTCATGTAATTCTAAATGCATAGAAACATGGGAACCGAGCTGCTGGGAGAGAATTTGCTATATCAGAAGGATATTTTATTTCTCACATAATTTACGCACCCCTATTTCAAAACGATATTTTCCTCCAAAAAAGGTAAAAAAAAAATACACGAGTAAATATTGTATGTGGTGATAAGGCATGGATTTATCTCTCAGACGTGTGACAACTAAGAGCAATTTCATGCCATCTAAATGAGGAGAAAGGGTGGTGTGACTGAGTTCGTGAACGCCGAAAGAGCTTCCTGAAGGATTCATGTTCGTCACAGATTACACAGGTAACCTGTTATGCTTATGTAAACTTGACATTAAGAAGATGGACTCAGATGTCAAAATTAATGCTGCATATCAAAACATTTTAGAGGACATTTTCTGGCGGCAAATCCCAGATATGTATGGATTTATGATGTTTCATATATCAATTTTCTTCAAGACTAAGCATCAAGTCATACTGCTCGAATTTTAGCTTATAATTTTATGAATGGATGAAAGCTGAAACTGGAATAGATGTTATCCCCTTCACACACATTTAAAAATCACTGATGCTATTCCCATGGATTTGTTGTGCATTTGGACTTTATTGTATAAGCGGTTTTTTTTTTTATTGTTTTCCTATAATGTACTTAAACTACATGCTATATCCAATAGTGCAATCCAGAATATGAGAGGCTCCAAAATTCTAGAAGCCTTGAAATGTCAAATGATTTTCAAGATCTGTAGTTTTAGTTGTGAATATGTCTGCAATTGACAAGAAACTATGGAAAACAAACTTTTATCTCGGAGCTTCTCAACCGTTTTTGCTTCACAACACACTTTTATATTAGCAGAAATCCGATGGCAAACCAAACTTTTTCAAAGCTTTTATTTGTATCCTGGGATCCTTTGAAACACTTCTATGATTTACCAATACAACAGTCTGTTTTAAAATAAAAGATAACCTGAAATATTTTTTGTCACTTTCAATGAGAATTAATTCTTTATTAACCTTAATTGTTAGAATGAAACAGAATATAGTTCATATTTTTGTTATTTGACATCTAGGTATTATTCTAGATATGAGCGTTCGACTAGCGAAGTAAAGTAAAATGTTGATTACTGATGCATTCTCAAAATTTTCTCGCGGCATATCAACTGAGAAGCACTGAATTATCTCAATCAATTTTCTTTAAAATTCTTTTTGCTTCTCATCTCAATCTACTTCTCCATGTTAAAAAAAATTAACTAGAATTCATGGCCACAGAACTTGTTTCTATCTTTTAAGCAAAAAGTGTAATACACACCATGGGCCGATTCAGCTTCATTTCTGAGATATGGGCTGAAATGCTGCTTCGCCCTAGTTGTCGTGTTAACATGTGAAGTACCTGCTTTGACCCAATACTAGGTCTGCGATTGTTTCTTTTTGTTATTTATTAATCTTGTAACCAATGACATCATAAGGTAAAATGCACATTTTATGTGAAATCAATGCACAGTCACCTACCCTTGTATTTTGAAGATGTACCAGCAACAATATGACATTGCCTGTAGCACGATAGAGCTGCTCCTTATGCTATCAGACAAGCAGTTGCCATGCTGAAAGACATGCTTCCCAATTGATAGATAAATCTAGTGAACCATGATCTCTCCGTCATCCAACCTATCACCATTCTATCTATGGGGTTGTATGAAATCAAGAGTGTATATGAATGGCAAGCCAAAAACAGAATCAGTTATTGCATACAACAGCTGATGCCATTGTTAACATTCGCCATGGATGTTCTGTGAATGCAATTGTTCAAAGCATCGCAACTTGTTTGCAGCACAAAGGTAGACAGTTTGAACAATACCTGTGAAAGGTGTAGTGATTTCAATACAATTGCATTTCGGATCAATAAATCAGCACATTATTAAATGGTAATTAGATAGCTTTCATTCTGTGGCTTTGTGCAACAAAGGGCCCATATCTGAAGCCAAATCGACCCATAGTGTCTATTTTTTTGCCTTAGAATAACCGCCTGAACATGCTAGTCAAGTTGGTTGTTTCAAGAAAGAGCATCTTGTAGTTTTTTCACTGCCTTGGCTTACACACATTCAAATCAGGTCATTGCTGCTGGTCAAGTGTGATATTTAATATCTCTTTAAAGTTTCTAGATTTTTTTTTACAATCTTCAGCTCTACAAATTTGTTCAGCATAGCCTATGCACGCGTCTGCTGGATGAGCCACCCAAACCACAGGAATTTGAGGCGGGAAAAGGGGAGAAGTTAATTACGGAGGGGTCTTCACTTGACTCCCAAAATGAAACAGAATCCATTTCTGAGTGTTGATTAAAAAGCCCAGGGCAAAACCACTCACAATAGAAGCGATCAGCACACTGCTGGAGGCATGCAATAAAGGGGGGGGGTTCCCCTCTCATTCCTGTGGTTTAGGTAGCTCATCCAGCAGATGACCCCCGCATAGGCATAGTCCTGTAGTGCCATTTTATCCAATCACAAAACTTCATTTCAATGAACTTTCCTTTCATGATTTAATCGTTATTGCCGTAACCCATTAAATCAGGCGTTTTTAATATTAATAGTCCATTGCCTTTTTCTGCAGTGTTTGTTCTATTTACCATTTGTTTTTGTTTATCGCTAACATATGCTAATAGGATATAAAATCATGTCATGAGTAACATTATTCATCATGGTGTAGTTCCCTCACTTCTGCTCCAGCAGATGTAATTCATGTTTAGAGACGAATGAAAACAGTAGGGTTCACGTTTTCAAATGCAAACAATGATTAACAATGGATTCATTTGAAACCGCACTGTGTAAACAGAATATTATAGAAATACTAATTTTACTAATAAAAATTAATCTTTTTTTTAATATTTAACATGCGAATACAGATAGAATACTACTCAGAGCACTAATTTTACTAATTAAAATTAACCTTTTTTCAATCATTTACAGATTATGGAAGTTTATATACTCCTTTAGTTTCCAAAGCTAACAAGAAGTTGTTTGATGATGATGTAAGAACAGATGCAAAGAATGACACGTTCGATTTTGAGTGTTTGGATTCTCCAGTCTTTAAATTCCAAGACGCAGAAAAATCTACCAACATTACTCCTGAGGAACCAGTTCTGACAACAGTAAAGAAATCGAAATCTGGAAAAGTAAGTTGCAATCCTCAGATTCTTATTTGTTCATAGTTTTAAATATTTCTAGAGCTTGAGTTGATTCAAACATACTAGGGCATTCTCAATGGTAGGGTGAGACTAGTGAAGCAATAAAATGGAAAAGCAAAGAAAAATATAATGAATATCATATGACTCAGTGGTCACCCTTCTGAACATGTTTGCATGAATATGATGGAACATAGTTCAAAACTGTAATAATAAAAACAATGTGAGATCACTAGTTGCACAACTTTTAAAAAAATAGCATTTGTAGCAAAATGCTAAAATAATTACCTGTAAATTATCAAAATAGAAAAAAAATTAATAAAAAAACTAACATCTTTGCATAAGATTTCATAATTTTAGCTGCATGCAGAATACAACTATCTTCGTTTATAAGTTCCAGTTTTAGCAATAAATCCAAATTTATCATAGCTTTTTATTAAAGAAAGAGAGATTTTATGTGCCTGATGATTCAATGAAAAGAGCAAAAAACGAAGGCACAACACAAATTAGAGAGGAAAGGATTCGCACCCTGAGTTTGTCATCGGGAAGAGACAGCCCGTCCCAGTGACAAACTGAGATGACAAACTCAGGGTGCGAATCCTTTCCTCTCTTGTTATTTGCGTTGTGCCTTTGTTTTTTGCTCTTTTCATCATAGCTTTTTTTTACATGTTTTTGAATTTACTGCTCTGATTAGAAGTTGGAAGAATAAAATAAAAAATAATAAAAGCTGCCCATAAAAAAAAAAAAAAAAAAAAACCAACAACCATGCATTTGAAATAGAAATTAACATTGAAGAGATACAAAGATGGTTTAGATTACAGAAAGAAAATCCTCGAAGAAGTATCAAAGTGAAATCCATAGAAATATGATGAAAGGATATTTACTAAAAGTTAAATAAGGTAGGAGCAGCAATCGCATAATGCGCCACGGCTTCTATACAGATCGAAAGTTAAAGTCTCGCAAACTTTACAACTTCAAAACCCCACAGAAAAATAGAAGCTCTCCATAGATTTGGGAGATCCCATTATAATAAAAATAGACCAATAATTGTAAGACATATTTCAAGATGAGAAAAGGAAAGCTGGCTTTTAGCTTTCAAACAAAGAAAATATTTAATCAATCTGGATATCTTAAAAAATGATGATAAACTAAGAATATAAATAATTGAAAATTTAACGCAAAATTACAATTTCAAAACCTGACAGAAAAATTAGAAGCTCTATAGAGTTGGGAGATCCCATTATAATAAAAATAGATCAATCAATGAATTTCTTGTGATGGACGGACAGACAAGAGTGGGGATATAAGGCTGTGATCTCCTGCTGTGAGCTACGTTCTGGTACCGAAGCCTAAAAGTGTGATTTCTTACCAATTTTATTAAGGATAAAATTTCAGTTTCTTTTGTATTTTTTTACGAGGAATTTTGAAGGTTAATTTTTGGAAAATGTATCAGAATTCACTGGAAATGAAAAGCGCAAGATGAAGGCATTTAGTTTTCACTTGTTGTTTTCCTAAATATGCTGAACAAGATTTCATCTCTCAACCTCAATCATTTTAAACATGTTTTAATGTTAGTTGGTTGATTGTGCGCGTCTATTTTTAACGGCATAGGCACAGTCCGGATTTCAGCTTGAAATAATAAGGACTACAAAATGAAGCTCCAACTAAACAAAATAAAAGGGGCATTGCTGTAGTGAGATTTTACAGTAATTCTGTTATAATAAGATTTATATTTAATTTTTATAATTGTCGTACAGGAGGTGATTATTGTTGAAAATCTTTGTTTCAGTTATGTTTGTATTTAAAAACTTTTAATACTTGATTTGTTTTTTGTTTTTTTTTCTATGTATTCCTTTGAACAAGCAGCTCGACTCATTGCTTCAATTTGTATTACACCTTCTGAAAAAGAATTAGTTAAATGTTTCTTTGTCTTTTTTAATTACAAAACCTAGTCAAATAGTAATCAAAAGCATTTTCTTTGTTTCTTTCAGATATTCTTAAATAAAAACGATGATTTGGATGAACTGCCAGTACCTCCAGTACTTAGCCATCCAGTTTAAATCATGTTTTAATTGTAGTTTTAATGTTTAGATTGTGTAAAATTTATAGATTTAACCGCTTTTATTTATGTACATATCAATAATAAAGATTAACCTATTTTTTAGTATTTGGCATTATTTATCAAGCTTTTACTCTAATCCTCAGTCAAATCACATTGTCTTCATTAGATATTAGATTAACAAAATTAACTATTAAAAAAAAAAGTATTTGTAGTTAATTAGGAACATTACTGCATTGGTGGATTGATTTAATATACAAGAATGTCTGACAATCTTAGGTTAACCTAAGATATAATCTACTCAAGATTGAATATAGTGGTTGACTGCTGTTAATACTGTTTTAAATTGCACTAATTTTTTTTTTTTTTTTTTGGGGGGGGGGGGGGTTCGTCAGCAAGACATAAAACTTCTCAGATGTGCATTACTTATTTTTTCATTACAGTGTTCTATTGAACTTTTTTTCTACATAAATCATTTTTAACGTCGTTTTACATTGAACAATTGGATAATTAATGTTCAATAGATCCCATCGTTATGATGTACTTGATGCTTAAATGTCAAAGTCATTAAGCAAGGGATCAATCAAAGGTGAATCCAGTGAACTACCGTTAGAAATTGTGGATTACAACAGTCATTTTTTATACATGGACACTTTCACTTTCTTTCTTATTTAACTACCCATTATTTACTAAATCTAAAAGCTGTTTTACTTCTTTCATTTGAAAAGAGAAACTAAGCTAAGTTATATTACTTTTAATAAATGATAACCAAGGAGGACACAAAAGAATCTAAAAGGATTTTGCATCCCGAACTATCACCGGCAAGATTCTGGGACGGCCGTTTCATCCTCTTTTTCTAATTCTTTATTATATTACTTTTGTCATCAGAATTGTTTTACCTGAATGGATTATACAAAACCCTGTTTTATGTTGTCATTGCTTTTAACAGTCATAAGAAGCAACATCAATTACTCATTTCCAGAAATTATACAAGCTAATTAATACTTTTAGACAATGTCAGAAGCAAAGCGGCCCCATAATATGCACAATTTTATAAACAAAATGTGTTCAGAAGGATCGATATTGGGAGAACGTCTATCACCTTTTTCCTCTTTATCGGAAGCAACCACTTTTGATCCCCCAACTTCTGGTCAGGGAGTGTTCCTATATAGATGTCTGATTTTTTTGGACGTGGTCACCTACTTTTTAATGCTGAACACAATGGTGAAGGTTTCATTCTAATATCTCGGCCACTACAGTGTGTGTGACATCCAGCAAGCATAAAAACAAGAGCGGTTCCCTATGTTTTACAGGCAAGCTGTATTTAGGGGCAGCTAAACACATAATTAGGCTTAGTCGCAATGGATATTGCCATGCAAATCATTATTTCTGAAGGTATTCGCTCAACCTACTTTTTCCAAAAATTGACCTTTTTTTATAAATAGATCCACTGCCATGAAACTACTCTTGAATATCATATCTTGCCTAATGTAGTTCCTTCAATAACTTCCAATATCAAGCAATACTTCTTAGAGCTAAAAAATTATTTTCAGACCTCAAAACTTCCACTTCATATATATTTCATCTCAATAATCAGAAGAATAAGCATTAAACAAACGTTAAATTATGATTAACCTTAATTACTGAATCAGAAATTAGAAAATAATCTTTCTTCGAAGGATTATCTTTATTAATCGAGATGTGGGGTCCAACATATAGCTCCATAGATGGAAGTGTCATGATTTTAAATGAAATAAATTTATTTCTTCAGCTTTGAAAATTAATAATTCCTAAGAAATAGATTGCAAAAAAAAAAACCACAAGCATCCAATTCTTTGATAGGGAATTTATTAGAAATAACGCTAGCAATATGATAAGATAAATAAAGATGCAGCATATTTTTAAAAATCAATATTACTAATACAGTAGAATGAAAATTATCCTAAGCTAGACTAATTGGGACTAAACTATTTTGAAATCAGAATGTAATTGAATCAGAAAGGCAATTTTTATTCAGGTGCTGCTTTATTTTCATTTTCTAGACCAACCTCAGATCATGAAAGTAACCAGTTTCTATAAGGAAGATTATTACAACTGCAGTAGGTTTTTAAGAAAATTTTCAATCATTCCTAAGTATTTTTTTCTGTGCTATACTGCATGCATCTAAGAAAACTATTCAATGAGCTTAAATTACAGTGAACCTCCATATATCGAAGTAGCAAATTGCCGGAAAAAAATTCGATGTATAGAAATTTCGCTATATAGAATTTTATCATAATTACTCCTAAAACATTAAAATTAAAGCCAATTTTCAACTCAATTTCTAATTTATATGCGAATCACATTAAATGAAAGTTAATACAGGTAATTAAAAAAATGAATTAATATGAAAGATTTATTGAGTACTATATACATTTAAAAAAAAACAATAATCCAGACAGTGGTTACAATGATCACAATTACATTTTTTTTAAAAAAACTTCGAGTATCTTGCTGAACAGCCAGTTTTGCGGAAAGTTCATCAAAGAAATGTTCGCATTTATTCAGTCCACTAAAAACTTCATCAGGAACATTTTCCACGAATTGAAGTCCACGACGTATTGTTTCAAACGCTTTCTTTTTTCGATGGCTTGTAAATATTTTCAGATTCATTTACTTCCTCTGGTTCTTCGATTTCTTTTTCAGTTTCATGAAACGAACTCAGTGTGTCTTCGTCTGTAGGATAATCAGCAACGGCATTCCGATTTTTTATAATAGTCGACACTATTATTTTTTATAATAGTTTGGTATGGCTTGCGGGAATACCAAATTTAGCTGTAATGTCTTTTTTGCGAATTCCGCTATCTACATTCTTCAGCAATTCAACTTTATCCACACTTTTATCCCAATAAGTCTTGAAAATTTTTTTCGATGTATAGAGATTTTTTTTTATATATAGAAACAGTTTTTCTATGTAATGAACATGGAAATTTGCTAAGAGTTCGATATATAGAAAATTTCGATATACTGTACTTACATAAGGCTACTGAGGTTATGTCCAAAGAATGTTTGAAAACGATATTCAAAGGTTACTGAAAGCAAATGAAGGTGGTGATGAAGAATAAAATGATGAGGTAAATAGGAATGACAAGACATTTGAAATTAAGACAGTAGTGATCAGCAGCAAATAAAGAATGGAGAAAGCTGTTATTGGAGATTGTGGAATGGTTATTGTTCCAAGAAAAAGATGATTAACATACTTTTTTTTAACACAATAAAAACTCAAAATGCAATTTTTTATTAAACACCTTATTTAGTACAAAGCAGACTTGATTAAAACATTATTTGATAACGTTGAAACTTAACTGATAATTGCAATGAGAACAAAAGCTTTAACAATATTAACTTGCATTTCAGAACAATCTGCCACCAATAGCATTCCAGCTTTGAACTACACTTTAATGTTACTTTATAAATGTTAACAAATAGAGAGCTAAAATCCATCGACCCAGTAGATAATTACAAAAAAAAAAACAACAATTATAGAATAGAACTTTTTTTTTCTTCTATTAGAAAGACGATGCTTATAATTTCTCCCCCTGCGTTTTTTTTGTTAATGTCCGGTTACTTTTTATGCTCTTTCAGAAATTATATTTTCCTGTAGATACCAGGAGAATCCAACTGACGATCATTAGGAATCAAGAAACATTCTGTCTTAGATTACCAGTATCACAAATACCAAAAACAGCTCAGTTGTCTGTGATTATGTTTTATATTGTGATATTGTTTTCGGTTTACCGATTTGAGGCAGTTTTACTATTCATTGTTGTAAATATGATTTTTAAGAATATTTTGGTATACTTGTTGAATGTTCAGCAAGTAACAATACTAAATTATTTGCTGTACAAAATCAATACTTTATAGCTGTGAAATTATTTTTCAAAATATACCAGTTGTGGTTGAAGCTTATCTGCCTACCATGACTATCAACTATATCTTCACTTCTGAATAACAGCATTCCTTCAGAAACACCCGCATAAAAAAAAATAGATAGCAAATTATACATGAAGAGAAGTTATTTGTTGTTTTTCTGTTAGTTTATGTATAGTTGAAATCAAAATGCTATTATTATTAACAATTTTATTTGTTCTGCGTCTATATGCAAAAAGAAATAATTATGGCTCCACATACATACTTGGTTAATCTAAATCAACAATTTTATTATTAATTACATTTTAAAACTCAACATTATTTTTTTTTTTTTCTTCTTGAAACTTAAAAAAAAAAAAAAAGAAAATCAAAAACGATACTGATTTTAATTTACAGGTATGATTATTTTAAGTTTTGACAAGGCAAAGCCTAAGTCAACTGTTATCTTCATCTTCATTATCTACATCCAAGTCCAGGTCATCGAGATCTTGAAATAATGATTCGTCAACTTTAATTTCTTCTTCACCTGATCGGTGGAAGAAACAAAAATAAAACATTATATATAGGGATATCAAATAAAAGAAAAAAAGATGTTATTTACAAATTTTGCTCAATTCTATATAAAGATGGTTGTTATAATAATACAGTAGAGCCCTGATTATCCACGAGTGCCGCAAAGATTTTTTAATTACGAACCTCAAAAAAAAAACCAATTTTAATCCAAGCCAACAACAGGTAAAGTACAGTAGGCCCTATAGTGCGAAGGTCGAAAATTAATGACAGGCTTATTGTGCATCGTAATCCTATAGGCCTTCTCGGATTTTGTTGAGTGGCAGGCTCTTGCTCTGCAGAAAGGTTTCTGCTTTACTGTACATATTTTAAAAGTTTTACATATTATGTTTTTTGTACAATAAAATGTAGTTTAATGGTGAAATATTTTTTTCGTGTTATCCTCGATTTTTTACTATACGCGGTACCCTTGCCACCCAATTCCGCGGATAATCGGGGCTCTACTGTAATAATATTAAATATGGGTACCCAACCCAGTTCACCTCAACTACTAGGCAATTTAAGTAACTATATATCAATGGCTTAGCGCAAAAGTAGCGAATATCCAGTAAACACAAAATTAGGGTTTTGTGGCGAATAGGTATCTTGAAGAGCCTTCTTGTAGGGCAAAACTAGCAAATCTTTCAAAATGGCATATTTCCTATGATTTTAGGACCTAAACTATCGAAAAAGTACCCATTTTCCCCACTAATTCAGCTTTTTCTCAAAACTTGCATCTTGGATATTCGCCCCTTTTGCACTATGCCATCGATATGTCGCCAATTTTGCAGAAGTAGGGAATTTGAACATGTGATTTCACTTAGATTACAATTAGCCTTTTCGAAAACCAAACTCAGAAAAGGACTCTGATTCAAAACTACATAATTCAACACAAATAAAAGTATAATTGGAATAGAATTCTGTGTACAGCAATTTTGGCCTATTAAATTTCAATTTGAAATGTAAATAATTTTTAAAAATGACTGTTACCACAGACAGATGTCCAATTTTAAACTAGAGTTTTGGAATCAACTTTTTATTTTTCTGAAATGTTCCAAAAACTTTCATCTTTTGAAGCTGAAATTTAATGGTTCAAGCTGTTATTTACAGAATTCTATGCCAATTTACTCTTTTTTATGTTGAATAATACCCTAGTCAGATTTGCACAGGAAAATGTACTTGAGTGAAAAGCCTTTAAACAAATTTCAAAGGCTTTCGAAAAACTAACTCCTTTGACGTGTCAAACGAGATTTCTCAAGTACACTTTTTAATGTTTTCAATGTTGAAGAGGGTGCTTTAATCATTCAAAATGAAGGAAGGTGAATTCTGTATTTCAAGGCAATCAAGCTCCCATGATCCTTTGCGAATTGAGTATGCGTTTTCATCAAATGTTGAGAAATTTCTTTAAAAAGAAAATTAATGTTTTTCTGATGCAAAGAATAAATGTAATTAAATACAATTATTGTTGATTTTCAAAAGAAAGGTTTGTAAGAGTAATGGCTAATTTATTATGGCTTTCTGTTTAATTGAAGCGGTGAAAAAAATGTCGTCTGTTGCTACTCTTCGCTTTTATGTATGTTTATGTAGTGAAGGTGGGTGGCAGAGAAGCCAAGCACTGCGACCAGAGGTCTATTGTACTATCCCACAGAAATATGGAGAGATGGAGAGAAAGACTGAGAAAGTATGGTGGAAGATGTGCAGGGGAAACGGGAGAACCCCGAGAAAACCTGCCCAGCGCGGATCGTCCACCATCACGAAACCCACATGAGAACCGAACCCGGTACTCAGAGGTGAGAGGACAATGTCAGAGCGACAACGCCAACCGCGCGGCCTTACTCTTCGCTTTGCTTTACTGTCAACAGCTCACGAATGAGCGATTGACCGAAGATCTTCAAAGTACACTTGAAAGCCATATCAGAACTCCTTTCAAAATCGAGAGGCTTTCGAATTGAAATGTATTTGAGAATCGTATGACAGACTCATTATTACCCTTTCCACCCAAAAGCCTTTCACTCCTAAGCACCTTTTCCTGTGCCATCTGACGAGGCCCATTGTGTGTTTGATGTCCATTAATCATCTATCCAGCCACAATTGAATAAACATAGAACTGACTAAATAATTTATGACCTAGCTTTATGCTAAACCACACGTTAATTAACTAAGCACATTTACCATTTTTAAAAATATTGAAAAATTCTGCCTACAACAGCATTGTACACAATAGCTTGAAGAACATCGAGTTCAAATGAGTCGGTCAATGCAAGAATGTCCCAAGTCCAAAAATATGAAAATTCCAGGTCAAAGCATTTAGGTGTCTTGAAGCATCAGTGCTGCGGTATTGGGAGCAACATTTCAAGTTCATTGCAACTGCCTTGCTGAGGCTGGCATTACACAACAGTGACAGCAGTAACATCCCAAGTAACGAATCCAGACAGCTTTTCTTATTTATCTCAAAATAAAGTTACTTGGACTTGGGACGTTCTTGCACTGACCGACTCAAATGCAAAATTATATTTAGTGTATCAAATTGAAACCTAATATTATCACAAAAGCTTAAATATACAAGTGCAAGGAAAAAAAAAAACCCTTAATAAAAATCGATTCATTTAAGGGACTAGTTCAAGTGATAAAGAAATTGACTATAGATTGGAGCAGAGTTTGATTTCTGACAATGGTTGGGATTTTTTTCCCTTCGTTCTTTATTCTCAAAATGAGCCCAAGGATTCGCCCAATCCTGCTTAAAAGTTAAGTATCAGGATTCTTTCCTGCGTGTTAAAGGTTGCCAAGGAATTGGACTGAGCATGAGATTTCAACTTTGGGGGCCCTATTTCCTACATCCCCAAGAACCGTAAAGGTCTATAATGGAATATTCTAACTTATTTATTCACTTAATTGAGTATATTTGGGACTGTTTTTAATATTTACTTTCTCCCATAGCTTCATCAATGTTCATTTGCAAAGCTAAACTTGGAATAAAATGTTTTGTTTGCCAAATGTACGGTTGAAATACATGCTTGAACAACTATGTAGTTTGACTAATTTTCTATATCCCCAACTACTTAACCAAAAGTTCATAGTGTGCCATAAGAAACATTATTGGAAGATATTGTGTATTATCCTTTAAAAAAAAGAAGAAGCAAAAATAATAAAATACTTGCCTTCTTGCATAAACTGAATATCCGATTCATTCATGCTCTGATCTTTCTCAAACAATTCTCGCCCTGTAATAGAAGATTTTTTATTTTTTAGACCTCCAAGTAATAAAATATTAGTTAAAAGCTCCCCATTTCTATAACCAAAAATTTTCTCATTTTTAAAGTGAGAAAAAAGTTTGAAAATGAAAACAGAATAACACAATTCATTAAATGAAATACAGTCAAACCCTGCTATAGTGAACACGGCTTATAATGAACTCCCGGATATAATGAACGAAATGTTTGGTCCCTTGCCGTGGAATGCACGTATAACGGAACGGATATAGTGAACCGAAATTTCGGTCCCTTGAAGTTCACTTTAGAGGGGTTTGACTGTACAGATAAATAAATAAAGTGCTTAATATACAAAAACGCAATATAATGTTCTTCATCTTCTTTACTCCTTAAATAATGATATGAAAAAAGAAATATAATATTTCTTACTATAAGATTACATTGGAATAAGGTAAACCACCATGAACAATACAAGTATTTTCATTAAAGGCTTTCTAAATATCAAGCAAATTCATTTGATACTGTTCATTTCCAAAAACAAATTTGTTTGAAGCATTTTTTTATAAAAACAGATTTTAATAGAATTAACAATTTTTGAATTTTAATTCAATTAACTACAGAATATTTTGAAAGTTAAAAACAAGACAATATAAATCCCACATGCTTCACAAGTTCATATTTAAATTTTCAGAATTTTAGGTGCATTGCAAAAAGAAATATATAAAAGGTTTGCAGTCACTTGAATTGACTGGGTCAGGATCTTAATGAATAAAATAAGGAAATTATGTTAACTCTAAGATGACTATTTAATAAACCTCTAATTAAAATTCCACAAGTTTTCTAAATTACCCACTTCAGATTTCTCAGTATTCTACACTCCTATCAAGATGTTGGAATAATATGCACAGACAAAATAGAAAGTGGAAGGAACCCCTAGTTGTACTGGTAGTGAAAAAAAGTACTGAGATGTTAACTGGTTCTTATGATTTGGCAGCAACATATTTCACTCTTTTAAATCTTGCCAAAAACCATTCACAATATTTTTTAAGTTTTTTTTTTTCAATGGCCATCAACCATTCTGATGGATTGTCTACTAAAACTAAAATAATTATTTAACTTATAAAAGTGTAAATCACATTATTAAAAGTCACAGACAAATTTAAAGTCAAAATTCATAAGGAAAGCAATTTGGGCTTTAAAAAAAATCAAAACAAAAACAAAAGAAAGCCCAACTGGGCAATAGTGTATAAAGGAAATCAAGTTGCCTGTTAGTTTTTTATTGGTTGTATCTTCTTTATGAAGCTGTTTCTTTAAAATTGCCATTTCCAAATCAAACTTTGTTTTCCAGGCCAAAAAGGTCTCCACAGTCACACGAGTACCTTCAAACTTTATCTGTAATATTATTTTAAAAATATATATATATTAAATACGGACTTGAATAAGGATTTCATCTAAATAAGGAACAAAATAAATGTTAAACTTTATCAAATCTTCAAATTTAGTAAATAAGTTCTTATATTTTAAGATCTTTGGAAATTTTCATAAAATAATGGAATGTATCTATGGCCAGTTTACTGCAACCAAACAGTATTTGTCATTTTTATATCTTATTAATAACCTCAACAATAAAGACATTTTACAAACAACGAGAGTGTAGGAGCAACTGAATGGTTTCAAGAAAAACCTACTAAATAGCAGTAAGGAAAACGGAGGCCACAAATACCATAATATCAATAGTAAAGTGGACAGTGTACACAGTATGGAGGGGTGTTGTGGTGTAAAACTCTACAAATTGGATCACATGCTCCTTCTGCATTGCTTTCGAAAATAATTATATTTATTTTTGCTTTTATTTTTATTGTGGAAGGTAAAATATTCAGCTAATGGCAAATCACAGCATACTGTATTTAGCTGCCATTTTGCAATGACCATAACTGGCCAGGAATGTTTATTGCTAGCAGGCAGCAACAAATGGATATGGGGCCGTCCATTAATTATGTGAGGTGTTTTTTTAAAAATTTGGACCCCCTCCCTCACGTGAGATTTCAAAAAAATCAAAAAAGTTCAAAAAGTCAATATTACAAAATGTTGTAATTTATTATAATTCGTATATTCTCTAAATGAAAAAGTTGACGTGAGATTTTCATTGACTCTCCTCCCCCTTTTGACATCACATAATTAATGGACAACCCCTATCGCTAGTTTTGCTTGCGACAATGAAAATGTCCAAACTGATAACTGATATTCATAGCATAGAACTGATCAAGGATTAATGTTCTGTTAATAACATTACATTCATCTTAATTTATCTTAATGGAGAGCCACTAGATACAATTACAACTGCCACAATAATAAGACCATCTACTAAATAATTATATTCGTGTAATGTTAACGACTGGACCATAAGTAAATTTCAATCAATTCATTAATCTAATAAGATCATTAAAATGTGCGATATTATTTACTGAATATTTGTATAAATGAAAGTTATCCTAATTCTTACAATTTCAGCTTCCTCGGCCAATCTGGCCAGTCTTTCCGATTCCTCTTCCTTCTTCTGCTTAACTGTATCGCTCCAAGAATTTAACCATTCTTGCGCTGCTGATACAATGCTAAACACCATCACCATTCCTAGGTTCTCTTGTGCCTTTGAGAAATTCAAAATAAAAATTAAAGACATTAATGAAGCAACTCTAACTGGAATGGAAAAGAAAGTAAACCTAAAGAATTAAATAATCAAGTTCCTTAATTTATCCCAACTAATCATTATTATCAACCAACAATTTAGTACATGTAGGTATTTTCAGTTAGCAACACTTTTAAGATGTTTGCGGTTTTATAAAATTAAGCTTTAAATCATTGGTTAACAATGAAATCTTAACTTAAAAGGCCTGTGCCAAATGACTAGTAAAGTGAATGCAAAAAAAGAAATAGAGGTGAACTAAAAATGAATCTTATAAGAAAACCATAAGGAAACGACACAGAAAATAAAAAATGTCTGAGCTTTCATTGGTGGAAGTCTGGGACGGCCATTTCGTCCTTTTTATGGACTCCTCAGCCAGAGCCATCACCCAATGAAATGCTCAGATAGTGCAAAAATGATAAGGGAAACCACACCTGCTCTCAGCTGTGGCCTCCCTCCAAAAGAAAGCACATTTAAAAAAGAAACCAGAACAGTAATAATTTCAAATCATGGCCTGAGTAACAGTCAGGTGCAAAGGAATTTGAATATAGAATTTTATAAAAATTTTATATTCTGTGTTATTTTTTTATAGTTTTCTATTAATTTGTGGCATGTTAAACATTTTGTTTGAATCTTATAAGAGTGTATGGTTTAACTTTTTTTTTTTTTTTTTAAATATTCACTTTACTTCCACTTGTCAATGATACTGCTTTTTAAATTTTTACAGTTTTTGATCATTTTTACAAAAAGGATTTTTTTTCCACTACAATAATGTCAAGCTTACAACATAATGCAATAACTAATTTTCTAATCTACAATTACGAATTAAGATATATGATATTATGTTTTTGAATCAGGTTTTATTAGATACTAGCTGTACCCGGCATGCATTGCAATGCCACTCAAAGAAAGAAAGGACTCTGTGAGAAGGGCCGTAAATATAAGGTCCCGGTGTCAATCGGGGGTGGGACACTTAGGCCCTTGTGTCGCCTCCCCCCCATCCAAGTGTGGTGTCCCTGCCCCCATAGGAGAGCGAATTTTTCCCTTTTTACAATTGACTTGGGGGGCTCAAGAAGGGGCCCTAAATATAAGGTCCCAGAGTCGGTCGGGGTTGGGACACTTCAGTCTTTGTGTTGCCTTCCTCCCACCTAAGCGTGGTGTCCCTGCCCCCCATAGGAGAACGAATTTTTCCCTTTTTTGCAATTGACTTGGGGGGCCCGAGAAGGGGCCCTAAATATAAGATCCCGGTGTCGGTCGGGTGTGGGACAGTTAGGCCCTTGTGTCGCCTTCCCCCTACTTAAGTGTGGTGTCCCTGCCCCCATAGGAGAATGAATTTTTCCCTTTTTTTGCAATTGACTTGGGGGCCCGAGAAGGGGCCCTAAATATAAGGTCCCGGTGTCGATCGGGGGTGGGATATTTAGGCCCTCGTGTCGCCACCCCCCCACCCAAGTGTGGTGTCCCTGCCACCCATAGGACCGAACTGTACCAGGCCCTCTGGATTGGGCCTTCGGCAGTCCGGAGGGCTGTTCGGGGTGGGTCCCTGCCGACCGGTTGAAACTCTCCCAGGATAGTAGATCTGTGTGTTTAAGAGATGATTTTTTTTTTTTATTTTATTTTATTGATTTTCGTGTGGGATATGTTTGGTAGATATTGGCTTTTACGTCTTTTTCAGTTAGTTTAATGTTTATATATCTTGTTTGGAAATTCTTTTTTTTTTTTTTTGAGTCTCGAGTGTTTGTAATGGTTTTCTTTGAATTCTTCTTTTTATTTATTAATTTCTTGTTTTTATATATATATATTGTATATTGAGACCTAAAGCCCATCATTTTGGGCAAGGGGTCTTTAATATGACTAATGCCCCCCATAGGAGAGCGAATTTTTCACTTTACACAATATTTGTGTAGATCTCCTTTTTACCACCAAGTGGATATTGGGTATTTCAGGGATTTTACCCCTGGGGGGGGGGGGGGTCCAGATTCTAAGGTAGCCTATCTTTTCCGCCGGGTTCTAAAGAGTAATTCTGCAAAGTTTGGTCCAGATAGGTCAAAGGGCCTAGGAGTGTATAAAGGACAAAGAAAGAAAGAAAGAAAGATACATTCATTTTTATACAGTACAACCTCGAAAATCCGGACCTCCAAAATCCAGAAGTTATTCCCATTTTCCGAGGTGTGGTTTTTTTTTTGGTTTTTTTTTGGCGCAATTCAAGAAGCACGGTAGCCGATTGCAGCGTTCTGACCAAGAATTTTTCTGATCGCGTGGTTTTGGACTACTACATTCCATTTTGAACAGTGCTTGTTTTCGTTCAGTGACGCATCCTCATAAAATTACAGCTGCTATCAGTATTGAGTGAGTTATATAGTTGCAAAACATGTCTAATAAACGGCCAGCGGATTCTTCTTCAGGGGCGAAAAGGAAAAATAAGTTTTTAGCAATTGCCAAAAAAATACTTCAATCTAAGAGATGCGTTAAAGCCGCTTTACATGAACCATTTCACAGGATATAAGTGCGCCATGTCAATATGGTGAGCACATTGTCCGACTTAGAGCTTGTTGTAAAACGCGCCATCTTGCAGGTCATCTGACACTAACGCTCCTGGTGACGAATTGTAGAACTTGAAGTCCAATCGATTTGTATCTATTAATTCGAAATTACCAATTACAAAAATGATATGCATGTATGGAGGTCATCTTTTCCTTATGTTTTCATGGATGCTTTCAGAAAACGTTACATTATTAATCAAAATCATTACAGAATTTCGGCCCGAAAATTTGAACAGATGAGCGAAAATTTGGGATCTCGAAAATATATCGTGGGATAATTGAGATTTAACGAGAAATATCGAAACTGAAAACAAAGAAATACAAAAAGATGAAAAAAACAAATGAATATTTCCTATTTTTATTCTATTCTTGTTATTATTGTTAAATAATATAAATAATATTATTATTGTTAAATAATATCTTTTAATTGGTTAACTTAACTTTTTGTCATTATTTTTACCAAAAATAGTGTTTTATAGTGTATTAGTTAACACTATGTTTGACTTTAATATAACTCTCTAAAATCTGGAAAATTCTAAAATCCGGAATCGGCAAAGTCCCAGCGAGTCCGGATTTTCGAGGTTGTACTGTATATAGATTACAATCAGGAACTGACAATGTTAACAGTAGCTCTGAAAACAAACTGATGGTTTAACAATCGAAGCAGGGCTGAAATAATTTCATGAAAGTTATTCAATGCACTACAGCCCATAGTTTGTCAAAGGACTGTTCCTATTATTAAACAAAAGAAAATAGAAGACGTTAACCTTTGTATACGATATATGTTTTAGTCAAGTTTCTTCCATTTTCTTTTGTTTTATAATTCTTCCTTCTACAATATGTGTGTTTATACACATTGTATATACACACTATATGGCCAAAAGTATCCAGACACCCCAAGGTCAGGATGCAGAGGCTACTGAGACACGTATTAATAGGATGTCGGCCCCCCCTTTTGCATCGATGACAGCCTGTACACATCTGGGAAGACTGTTCACCAGGTGGTCGCAGGAACTGACTTCCAGGTGGCCATGACAGCTAAAGTGAGTCTGGCCAGGAAGATGGGCGATGTGGGTGGGCATGTAATCTGTGTTTTATTTCAAGTTGTGAAAGAGTCAAGTTGTGGAACACCCACGTTGTCAAACCACGGCCGCACAAGCTTTGATGTGTGTACGGAACAGTTATCCTGCTGGAAGAGAAACAAGCCTTCCCCAAACTGTTGCCATAGAGTTGGGTGGGCAGCTTTGTCCAGAATGGCCCAATACATAGCAAGAGTTCATGTTGCCCGTCACAGGAACTAAGGGATCCAGGCCGAACTACAAAAAACACCTACACACCATTATGTTGCCGCCACTGAACTTAGCAGGGATAAGAAGCGTTCGCCGGGCATCTGCCAAACCCAAATACGTCCATCAGACTACCAGATCGTGAAGCGAGATTCATCACTCCACAGATCTTTTTTCCACTCCTCCACAGTCCAATGGCGGTGAGCTCTGCACCACTGAAACCGATGCTTCGCATTGACGGCGGAGATGTTCGGCTTGTGAGTGGCCCAAGTAGTTTAGATCTCGGTGAACAGTCCCGCTGCTAGCAACAACACCCAACGCATGTTGGAACTCCATCGTCGTCACTACCATCAGAGACTTGCAATTTTGCTTCCCTACTCTCTTCAGGGTTCGACGGCTGCGGTCAGTCAGTTTTCTCAGTCTACCACTTCGTGCAGCTGTCGTTTCACTGTCTTGACGTCTCCATTTTACAATTACATCACTCACAGTTGATTTAGGCACATGTAGCATGTCCACAATTTCGTGAAGTGATTTCCTACAACGGTGGCATCCGATTATCACGCCTCAGTCGAAGTCACTGAGCTCGCCTGACTTACTCATTTTATTGGGAATGCCGAATTATAACTGCCCAAGCCCTGAACAACACTTTTATAGCATCCGATGATGCACCTGCCCGATCCACTTCGGGGGAAAGGTGTCCGGATACTTTTGGCTATATAGCTTTTGGGTGCCGCTGATGAACTGAAAGTAGTTTGGCCGTACTTTTACAGAAACAGTTTTCTGAAATTTGTATTGGGATTTTAAATTTCAGATAGCTGTCCGGCTATTTGTTTAGTAATATAAGTTAATTTTATTCTTATATTCTTTACGTTCTAAATTCTCTAAATTGCAAATGATTGATTGAAATCTTTGCATTGCTAAACTCGAATTTGTGGCATTTGAGTTTGGCCATCATATATATATATATATATACATAAATATACATACACCAGGTCTACTGGCTTAAATCTGCTGTTTGCTCATACATGGCATAAGTAGTCATATAAAACGACTATCGAACCGCCATATTGTTAGTTTCATGCATTTGACATCTGTCAACAATAAGCAGTGCACAACAACAGCAATTTAAAATAGCAACATAAATTTTTCCTGTGGTAATCATGTCGAGTTTTGTGCCAACAAAGGAGCAAATGCGGATAGCTCTGCTTTTCTGCTTCAATCTCAAGAAATCGGCGGTCAAATCGCATCGAATGCTTGTGGAGGCCTATGGCAACCGTGCTCTATCGGAAAGAATGTGCAGAGACTGGTTTCGTCAGTTCAAAGACGGCAATTTCAATGTTACCGACAAGAAGCGTGAAAATTGGCCTAAAAAATTTGAATGCAAGCTGCATTGGACGAGGACGACACGCAATCGCAAAAAATGCTTGTCGAGCAATTAGGTGTGTTGCTCAACAAACCATTTCTGATTGCCTACGTGCCATTTTGGGAAAGGTCCAAAAGATCAGAAAATGGGTCCCGCACGAATTGACCGATCTGCAGGTGAGCGACGCCAAAACACTTGCGAAATTTTGCTTGCCAGACAAAAAAGAAAGTCCTTTCTGAATTGGATTGTTACTGCGATGAAAAGTGGATCTATTTTGAGAATCCTAAACGCAAAAAATCGTGAGTTGACCTGCCCAACCATCAACATCGTCCGCAAGACCCAATCGCTTCGGACGGAAGACGATGCTGTGCATTTGGTGGGATCAGGAGTGTGTCATCTTCTATGAGTTACTGAAACCAGGGGAAACTGTCAATGCCCATCGCTACCACCAACAACTTGAACCATGCTCTTCGTGAAAAAAGGCCAGAATATTAGAAAAGGCATGTCAAGCTGATTTTTCTCCACGACAATGCATAACACACATTAACAATGGTTCGCAACTACTTGGAGGCACTCAACTACCCAATGCCGCTTACTCACCAGACCTGGCACCTTCCGAGTACCACTTGTTTTCGTCGATGGGCCACTCACTTGCTGAGGAACACTCTGATTCCTACAAAGACATCTGAAAATGGCTCGATAACTCGTATGCTTCAAGAGGGAGGGATTTTTTTTTTGGCAAGGTATCCACAAATTGCCCCAGAGATGCAAAAAATGTGTAGTTAGCGGGGGCCAGTACTTTGAATAAACCATTTTTTCACTTTCTATTGAAAAAACGTGTTTTTTTGTTACCTAAAAAACAGTGGATTTAAGCTGATAGACCTGATATGTGTGTATATATATTCCTACTATCTTTCGTCCAACAAACATATCACCATCTTGCTTTCCTAAAAAACTTCAACATTCGCAACATTACCAGAATGGCACTCTATAACCCTTTCCTCTTCTAAGCTTATGTAAAGAATCACCGTCAACTACACAACTGTTAACTTCATGTTAAACATTGGAAATTTAATTTGCAATTATTATTTAAAATTATTAATGTTCTATAATGTTTGCCAAACAGGCAATCTCGAGCAACTTCTCTTTGAAGCATGTAAAAACTTCAGAAAGTAGTCAAGTACAATATGCTGTTACAGTGTTGCTAACAAGAGTATCTGTGCAATCAAGGATCTAACTTACCGTCTCGTTCATTAACTTCAGTAGTTCATTGATGTCATCTTCCTCTATATTTACCGTGTCACAAATCTCCATGATGGGTGGATCATCAGGATAACTTTGAACGTAAGTGAAATGAAGGTCACATTTACCTAAATTTAAGAAGAATTAAAATTTAAGATTTTCTTATGAACTTATTATATAGAGAAATCCAACAGTTGATTGACAAACATTTGGCTTAAGATCTCTTTATTTGTGTTATCACAAAACATTATGCCTAGCACTATTAATTGCTTTATATAATACTACACCATTTTAACCTTCTTCCTTCTATATTCCGGCGATATTTCGCGAAACCATATTGTTTCACTTTTCAAGCCTTCAAAAAGCGAAACGATACGGTTTCAAGAATTATCACTGGAATATAGAAGGAAGAAGGTTAAAATAGTGTAATATTATATAATCTAAATAGAACATAATAAGTTATGAACTGCTTTACATATAAAATGTGGAATACTTTAAAGAAATTTTAAATGCATCTTGAAATTCAGTAGTATAAATAAGCCACCGCACATAATTAGATATAAAAAAATTAATTAGGAGTTTAACGTGTGTTATGAAATGAATAAAACATTGATTTACACATGTAGGAAACAATAATGTATATTAAAGATTATGAAAAAAGAATACGTTACATATATGGGCTTGAGGGTTGGACGTTTAAACATCCTAAGTGGATTGTCGTTCTCAACGGAAGAGTAACAGAAAGCTTTCTGACTCTCAAGCCCATTTATGCAATGAATATATATATTTTGTAATATACATTATTGTTTCCTACACGTGTGTATGTCAATGTTTTACTCATTTCATTTATAAATAAAAAATAAAAAAATTACAACCCGTTGTAAAAATGTGTGGAATACTGTCTTAATGTTGCGAAAGACAGAATATTGCCTTTAAGGCAATGACCATTCTTTTGGAGTCAGAAAAAGTTATAAAACAAGAGATGGGTTAAAAGATTTGCAAGTTAATAACTATAGAGACTGAATATTATTATAATAGAAATATGATTTTTATAACTAAAACTTTTATTTTTATTACTCTGCAGATCTACTATATCTCAGCAAAAGTGCTCAAAAAAAAAAGAAAATAAAAAGACGAATTCCTAAACTGAACAATCGTGATTATTGGGAAGAGGCGATCACTGAGAGATTATTTACAAATTTGACTATGCCAAACCAAAGAATCTCAAATTGTCTAGTAAATTCAGTAAATTGTAAGTGAACAGAAAGATACAGCAGGTATCCTTTCCAAGCTGTGAATACTGTACAAGAAGCGACACAGAATGTTATTACTTCATCCGCTTTAAACATGACCCTTCAAAAAATGTGAATATTTGCTTATGTGTAGGTGAAGATTCGGCATCAAGATAGCCAATGCTCGAGGGATATGATTTTAAAATGCTCAAGGGATATGATTTTGAAAAGTTCGCTTTTCAACACTTTTGATTTTAATATTACATTGCTTAAATGGCAAGAAGTGGTAAGAAGCTCGAGTCTCATTGCTGTATAGATTGACGAATGGTGGGAAATGAAAGTCAAGCAAATTAACTTCACTCTCTCATGTAGAGTTATTAATGTAGGGAATTATAATGTTTTAGTGCTTTCTATGAATGACAATGAACCGCCCGAAAATTTTGATGATTCAAATAGTTTATTTGGCCAAAAGTGTTTCAATAAAAAGGTTTGATGATAGGTGATGCAAAGGTATTGAATCTTAAAACTCTTCTGAAGTTGGGCAACAAAATCAATCGTACACTGCCATAAAAAAAAAAAACACACAGGAAAATGAGGCAAATATATGAAACGTTTAATACCAGTGGCATGTGATACATCAAATGATAAATCAGCATGGATTAAGAGAACAAGCAATTAATGAAAAATAAATGAGAAACTGCTGGATTGCAATGGGCCGATAAAGTCTTTCTTAAGATCCACTCATTCCATTTTACACAAGAAGGTGTGGAAAAAGAGAATCTCAACCTCGTGCCACTAGACACATAGCGAGTGGTTGGATAAAGAGGTAAAATGCACCGAAACATATGTCTAAGGATAAGCGTTTATAATCATCCTAAAACTTTTTCATGGTTTCAGGAGAAAAATCAAATATGTTGAAATTATATCTTCATTATAACTGTAAATGTTAGAAAACATATGGCTGTAAATCCTCCCTCCTCAAATAAAAAAATGATTAAAATAAATCCTTTAGAAGTAGAGAGACAGGTCCTAATCTATCAAAGACTATCTTTCCTTGCCAAGGCTTAATGCAGCAATACTGGCAAAAGAATGGTTGCTTCTTTAGATGGAAGTTGACATCAAAATGAGGCAAGAATGGAAATTTTTAAGAGTGATGTTTGCCTGATAAAGTTACGCACTATAATATAAATGTTTTTGTTCATAAGCAAAACTAATTCTTGGAAATATTTATTCATCTCAATTATCTGAAAGGTGAACAAACAGATTAGAATGTAAGTGAGTAGGTACTGAAACAGTACAACAATAACAAACAACAAAACAAAAATAAACTAAATCAATTTACGAAGAACTTAGTAATCACAAAATTTACTACATAATTTGCAGAAAACTTTGAAGAATATCTGTTAATTGGTAATTTATTAGAATAAGGTGTTTTCTTCATGCATTACTCTGTAATCAAAAGTAAAATACTGCATTGAAATAGAATTTAAAAATTAAAGACTAAAATTTACCTCCAGCTTCAGCTTCTTCATCTTCGTCGTAATCATCAGATTTTATGGACACAGAGAAATTATGAAAAGGACTTTCTTCAATAACTATAGGCAAAAAGGAAAAAATGCCAATTTAACTAATATTATTCTCATACAATGATTGTGAAATGAGAAATAATAAGAAAACTGAAAATAAAAAGACAAATCCTAAGTTACTGAAAATATTAAAAAAAAAAGTCTTGCTAATGTATCTTATCAGACAATTATTTTCTAAGGAAAACATTTTAAAATTATTATTCTTTAGAAAGTAATATTAATAGTTCTTTTATCTCAGACATGTCTACAAAAATTATTTGTTGTTATCTGAAGTGATGAGAAAGGCATTGTTTGAAATGAATGGGAAGTTTAGAAACAGAAAAAGAATGATTTAAGCTGTGACGTAGGATACAGAGTTCAGAATCTGTTGAGAAAAATTTTGGTTTTAAGGATAGTTACTGATGATGTTAAAAAAGAGTACATCCTCTTGTACTCTAATAGTACAGTTTAGTTTAGATTTGGAACTCACAGCAAAGCTGAGAATATGAGAAGGATATATTTTCAAATTTTCATTTGCAGTTACAAATACCAGATGGTTATAATTAAACTGACAGTACTCAGAGCGATGTACAGAATGATCCACTCAACAGATTACAACAAAAATTGGTGGGTACCTTAATAAGAACATGTCGAAGAGCATTCGAATAAAAAACTTAGGTGGCATTAGTGCACACACAAAAAAAAAAAGGAAAAGAAAATACCAAGCTGAACAAACATAACCTTTAATTGAAATCAAGATGCTCAATATGTGAATCATTCGTATGCAAAATCTGCAGGAAACATAATACGGCATCATACACAGTTGCTTGAAGCATGACTCAGGGAACAGTTGCAACATGTTGTGTTATTCTTGCCTTCAGCAATTGATTCAATACTGCCTGGGTAAACTTGGCTTTTCAAATAACCCCCTAACCAAAATTCACATGAGTTAAGGTTGGCGGATTGTGGTGGCCAAGCATTGGAATATGTTCGAGAAGTTACTTTGTCCTCACCAAATAATAATATACAACAATTGTGTAGTCATACGTGATATATGGGGTGGCACCTCATTCAGCATGAAGGTTGTAGAGTCTAAACAATTACGTTCTTGCAAAGCCAGAATATTCTTGTGGTGGAGAAGATTTAACATTCACCGATCAACACACAGAGCCTTGAGGTGTGATTTCCTCAAAGAAAAATGGTCTGATTATAAAGTGTGCGGTAAATGCGTTACATAGTTTGAGTCTAGTGGGTTCAGCAAACACAGCATTCAGAAGTGTCGTATTTGGCAGTTGTGTGTCTTCATTGCTCCTTGTTGGACAAAACAAGCCTTATCGGTCCCAAGACTTTCAAAGGTCGCATGTCATCAAGCTACATTCTACCAGAAATCACAAAGCAAAGTCGGTATGCTATTCAGGGTCATAGTTGCAGCTCCTGCACCCTCTCAATTTTATTGTATTTAAATACAATATATTTAAAGTATTAAGAGCAACTACAGTGAAACCTCGTTAAGTCGTCACTCAAGGGACCAAACATTTTTGACGACTTAAGCAGAGTGGGAATTTTTGAAAAACAAACAAACTGAAATACAGTATTTTCATGAATTGCTTTAGGATTCGGTGAGAAAAACAAGATTTTCAGAAATCAATTCATGCAAATGAATGAGTGGAAAATAAAAAAACAAACACTTTTTATAGTTATCATATTTTAATCGTTTTAAAAGAAAGGCAATGTCTGTCTTTGAAAAGTTCCAGCCAACCATTGCTGCCGCCGAAATCTTCAATGTTCAACTCCTTAGCAATTTCCATTGCTTTTTCTTTGAGAATCACGACAGAAATCGGCACATTTTGCGATCTGGCATGTTTTAGCTAATGAAACTAAAACCTCCTCGATCTCGTCAAACTTTGATTTCCTCATTCTCTTTCTTTTGTCTTTGCAGTCAGCTTCTTCACTTATTTGTTTCGATGGAAGAATATTGTTTAATGTAGTCCTGGGAATATGGTGTTCTTTGGCAAAAGCTGTTTTCGAAACATTTGATTTTTCAAAAAGTGCAATTAAGTCTTTTTTTTCTTTAAAGATAACGAGATAAGTTTTCGTTTCCCTTGCATGTTAAAAACGTAATCGAACCATGAAATTGCAAGAGAAAAAATAGCCCTTATAGCTTAGATTAGATTAGATTAATTGAAAGTGGGTGGCATGACTGATAGCGAGGCTTACTCGCTATGAAATGAAGTCACACTCAGACACGGTCAAGAAAAACATCTACACGCGACAGAGTCAGGGCCATAGCTACCACGGGGGCCCCCAAACGAAGCGGGATTTTTTTTACGAAACCATAATCACTTGTTGCCCCGGGGCCCCAATCCTCTAGCTACGGTACTGGACAGAGCGCAGCGAGAAGTGTGCTTTGAATGATTAGCAGCGAGATTCCAAGAACCCAAATCCTCCAAAGGGGTAGGAAAGGAATGAAGTGACAGGCATGGTTGAAAATTCCCCGTAAATTTAGGCTTGGCTTTCTTAAAGTGAAAGGGCGGGGCTGAAAAGACAATATGATGGCATGCAAAATGGAGAAAAAAGATGCTTTTGGCCATTTTGAGGGCGACGAGTTATCCGGAGTAGAATTAAATTTGGTGACGGGTAAAGGAGGGTTATTTTACATTATTGTGTATGAGACCTTGTCGGGAACAAAGGAAAACGACGACTTAACGAGGTTTTACTGTATATTGTAATGGTGTTTGTAGGAGTCCTTAGGAGCGAAAAACAACGAGTCAAATTCTGGAACTGAACTGAATTAATTTATTAAACAAAAAACGTGTGTTTTTATAGATTATACATTAAAGAATTTGATTGGAAGAATAATTAAAAATATATATCATGATTGGACAAGAAACATAACGAACTTAAATTAAACGGCTGCAATGGAAAAGAATTTACAAATAAACAGGACAACAATAATTAGGAATAGAAAACGAATGCTTTAACATAAATAACGATAAAGATTAAAATGAATAAAATATAGATAAATAATTTCTACAAAAAATACAAATAAATTATATCTAAAAATATTTACATATAACTGTTACAATATGAACATGAAAAATAAAGCATGGGTGAGAAAGAAATACTTGTAGACGTCTTGTGACTAAAATTATGTGGAAACCCTTAAATATGTGACCTAAAAGTGTTTAGCCACTTTTAAGAGCTTTTATGAACTGCATTTTAACCTTTCTGGAAAAACAAACTTTCTGTCTAAGATGTTCCAAATTACGAGGGTTTTCTTAGGCTACGGAGATTAAGAATTAAAGTTCTTCTTAGATGCACTAAAATAACAAGATAACTACAAATGTTGACAAGGGAACAGAAACAACTTCATTTGAAAAACATTATATTAATGTCATGATATATTTTTATCCTTCGAGCAAACATTATAATCTTCTCTATCTTATTTTCTAACAAACCCATTCCAATTTAGTATATCGATTTATTGGGTCCTTTATTATTTCAAATAAATTGCAAAAGATCTTTTGCAGACATTTATTTAAGACGTTTTAACTCCTGCCGGTCACTCACCTTGAAATTCTTCGCAATAAATGGACTGCAACGCTTCGATTTCATTATTTTGTTCTTCTTTGTAATCTGTCATGGTCAAAAAATTACAGACACTGAAATCCTCAATTGAACTATGCTAAAGATACCCAAAATATTTATCATCTTCCCATGTTTTCGAGATATCTTCGTCTAAGCACATGGGGCCATTTCTAACGGAAGAGGAACTTTTTGGTTGGACAGATTCGCATTCAAAATTAAAGAAAAAAATTTTAAAATTAAAATCAAAGTAAAAATACTTTAATAAAAATAATTTTGTTAAAGCATTAATGTTAAATATATTAGTATCTTCTTGTAGTAATTCCTATTCACAGTACTACGAAACTAAAGTTCAGATGCGAAAAGAGCTTTGCATGAATGGGAACACTTACCGCAGATCAATTTGAGTAGAATGTATTGATGAAATTGTTGTTTTAAAGTAATTACCTGCAAATAAATCAATTATCGTTATGTCGAGACAAGGAGCCAGGGGAGCTGATCCCAAGAAAGTGGTTAGTTCTGCCTTGTTGTTAATATAAATAAATCTTGTGGGTTTTTTAACAAATTGTCAAATGTACGTGGTCTGCTTCAGAATAAAGTGAATTAGCGATTTACTTATAATAAATTTACTTGTTTCTAAACTATTAGAAAATAGGGGTGGATAGATGTAATAGGCAGTGACTACTATCCTGGTTTTTATGAGCAATTATCTGATAATTACTGCATTTCAATGGTTTGCTGAAAAGGGGTGGAGTAAAAAAGACTCAGATAAATGAATCGCTTAAGAACTTGATGCAAGGAAAACATTCTGAAGAGTTCGTTTCCTAATCCATTCAAATGACTCCAGCTATCTTTATCCGTATTAGTAAAAGTATTAACTTTAATGCTTTCTTGATGGTTGAGGATCCGCGCTGGGCAGGTTTTCTCGGGGTT
>JAFIDM010000005.1:20414405-20444741 GCA_023159025.1 Thereuonema tuberculata | reverse complement strand
TGATGTATGTAGTTACTGAACAATTACAATTTAATATATGTCTTCATTTATTATTAGGATATATCTTACAACAAAATAATTTTGTTTTTAAAATTTTATTACAAGATTTATTCCAAATAAAGCCACAGTTACGGAAATACCAGTAGATAGTATAAATCAGAACAATGTTATTTAGATTTACCACATTAATTTCCACTTCAGCTTCATATTGCAAAATACCATTGAAAGAGAAAATTCAAAAGCTTGACAGACTTAAAAATATCCAGTCAAAGCATAAATGAAAGTTTAACTTGTATTTCCTGCAAACTTTGATTCGCTTACGAATACAAGTTAGTTGCCATGTCCTGTTAGTGATAGAAAAGCAGCAGCAGGAAGATAATAAGAACAAAAACGAAACAATATCAATCCTGCTATTTTTAATTAGTAAAATTAATGTCGACTGCAATTCATTCAGAGTGAATTTTTCACATTCGTCAGTAACACTTAAATGAATTCAGTTTTTAACAAAACTTTTTAATAAAGTCGAAGAACTTAATAATTTTTTTAATTCAATCTACATATTAATTTTTATTAAAATCCTTTTACTTTTATTCCTGCGTAAGTGAAGTCGAATAACAGCTAGTTGAATACATTACATAAACAGAAAAAAACTAAGTATTCCAAAACAGTTATCTCGTTTTATAGAACATAATTGATCTAGTTCAGGGAAACCAATCTCAACAAATAATAGACAACAATTATAAACAAATTTACTGTTTTATTCAGAAAAGCCTAATTTTTCTGTAAATTAACAGTAAATCTGTCTGATTTCCAGTATTATCAACAGAATGATGATAGCTGTGATAAAATTAGAACTTGCATCTCAACATTGTTTCATAAAATAAAGGAGCTTGTCCATACTGTCTTTTGTAAAAAACATTTTTAATTCTTATTTATGAATTGTCCATATAAGGAAAACCAAAACATAACCTAATTTACTCTTCAATTATGCCATGTTCCAATTCTTGAATGTAGCTTCTTACCATTTTTTCCTAATTCTGTACAATATACCTATTCATTTCTAAATTATTTTTGTCACAAATTCATCTTCAAAACCAGTTCAAAGCATTCCAATGGTTCCATTCAGATGGCAAATATGTTTGCTTGCAGATTCTTGGTGGGAAAAAAATTTGTCCTAATTACTGATATATTAAAAATTTGTTCTAATCCAATAACTGACTGAAAAATCATCCTCACATTGATCACTTGTCAGCTTCACTATATTTACTTTTAATAGAAAACTCATTAAATATCCAAGTCAATTTTTTCCTGGAGATTCCTTCAGCAATTCTTTGATCATCAAGTTCCATTCAATCACATTGATGTCACCATTTTGGAAAAATGCGCCTGAGAACATTATATGATTAATGAAAAGATCAAAAACAAATACAGCCATTTGTTTGAAGCTTCTGAAACAGGAAAAAAGGCATCGGAAGATGCTGCCATTTATTATTAACTAAACTTTCTTGAAAAATTAACAGCCAAGTTATATAATAAGAAAGAAATCCTCAGAAATTTTCTGGGTGTTTGCAACATAGACCAAAAAGAATAAGTCCAGAAAGGTTTCCTGGCTTGGCACAAAAGAAGTTAAACTTTCTAAAACTGAAGTTTGGAACTGAAGGATAGCTGATCCGTAACTAACTATTCTTTAATTGTCGCGGCGAGTGTTAAAACTGGAAACACATTATCATTGACTCATTTCTCCAGCATCAATGCCATGAGCTCCGCAGGAAATATCAATCTCAATTATAAAAAATAGGAAACATCAAAAATCTCACATACATCTTCTTGAAATCGACGAGCAACATTAAGAATAATTTCCCTAGCTTGACTGTTGAGAACTTTTCCTCGTCGAAATGTTGAATGTGAAGCAGCGACCGCCATTTTCTCTTCTAGTGAGCGGCCAGGAAAGGAAAATCTATAATCTGTGTTGCATTCTGGGAGTTTCAACTCTCGCCGCGAAGACTGTAGGTAGATGGAATGCTTGTGTAGAAACATATCATCTCAACTAACCAGTTTATCATCCTCAGCTGGATTTTTATTGATCAAAAAGCATTGGATAAGCTAAATTACTCAAACCTTATTAGATTAGGATAAAGAAATAATAACAGAAAACATTAATAATCAAGAACTCACCAGCCAACATTCTTTGCCCTTGCATTCATCATGTACGTCCAAAACGTATAAGCATCTGTTTCATCGGGATGCAAATGTCGGAAAGAATCAATAAAGCCACTATCGAGTAACTTGGTAAACCCGTCTCTTTCTTCTTTAGTAAATCCTGCTGTTTTCTTATTAGTCTTTGGGTTTTTCAGATCTAAAAACAGTAAGATTAAAATATTTACAACTAATTGAACAGATCAGGAAGTAAAAACAATTCAAAACTCCATCATAGATTTACAATATATTAACTGTAAAATATTCAGATTATTGATGTTGCAAAATATAACTTACTCCTAAACTTTATGCTAGAACTTATTACATGCAAGATTTTACTGTAAGATAAAATGTTAAGTTCTTACAGGAGAATAATTCAAAGAATTTTGGGTTATTTCTGAAAAGGGAATTTTAAATAAGTGATGAAACTTAGTCTTTTTCTAAAAAAAATAAAAAAAAAATACATATTTTGTGAAATGAAACCATAAACACTTTTATTTTATGACAGAGCTTGTTAGCAATATCTGCCCAATTATAGTTCATGTTCAGAGTAAGATTACTGCTTAGCCAGACGAAAGAGACTGGTCACGTGATTTACTGGTCGCTGCAACCTCTTTCTCGGTGTGAAAATAGGGGAGATGAGTATGTGCCGACAAGAACAGAATAAGGAGAGATGCATAAAGTGAAAAATTACTGCACAAAATTCAGTTTAAAATTAACGTGAGAATAAAATACACACACACACACAATAAGAAATACATGTATAATAAACTTTTAGAATGTAATTCTCCCCTTCGGCTTGTTCCATTATTTTGGCAATGTGCCATACCCAGTCTTTATCGCTTGGGCAAGCAGTAGTCATGAACAGTGCCCGCAAAAGTATCGCAATCAAAAGCACTCAAACCGTATTACCTATTTCAAGATGAGCAACATTCAGATCACCACAAAGAATTAAAGGCTTCTTCTTATCGAGATCAATCAAATACTGTCTGAAATCAATGTCCCACTGCATTCGATAGTCAAGACGAACTAACTTTCTCCCTGCATTTGGTACATCTGAAACAAAATATATTAAATTCCTCTAGATTCTTCAAAATTAACGAAAATTCATGTCATTAAATCTATATAAAAGGAAATATATATAATCTTTTAAGGTTATTAGCAATGTATGATCAAATATCCATTGGAGATTGGTTTAATAGAATGGTGTAGTTGTAGAAATCACCAATAATCACTTTGATTGGTTATTATGCATTATTACAAAAGCAATTTAAGCATCTAAGGGCATCTCTGTTTCAAGTTTTCTTCATCCAGTGGCTCTGACAGATTCAAATCAAATTGTGGAGAACAAATGATAGCCGACATCATCTCTTTCAAATATTTATCTTCAAAAAGTAATAAAAAAATGTAATAATTGCAATTAGTGCTTCTGTGATATTCTATCTATACATGCAAGGTTCAAATTTGTATCTCAATAAACATAAAATTTTGCTTCTTTTAGTCCGTGTAAGGTAACGTCATCTACATTCTACAAAATTCATACAATTAAATTGTAAATAAACCAAAACTGCCAGGTTTTGGATTTTTAGAATTCTCAGGCAAGATTGTGTAGGTTTTGTTGTCAGTAATTAAATAAACTATAACAATGAATTTTGCAAATATATAAAGAAAAATGGAAATAAATAAAACGCACTTACTTACAAAAAGTTGAGAGAATTATGCATGGTAATAATCCTACAGTTCGGAATACTGTGCATATTCCTTCATCAGGGACGGCACAAACATACAGGACATAAAGACAATTTCCCACCATAATAGACTATCCCACCATCTCCTAGCTGAATCTTTCTATATAATCCAGCTTAAAGCTTACAACTCAATAACCGGCAGGCAAAACGCCCATCACTATTGCTAAACTTTCTTAATCCTCTCACTTCCCTCACTTTCAACATACCTTCCCTCATCATGTCGTCCTAAATGTTGTCTTTACGTCCTATATGTTTGTGCCGTCCCTGATGAAGGAATACGCACAGTATTCTGAAACTGTCGGATTATTACCATATATAATTCTCTCAACTATTTGTAAGTGGGTTTTATTTATTTCCATTTTTCTTATTTCATTACACGTACGTTAAGCCTCCTTTGCAAATATATATATATATATATATATATATATATATATAAATATATAAATATTATTTATTATCTATGTATAAAGGCATACAGAGAATTGTAACAAATAATGTCACACTGATCAAAGATTATTGAGAATTTAAGTAAATAAATGGAAGAAATGTAAATGAAAAAACTTTAATGTTGCTTAAATTACCTTTACAAAAAATTACGTTAGAATATAACATTACTTTCATTTCTGACAATATCCTTAAAGCTCTCTGAGCAATTAAGATCTTATGTTAACTTATGTAAACTACAATCATTAACAAGAATACAGAACTGACTTACATGCTGCAACCAAATAAAACTTGTCATATTCTGCAGTGATGACTCGACCCTCTTCATCATGCTTTTTCATTCCTGGGAAAAATTGAAATTTTCATCTTTAAACTGTTCATTCATTCTTACATACACATAAAATAAATACCATAAAGACTTTGCCCATAAAATTGAGCTATAAATTGTTTCAGAAAATAAAATTTGGACAGAAAGTTTTGGCCTGAAACAAAGCCGTTCTTAACAGTAATAATCACTCGTCCCCATATCATAAACATGCCCTAAAAGAAAAAAAAAATGTACATCACAGCAATAGTTTAACTACAGAGCTTCGTTCTGAGTTCTGTGTAGTAAGATTAAACCGTTAATTATGAAATTTGTTGTATAGCAGTGCATTATTCTTTGGATTACGTATGATTGACTTATTTTCGCCCACATTTAAAAGATGGGCTTGTGTACACCAAAAATCTAATAAATAATCTAATAATCTAAATATACAATAATTCGTAGGGGTATCAAAAACCAGTATCCAATCTTCCTTGGAAAGAAAAAGGACAGTAAAAAGAGAAGAAATTGGACGGGACACAGAGGGATACCTCAAAGAGAGCATAGCATCAGAGGCAACTGTCTCAATCCAAGTACAAGAATGTCTAGACACAGTCTGACTCTTCCACTGATAGTTGCAATAAAATCATAAGACTGTAGACCTAGCTTTGTGATTGACAAAGAAATGCAATTTTAATAGTTTAATCTAATGTGAATTCCCACTAACTGACATTTTTACATATCACCCTACACTTGGAGGACAGTTATCATTTTAAGATTAAATCATTGCTGAAGAAAGAACAGAGCACTCAATTTCACTTTTGTTTTGATAAAGGGCTGAAGGCTGTTCACCCGTTGTTTGAAATCCCTAAAGAGAACCCAATTAGAAGCCTTGAGACTTCTAAACCATTCTTCTCTGGATGCGGAAGCACCCAATGAGAAAAGAATATATCTTTGGTCAAACAGGGATGTTTTAAGTGAGAGACCATTCCATCTTTAACCCTCTGAGGTTATCCTCTTAGGTTAGAGAAAGATCTAAGACTTTCTCTTGATGAGCAGTGAGGAAGAAGCTACAGAACCTTTATTGAATATATCAAGGGTCATTTTCAAATAGGAACTCTAAAACAGCTTCCCATCTCCGGTTGATGTTAGAACCACCCCATATAGTATGGCGAAAGTTACTATCACAACCTAAAAGCAGGGCAATGAGGAGAGTCACTACATAAATTTATCAGATCCACACACACTCCTGTGGTGGGGCATCTGTTGCTGAATCAAATGGAAAATATGCTGATCCAATAAAAATGTAATTCATTTGATCTTTTTTAAGTCTAGTTGCTATCAAGTCTCTAGAACATTTAGAATCCTGCAATGGTAGAATATCAACCTCTTGAAATAAAATACAAGCTCTAGGAGCTTCATACATTGGCTGAAAATCAAATCACACAACTTCTCAGTCCTTTAATTTTGCCTTTAAAAATCCAAGGTTATTTTTATATACAGGACTACGTTAAAATTGCGCTCCAGAATGTGCTTGGTAAGAAATCCAGCAGCAGCGGAGAAATTCACCTATAGAAAAGAGAAAGAGAAGGCAATTGTTGGAAGACTAGGTGTCACCTAGCTTACTTAGTTTCTTGGCAGGCCAGAGGGTCCAGATGCAGTGGCATCATCTTTCCTGGTACCTTCAGGATTCCTATCTTCCCAGAATCTGCTTTTTTCAGTGGGTTACAACTGCAATTTCTGCCTTGATAAAAAGACAGAATTTAATCCTCTCCAGATAAAGGACTGATGTCTGATTGATGTCTATGACAAGCCTCATTCTCATATTGAATCTCGGCCAAGGCAATTCCTGGGTCAGAACTGTGACAGGGAACCACAGAAGAGACCTACTGAGCTTTGGAATTTTGCTGGTTTAATATACAGTCAGCTCGACTCCTTCTCAAGTCTTCAAGTTGGGGATGGTTTGAATCAATCAGTTGTTTGTAAGGTATCAGCAGCAGAAGCTAGAAGATAATTAGCCCTGCATTTCAAAGCAGAGGTCCTAGAAGCAGGTGCATGTAACTTCAACAGCTTCATAAAAGTCAACCCTCTGTTTCAGAGAAACTTACTTCCCAAACTGAATGGAAAATGGCAACCTTGAAGGCAAGATCCACAGAAACGAAATGAGTATCTAGAAACTTAATCTTTTGGAGATTGACCCTTAGAACTTTTGTCAGCAAGTACAGCATCTGGAGGGGTAAAGCCAGGATGTCAAATTCATTTGGAAAGTCCTCCAATAGCAGAGGCGGTAGCGTTCCCCAGTGCCCAAGATGGATTCCACCGTGACTCATAAAAGAGACAGAGGGTCCACTCACTCTCCTCCCCCTACGAACAGCAAAAGGGGTGATGTTTCCAGCAGGGCACCCAACTGCGGAGGCAGGGCCTCTCGTGAAACAGGTAAGACCCCTTTCCTCCCAGCAGAGAGTCCAATCTTTCTGTCATGAGTGCCTGAAGCAGATGCTGTGCTAGCAAACTTTCTACATTTTCTTTCTGCCCCACAAACATTCTTAAGCTTAATCCTGAAGTACTGTAACCATGTATTGATAACATGTTCCTCAGGAGGTGCTTCTGGGTAAGAGACAGACAAGCCCAGAGAAGTCTGACTGGCATCCAAGATTCTTTTCAGTGCCTTCTTTGAACCCTGTGTGTAAAGGCATCTTTTGGGAAGGCACTTCATCAGAGTCCTCCATGGGGAGTTGGTATTGATGAATCCATATGCAACCTGGGACACAACAGGTGAACAAATGGTCAACCTATACAAGACCCCTAACGTGCAGGCAAGACCTAGAGACACCGGGATTCAGTCATGTTTCCTGGAGACACTGTTCACAACCCTATGATCCCAGTGTCATTCATCCCTTGACAAGGTTTACCTGAAACCTTGGATAGGGGAGGAAGTTTGGTTAGAGATGCAGTGCACTGCCCCACACCCACACAGTCCATTGGTGTGTAGAGATGGAAATTCCACTATCCTGTGGACTCGCCAGATGGCTGACACCCAAAGCCCCAGGGACAGTTTATTCAACTGTCTCCTGGCCCTGGATGAATAGATTGAAAAAATTCTAATAATACACATATTCAAAACTGTGTTTTGTCTTGGACACAGAGGGGTTGCCATTTTGAACAGATTTTTGTGTTGATGCCATGTTGTGGCAGAATCACACAGACAAACCTACCAGTTTCATCCTGCAGATTCTTAACAAAAAATACACACACTTGCCAATAAATTACAAACCTTTATTAATATCTGTTGTGCCAGATCAGACGGTTCATAATATTTTGGCCAGTAAGTAGTTTTGCAGCTTTATGAAAATGACAGAGTTTTATGCAGTACAATAATTAATTTTACTTTTGCACTAACTTCTTTGGATTATCTGACCTTAAATATGCATAGAATCTTCAATTAATGAAAAAGTGCCGATTTTACCCTCTGGTTTTAACTCGACAAAATGTAAACTTTCAAGAGAGAAATTTCCTGTAAATTTGCAGGCCATTTTTTTTCTATATACTATAGCTGCAGATTAGAATGTGTTGATTGTGTACGTACGGATGATAAGTTACTTAAGGGCACAGTATTTTGATCCATGTTGTAAAGTGCCTTATAAAGGAGCACTACATGCACCAAACACTAATCAGGACTGCATAGTAAAACTAAAATAAGGAGTCCTAAATATGAAGTTTGGAATTGTTCATCGACTTATTTAGCTTACAGGATTGTTGACTCATATTCTGCACTCGCCCTCAATATGGGTCTGTAAACACCAAACCATGAAGAGCAGTACATAATAAATGTTACTCTTAAATTTAAAGAAGATCAAGGAAAAAGTTCTTTGAATTTTTAAAGGATATAGTATTTTGTCCTATCTCTGATATGAGTCCCATAAAATGGGTTTAAATATTAAAACCTGTACTATTGTATGCAAATTTGGTGTAAATTAATGTATTATTCTTTGTGTTATTTAAGGGTACAATGTTTGATTGTTATGAAGTGGTCCGTAACAGGGTCTACTACATACATCATATTCTAATCACAACTGCATAATAACAGTTGATTCTCAAATATAAAGTTTGGTGTGAATAGTGCATTTTTTTAAAGTTTATCATGTTTCAGTCCTGTGGCAGTTACGTGAAATAGTACAAAAGATGAGCCTATATATACCAAAATCTAATCAGATCTAGATAATAGACTAAACTTTTAGATATGAAGTTTGGTGGTAGATTGGTTAATTACTTTGAGTTCTCAATGAGCTTTTTATTTTTTAACTAAGACTTAAATGAAGTTTTCTGAGTGAAATATGGTAAGTCAATTGATATTTACCTACAGCTATTACTAACATTAACTTCTATTTAATAATATTTGATAATTAATATTTACCTATGCCATAGCTCACATTTAAGGGCTTTGTTTTTGTATAGAGACCAACACCAGAATAACCCTCTGTATCACCAGAAAGCCAATAATTTGTATAACCATCTACCTCTACTTCCGATGGCAACTTTTCAGTCGTACATTTTGTTTCCATTACGCAGAATATGTCTGGATCTTCTTTTTTCAAATATTCAATGCCATTTTTCTAAAGATAAACAAAATAATGATAAATAACACAAAACAGTAAATGAGAGTAATCATTATTAAAACAACCACATCTTCACACCAATAAAATATATTCAACAAAATACATTTATTCAATATATTTAATATCAGCAAATTTTTGGAAAGAATATCTTCTTTTCTTTTCAAGCCTATTCCAAACTAAAGAATTTCGGGTGGTAATAAATCATTAGACATGAACCTGAATATACTTTACAATATGTAATATTGTTAAATTTGACAATCTTAAATGTCAAGTCATTATTGACACACAAACACTCAATAATAGCAAAAACTTAATAGTTCAATTCTTCAAATCTTAGTCTTTTGGGAATCAAACCGTAAATTCACCAAATCTCCTGCTAGTTTCACAAAACTGCTATTAACATCCGCTCCTTCATTTCTATTCAAATTTTGACCACTAGTATTTATTATATTTTCCATAATTTTCCTAAACCTTGAGTCTTTTTCCACACACAGTGTTTTCACATTAATATTCATACAATGCCTCCATTTACAACAATGTTCTGCTATTTCTGATTTATCTATTTGTTTATTTTTTTTATATAGTTACCAATATTACATGTTGTAAAGTATATTCATGTTCATGTCTAATGATTTGTTACCTCCCAAAATTGTTTAGTTTTTGAATAAGCTTGAAAAAGGAAAGAAGATATTCGTTCTGAAAATTTGTTATTAAATATAACAAATGTATTTTATTGAATATTGAAATTGATGAAATTTAATTTAATTGATGAAATTTCAAATGAAATTTAATTGGTATGAAGATGTGGTTGTTTTAATAATAATATGATGACTAGAAGAGAGGAGATTAGAAGGAAATATGGACTTAAGAGTAACCATAATGGAATAATGGAAGTAAATAGAAATTGTCAAATCCCACAATGTCACATTAACTTCAGTAGGCACTACACGTTGTTCAATTCATAAGCATTTTCTTTTTCATAAAATTTGCAATAATGATGATTAATTCATGTTTTTCAAACAGTTTTGCTTTTTTCACAAAAATAGTATTCCAGTCTACACTGCACACCACCTATGTCCAAATATTCAGTTTGTCATCATCCCTCAATATCTTGTTGATAAACTGCGACTTCTAAAATAACTCATATCGATTTGGGTGAGGGGATGATTGGAATAGTGCAAAAATGATTGGTTTTATCTAAATAATAAGAGACAAATGCACATGTCCAAATAAGGCTTATAATTAATTACTGTCTGTGTGCTCAGGCACTTGTCAAAGCAAGTAAACAGTCAAGTCTAACAAAGCTGCCTTTGCCTGATCTTTTAAATAACTCTATGCACTGTGAAGGAAGAAAAGAGTCCCCTTGTGCCCAGAGATGACAGTGGCTTTTGTGCAGGAAAGTCCCTGACAACTTTCTCTCTAACACCCACGCTCAGAAGTGATCATTTCAACTGGTATAGAAAACATCCTATCTAAAACGGCCAGCATTTTTTAGTAAAGATTTAGGTTACATACTGCTTCTTGACATCAGGTTATTTGATTGAATACAGATATAATTACATCAGGAAAAGAGATTGTTGATGACAGTCTGGTCTGGATAGTTTCACATTGTATGGGGCAATCAAATTGATTAGTAATTCTTGAATGAGATCCTTTAGCCCTTTATAATGAGCTTTTCTGGAAGGCTATTCGCCCTGAAATTATTTTTGTGAATGATAAAACTCATCCACTATACATATCACCTTGTCAGTGATTTCTTTAAGAGTGCAGACATTCAAAGGATGAAGCACTGATTCTTTTAGGTGACGTCATGTTATGTTATGTAATGAATGTGGTGGCAGAGAAGCCCAGCACTGCAACCGGAGGTCTATTGTACTATCCCAGGGAAATAAGGACAGATGGAGAGAAAGACTGAGAAAGTATGGTAGGAGAAGTGCGGGGGAAACGGGAGAACCCCGAGAAAACCTGCCCAGCATGGATCGTCCACCATCACGAAACCCACATGAGAACCGAACCCCGATACTCAGATGTGAGAGGCCGATGTCATAGTGACAACGCCAACCGCGCAGCCCAAGGTGACATCATACTCCTGATTAAACATACCAGGTATAAAAGGATTGTACTAGTTATAGTTTTAACCATAACTAGTTTCATTGTACATTACAACATTGTTGAATTCCAAATTTCGAGTATTCCATTTAAGATTGCAAAGTTGATGTCATTCTGCTTAAATCGGAAATGACATTTCAAAAGGGAAAACAGTGTTTTCCATATTCTTTTATGTATCATTAATGTGCCAAATTGCTTTACACTACAAGGATATATAAAAAAAATTATTTGAGATGTACAGTAGAGTCCCGAAAACTCGGCACTCCATAACCCGGATAACTCCCCCCCCCCCCCGGCAGGGAGGAAAAACCCCACGCCCTTTAAAAGTAGTCATTTAATTTTCATAAGGGCGTGGGGTTTTTCCGCCCGGAGGGGGGGGGGTGAGTATTCCGGGTTATTGAGTGCCGAGTTTTCGGGACTCTACTGTGCCACAATCCTATTACACCTGGTATACTTGGAATATAACTCAATCTCTCCTTTTGCAGTTCCTTGGTCTAGTGACCATGAAATTGAAAAATGTATCAATATGATGGTTTTGTTAAATTTATTTCTTACCCTTATGACATACATGACTTTCTTACAATTTATTATGTGGTTCTTTGTTTAATAAAAAAAAAGTTTTCAATTTTTAAATGTCACACAGATATAATAAGAAATATCGTTCGGGACATAGTTCTTTTCATGGATTGAATCTTCTATTTTATCGTTATATGTAAAAGAACATTTTTCAAAGTAACTATAAAGGTGCAGAATAAGTATAGCTGATTACAAAAATGCTAATATTTATGTTGAAATTGATTTTAACAAACATTATTATATTATAACAGTTAATTATTTTTCAAATCATAACAGTCTACTACCAATTCACTTACATTGACCCATGCTCGGATTCCATTGATATTCCATGATGTGATTTTGAAATTCCATGGTTTTCCTTCAGATGATTTACAGTCACAGGAAAAATCAAGACCATCAAGTGGTGGACCTTCAGCATTAGCTTTTACTGAAGGGGCTTTCTTTTCCTTTTTGCTTTTCTGAAAGGAAAATAGTGGAAATACAACATATTTTCTGTCAGAAAAAAAGATAAAGAGTCTAACTTTAAAAGAAAAATAATAATACAAAAAATAATTAAAAAATAAAAAAGTAAACTCCTGCTCAGATAATGACTATCAAGTATCAATACGCAAGAATAACTGGACTGACGATTTATGAATATATCTTCGAAGGAAAGATCAATGTTAGTTTTTATAATGAAAACGTTTCCAACAGCAAGACATGAAAAGATTGATTTTAACAATTAGTATAAACTAAAGACTTAAAAAGTACATTAAAAATATTGTCTAAAGCATGCAGCTAAGATTGGAAAATGTGAATAAAAATGATATGATGTTGAATTTTGAAAGTAATAAAAATGTTTAATTGGCAGAGGAGAGATTATACCATTAAGATCACGGTAGAAGAAAAATAACAAAAGTTTAGAAAGATTAATTACTCACCTTTACAGGAACTTCATCTCCACTGCTCTCATCACTACTTTCCACGCTTGATTTCTTTCGTTTTGTCTGCTTATTTTCTGTCGTTGAATTCTAGATACAAAATTATGAGATTAGATTTTCTAATGATATTGAAACTGAAAAAAAAAAATCTCATTTTTTTAACTTTTGTTTTTACACAAATATTGATTGATTTACACAGATATTGATATTATAAAGCAATCTAGTTAAATCTGGAAAGATATGCATTTGAAAAGTTTTTTTTTATAAAGAATGATAACATCAAGTTAACTCCAACTAATATTGGTATTAATAACTTTTCTTGATTACAAATGAAATAACCTTCAATATTTGCAATCAATTCATGTTCCCTATATACTGTTTGAACCATCAAGCGCAGTATTTCATTAAAACTTATGTACCTAACATGTACAGTTTTAAAACACAAGCAAAATTTCCATCAATACCTAGATCAGTGGTTCCCGATCTTTTTTTCAATTGCGTACCCCTTGACACCCCATTTTCATAAATGTACCCAAAATTTTAGCAAGATATTTGTAATTAATGTAGTTGCTGTTACATCAGTTTTATATGTTGTAACTGAAAATATACATTTTTTTTGTTTGTTTTTAGTTATGCGTACATCGAATAAATGGATTTTTATGTATAAATGCCTGTATAGACAAAACGTCTGTAATAGGTTATGTGAATATATCAATGCACAGTCGGATCCCGATTTAACGAATTCATCAAGACCGAAAATTTTATTCGTTAAATCGGTGGTTATTCGTAATATCGGGGTCAAAAATAAAAAATTTCTGCACTTACCTTATGGAACAGCCCTAATAAGCAACTACACAAAAATATCCGTAATTAGAAATTGTACACTTTTTATTCAGCAGCTAATAATATAGCGAATAATGACGCACTACTTAATTTAGAATTTTAAAGTATGCTCTGACTAATGTTTGACAATTTCCTTGATTCCTGACTCGAAAAAGTTCTTTTTAGACTTTATGGAGAGAAGAAAATACAGCGTCATTTATATCCTGCTGCATTAGGTATGTTTAGGTATGTTTAACCAAACTAACAAAAAAAGTTTTTTTTTTTTGGCTATTGAAATAATTCGTTAATTTGGGGTTTCTTATTCGTTAAATAGGGGCTTTTGCCTTCATTTTAATTGGAGAAAAAGAAAAATTCGTTAAATCGCGAAATTCGGTAAATAGGGGTTCGTTAAATCGGGGACCGACTGTATCTATATTTTTATGTTTATATATTTTTTATGCTTATCTCATCTTTATAGTTATAAGTAGTTTATAGTTTCATGTATTTGATTTACAATCATTTGAAAATTAGAATTAATTAATTAATTCAAACGCTTGTAAAATTTCATGGTATCAATCAGCAAAGGTTAATAGGACAAAAAAAAAAAAAGAAAAAAAATTAAACAAAGTCAACACCAATTGACACAAAAGAAATACAGAAAAAAAATGTTTATATAAAACAAATTATTCAATTACTATCACTGTAAATAAAACAGAACCTGTTGATAGAAACTAATAGGAATGAAATTGTAATCACTTTAAGGAAATAAATAAAAATAAATAAATAAATAAATAAATAAATAAATAAATAAATAAATAAATAAATAAATAAATAAATAAATAAATAATGGGATTTAAATAATGAGTTGAATAAATAATGTGTATATATTTACATTACAGTGTCATCAAATACTGTTTAGGGAGCGATAACAAGGGCTTTTCTCATGGTCAAATAATTAAAAAACTTGCACCACCCCTCACCGTAACACTGGGAAAACTTTTACTTTGTCTTTTGTTGACACTGTTGACGTATCTGCCTTTTTCTGCCATTATTCAATTTATTTTCGCATATCCCAGGTTGGGGGAGATTATGCATTTAACCAGATATAGGCAAACGATGTAGTTTGTCTTGTAAACAAATGCAAATAAAAAATGCTGGTTAGATATTCATGAAAGAAATTTGAAAGAGAAATATAGTAGCTTGAACTATGGCAAATCGATTGCCCAATCTTAGTAAAAAGGAGGAAGAGAATTTCTTTTTCAAAAGCAACAGGGAAACTTGTTTCCTCACAGAAGATAACAGGATCTTGAGGAGGCATCAGAAGACGATAAAATGTCACAGTATGTGACGATGCCAAATTAATAAGCAAATTATAGAGGGAAAGCGAATAGTTGTAACTCTCCTCTGCAACCACTAACCTAGGAATCATTTTGGATGTTGTAACTCTTTTCTTTCATTGGACAAAAATACAAGTAAGAATGAATCACATTCTATCCCTTCTCTGAACAGGGATGAATGGAGTTAGTTATGGGCCACAAATATTTCGTCAGGTTACAACCCAGTTAAGTAAATCTGCCACTTTCTATGAATGGCTTCTATTGTAAGTAATTGGAAGCTCATTTGCTCTAGACAGTGTTAGATCAATGAATTGTAACGGTTTCTAGAATGCTCAATTCTCCTTACAAACTGATTAACAAGTTCACTGCCACCAGTGTAAGGGTTGGCGATCCCCAGGTGCCACTACATTAATTTACGTTTTCTTTGTATATGGTAAAATAAGAAGTCAGTACATGTCAATTTCAACCTCCCCTCCTCCTTAACACACTCAAATCAACAATCATGACTCTGTGTAGACAGAACCTCTAAATTGCTGCACTAAGTGTCTCCTAGATACTATATTTTTAGTAGTTTTTGTTTGGTCTCATCAATGATATGATAAGGAAATCAAAATAAAATGTAAATAGGATAGAACAAAGGATGTATTTTTTTATATTTATTAAGAAAAATAATTAAACTAATTCTCAAAAAAATTATACACAATCAAATAAGATGTATGATCAAGAAACTTCTATTTTTTTTTTCAAATTCTGAAAAATCAACATAAAGTAAATAATCAACAAATTTAGAGAATCTAGTTTTCAAGCCTCTGGTACATCACTTGTTATTACGGGGAGAAAATCTATTTCTGACTCCTCTTTTAATAAATCGCAATATGGTAGTTAATAAACATTGAAATTAAGGAGTGAATGGCCAAGGCAGCTTTAATTAAACTAGTCACTGCCAAAAGATTAGTATTGTTATCGCGCAACTTTCCGGTTATGGTGCTCTACTAACAATGTTATACTATTCAACTGAATTCGAATCTTTTAAGTTTAATCTGTGGCATTTGATGTACGATAAACAAACATTTAACATTTTGAGAGTGATATTTTTTTTTTTTTTTTTTTTTTTAACTGCGGCACTGTGCTTTTTGGTCATTGAAATGTTGAGCTACTGAATGAATACCTCAATGATGTTAAAACAAAATAACAAATCGCAAATTCAAATGACTTTAAAGATCCATTATTATTTTATTTTGCTGACAGTTTATTTTTAATCTAGGTATCACTGACAACAATTTCGGCAATGGAGCCTCTGTAACAATAAACTGATGTAAAATAAGAAAATTCGTTCATTGATATAATCATTTGGGTTTTGATATTTGAACACAAGTCTCCATACTTTTCTTTTAGGCGGCATACTGAAAATGAAAGCTCGGAGATTTCTTGATACGAAATTATAGGCCAATGACGAGTTTTTAATTTTTAAAGGTGAAACCAAGCGCGCCACTTCGCCTTCTCTGTCCTTCACAGCATTTGATCGATTAACTCATCATTTCAAGGAAGAAGAAATTCAACCAATCAGAAAGAACAAGTTTCCAGGCAGAAAAGAGCGAGAAATTCAGTTCTCTGGAACCAGCACGATTGGTTGGTTTACACGATCTTATTTCATTTCTACATTAGCTTTTTTTATTATTAAAATAAATAATAATAAACCCTATAACTCCCATAAAAAGTTTAAAAAAAATGCAAAGTTAAAATGTGATTCAATAAAACAAAAATCTTTTTAAAAAATTCAATTTTGGTTAAAACAAAATGTTGCAAATAACAACGCTCAAAACTATAAAAATATACAAAATATATAAAAATTAAGACGTAGAAGAATAATTAATGCTAAAAAACTGAATTAAAATAAAATTTTCTTTTTTTTAAGTTTTTAATGTTTCTCTTTTTGTTAAAACAGGAAGTTGTGTTGCATTCATTTGCTCTCCACTTCCTCTTCCGGTCTCGAATGGTTGCTGAATTGTTTGGGTTGTAGTTGGACGTGAACATAATTATTTATCGTGCAATGGGCTAACTCTCCAGAATTTTATCACGTATTTGTTCACCGATAGAATGGCTGCCGCGTGTCTAATGTTTTGGAGCATTTTGTTTGTGGCTTTCCTCCATGCTGTGCTCCCAAGAATTATAAAAACGGTAAATAAAATAGTCTGTATCAGCTGCATTTAGCTGTTATGTTTGGAAGAGATAAACCTATTCGATTTTTAGTTGTAATATTCAACGAAGAAATGGGATAGAAGGATCGACTTACGATCATATATTTATTTTTTTGTCATTTTCTTTTTTTAAATATCGGTGGAGGTTGTATTCCATTTATAGAATGAAACAAAATACATTTATAAATACGTTGGATGAAAGGTTGATCGTCAAATTCATTCGAACATATAAATAAATGTAAATTATTAACAATTTATACCTTAAAACTACAAATCAGTTATTTACAGATTATTATTATTGTTATTATTTTGGTAAGATCTTTAAGTCAGTGTCTCTTTGAACTTGTTAGTTGATGAATTGTTTTCTAGTCAGTTTTCAGGAATATATAATTGTGGAGAATGGCGAGTAGGATGTGTTGATTTTGCGATGATAAGAGAAGAAATATCCTAACATTTACACAGAGTTGTTACTTCCGAAAAAAAATTGTTACGCTCCTGTTCGGTGACCCTAAAAACTAAATATTCTCCTTCCTCCTCTTTTTTTTTTAAATAGTCTTCAAGACAGAAAAACAAAAATGTTTGGGCTAAGGTCTAGAATACGGTACCCCTCAATAGGATGATTCGTAAAGATACATCGGTGACAGGTGTTGTGCAAGGATAAGACGTCCGATTAATTAGCCATCAAAACAAACTTCATCCGAATGAGGTCCAAAGGACCGAAGTGTTCATTCCGATTAGCTGTATGTTAGGTTAAATGAGGTCTGCTCAGCTCCAGGATGTAGATGTTGGTATCTTTTGAAACAATTTTTGCCCTTCAAATAGTCGAAGCCAGCCATGTTTGACGACTCGAAAAAAACAACAACACCAGATACCGTAAACTAGACTTTTACCAATGTTTGTAATCCGGAAGCTTTTAGGACTCGTTTAACTTTAAAAAACTCATCTTGGGCGTATTTAAGGGGTGATGAGAAGGCCCTCACCCAACCGTAATTTTGAAATGTTTAGCTTATATTAAGTTTTTTTGGTTAGATGATCGGTTGAGTGTCATCCCAGCTCGAAATTTTTGAAGAAGATTTTTTGTTCTTTCTTTAGATGGAAGTCGACTTCTTTGGCGCTTCCCTGAAATACACTCTTATGATTATGTAATCTGCCGGTTCTGAAACTTCAGGAGAAAATGCTGCAGGGAAATGTGTGTTAATTTTTGGTTGGGAGGTGAGACCTGACCTTTTTTTTTAATGAAAAGAAAGGAGTGAAAGGCTGAAAAAGGGGTAGAATACAACTTCAATTTCCAATGTATTTTTTTCAATAACTTTCTTGTTCTCCATTTCAGATTTTAACATTATTTTTTCAAGAAACCGACAAAGAAACCCATTTACGTCGCCAGATTTCAGATTTAAAATCAGAATTGGTAGCAATTAGCATGGTGGATGAATTTGCAAAATATGCCAAAATTCAGCGGAAAATGAGTAAAGTTAATGATGAATTGTCAAATCAAGGTAGTTAGTCCTAATTTATTATATTTTATTAATAATAAACTATAGAGAGTAAATTTACATCTTTTATTGATTCTTAAAAAATTTTGCTTTAACCCATTTCTATTCATTGTGCAGTGTTTAGACAGATGTAAAATGGTGGTGCAATTTTTTTATTTTATTTTATTTTATTTTTTTATTTAAGATTTTATGATTAAGTTATTTAATAAACATTTTGGAAGAAAATATGTATGTTATTAGTAACTTTATTAAAGGTGGAAAACTTTATGAAGTTTAATCAACTTTAAACAAATTTTTATCATATTTTAAATGTGATTATTTTGAGACCCAATAAAAAATACAGAACTAGGTGAGAAAGGAAGTATCTTAGTGCTGGAGTAAAATTAATTACTTTAGCAGCATTAGAACTGAGTTTTCATGAACCAGGTATTATCTTACCTACCTACAATTTGGATTTTTATCCTGCTGTGGTAACTCTTTTCATTTTTCTTGATTAGAGCGTGCTTTCACAGCACTTCATAATCTATTTCATCCAAAGAAAATGTCTTGGGTGGACAATCCTACTACAGTTTTTTAAAATCCAATTTTTAAGTACATAATAAATAGTATATAAAACTTCCTTTCTCTAGCACTGTCTACTGTTACACTGAGCAATAAGTTCATGACTTTTTGTCTTCTATGCTTGGATATACATATATGCCCTGATCTGGTATGAATGTAGGACAGTGGAGAATCCATTTTTCGTGCAAGAAAGACATTCCTTTGGTGGAGGTGGAATCATGGTGTGGGCAGGCATCAGCATTGGTGGTCGTACTGAACTCCATGTTTTAAGAAATGGAACGGTGAATGCTGTAAGATATCAGATGAAATTCTATGCGTTTAGTTAGACACTGTACCCTATGCTGCAGCAGTTGGGGCCAACTTTCTTTTCTTGGATGATAAAGCACGCCCCCACCGTGCACATCTCGTCAACAACATGCTGCAAGAGGCTGCAATAGCGCATGGACTGGCCTTCATGTTCTCCAGACCTGAATCCCATCGAACATGCTTGGGATGCACTAGGAAGATGTGTTACCAGTCACACCAATCACCTCCCATAACACTTCCTCAGCTGGAAGTTGCCCTGGTGCACGAGTGGCCACGAATCCCGCAGGAACTGCCCGCAGTTTGATCCTCTCCATGTCTCATCTTTGTCAGTGTGTTGTAGCAGTCTCAGGTGACCATACACTCTACCGAACAATCAATGTGCAACACATTTTTCACGTTTGACAAGCGAATGTTAACCCCTGTCCATGTGTCACATCCTGCTCAATCCCGATAAATGGATTTTGCACCTCATTTGCATATTCAGACAACTTCCATTTTCGTGTCATTTGCTTTTCTGATGATGTTCTTTAATAAATAAACTGAAATGCCTCTGTTTTTGGGTGTATTACATTCATTTCTCAATATCCCCTGAATTTTGTGAGGAGAGTATATATATATATATATATATGGGTCATTCAGAAATAATGGTACTGTTTGAGAATGGTGCAGATCACAGTAAAATAAGAGGCAAAAATGGACAGAGGAAGTACTAAAGTTTTATGTGTTACCTTACAGATGTTCAATATGACCTCCTTTGGTCATAATATATATTATTTTATTTTGTAGTTGATCATGCGTTTGTTTTATCTTTCTCATCAGCTGACCTTAATAGAGATGAAAAAATTAAATGTTTTTCTTTTATCAGATATGACAAAATTAAGGGAAAAAAATATATGTTTTAATAATTATATGGTATACAATTGTTCTAATGTTATTGAATATATTTCTAGTGAACTCAAGAACAATGTCTTTAATCAAAGTGAAAATGGCTGCTAATGTGATTGTCCGTGCACTAGGTGTAAGTATCAGATCTGAGGATTCTTTTTTTTTTTTTACACTGTCTTCAAAGAAAGTCAAACGATTGTTATGGATTTCAGATGTTCAGTAGATGGAGAACTACGCTTTTGACAGAGAATAATTTTAGTAATAAATACTGAATTTAATGTGTAGTTCCTTTAAGCTATATTGTAAATTCAATAACCATTTTATTTCTGCGTTTTAATTTGATATTGCTTATTACCTATAAAACTCGGTTTGAAAATTGGATTGTGTTTGAATCAGTGCTGAAAAACATTACTTTAACATAACAAAGTAACGAAATGATTTTTGATTAACGTAATCAAACATGTTGACGAAATTTTTCAAAAAGTAGCAACGAGTGTGAAACAGCTCACTTGTAAATAATTTGGATGTCACTTGTAAATAATTTGGTCTCTCACATTGTTATTATTAATAATTCAAATGCACAGTTTGAATTTTTACGCTTTAAAAAAATTTATTGAGGCCTGCGCACTGCTGGCACATGAATGTTCTCACTAATTTTTGATTGGTGAGTTTTTCATTGTGTATTTTATCCTTTGAGGCACCACTGCGCTTCTTATGTAATAACAGAAAACATAATGAAATTTTGTTTTTTATTTAAATGATGATACATTGTTTCTATTTTTAGTTTCAGCATTTCAAATTAAAGTAGCTTATTCCCCTTTCTGTATGTTTTATCATCTTTTTAAAAAATTACATTGTTAGTTTTTTCCTTCATTTTTGGGAATTTGGAGGGGACAGGAAGTGACTCGATGGAAAAAGATAAAACAACAATTTCATTCTATTACCTACTAGCAAACCTGCCATGTTTTCTTTTATATATATGTACACATACACACACACACACAGTAAACTGCACAATTTTTAGTGGTTTCCCTGCTGACTTTGGAATCCAAGGTCACCTGCCTGTCGTATGTGTGGCAGGGAAGCTGACCCAAAATGAATGGTTTAGCCTTTGACCTTACCTCACGTGATTTATGGTTGACCCACATTGATAAAAAATGAAATGAAGGCATCCTTATTATTATAAATCGTTGACTGTACATCAGCCGTAACCTCAGAAATGTATTCTTCACCTTTTCTTGGACTTTCCCGAAAGCAGTCATGTTTTCTTTTCATTATTTGTATTGATGCCATACTTGAATTGTTGAAGATCTGCAGTGAACTACACTCAGGAAGTGATGCATTCAAATCGGGCAATCTGAAACTTATAATAAATAAATTCCAAGATTTCCAGACAGTTTAGAAAACAGAATCTATGTAAGTTCCTAAAATTCCACCGACATCAGACAAAAGAGATGGAAACGTGTTCCGATTTACTTCTTTGATTACTTTAAATTCTTCTGCTCAGCATTTTTAGTTTAAATAGTTGTCATTCGTTGACTGTACATCAGCCGTAACCTCAGAAATGTATTCTTTACATTTTCCTGAGTGTAGTTCACCACAGATCTTCAACCATTCAATTATGGCATCAAATACAAATAATGAAAAGAAAACATGATTGCTTTCAGGACTGTCCAAGAAAATGTGAAGAATGCATTTCTGAGGTTACGGCTGATGTAAGTCAACGAATGACAACTATTTTCAACTAAAATTGCTGAGCAGAAGAATGATAGTAATCCTTAATATTACGCCTAACGTTGGACACCTTATTTGTATTTCTGCATCTCATGGTTTTGGAGGCGTAGCGGGCAAAAAAAACCAATGCTTTCTTTTATATATATGGGTTAAACAGCAGCATTCATTGAATTAAAGTAATCAATACCGTATATGCTCCAATAGAGGCCCCCGGCGTTTATTTGCAAAACTAGCCTCGGCTCCGGGTGCTTAATAGAGACCAGCTGCTATTAGAGGCCGGCCATTATTAACAAAAACCTTCAGAACGCAATATTTTTACACATAAATATCGGCTAATATTAGAAACAGCTACTTAATTTGAATTTCACATGCTACATAAGACTGTTTAAGATAAATGGCAATGTATTTTTCTGTACCTTTCGCTGCTATTCGTCGTCCGAATCCGCATGGCGGGCGGCCGCCTCACTGGAAGTTTCTTTCCGGTGTACGAATCTTAATGGTCAATTAAAAGCATTTTAATGATCATTTATATTTTTTAATCCACTGACCATTAAATGCTTAGAAGTATCACAATTGCATCGTGTTTGGATTCTTTTTGCATGGAATGATATGTAGAATTTAATAATTGTAATAAAAATTACGTAAAGGTAACAGTTTAAAAAAACGTAGTTTTGTAGAAAAATGCCCTATAGATGCCTCAGGGAAGAACCATTGAGGCAGATAGACCCGTCCCACCTGTGATTGTTTGTGGGCTTGGGGGTGCCCGGAGTCGCTGATTGTTCAGGGCTCACAGATCTTTGGACAGAGTATAGTACCGGTAGGCAAATATCAAAGACTCTGTTAGAGACCGGCTACTATTTGGCCGTGTCCCCTCTGCAGCCTGGCGACAATAAGAGCCTCGTCGTTCATTGGAGCATATACTGTATATAACATTTTTATTTGCTCCCTCCCCCCATCACAAAAATGTTCCGTTATGTAAATAAGTGTATTTAGAGTGAATACATAATCTCTAAACATGAATGAAAATTTTTTTTTCCATTATTTATACTAATAATAATAAATAATTTTTAATTTATAAATACAAAATACAATAATTCTCTGATATTTGGCTCAGAGAAACCTCCGTTTTGTGGAAACTGCTCTGATCAAAGTGTTGTTTTGTGGAAACTGCTCTGATTATAATGTAATGGTTACTGACAATCAATTGTTGGTCCCTAAGAAATGAAAAATATCATTATGTATCTGTGATACATCAAAGAATTTGTTTTTTTAAAGTCTTTTGCTATGTATGATGAAGTGGCTGTTCCACGTTCTTTTATTTTCGTTTTGTTTTTAACAACATTCGTAATTCGTTTATCTTTATCTCCTACTATTTTTGCAAATGTTGCACCATCTTTGTAAGCTTTATACTTTCAAGTTTGTTCTCTGTTGTTAACCATTTACTTTTGTTTGATCCACTATTTTGCTGGCACTTCCTCTTTCCACTCAAAATAATTATAGAATGGTAATAACTTGTAAATATAAGCCGCGAGACAGAGTAGATATAACTGCAAGTAGCTAGAGAAGGTATAACCACTCTCTTTTTATACTGTAGAACTGCAGTGGCTCTGTTATGCAAGAGTAATTCTTGTCACAGAACGATAGCTGATAGGAGTTTTCTTTCCAATAGAGGAAGGGTTAGGGTATATCATGTTTGGAACGAAGCTAATGATTACATTTGCTTTTGGCTTCTCGCATGTTTTAAAATTACAAACCATGTTATAGCAAAACATGCTCTAATCAAAACAACATTGTACAAGGTATTATTGTGTATGTAAAAATAAATATATCTAATGTATAGTTGTATATTCAGTAAACTGTTTATAATAAATAAATAAAAGGGAAGAAAAACTATAAAATGCTCAAATTCGTTAGAATTGTTTGCTTTTAACGCATTGAGCCATCATCGATAGCAATCTGGGACAGCTGTTTCGTCCTTATTAGGACTCATCAGCCAGATTAGCTTCGATGATTGAGCTCAGAATGCATGGGTACCTATGATCTCGTCTCCCGCTCTCGGAAGTGGGACCCGGTTGAAAGCAAACAACAAAAGAAAAAAATGCTGTAACCAGTACAGGAAAATTACCTTGGCCAGCTTTGCGTTGAGCTCGAATGGCATTTAATAAAGGCGTAAGACCTAACGAAAAATCGAAAACTTAATAAAGAAGGTTTAACCCTTTTCATATTACATTACTGTACGTTAAATCTTCTTTATAAATAAATAAATAAAAATCCTGTCATTTTTCTTGCCTAATTACTCCATTATAATGTTAAACATAACAGAAAATGACGTTTGGATTTTAGCTCAACAAAAAATATAATGAAAAATGAAATCGCTTTTTTGCCTGAAATAAAAAACTAACGAAAAGTTGTTTTTTTTGATTGAATTGTTTGTAATTGTCATTAAATTTAGATTGAACATTTTTTATTTTTTTGACAGAGGAAGGATATTTTCAGCTAAAAAATAAAAATACTAGTTAAGAAAAACGGAATTTCTAGAAAATAAATGAAGGCAGGAAAAAATCTTGATAATGTTGCATTTTTTTGTTTGTAGGTGATGTTTGTTGCTTATCTTTTGTGGAATTATCGAAATGATTTTGTGATAAGTGTTCCTGGCGATTGGTTGTATCCTTTCAGTAGTATTCTTGCATTTCCAGTCTATGTATCAGGTAAGCTTTGATTCATTTGTAATTTAAGTCCTTTCCAAATGAAACATTCCTATCCAAACTTTTTTTTTCTATTTTATGTATTTCTATGTGACTTCTCAAAAGATAAGCTATTACTTTCCTCGGAAATTCTTATGGAAAAACTGCCTAACTACTCATTAGCCATTTATTAACCCTTCAAGCCGGTAAGACGTTTTTTTTTTTTTTTTTTTTTTTTTAAGGACGGGGGAAATGCATTTACGCATACCAAGGAATTAATAATGTGAGACTCAGTCATAAAAGACTACTACTCACTAAAACCCTACGTCCGACTTCCAAAACACCCTACACGGAACCACCGTCAGGTACTACATCGCATAGGGCAGAATGACTAAAAGTCCGACTCAGATATCATTTCGCAACTGATCAAGTCTTATTTTCTCAGCCATACGCAGTTTCCGTATAATAGTGGCAGCATAGTCAGCCACTGCCGTCCAATTAGCCTGGGAGAAGGTCTGTCTCACAGCCGGTTTGACGTACAGGGGTACGTTCTCTGCAGGGATAAATAATTGGCGGCCCCCCGCTGTTAATGTTCAACCAAATTCTGTAATTTTCCGCTGACCGTGAGATAATTACTTAAGCTTATAATTCACTGGCGGAATTTAAATTTCTGCACTATAATTTAGCCATTAAAAATTTTTCTTTCGGTTTCTTTGTTTTCTAAATAAAAAAAAGTACCGGTTGAAAGACACATTCAGACAAGTAACTCGCCGGTCTGAAGGGTTAAAGTGTAATAACTGAAAATGCAAATAATGTAGGTCACGTAGGAATGCATATTTACAGTGTATATTATTTTTGTTAAACCAAAATGACCATCTTAGCCTTTTATCAAGAATCCTAGCTGTCTGTTTATAAGGCTTAACGTGCTTTGATAAAAATAAAGAAACAATAAAAAGCACGCACTTATTTGATTAGCCTCCTCCACTTAATTGTAACTAAATGTGTTTTACTATTGTTTCTTTTTTTTATCTAATTATAGTTAATTATTCTTAATCTTAATAGTTAAAAAAACAGCTTTTGATAATTGACGTGTACAGAAATAAAAGAGGGAAAGATCCACATCTGCTCCAATAACAATGACAGTGTCATGGTACATAAATTACTCTCCACCAATTCCACAATTGCTGCCTAAATTGTTTTAGGTCAGAATCCTGTTTGTTCATCATGTCCTCCCTTTGTAAACACCAATACCTGAATTGCGGTACAAGTTAAGACACTTTGAACAGCAGTACACTTTTTATAAAGAACTATATATTTTTCAAGAATTATTTTTTTTTTCTTCATTAACAATCTAAAAGTGAAATATACAATTGTTAATGACTTTGGCCAAACGTTATCCTAAAATTGCGGTCATTGCCCAATCAAAAAATTCTGGGAATTAAAAGAGTGGTTTCTCCTGATCATCTTGGCCAAATTGCCTGATACTTAGCACAATTCATTCATCTTTCCTCTATATTTGACTAAAATCATATAATACGTCCAACCTCTACTTTTATTTTCAAATTTAATGTAATATTATAAATTGATAGGACGCCGACACACCTTAAATAAAATGTTACGAAAACATATTAAAAACGACTAGTTTCGGTTCAATAATAACAATTAGAACCTTTGTCAAGTAGATTTAAATTCAATAAAACATGTCTTATAAAGCAAACAAATGTCCTTTTTGGAGGGAAACTTATCGGATTGGTTAAAAAAGAGAATTAATCTAACTGGTTGAAAAGGAGGTTTTAGTACATTGTGAGGGGAGAGGGGGGGATGTTTACTCTATTTTTTTTTTCTACATTTTTTGTTTATGTATTTTGGAGAAGCCATATTGATCTATATTTTGCACAGACAAACACTGATTATAACAGTGTGGATCAGTAACAATAAAAAAGGACTCTTTACATTTCCATAGTAATGTATTACTTTCATTACATATGATGGCTTTTCTTACATATGTGTATAAGTGTTATAATTAGTGTTTCTAGTGTTTATCGTAACATTTTATTTAAGGTGCATCAGCGTCCTATCAATTTTTAATAAGTTTTAGCGCACGTTAAAATTTTTTACGTTTTACTAATGTTAATATTAATATGCTATAAGCAAATTAAAACTTTTTTTTACTTTGTACAAATTTTGTAAAATCAGGTTTTTTTTTATGCTCTTTTGAGATTCTTTCTGTAATTCCTGTATTAGATGATGTTTTGGTGTAAAAGACATTTTGGTGTAAAGACATGATAGAACAGATTTCATCCTGTTGCATATTTTTGTTTACAATGTCTATAATATTTCTTTTGAGATTTGATTCATAGGCAATAATAATAATTAAAAAAAAACAAAAACAATAACCTTTCATTTATCCAACAAAGCACCTTGTGCTTGACAGCATGTATTCTACATTGTCTAAAATTGATAGAATTTTAGATGCTACACTATGAGCAAGATGCAAGATGCTCTGGATGCTACACTAAAAACTCTTTTTATCAGAATAATGTTTATCCGAAACGATTTTTAGAATATTTAAAAATACACAAAACATTTTTCTGTCACTATAATCAATATTTTTTTATTAGCGTACAATAGTGATTATGTAACTGCAACTCTATTAATAACATTAATATTAATAACATGTACAGTACATGTTTAATACGGTATATTCCGGATTATCCAAAACAGGCATGGTCCCATCAAATTCGGATCAAACGAGTTTTTAGTGTATCCATTCTATCATGAAATGTATAAGTATTTGTATGAATTCCTTTACTTTAGCCGCTCCTTCAGTTAATGCTGTTGTAAATCTCAAAATAATATACTTAGCATTTTTGGTTGTTTATTTCAGGAACAATTGGAACAACGTCATGGCTCTTCATTTGCAATCGTGCTGCAACCATATTAACAAAAGCTATTACGTAAAGAATACCTTTTAATTAATTTTACAGTGAAGGTGAATGTTTTAGATTTTTGATTTGGAAAATATATTTTTAATTCAAAAACATTAAAAATGCATTTTTTCCAAAAGAAAATTGAGTTATGAATTGAAATAAATGGTGATAATTTATTTTTTATTAATACTTGTTGTAATGATTAATTCTATTTTGTACAAATTGAAATAAAGTCATATTTAAATAAACTAGATTTTGTGAAATTAAAACTAGAACTATTTGTTGTCTTGTGAGTACATGAATTAACACATTGCCAACTACATGTCGTATTTGTTTTGACTGTTTCCTTTAGTTAATTGCGTGCTAATGTAGTTGGCAATGTGTTAATTCAAAATAGCACGTTAAATCCTTGTTCTCTACATGAATTGAATTTACGGAGGGCTGATTTCTTTACAACCTGACAAATTCAAGTGTCCGTAACTTCACGAAAACTCTTTCTTCTACCACCACCTATTATGCTCAATGTGGCCACCAGCATTCCGTACAATGGCCCTGCAACGTAACTACCACTGCAGGAGTGAACGCTGTAAAGTACATAGGAGTATTTTATCCCACTTCTCTCTCTCCATACTTGTTGTAGCATGTCTGTTCCCTAGTCTTAAGTTTTAATAGCCCAAAGCCACAAATAATCCAATGGGCTTGCATCAGGGGACTTTACTAGAATATCACTGAAGGGGATTACATGTATTCCTGTTCTGGCTTCCATTTGTTGATAGATTCTCAGGGACAATTTGGCCGTATGGTGGCCTTATTGCGATGAATGGTGACTTTTGTGATATCATAAGCATACAGAGCAGGTACAAGCTCTTAAATCTAGATTGGTGTCAGACTTTGTTGTTGATAATACTCTGCATTCTCTTGGCATTATTGGCAATCTATGGAAAGCCAATTTGTGTTGGTGACAGTATCCTGGAACCACTAATGAAGCCCTTGGGAAAACGTTTCTTGCACTGGAGCACAAAATTTGATCTGCCTTTTCTGTTAAGATGATTGAAAATTGGCCTGCCCTTTTGACAGTCAGCAAGATGGATTCAAGTCTCATCCAGTGACCACAAATCTATACTTATTGCTGGCCAGATGTAGTTCGTAGACCTTCCTGCAGTTGGGCAATCTTTTAGCACAATGTCGGTCATTCAGTGCATGCGCCTGGGCCTTATGAAACTTTTTCAGTCTCAGACGGTTCTTCTTGGTTTTACAGACAGTGGAATGTTGACCTTTCTGGCAAGTTGGGTGGGACGGTTCTCAGTTTGTTGCACCTTGGCCACAACAGCAGGAACGTCTTCGGAAATCTTCATTTCCTGGTGAACTTGGTGGGGGAATTTCTTTGTGGAAGTTTGTTCGCTGTGTTCCTATGAATGACTGCCGAAACTGCATCCTTGTAAGACACTATGTTTCATTTTGAATAGGGGAGCCCACAATCACATCGAATTGTCAGATTGCAAAGGAATCAACCCTCCTTATATAATAGAAATTTTGATTGGCTTTTCATAGCGCAGTTCATTGTCATACTTCAGTACTTTTACACAGTATTAGAGAGTTTTCAACAGCTTGATAATAAGTCATGTTTTAGCTTAATGAGTTGCTTATAGTGAGATCTAAGCTATGGTCAGGTGTTAGTTAGGGAAAAAGAAAAAATATTAGTGTGGTTGTTTTGAACTTCCCTACAAAACACACACACATTTCTGTTTCATAAAATCAGCAGGAATGAACAAAATTTTGAGACCTTATGAATCCTTTTTTTGTGTCCAGGCAAATGCCAGATTATATTTCTTAGTGTCAAATAAAATATATATATATATATATATATATACAAGGCAGTTAGTATGTGTAGGCTAACTTTTATTTTAAAAAATATATTGCCAAGAGTGGCGTGAGTAGGACAGATAGAGGTAAGTAATTAGCAACAGGAATTTTGTATTTCATAGCACAAAAAAGGTCCGTTGTTCTTTAATAATGAAAATTAGTTCTGTTGAAAATCGTTTGTGGATTAAGGTTTAAAATAAAGCATTGCCAATTATGGAATAAAATTGAGAACTCACACAATGTCAAGAGTTCCACAAATGTCACTGCTTTATGTGCACTGTTTATCTTCTCTTCAAATATACAGCCTATGCACCTGACATTTTATAAAAAACCAGGTGCATACGCTATATGTTTGAAAGGAGTCAAGAGTTCCAGTTTGCATCGTTCATGGTGTAATGTTAACCTTTGTTTTTGACCCCTCCTATCAAAACTCTGTCAGATATTCCCACAGTACTTACTGTTGATTTCAGGCTTGTTGCAATCCATGTCTTTCATAAACCTCTCTATCTCATTCACGCACTCATTTCTCCTTCAGATCTTATCTTAACCAATAATGTATTTTCATCCGGTTGTTGACTAAGAGAAAAAATTAAAATTGAACTAATGATAT
>JAFIDM010000005.1:20342210-20414395 GCA_023159025.1 Thereuonema tuberculata | reverse complement strand
ATCCGGTTGTTGACTAAGAGAAAAAATTAAAATTGAACTAATGATATATAACATCTAAATGTTGTCTTGCAGAGATAGGAAACAATAGAAATAAAAACTTTAAAAATCTTAAGTGTTTCACCTCGATTTTTGCAACAGTGGTTTATATTGGCAGTAATTACTTATATGTAAAGTTTCACTTTTGTTTCTTTTCCTCTATTCTTCTTATTCTAAATTATGTTGTTTAAACATCTTTTATTTGTTTTATTTGCTTGACCTTCATACGAATGTGAAAATTCAAACAGTACATACGTCAAACCTGTATGGATGACATCCAAAAAAAAAAGCTTCAGTCCTTTGATAAACTAATACTTGATGAATCTGTAGAATTTTGCGACCTAAAATCCCAAGTGTTAGTTTGCAAGAAGTAATAAAATAAGAGAATTAAGTAGCAATTGGATGGATTGTTCACACCTTTACTTGATGTGGAACCCACAAGGATAGAGAAAACAACCAAGGAATGGCTGTAGGAGAACTAATATCCTGAAGCTGGGATTAAGGTGTTTGGAATAACGATCTCTCGCAAGGGATGGAAATGCTTTGAAGACAGTATGCTCCTGCTGAAGCCACAGAAATTTATTAGATTAATAACTTTGTCAATAAAACTGTCATTACTATTAATTTCAATTCCTAAATATTTTTAATTTCATAACTTACTTGTTTAATTTTCTCTGTTTTTAAAAAAATGTTTGATAACTGCTATTTTTAGAAGTTGATACTGAATGGATTGATAAGAAACAATTGAACAGCTTCGGTCATAACACAACGTGACATTTTATTTCTACGTACACAGAATTTAAAACATACAATAGGGAATTTTATAATAAATAATTATCACAGCATTTTTTGATAGATTATTTACAATATATCATATAGCTATATTTACACAGAATGTCAAATGTAAAAAGAATGGACAAAACTATACAAAAAACTCATGTGCAGATAATGAAAGTCTGGATTCTTAAGTTTATAAAACAATAAACAAAATATATCTTGTATGAAATATCTTTTGAAAGAATATGTTTAATTAACATTTTGTTATAAAGTAACAGACATTGCTCTGGAAGTATTACTTAATCAGTTTGCACTGACTATTCTTCTAAAAAACTTCACTAAATATAGTTTAATTTAAAACTCAAAATCTATGTTTCATATAAAGAAAAGAAATAATTTCATCATATATTTATATACAATGGCTGAAGATGGGACTGAAATTCTAAAATGAGAAGGAAAAATTCCTAAATTGAGCTCTCAATTTTTTTTATTTTTTTTTTTTTGTTCACTGAAGACGTCATGGAGCTTAGTTTAACTAAGCTTTAATTGGTAATTTAATTACTTGCAGTGTAATTTAAACTAAATGTGACCAAACATACAATGAAAAATGATCTAAGTAAAATAAAAAAAATAAAAATAATGTCAAATTTAAGTATTGGTTAAACATCTTTCAAATACTTGCAACTGAATCATAATAACTATCATCAATTATGGAAATCCAATTCAAATTATTTCTTAAATGGAATACATTGTTAGTTGAAATGTATGAAAATATTTTTTAATTCCCCTTCATAAGCTTCTGAAACTGTAGGCATCGAAATTAAAGAACCATTCATTCTTTAAAATTAATTTGGGAGAAATAAATACCTGCTTTCTAATAATTTGTTTACGTAATTTAAAAATTCCCAATTTCTACCGCTTTGATTCTCCCTTTTCCCTACTTTGGGTATATAATGTGAAAATCAACTGAATAATCTTCATAGCTGTCTTTTAAACTATTATTTTCCATTTGCTATAAGAAGCTCGTCAAATATAAATATCTGAAATCATTCACAGGTCAGGGGGGGCTTTATTGCAGTAAGAAGACAAATAATATCATAAGGATAAGCAATAAAATTCTTCACTCAACATACATTAATGCCTATCAGAAGTAAAATTTTAAAGAAAAGGAGAAAATATTATGCTCACATGTGAAATATACCTAATAATTATCATAGAAAAATTACTTGAAATAAATAGTAGTTAATAAACATTTAGTTCAGGAGGGAAGGCAGATGAATAATTTAGTCAAGGAGGATGACAACAATTTCCATTAAATCAAAAATGAACAATTTAAATAAAATTCCTTTAGAAACTCCAACTTGAAAAAAAAATATTTAATTCTATAAAAATTAAAAGAATATTTATCAATGTTTCAAAACTTTTTCTAATAAAAATTGAGCTGTACACTAAAGTTTCACTGTAGGGTCTCAATCACTTGTGACAAAATTAATGAGATTTTCACATTCTTTGCCACTTATTAATCACATCTCTAATATCAAGCATATTCACTATTTTAAACATGACAATGAAAATTATGGATTATTTTGCATTATTTTAACTATGTTAGAAATAAATGCAGTTTTTATACTTAAATTTCAAAGAATTTAAATAGTGTTGTTTTTTAATGTGGATTATTTTTTCCACAAACCACTAGTGAAAACACATATAGCAATTAGAATTTTTTCAAGAAATTGATAAATCCTAATTATTTACGAAGGCAAGTAATGGCTTATATTGTTTATTTACTGTGGCTTATATTGTTTATTTGCTTGTAAAGGTTGTCTAGTCTAAGTATAATAAAAACCCATATCGAAACATAACATTTCTATGTATATATTATTACTGTTGTATGGAATTAGCAATTTTCACTTATACATCTAGTACTAATAATTAATAGGGCAAATATTTTTAGGACCTAAGAATATTAGATACAAATATGTATTTATAACTTAAAAAATTCAAAAATATAACTTTAAAAATTAAGAGTGAGTGAAAGAAAATCAGCATAAAAAAAAAAAAAAAAAAAAGGGGGGGGGGGGGGGAAGTATGATATCTCCAATTAGGAAACAATGTTATACATAGACTTTCCTAATATCGTTACAAGCAAAATATCCCTAAGTATGACAAAAAAAAAGCTCGAAAACAAGATACAGATTTATATGCACAAACAAAAAAATACTTTTATATACCATAAAACATACTATTTCAAGCAGAATAACTGGAAATGCATTTATATCAACTTAAATTGGAAATCAGAACAAAAAAAAAATATGACGTTATTAAAATCTAGGTCCTAATCCTGTATAATTCAATTCTTCTTCATTTAATGATATTTGTTATAGGTTTTTATTACCCTAAATATCAAAACAAATTACATGCAAACTTTAATAAAATTGCTTCTGTTATGCTAGATAAGCTATAAAGTTGAAATTGACTGAAAGTACTTAAGTTATTACTAAATTAAAACAGAAACTTTTTTTTTTTTTTGCATAATAATAAATTTTTTCGAAACATCTCCCAGCTCTGACAATCAATTTGGTGATTATACGAAAAAGATGGGAATGGAATGTTGTCTGCATGTGTAGACTAAATCTCTAAGTCAATGTTACATTTAGCTGTTCTCCCAAAACATAAGTAGAAAAAAAAAAAAAAGCTTTTATATTAATAACTGAAAACCTAATGAAATTGAAAAAGAAAAAAAGTAATACCTTTGAATGATTCAACGATACTTTGTAGCTGATATTTATGATAAAAAAGGAATAACATAACTATGAATGATTCAACGATACTTAGTAGCTGATGTTTATGATAAAAAAGGAATAACATAACTAATGTAAAGTTATTGAGATTGATACTTTTAGAATAACACATTACAGCAATAATAAATATATATAGAAATGAAGGAATGTTGATTAGCTGGGATTGAGATTACTTTTTTTTTTTTTCCATCATTACTTGCCATTTTTAATTGGTGGTTTAACTATCAACTATATCTGAGAAATGCTGACCTACAATATATCACCTAAGAGATATACGATAGCTGCTGTATGGTTTGATTATTTTGATAAGGACTGCTCATCTCATTATTCCCATTTTTTTTTTTTTTTTTTTCAGAATTGTACTTTAAAAACAATCAACCCGTTTTTCTTTTAAAAATTTCTTGTTTTTTTTTTTTTTTTGTTTTTTTTTCATTTCACAAACATTTCTACATTGCCTTTTGACCTTAATTTAAATTTTAAATAAGACATATTTTGTAATAAAATACTGGATTTCATTTAATTCTTGAATTAAGACTAAATATTCTGTCTAAGAACAATTATAAATAAATTAATTAATTTTGCTCAAAGTTCTTAATTCTTCATTAAGTGTTCTTCAGAATAGTTTTTCCCTTTATTATTAATTCCAGGTTTTAGCTAAATTAAATTGCTGAGAGCATAGGTTTTAAATGCTTATATAACTTCAATTCTTTACTATTGTTATGTGTTAGTTTTCTTCTTCTCAATGTTAAAGGCCATACTTTTATTATATGGTAATCTAATCTAGGAATAAGTATATTTAAATTCAATCAGCAAATCAAACCGTTGGTATTTTTTAATATGCAATTATTAATAGAATTCTAACATCAGTTAATACTTTTAAGCTTATTTAAAATCCCTCATTTTAGCATAATGAAAAAAAAAACAACTATTGTTCAAAGTTGAAATACAAATGCTTTAATACAATCTCTCTCTTCTTTTCCATCTTAATGTTTTCTGATAAATCCCCGAGTTACCCTGAGATTTCACAGTTAAATTTGAGCAATGAAAGATGGGAGATTAAAAAAAACACTGAATATATGACAAAAAAAAAGCTATGGAAAAAGAAACGGTAAAGGGGTTTTTTTTTGTTATTGTTTTTAAATAACCCAGAGCAGTGGTTTCCAATGTAAACATATTTCTCTTAAATTTATAATGGCAGATCAAATATCCCGTATATAATTTGTTAATTTTGTATTTAAGTTAAAAGATACCATCTTCGTAATTAAAAAAGGAGTCATCTTCACATCCAAATTCTGTTCTCTCTGGTTATGTTAAGTTTTTAAAACTAATTTTTATGTATTCAGCTTTTAACCAATACAATAATCTTTTCTCCTCTTGCAAAATTTGTATTTTTGTCTGTTATTATTATTTTTTAATAATATATATATATTTTATAAAGATCCATTAATCTTTATGCCTTTTGCCATACAGTATATTTATGTGAACATTAATATTTCAAGAAAATAAATAAAATGATTTGGCAGTCCATCAAATTTTTGTTGACTCTCAATGGGTTGTGGCAAAAAAAAAGTTTGGAAACCACTGATTTACATAATAACCAATAATTTGCTCACACAATCAATTTTTATATTTTGTTTTTCAACGTTTCCATTTAGAAATTTATGAAAGGGTTATTCCCAGTTTAGCCTTTTCTGCTAATATATTTCAATGTCACTGTACAGTATAATAAACAGACATTAGAATTTAGATCAAATTATTTACAGCATAATGTCAGTTTATAAGTGTTGGTCTTCAACATTCCACATTTAAAGAAGGAAAAAAAGCAAAGATACAGTGTCACTAACACAACCGCCATATTTTCAAACCTCCCATAGTAGCCTGCTTCTCCTCATAGCAGAACCTTAGTCAAAATATAGATGACAATTTTCCAAAAGTGAAAGCACGGATCCACTTTAATTTTACCTCATTTCTTTTTCACAATAAATCACAAAATAAAAAGAAAATAAGCCATTTTAACAAAACATACGGCAATAGACAATTATTAACAAAAATAGAGTCACTGATCTATTTCAGTTTCACCGACATAAATAAAATTACATTTATACAAATTATACAAAGCATTACTCTAAATTATCTGCACATGTTCTTTTCAAAAAAAAATGTTATTTTAAATTGTCCACAATATATCTTAAAACACAATGCAACTGTCAACTAATTTTTTTAAGGCTTAGTAATTATATATTTCAAAATATTTGTAAAATAATCTCATAAATAAAAGTAAAGAATATATTGTCTGTATATACAAGTTTTTCTTTTTTAAGATAATGTCTATTATAATCATCTTTTAAATGTAGTAATAGAATACATTAATAGAGGGAAAAATATTCATTTCTTTTCTTAGTTTTTTATAATTTAAGTCTTCTCAAAACAAAGAGCTGCCTTAGGTGGAAAGGATTCTTAATTATATATCAAAGTTTAAGTAGCTGCTCAGAACACTTTGTAGATGATTCAAACAACTAAGGTATGACCTAAACACTATAGACTAAACAAAGTTTGAAAACTATCATGAAGACAAAATTGCCCGCAGGCATGAGTAAGTTCACATAGGGAGCACTTTCAGACTAGAATGGAAGGGTTAAATGAAGTCAACTCAGTTTGCAAAATGCATCTGTTTAATTTGAACAAAAACGTGAGACAATTTGCTAGAGTGATTTATGCTCTAATCATTACTTTTGATTTCTATTTTTGTAATGTGTAAATTGAAAGAAAAAGTACATAATCTGCAATTGATTTAAAATACCTTACAGATTTGGTGAAGGTTCTGCATCTATTGAACATAAAATTAACACAACTAATAATTAAGATACCTGTCTTAATACTAAAAAAAAAGAAAAGTAACTATTATATTAAAATAATTAGTTTGCTGTAATCTTCCAGCAAAGATAACAAATAATTTTCAAAGATCTGAGAACTAATGTTTTCCATAGCTAACCTTTACGTTAATTGCTAGGAGATTAAAATTAGCCCAAAACAATATGTCTTCAGTTTATATATAAACATAGAAAACAATAACGGCAACTAAATCATCCAAAATCGCTAAGTAATTGTTAACTCCGCAACGCATCTAAATTATCTTTGATTAGTTTAGTTCAAAATAATATATTTTTATTTATTTATTTTTAATTATAATAAGGCCTCTGTTTCGTTACTAAAAAATAATACAACATAAAAACGTAACAAACTGAATGACAATGTGAAACTAAAACAAAGAGTATAAACTTTTTAATAAGAATTCTAAACAACAAACTTTTTGAAAGTATTACTAACACAATAAGACTAGTAATAAATGACTCCATAAAAAAACACACTATTTGAATAAAAAATAAATATTCAGGATTACATGTGTGTATTTTTTACAAACATATTTCTTTCCTATGAAGTTTCTTTGGAATAAAATATTGATACCATTTATATTTTATTATACCATTCATTATGTTCTATGCACATAATGAAAAATGTAGCCAATTGTCACTAAGAATAAACAAAAAAAAAGATCAAACAAATAAATGAAATTTTTCTTAACACTAAAACAAAAAAAATTTTCAAAAGCAAAATTAGCAGAAGTAAAGATTATAAAATTCCCAATTATTTCTGAAGAAAGGGAAGGTAAGATTTTTGATTCTTGATTTTGCTAAACTTTACTAATCAATTCTAAAAAAAAAAAAAAAATGTTAATAACAATATGTATTTTCTAAGGAAATATGACAACTTTGCATAAATGGGAAATTAACAGTTCGCTATTTCATTTTCCTGGAATGTTGTAGCTGAGTACAAGTGCCTGTTGCAAAAAAGGAAATATTGATATCTTATTTTAGCTGTTCTATATCCCCTCTCCCCCTTTTTCCCTGATGTTAATGATATCGACCTTTATAAGTTGCTTATAAACTGTCATTACATTTCTACATTATTTTTAAGCAAAAATAATTTCTTCTAATATCCTTCTTATATACAGTAGAGATTTAGCAACTACAGGAGAACCTCAATTTTCTGTTAGGATTTTAATAGGAAAGGATAACTCATCCAAGAAACAAATGGATAGAATAAGGAAAGAAATAGAATACATGATGTACATAAGTACAACAATTGTTATTAATTCACTAATGTTACAAATAAAACAATTTATGAAATTTTATTATGAAATCAAGAAATACCTACAACTAATTTTAACAAATCAAACATGGGATTTAAAAACAAAATACAGTTAAAATTTTCCATTAATAAACTTGGGATATTCAACAACCCTTCAGATCTGGCATCCTCAGTCAGTTGAATTTGAATATTTTTTGTTATATATTTATTATTGCGTTGTGACTGGATAGCTTGACTAGCTTAGTTTAATCTGAATTGGAGAAGGACTGGGTTATTCAATTCCTGATTCAAATACTCAGTATTTTTCAACACTGTCCTCAGTTCCTTCTCAACTGAATTCCTGATCGTATTCATTTACAATCACAAGGATTAGAAACTGTATGTTTCTAAAGCAATGGAAACAGTTTTTCAAGCTAATGACTGTGACCACTAATGAAAAAAAAGCTGTGTTTTCAGTTTCAAGGTAGTCCACAGCAAGAATGTGAGTTGTTGTTCATTGGAACATTTAGTTAAATATATGAGGAAGACATTCTGAAAAGGACTGTTCAAATTTTCAAAATTTTAAAATGTAAAATTCGAACTGTGTGTAGTAAATTAAGAATTGTAGAAACTTCTAAAAATCATGTATAGATATTTTTTAATCTCATAAAACATCTCTGGCTTGTTAAAAATGATCATGTAAATAGCATAAAACAAAAGATTTTATATATTTATTTTTTAGTTTTAATATATTAAGCTTGCTGGGAGAGGAGGAGGAGAACAAAATAAATCTAGGAGTAACTTAATACGGGTGAAGAACACAAAGGTACAGAACAAAAAATTGAGGTATCAAACCAATACTCACTAACACTTAATTATATATATTTATATAAAAAAAATAATTACTTTTAATTTGCAGATAAGTAAATAAACCTTACCTTCCCATTAGAAAATAGATTTACTTAACATTAATCTTTGTGTTATTAACCTTAACTTTAGTTTGATCAATATTTATTTATATATATGTTTATATTTCATATCTTTCTATAACAATAGTAATAATTTTAAGTGACGTCTGCTTAACTATTTTTTACATCTATTTTAAAGTGGATAACATCTGCATATTAGATTGCATTTCTCTACGATTTAATGCTAAGCTATTCACTGTGAAGAAAGAATTATCACGGTCTTTAAAAATTGCATTTCTTTTTCGACTTCAAAGAAAACAAAAACAACGTTGTTTCTTCTTTAATTACAAGTTTTGATTATAATTTTTGAAGTTACTAATTTTCTAGCTACAATTTAAACAGCAACTCATGTCTAACTCTGATTTATTAAAAAACAAAAGGAACAAAACGATGATTTTAATAATTATTACATCAAGATTTTATCTGCATACCTGTATTGTAGAGATTTTATGAAGACGTGAGGGGGTGTACAACTGGAATGTACATTTTATAACACTTCAAAATGTTCAAGATTAAAAGAAGAAAATACTGGATAAGAATATAGATTCTATATATACATATATATATTTGTATAATCCTAATGGTTACACAGATTCTGATGCGTAAAATTACGTAGTTTTTAAAATACAGTATTCTTTGTGAGAATATAATTAAATTTTTTATATTATTTTCTTTATCTACCAAATGCTTGCTTATTCATTTCTATTTGATAAATCGTTATAACAGAACTGAATTAATAATCCTATGTTTACTTCTAGTAGACTTCAAGAATAATGAAAAAATTTAATAAAAATAAAATAGTTTATTCTTCTAAACTGCCAATAAAGAAAATACAAGGAAAGCTTGTTCAACATTTTTTTTAAATAATAATATTAAAATTATTATCATTATTATTTTTAAACATCAATAACTTTTATCTAAGTAAGTACAAAATCAATTTTTGTTTTCCTATGCATATTGGATCTGCATTTACTATTTACCAAATGTACATCATTTGTATAACCATTAGATAATATTAACATCTTAACTCAACCTAATTCTGAGCACTAACAAGAATCAAAGAATTACGAGTAGTGTTAACTTCTTTGGTTTGAGCAGTTCCAAAATAGAAATGGAAAGATCTATTTTTAGAATCTGAAAGACAATTAGTTATTTAACCCTTCAAAAAAAAAAAAAAAAAAAAAGCCGGTATTTGGGAAAAAAAAAAAAAAAAAAAGTTCAAAACACATGAGAGAAAAGATTCGTCTTTTTTTTTTTAATATACATCTCACCTTCTTCTATCACAAAAGTTTGGTAGCACAAACATTCAACTCCTAAGAATTTCCATCCCATGGTGTTTCGAACTTGTTACCCTACTACATTGAATAAAAATGAAAACTGAAGGAACAACGTAATCTAAGCCTAGAATTATTAATCAGTTTTCAATGAAATATTGAAGATACAAATAAACAACTAACATATTCTATCGCTTAGTTTGTATTCTTGTTAAAAAATGAGGAAGACGAAATTATTGAACAAAGTCTTATTTCTGAATGAATTTTTAGCAGAAACAGTTTCAATAAAAAAAATGTGTAATAACACTTTCTTCATTCTATAGTCAACTTACATTATTGTTTTAATTTGTCCACTTTTATTACTGAGAAGAATTTTATATAATATGATCAATGGCAATTCTGAACTGATAAAATGTAAATCAATTTTAATATTTTTAAATCAGATGTTTTAACAGGATTTTAAGAAATTCATATCATCTTCAAAATAATTCAGAAATAAAGAAGAAACTTTCAAATTTAAATTTTCAGGATCTTGGGAAAATAAAACCAATACATTATTAAGAAGTGCATACCTAGCCTGCATTTGAGTTTATACCACATAATCCAATAATTACAACCAAAATGCTTGTTAAGAGCTAAAATATTGTAAAAAATACAAGACCTCAGGATAACACTTCATCATCAAGGCACATAAGCATGTGACCACCATCTTATCATAGATTAGTTCGGCTACAACTTTTAAGGTGTTGTCTTTATACAGTGTTTTAACTCTTCAAACTCAATTCATGTAGCTCCTTTTTCAAAATGTTTAATCCATTTATGAACTCCAAGTTAACTGCAGGCTGATTTTAATCAATTAAATGCTTTGATAGTAATGCTGAAGATTTATTTATCATTCTTTAGTATAATACTTATCCAGTGTAATTCCCAAATAAGTATCAACAATGACTTTCAAGGTTTTCAATATCCTTTACCAAAAAATATCATTTTTATCAGTGATGAAACTGATTACACAAAAGTCAGACAATGAAACAGGATAAACAACTTTTCAAATGAAGATATTCTTATCTTTGTCTATGAAAATGTAGTGTTTTTTTTTTTTTTTCCTTTCTCTTTTGTGATAAAGCAAACAGTTAAAGGAAGGAAAGAATTCACTGAATATGTTGGGTTTTTTTTGAAAATGTGTAATGTTTTGTTTTGCCTTTCCTGACACAAATGCACAATTTCAAACATAAAGTAATGTATTCACGGCATGACTAGTTCCAAGAAACAACATTGCCGTTAAATATAATGTTGCTTTTCTTCAGTGAAGTTCTACATACCATCAGGCTGTTTACTGACAACCATTGGTATTTTGGATGTCAAGTACATAAAAAGAAAAAAAGAAAATTTAATCGACTCTGTACTTTTTGACCATTATCTACTGGTGTCTTATTTTTTTGGTTGCTGTAACTGAACATCAACCTCAAATGTCACCTAACTGAACTTGTACTGGTTTTTCAATTTAGAACATAGTACATAAATAACAAGTGATATCTCATCGAATAAGACAATGTTTTAAAAAAATGGCAGAATATCAGTGAATCTTCGGAGACTGAATTTTTTTTAAAAGTTTGTTAAGTTTCAAGTCCTAGGTGTAACTAGATAATATTGCAGTTACCTATAGCTACGAAATGTAAAAGTTAAATCCATCCGAACAATCCAGAACATAATTACATTTTGATAGACAAGACATTCTCATTTCAGTTGTTCTGATCTTATTATTGCAACAGATTAGAATTTGTATTCAGCATTGCATAAATGAAGGTAATAATGTTAGCAAATGTTTTCACTGGTTGCAAATTTAGAATGATTGCATTTTTTCTGAATCTCTCTCACCAGTCTTTCCCAGTAAAGTTTATCTTAAACGAAGCTTAAAAACATCAACGCAAAGATACAACAAAACATAGATTAAATTTTACCTAATTAAGTAACATCTTATTTGATGAAAACTGCTCAAAGGGAAACCTGAAAATAATTGATTAATCTCACAATGAACTTTCAATCTGAGACTTAAATGCAAAAGACTTAAATCTGAGCAGCCTTATGTACACTCTGGAAGATTTCACATTAGTATTTTCAATGACAAAGGGAAATAAATTATTGCAGACGTTCAAAATGGAATGAGTTAATAAAAATGACATTTACTTATTATTTCTCTTATAAAACCATACTTTATCATTCTATAAAACTATAGAATATTTTGTACACACACTGTCAAGTATACCATACACATAAATAGAATTCTTGAAAATATATATAACATTTAGATTCTAACTTTTTTTTTTAAAGTTTCATAGTAAAAATGTTCTTAAACATATCAAATAGTGCAACACAATTAAGTTGCCAAAGATTTTTAATTGATATAAGACAAAAAAAATAATCTATCATGTAATTTTTAGAGCAACAAAACATAAAACTTTAAAAAGAAAACATCTTTCTGCATTTGCTTACAATACATGTAAAGACACTCAATTATAATCTAGGACAAAAATATTGATGAATCTTCTTCTAATCCACCAGGTAAATGATTAACCATTTGGCGTGGTAACAAATTCTGCCTTTCCCTTTGACGACGTGATAGAAGACCAGAAGATGTCCGGTTGTTGCTGAATGGATCTGCAGCGTTCGCTGAATTTGTGTTACTGTCCATGACATTATTTGTGTCAAAGAGTTGAGGCCTTGTCCGTGATTTGTGGAGAGGCTCCTTGAAAATATCAACCAATTCCCTGTCGTTGGATTTTTCTGTGTTCCCAAACAGTTCCTCCATCAAATTGGATTTTGGAATTTTGTTGTTAGGTTTGACTTGAGAATTGCTGCAAGGAGTTGTGGAATCACTCAAAGGTAATACTGATGTTAAAAAAGATAGCTTTCCTGCATTGAGTCCAAGGTTTCCTTCTTGCCCATCTTGGTGCGGGTTTTCGTTGTCAACTGGCGATTTGCTAGAAAACAACTCTTCGGAGAATTGCTGTGAATTCTGTATTGGTTGTAATGGCAACCTGTTCCTTTCATGGTTGGTTGATATTTGGTCCATAAAAGGCAAGTTGCCGATCTTTGGTAGCTCATTTATTTTCAAGGCATAGAGTCGACGATTTTCGGTAGCAGGCTTCGGTGGCAACGGAGGTTGTTCTGAAATTTCGGTAGCATCTTCTTTGGGTCTTGAAAACTGGTTGAACATATCTTTGTCTGACAAAAAATCAAAATGCTTTTTAAATATTTATTTCTAATTAATAAGTTCTTAAATTCTTAACAGTTCTCTTTAAACCTGAGGTTGAGTTTCCTTTCTCGTCTGAATAGAGTTAGCAATAAAAGAATTTGGAGAGTAATTTCTTTGGTGATAGAAATAGTAAAGATTGAAGAAATTTGATAATATAATGGGCACTTACTAAACACTGATCCTTGGGGGGGATAATGATATTAGTGGAATCCCTAACATTAATTTTCTAAATGGATTAGGCTCTGAAAATTTGATTTAGATTATATTTTAGCAGGGGACAAGAAATCATTGGCAAAAAATTCTGGTTTAATTTTAATGATGACTTTTCTGGAATTAATAATTTTTATGTTCTAACAGATATAGCATATTTATTATTATTACTTTTTTTTTTTAAAGTATAGTGTGATTTAATTAGCACACACAGAAGTAAATTGTTCTTTCACAAATTACCTTCTTCATTCTTTGATTCCTCTGACTTATGAATTACTGGATGAGTTGTATTTGGTTCAGGTTCTTTTAGTACAGAATCACTTTCTGCACCAGAGTCTGACACAATTTTAATGACAGGTACTTGTTTTGGCGTATTGGGAGATGCCGACTTCGACTTAGATGATTCGCCTTTCTTCTCTTCAGACTGTGATTTGCATGGCTCACATTTTTTTGTCTTTTCTGAGAAGTCGTTCATCTGTTAAGAAAGAGGGAGAAACGTTAAGTAGGATTTCAACCAACAACTTTATTTCAATTACTCAATCGAAAGGGACAGAATTAACAAAATTACCAAAGGTTTTTGGTGTTTGCATACAATTTTTAGAAAGTAGATATCTGGCTTTTGTAAGACTTAATCCATTTCAAAGACAAGTTTAAAATGAACAAAACTCATGAATTTTATTAAAAAAAACATTTTTTTGCAGATATGATGAAGGAAATGCATTTTATTTCTAAATAACTTTCAAAATCGAAACATCATTGAGCATGTTTATGAAATGTTAAACAAACACTAAAAAAATGATGATTGATTATTTTATTAGGAAAGGAAAACAAAATCTAAATCAGGAGCTGTTTTCAAAAGGATGATACCATTTAGTGCTTCATAGTTAGTTACCCAGAACAAAATGTTTTTTTTGTTTTTTTTAACCATATTCACTTTAGAACAAATTACAATCCACTGCTACTGACACTCATTAGAAAAACTGTTCCAGATAAATATCAAGAACAATATATGAAAATTATATATATGAAAATTGGGTATCCGGTTAGCTCTGTTCAATGAAGAAATATCAGGTTAAAATATGCAAATATTAATAAACCTAAATAAAGCTTTAATAAAATTAATATTTATTCCCTTTTCTTCAATATCTTACTGCTATTATAATCTGATTAAAATACAGTAATAAATCTCTAAAATTACTAATCAAAACTACTTTAGTTCATTTAAAAACTGTAGATTTCATAATCAACTTCTTTTATGAGAATAATTCACAGAACACACATGAATTAAAAGTTAAAAAATTCTTTTAAAAAAAAAAAAGTTTAAAATACAAAGAAGGCTTAACGTGCGTCGAATGAAATAAAGAAATACAGAAATAAATAAAACGCACTTACTTACAAATAGTTGAGAGAATTATATATGGTAATAATCCGACAATTTCGAAATACTGTGCGTATTCTGTTTAAAGAGACAGGACACACCCCCAACTTCTCAGCAGCTAAACCCCTTTCCCACCGTCTCCTAGCTGAATCTTTCTATATAATTCAGCTTAAAGCTTACAACCCAATAACCGGCGGGCAAAACGCCCGTCACTATTGCTAAACTCTCTTAATCCTCTTACTTCCCTCACTTTCAACATACCTTCCCTCATCATGTCGTCCTAAATGTTGTCTGTATGTCCTATATGCTTGTGCTGTCCCTGATGAAGGAATATGCACAGTATTCCAAAAATGTCAGATTATTACCATATATAATTCTCTCAACTATTTGTAAGTAAGTGCGTTTTATTTATTTCTATTTTTCTTAAAGTTTAAAACTCTTAAAACTTTATGAAAGACAAATTTCATCAGCAGTGCTTTTTCTCCTAAACAGTGCACAATATATACAATTTTAAATAATAAAGTGGTTCATAATCAGCTGATTTTTATCCACTAAATCAGAATCAAGTCCTTATTGGTTGAGAGTCATCTGATGACTGTTGTGCAGGTGATCTTACATTTTTTTTTTTTAACTTTGATCTCTGAATTATTCTCATAAATGAGTGGCCAACACTTAATAAATATTAATATAAAAATATAAACTTATTTCATGCTTTACATCTCAAAAACTCCAAGTTGTTCAAACATGAAGTAGAAACCAAGTATAAGCCATATCTGAATTCGTTCATTTCCATCTAAAATTTTAAAATATGTCTACAGTAACAAAGAAAATCATGTTAGGGGGTTTAAGATAGGGTGGTACTGAAAAAATAAGGGATAAATTGAATAGATATTGGAAATATGGTAAATTCTTTATTATATGGAAAAAAAAAGAAACAAAAGTAACTTGAAAAATAACAAAGAGACACAATAACAAATTTATTGGGGGTGTAAGTGAATTTGACATTAGCTGTTTGCAGACAGCAGTAAAGGTACAGCACACAGACATAGGACGGCAGACAAAAGAATGAAAATGAACAGTATGTGTAATTGGTTTTACTAGAAATAATATTTTAAAATACTGAAAATATAAATTGTTAAACTAAAAAAAAAAAAAGAAGTTGGAAACTTCATCTATTTAAATACTGTTCTAAACAAATGAAATTTTAGTTTGAGTGCACATCTACAAAGGGTTGCAAAATTTCGTTAATTCTTAGGTTTTCACACACTTCACATTTAAGTGCCCAGTGATTGAACCTACGCTAGAGTTATATCCAGTATATCTGGTAAGAATATTTAATTCATTCTTAACAAAGCCAGTGAATGTCAAATGCTCTTTCCTTCCTAAATAATTTATTGATATTTTTATCTTCTAAAAAGCCAAAGCTTAGAAAATAATTGTAATTCTACTGCAATTTTTAAGAAGATATTTTAATAATAATTGTTTTTTAATGGAATATCAAACAATATGGTTTTATTACTATACTTCCTCATTTCTAGTCTTATTGATTTTGCTTTTGTTTGCTCAAGTATTTTGTTTGCTCTTGTAAAAGAAGGACTACTTAATTGGTGCAATATTGTGATGAGTTTTATATTTGTACTTATATATTTATTTCTATTTATCCAATGTATTATATCTTTTACTTATTCGTAATCTCTTGTATTATTTCAAATCCCAACCGTTAACGGTTGTTCCTGTTTTGTTGACTTTTAAATCCCAACGGTTGGAGGGGCTCCCATCATGCACCTTAAATTTAAATCTTTCCGTTAATTTCTCTTATCATTTAAAAGCACCAATCATTTTAAAGCCCACCAGCCAATCAACACTCATGTAAATAAACTTATATAAACCCTTGCACACTTGTAAATAAAGAGAACCTGTTCAGATCTATCGAGTCTTGTTCATCTTATTTCCACGAACCAGGGCAACGAATAAATCACCACAATATTAGCAAATAGTTGGAATCTAAAGAATGATTTATCATCATCTTTGTCTTTAGTTCATTGTAATTATCCATATATAAGGAAAGCAGCCAGATTCATGTTTTGATCGAACATCTAAATTAACATACTGATAAGCTTTATCAAATGTCTGAAGAATGTACACTCATTACCCAAAAAAACGATGCACCTAGAAGGAGTTGTCCGATTGAAATTTCATATGCAAAGACATTGGGACCGCCCATGCAAATGATTAAACTTTGGTGTCCAATGAATGAATAGCAAGAGCTACAGCGCATCGGAACTGCGCACTCAACAGATGTATATAAGAAGCGGTTCTCAATCTGATGGTCAAAATTTCTGTTGCATTGTGAGTTAGGATACCTTTCAACGACTGAAAAAATGCCTCGCCGCAGGATTCAAGCTCATTAGTGCAACTGTCAGAGTTTGAAAGAGGTGGTATCATTGGATTGAAAGAGGCAGGTTGGGCAAATCGGAGAATCGCTCGTCGTATGGGTCGAAGTGATGCGGCGATTAGAAGATGCTGGCAGGAATGGGTGGACAATGGCAGATTTCAGCGTCATGAAGGTAGCGGTCGACCTAGGGCCACAGCAGAGCGGGAGGATAGAGTGATTGTCAGATCAGCTGTCACAGTGCCTGAATCATCGTTATCAACCATCAGAGGTGCGACCCGCACACGAGTCTCCACCATGACTATTCACAGATGGCTGAGAGAGCGACATCAATGCTCGTACCGACCGCTACGCCACCTGCCACTAACGTCTGCACACTGTCGGGCCAGATTACAGTGGTGCTTGGCTCGATCCGGTTGGAATGATGCTGACTGGGGACGTATAGTGTTTAGCGACGAATCCCGCTTCCAACTGTGTCCTGACGATCATCGCAGACGTGTCTGGAGACGCCCAGGGCAGCGTGCCGATCCTGCTTTCACTATTGCACACCACACAGACCCTCAATCAGGAGTTATGGTCTGGGGTGCAATTTCTTTTGATAGCTGGACCCCTTTGGTCGTCATTAGCGGCATACTTATAGCACAGCGGTACGTCGACGACATTCTAAGACCTGTTTTGCTACCCTTCCTTTTGCAGTATCCTGGCCTTATTTTTCAGCAAGATAATGCCAGACCACATACGGTACATGTTGCTATGACCTGTCTTGCAGCTTGTGAAACACTTCCTTGGCCAGCCAGATCCCCAGATCTCTCTCCAATTGAGCATGTCTGGGATATGATGGGAAGGCGACTGCATCCACCAAGGAATGTGGATGACCTAGTCCGACAATTGGAGCAAATTTGGCAAGAAATACTGCAGGAGACCATCAGGGAGCTTTATCACTCTATGCCATATCGTGTGGCAGCTTGCATTCAGGGTAGAGGTGGGTCAACACCTTATTGAGCTCGTTACTTTGTAACTCTGTAACACTGAAGTAAATCATTCTATCTGTCTGAAATTTTAATCATTTTCTATTCTGTACATAATCTTCCTCTCCACCAATTTTTGTCTCCATCGGACAACTCCTTCTAGGTGCATCTTTTTTTTTGTTAATGAGTGTAATTACGAGAACAATATTTTGATTTAATAACATGTCTAATTTGTCAGTGGAAAACATGACTCAATGTGAGAGAATTAGCCATACAGCAGAAAATTAAAAATGATCCGTTTGTAATGAGATTTACAGAGAGTATTTAATTTATAGTGTGTTTAGAAGAATGAGCGTTTAAAAAAACTGCTTCAAATCTTATATAAACTAAAAGCTAACATGAGACAACAGATAAGGAAAGAAAGACTGAAAATGATGAAACCCCAACACTCAGAATGAAGAATAATTAAAACACCTTCAGTCAACACCTTAAAGAAGACATTGACGAAATACTAATACTACTACCTGGATTTAATATTTGTATTTCTTTCTACATCCCATTCATAGTATATCTTTATCAGGCTTCATTTATCATCTGAATAATTTGTATTTTTCATTTTGTTTCCGCTTTGTTATTCTGCCATAATTAAGTCAAAGTTTTTCATTGTTGAAGGAAAAATATTAGCTTTGAAACTAGAGAACCACTGGAATAAACATTTTTATTTATGGACTAAATTTGCATATTAATAAATGTCTTTTTTCGTGAAGATATAATACTAAGAAGTGGATACATTTCCTATTTTTAAGCATAGCCCATTATTACAGAATAACTAACAACAGAGGAACATAGTGATGCTTTATAACTGCTGAAGGGCTTCACATTTTTATGTTTCCTATGTAAATTCCAACTTTCATTAGGAAAAACACAAGAGGCAATTAAAACTGCAATTTTCCTGAATCAATCATCTGCCAGAAAGGGTCTTTCTTTGGTCTCTTCCTGGAAGAAAGATGCCTTGCAATACTAGGCAAAACAGAATAACTAAAGCAATGACAATCCATTTGTCAATCTAGATGGGCAAGAGTGCTGATATTTAAGCATATAGGTATGCCTTCACAAGAGGAAATCAACACCAAATACGAAAATGTAGGATAGCCGAGTTCTTTCCAACTTGTGTTGGGAAATTTAAGCCTTTCCACATTTGGAGTGCTCAGAAGCCAATCAGTGTAAGTCATTTTTTTTTAAATTGAAATTTTTTCTGTAAGTCATGCTCTAACGTTTATACTTTTGGTTGACAAAGTGCACAAATCACTCCTCCAAGTGTATAGTTATGTTATCTTTCAATAAAAAATGTATTCTTCAAATTTACAAACGTTGTTATTTTTTGGTACGTAATTTTAAAAAACCTATTTCATTTTTTGGTTTATTGATTTACACTGATTGGCTTCCGAGCACTCCATTTATAGAAGTTTTCATAATTGGTTTAAATATGCAAGAAAGTTGGACTAAGGCAGGGTTATGATGGGGCTCTCTAATTCAACCAAAAAGAACAAAAACACTCCTGAGAAAGAATGGAGGAGGATACAAACAAAATAAATGACTCTCCAACCAAAAAAAAACTAAAAAAATAATTGATTTCTTCTTTATTCAGATTTGGTGAGGGATGGGAGGTTTCAACTTCAACAACTCTCTCCCTTCTCCCCAAGCATGCTGAAGTTCTTGTCAAGACATGTTAATTTTAACAAGAACATTTGTATCAATATTGAATAGTCTCAACTGATAAAGCAAGTGTTGGCAGAAAGCACACTGTTAGACTTATGAAAACAATCGAGAAAGTAAGTATGCAGTGGGGGAAAATGTTGATCAATTTATTAGGCATCCAAACAAATTAGCCTGTTATTCTTGAAGTGTTAGGATGATTTTAGCAGTCAATGCAGCAGAACAGATAGAACCAGATCTGCCAGGGACACATGTACCAAGGTGTTTTGTGTCATTGTTGAATAGATGCAGAGAAATACAAAAATTACATTAGATTTCATCGCTGACTGTTTATAATTGATCAAGTCAGAAAAATGTTACCTCCTCTTTTGAATGTTTCTGGATGGTAAACGGTGAAGTGTGTTTTGCAAATGGAATAAATACTAATCAAAAATCATTGTGTAGAAATTTGCGGAGTTATTGTGTTATTATTGAGTTGGTTATCAGAAATCTCATTACTATACAGACCACAATCTATTAGAATCATAAGAAATTTGTGGTTAACAAAAAAACAAAAAAGAAAAAAAGAAAGAAAGAAAGAAAGAAAGAAAGAAAAGGTGTCCTAAAAAGAAAGAGAGAGAGAGAGAGAGAAAGAAATTAAAGAAATACTGTTTGCTAACACAGACATAAACAACTAAAAATCACAAGGATGCATTCGAAGGCAATGGTTATGACTTAACATATTAGAAAATGAATATCTGCTTTTTTATATAAATGTTACTTCTCGTATTCAGGTAAATAATAAACACAGCAGATGTTAAGCTTCTTTTATCTATTTTTACTCTCTAACTCTCAACTCAAATGATATCCCTTATTGTAACCATTGGAATCTAATGACCAATAATGATTCAGATGACGACTGATTCTTTGCAAACTTGTATCTTCAGTATCCACAGAATTATGTCATGTTTACAATCAAATGCAAAATGAAATGTATAGTAATACTTCGATTAAATAAAAGACATCTGGATAATCTGATGATATCATTAAATCATTAAGGACCTTTTCTGAAACAGCACTTGCAGCTATTTTTATTTCCCGTCAATTATAACTGACCCACGTGTAATTGTGAATCAACATTTTTTTTTTCTAGATTGTTTGGAATTGTTTTTAATCATGTATCAAAGAAAAGTCTCTCAGCATGATGCTATTGATCATCATATGATCATTCCAGGATACAGCACATCATTATCTCCCTCTTCCATCCAAAGGACGAAATATTTATTTAATTCGTATAGAGAAAATTATCTATTATACATTGTTTTCTTGTAATACAACTACTTTCTAAACAGAACTGTGACATATAAAGATCGCCTGTACATTAATTTTCAGAGGAAGCTGAAACTCTTCTGAAGTTTTAAAACAGATTTTTAAATTTCTTAGGGTTTTGCTAAATGCTGTCTGTGCCTTCAATATCAAACAAAATTCTTCTTAATATTTTTTTTAATATTAAAAAAAAAATATAGGTATAATTCATTGAATAAAACTTTCTTGCTAAATAGAAATCAAACTTCTTTCATGGGAATAAAGGATGGAATTTTAGGGGAATTTAACGAGATGAAAGATGACAACAGCAATATTTAAAAACAAAAAAAAAATTTGGTTAAGAATCATTCTTAATCATTTTCAATGGATCAACTGGTTATTATTAATATAGCAAAGGAAAATTGAAATCAATCTCATGTAATAGCATACCTGCAATGAAATGGATACATTTTTTAGTTAAAATATATTTTACAAAATATTTGGACAACACTGAATCCTATTACTTGCCTCCGATTTCATTAACGCAGATCTTGTTTTGGGAAGAGTTTTGGTAAACGATCGATCACCACTAACGGAACTCGAATCTTCCAAATCTCTACGATAGTAGTTATCTTTGGGATGCAGAAAGCTAGTTTTACTTGTTGACGCTGTAAGAAAGTGGTAAGTTTGTGATTTTGCACATTTGTTTGTTCTTTGGCTGTAGATATTTCGAACTTCCAACTCTCTCTCTTTGTCCTGAAAAAAATATGTAAGAGTATCGTTTCTGATTCACTATCATTCATTTCAGGAGTGTGGATCTATTTTACAAAAAAGAAGGTTAGATTTCATACGTAAAACCAATTCCTTTTATAAGAAAACTTTTAAGGCTGCCCTGTGACTGCAAAAATTAAACATTCCTCCAAATGTGACAAATGAACTCTCATTGTAGAGTATCTCTGTATCTTAAATATCAACTGAATGATCCTATCCTCATTCTAAGTTGTGATTTCTAGAAAAAATGATCTACAAGGAAAAATGAGACTCCCTGATTGGCCAAAGAGCATCGGTTTAATTATAAAAGAGATTGGTTTTGATACAAAGACTTGTCTTGTTACTGGGAGTACTATTATAATGAATATCACCGTAGGATGAAATAAATTGTCTCTACAAACAACATAATCAGCAAAGATGGAATAAAAACAATTAAAATCTAATTTGAGGTCAACGATTCTGGAAAAAGCTAAAAAACAGGGAACATTGATACACGATAGGGAAAAAAATAATTCCCCATATTTGATCTGCTATTTAATTTTCTGAAAACCCAATTTTACCTCTGTTTTGCCTTGTAAATATTCTGAATACATTGTTTAAAACTAATTTTGACTAGTGTAAAAGGTTAATTAGTGTAGCTGCTAATAGTGCGGGGAAATTAGACATTGACCCGGACATTTGAAATAACAAGCTGAAAATTGGTAGAAATGTTGAGAATAGTGTTCTGAGTGATATCTCAAAATTCCCAAAAAATCCATCTTGGGGAAAATCCGCCATTTTGAAAAAACCGCTGCCATCTTGGATATTTCGAGTTTTGAGCATAGCGACTGAACCGAGCGTCTGAATGTATTCGTTTTTGCATCAAATTACGTAATTCAGGCTGCATTGAGGCTACGATGAAGACAACTTACATAGCGCCAGACATCGGCTCTACCGGAGGACAGTTGCCAAACAATGTCAAAGCAACTTTTGACGTAGCTACACTTCCCCCTACATCTGCAGCGGCCAAACAACATTCATACCAAGTTTACCACCAGGTAAGGAACTTACTTACTTTCATTTGGTTGCAATCGGAGGCTTGAAACTAATATTGCCTTATAAATTCTAGGTTCAGGTTTGGATGTAGAATCGCCTGCCAGAGGCACAGTGGGGATGGATGGCGCATGCAGGTCAGCTGAAACCCATTCCAACTAAAGAAGAACCAGCACCGGAGCGGGTACTGAACATCATATCCTGCAACTGTAACTGTGGTTGCGAGAAGAGATGCGGTTGCAGACGAAACGTTTTTTCTTGCACAAATATGTGCTGCTACTGCACAGGACATGGCTGCACAAATCGTATGGACTACTCTGACTCGGATATCGATGACGACGTTGAACCTTTGGCAGACGTGTTGTCATAGAAACGTTAAATACCTACAAAATTTAAAGTACACTTTTTACTTGTCTTACATTGACGCTAACATAGGTTATATTTCTGCAGATAATGCCTTACCGTCAAAGATTTTGGCCAGTTAGTGAACAGGCAGTCGAGCTTCAGTGGTAATACGAAACAAGCTAGCTAACTCTTATCCTTAATAATGTATTTCTATTGCTGCTTATGCCTGTATTTCATGCCTTATGTTATGAAGTCTTCTTTGATTAATTTTTTTTTATTAATTTAATTTTTTTGTAATTACGATAACATTTATTATAATTTTAGAACAATTTTCGTTTGTCACATTTACTTATTTATTATTATTTCTCAAGAACCACAATTGGTCTATAATTATTAATTTTTAGTGTTTCGGAAGGTAATGCAGCCTGAATTACGTAATTTGACGCAAAAATGAATTCATTCAGACGCTCGGTTCAGTCGCTATGCTCAAAACTTGAAATATCCAAGATGGCGGCGGTTTTTTCAAAATGGTGGATTTTCCCCAAGATAGATTTTTTGGGAATTTTGGGATATCAATCAGAACACTATTCTCAACATTTCTACCAATTTCAGGTTGCTATTTCAAATGTCCCGGTTCGGCCACTTTTTTGTCTAATTTCCCCGCACTATAAGTGAGAATATTATTGAAATTGTGCATTTTATGAGAAAAAGTATGAAATTTCTATCGTAGTTAGTATATAATCTCTAAGTGTCACCAAATGAAATGGCATCCTTCAATTATTGTAAATTACACCTTAACTGCCTTTCTGCACTGTTTGCTTCCTATGTTACTCATATTTAAACTTTAGGGGTTGTAAAGTGGTAGCCATATTGGATTTGATCTCTCAAAGACCTCAAAGATGAAGTCTGACTTTCCTCCAAATTGATTTATGAACATATGGTATATACTAACTACCATATGTTCATAAATCAATTTGGAGGAAAGTCAGACTTCATCTTTGAGGTCTTTGAGAGATCAAATCCAATATGGCTACCACTTTACAACCCCTAAAGTTTAAATATGAGTAACATAGGAAGCAAACAGTGCAGAAAGGCAGTTAAGGTGTAATTTACAATAATTGAAGGATGCCATTTCATTTGGTGACACTTAGAGATTATTAGATAGCTTATTTGCGGATTTCAACACTTATTGCATATTATCGTGAATTTCAGATCTATAGATAAAAATATGTTTTTTGAATTGTTCATTTATGCACCTTATGTTATGATATATGGTGGTGATATTATGTTGTTTTTTTCAGAAACCCCTCTCCAGCCTTGTTGATACTATAAGTTGCTGATTTACTCACAAACATGTTGAAGCAATACATCTTGGTGAACCCTATCCAGCCCTAAAGATCCAAGCGATTCAAACCATCCTCAACAACTAACTGGGAAATTTGTTTCCTCTGCCATGTAGTAACTGATGAATCATTACAGTGTCCACTGAGATCAACTTAACAGCCCATTGGTTGTGGCTATGCATCCTTGGCAGAAGACCTTTTCCGGTTCCACCTTTATCACATGCCAATGGACCTGAACCTCTAATCAGATGTTGAGGATGGCACAGAATCCATTCTGAAGATACACAGGGCTAAGTGGCACAAGAAATGCCAGCTGAAGTTCAACCAAAAGACATTTGAAGAGCAAAGTCGGAGGGAATTAACTATAAGACAACCAAGTACCTGTACGGAATCTGCTCACACCCATTCAAAGTCTACAGAGCCTACTTGCTTTTTCTGCAATGAGCCTGTTGGCTCTTCAAACCTACAAGGAGCATCAACATACAAGTTAGATGCAAATGTGTGCCAATGAACTGGAGGATACTGCTTTGTTATCCAAGCTTGCAGCAGGAGATATGATGGCCATTGAGGCAAAGTACTATCTACACTGCCTGCATTCCCTGTACAACAGAGCAAGGTCTACTGCACCCAAAGGCAATGATGGATATGATTCTTGCCATCATGGCACAGCATCTGCTGAGCTAGTGACATTCTTGGAATAGTGATGAGGACAATGCTCCTGTTTTCAAACTGGTACATCTCGCTCAGATGTACAAGGTGACACTGGAGCAGCTAGATTGAAGAACAGACTGCTTTTTGCTCTTCCTGATCTGCATGCACATATACAGGGAAGAGACTTTTGACAAGTACATTGGACCAATACCGATCAAGACCAACCCAGGCAGCACTCAAGCAAACACACTTGCTACTAGGCCAACTCTGTTGGAACGAGGCATTGGTCATGGATCCAGATATGCCAGAGCCCTCTCACTGAAATAGACAAAGGGGACAACTGGGTGACAGCCTCTTTGCAACACTCTTCTGAAGCATTGGATTCGTGCCCTAATTGATCCGCTGTGGCTGTAAGAAAGGGTGCACTGTGTTTCTGTTCTGGAGATTGTTGATTTTGTTCATTACATATGTTACATTAATTACATACATTTATTCAATACATATTAATGTAATAAAAATATTTGTCGTTCATTACAAATAAAGCATTATATGTGCTATTCACATCATTATTGGGATTTGACCTCGACCTAACTGCAATTCATTGAATTCTGGAGATCTCTAAAAGTGTCAATAAATGAATGGGCATCTTTCAATTATTTGTAAATGTTTGCTTCTTAAGTTATGCATATTTAAATATCAGGCGTGGTACTGTGGTGGCCATATATGAACATTATTTACTAACTATGGTAGAATTTCATACTTTTCTCATAAAGTGCAGAATTGGTCTGGTTAGCAGCTCTACTAAATAACTATCAAAGATTGTCTAGGCGGAAGGGATGTTGTACATTGAAATCGAGAATTAGAGGAAGTTAAATCTGTAGGAAAATAGAAATTAAGAAATAAAAAAGAAAATAATGAAAGACATTTTTAAATTAAGATTACAATCTGCCACACCAGGAATTTTACTGAAAAATCAGTGCAAAGCAAATGGAAGATTGAGCAAAAACATAAACACATCTACTATTAGTTTCAGAGATGATATTCTGATTGCAAATTTCCCAGTCTATAAGAAAGCAAGCTCGTAAAAGTTTGAAATTGAAATTTAAAGTTAATTTAGAAAGTAGAACTATAAAAATGGAGGAAGCCATATTCTGAAAAAGATAATTAAGATTTCAAATTCCCAACACATTTTGTTCAAGAAGAATATTGTGACAATGCTTCGACATTATTTTTTTTTTCAGTTAGAAGACTGAAAGAACTTTCCAGAATGAATTACATTCTGAAGAATGAGAGATCTGACAGGGATAGCAAGATAATTTGGTAGGTAATGTTAATGTTAATGTTAACTAAGAAGATAAATACAGAAAAAGGAAATCATTTGTGATAACGACCACGAAAGAAAGGAATCAATTCTGAAACTAGTAAATGGGAATGAGAATGAAGTAAAATGACATAATCTACCTGATTATCCAGTTTATTTTCCAACGACAAAAGATCATGACTTCTGGATCATTACTGGCACAAGTATTCCCAGTAACAAGAAATGATGTGAAGTGAATTACAAACAATGCGTTTAAAGATGTAAAAAAAAATCAATACAATTTTATATTTTTCAATTCAAAAGAAACCATATAAAATTTCGACTCTTCTTAATAAATAATGATAAACAAAGTCAATTTATTCTATATACAATAGTCTACGTTTCTATCTACTAGAATCCTTATTACTAATAATCTAACAATGTATTGTTTGAATGAATCAAATACAGTTTACAAATCAACTTAACCTAGGTTTAAGGATAACTTCACACCAAAGTTGTGTAACTGTATGAGTGAAGAGTGTAGAGAGGGAGTAGCTAACTCTTCAACAAACCTACATGTGTAAAATTAGTGCCAAAATTATGAACCTGATTAAGATCAGATAATACTCATCTCATCAATTCTGTTGCTTAATAGGGATTTTATATGAATGAGTGTCAGTAGTGTCAAGCCTAAAAAGAAAGTCTAATGTAGTAATTTTCTTGATTAAATTTTTTTAAGTTATAAGTATCTGGAAAGGAAAATTCTATTTTCTTTCGTTCTTTCTTTTTTACTTGTGTTATGGATTCTAAAACATAAGCAACAAAAGAACGAACAATCATCATCAATTTTCAATCAAAATAATCATACTCCTCAACATTTTTTTTTCTTCTTCTGAGCAGTTTTTGAGCAATGATTCAGATTCTGATTTACAAAAATACACACACTGTCAAAAGTACTGCAACCCCCCCCCCCCCCCGGAAATGCAAGTGAGCCAAGCCAAACTGCTGTCACAGAAAGAATATATAACAAGCTGCAAATGATCAAAAATGCAAACATTTTTAACAACATTGTGTGGCAGACCAGTGTTGTTAAATACCATGTACCCCCCCAGTGCTTGGGCTCTCCTGTCAAAAGTTTTTTTTCCATATTGGATCCAAATTTCTGTAGTCTGACCATACATCGTGACTACTTCGATGCCATCGACAACGTCAGCGCAGGATAATTTCACCGGTTTCCCCCCCTTATGAAAGAGAATTCGTTAATGGCCTTTCCAGGGCTGATTGGTCACATCATCGTAAAGCCATTGAAGTGGAACGTGACATCAGCACAGTTTCAAGGTGCGTGCGTCGATGGCACGAAGAACCTGCAGAACATCCCCATGCATGTCCAGGTCGTGCATGAATAATGAATGCAAGGGAAGATCGATGCATTGCACGTGCAGCAAATGCCACCCCTCGTGCCACTTCTTCGGACATCCGACTATGCAAAGGTCTATGCAAAGTGCAGAGTTCTTTGCATAGACCTGTGTCCAACAGCACTATTCTTTGTCATATCCACATAGCTGGGCTTCATGCTCAATGTCCAAGAAGATGTGTACCGCTCACTTTAGAAGCACGCCTGAATAGGTTCCACTGGTGCCAAGCAAGACCCATTGGGGAGCTGAATGGAGAAGTTAGGCTTCAGTGATGCATTCCGTTTCTGTCTTGGTACAGATGATGGCCATGTGGCGACGTGTGGGTGAAGAGCTTCAAGACACATCTGGCTCAATGCAACACAGGGCCTTCACCTCGTGTTATGGTGTGAGGCGCCATATCCTATGACTCTTGGACTGCTCTAGTGTTTATAGTGGGCAATCTAACTGGTCAACGATACGCAGATGAGATGGTTAGGCCGATCATACTCTCCTTTACGGCTACAATCCAAGGTGGAGTGTTCCAGCAGGACAATGCGCAACCACACACCAGCTGCTCTACAGACTGTGGATATGTTGCCTTGGTCGGCCAGATCACAGGATCTGTCTCCAATGAAGCATGTGATGGGAGTCAGATCTGTCGCCTTCCACAGCCACCAAGAGATATTGTCACCCTATGCCAACGGCTTGAAGCAGCATGATGGGCTGTCGCACAGGACTTCATCCGCACACTTTATGACAGTCTGCCGCATCATGTGAGCAGCTGTTGTAACATGTGTAGGGGCTACACAGGGTATTAAAGTTAGCACCCTGGGTGCCATATTGTGAATACTGTGTATTGCAAGGGCAAGCAAGTAAAATCAGTTCTTTTATGTTACATGTACATTTCCTTCCTATATCTTACAATTTGGACGACTTTCTAGGGGTTGCTTTACTTTAAACGGTGTGTGTAGATTTGCCTATCATTTTCTGACTATTTCCTCACCTTACCAATAACTGAAATCAATGATCACTGCTGATTTTATTAGAGTAAATGTAAAATAAGTGGTCATAAATTAAAAAAAAAAAATAGTATTGAAATGAAGTAGAAATTAGTAAAAGCTGTCCCATTCAGATTAATGCAAAAATATTTGAGCGGTGTAGATAAAACTACTGTAGCATATTTTTCAGTGGTTTCTTCATAATTCCTAATTTAAATTAGCAGTTAAAAGTGAAACATAATTCACAAAAAAATTGCTTTGAAAAGAATTTAAAAATCCTTCAAAAACTTCAAGAGTGATAACAAAATTTAATTACCGTAATTTTTTAAGATATTTAGTAATTTAAAATTAATCAGATTAATTATATTTACAAAATCAATGTATATCACATAGAAACTTGAATAAAATTTATATAATAATAATTCTAGGCATATAACTTGGATCTGAAGGAAAACTGGGCCATGGAAATTGGATCTACTCGTCTATTAGGGATTTTCCCACTCAGGGTGAAACTGATTCAATATTTCAAGTCAATTCTTAGCCTTCATTAGGAGCGGTTGAGTGTTTTAAGCACTGTTGCTCTGTCAAAGTTTGGGAGAAGTTCATGTGAGAGAAAGAAAACATTTGGAGTTTTTGTTCAAAATCCAAAGGAAAAAAATAGAGTGAGAGAAAAAAAAATACAAAAGAAAAATTTTAAAATAAAAATAAATAAATAAATATAAGAAATAACTCAAAATTGTTATTTGCTTTCGTTAGGGTACCCGGGTGCAGAGGTGGTGTCCTTAACATTGTCACACACACTGAGCCTATCACCAAGGGTAAACTGGCTGATGACACCCTAATAAGGCAGAAACAACTGTTCCAGATTCCTGAGATGTTGGCCATTCAGGGTGCGAGAACCTTTTTTTTTTTAGTTTGTGCAATTATGAGTTATTTCTTATGTTTAACAAATGCATTCATTTATACTGTTATTACAATAAATAAATAACTGAAAATGAATAGGCAGTATGCACAAACACACCAAATGGCTTCTTCCTATCATTTTAACCTGAGCGTCCCCATTCCCCAACTCAATTAAAAGATGTCTCCCTATCTTCCCCATCCCCTAACCTCCATTATATCAGTATGTTCACAATGTTTTGGAGAAGGAGGCCACGGAATCAATTTCTCCAAAACATCGACAAAGCAACAGCGCTTTAACTCTAAGTAACACTCAACACCTCCTGAGGAAGACTCAAGGATCCGAGCCGAAATATTGATTCAACCTCACCAGGAGTGGGAAAATCTCTTATAGACGAGTATTTCCAATAATCCTAGGCAGTACATTTTTCTATGCCTATATACCTTTACATAGGCACAGAAGTAATTCATTTATTTAAAATTATTCAGTTTTAACACACACTATTTTCTTTAACACCTATACCCAAATGGCCTACTCTCAGACCCTCAGTTATTATACAGAAAATAACATTTTTAGTTTTAACCACAAGCCAAAAATTTCTTCCTTTCAAATAAAAACTGGGGGGCAAAGGCTAATTAGGATTTCCCGGTCTCTGATCGGGTCAAAAACCCTGATGGAACTGATATTTAACTCTTGCGGTGAATTTCGGTGAAGTCCGGAGGGCCTAATTGGTCAAATCCACTTTCCTCACCTCCACGCGGGGCCCCCTGGGATCTTTTAAGATGCGAAAGAGAGAGTGGTGTGCGGAAAGCAACGGGAAGCTACCGCATTAACTTTTCCCAAGAAAAACTGCAAACATGGCATGATGAATCTTTCCTCGGCAAAAGATTCCGGACGTAATCCCCCCATTCGGATGTCTGGGAGGGGGATACTGAGGAAGGTCACATTGGATCTTATGTGGAGACGAAGAGGAAGGCAGAAAATAGGAAAGATTGGAGACTGCTGGGTTTGCAGTGAAGGACCTGCCCTTGGCAGAGAACTATGAATGAATGAATGAAATAAAAACTTTTCAGTTGACAAGTAATTTTAAAATTATTATGGTAATCATGAAATAAATTCTTGTGTGATTGATCTGAATCATAATTGTGCTGTCTGTTCAAAGTACCGCGATTCAATTTATTTTTATAACAATCTAAAATGTTTCAATGATTTTAACCTTAAAGTTTAAGATAAACAACATATAATTTCTTGAAAGTATAGTGGACACTTCTAATATTTAATAAACTTCTCTTTTCTGATGACGATATTTATACTAAAGAGTTGATTAACAATTTCCACATCATTACAGAAAGTTAAAATCTTTTCATGTTTGCCCATGTTTGTATGCCGAATTTCGAAACTAAAATGTTTGGTGTTAAATGTTAAAATAGTGATTTTTGACTTATGTTTTTGTTCCTATCCTCTACAAATATTTTTACTTAAATTTCCTGAAAGTTTTATCAAAATATTCTAACTTAATGAAGCTGAATTACTTTATGATTAGAAACCATCTTTGATACTTTTTATAGCAATAAATACATCAGAATTTAGCATCTGAAGTTCATTTTTAGGCTTCTGAAAGATGCCTTATATCCCCGGTTTGTCTCTGTGGACACATATCCCACAATGCTTCGCAACGGCTTCTGTTAGCTCAGTTGGTTAGAGCGTCGTGCTGATAATGTGAAGGTCGTGGGCTCAATCCCCTCATCAACTTAAGTTTTTTTTTTAAATCATTATTAGGAATTCAGTGTATTACAAAGTTTCAGTTAAGAATGACGATTATTCCATATAAATAGGGGTGGGTAAGATAGCATAGGGTCGCAAAGAGACTCGTGCGACCATTTTCTAGACCACCCCGACGCAGTCTATTCTAAAGTAAAAGTGACTCAGAAGCCGTGGCGAAGCACTTTCCCTACCTTGTTTTTTCTTTTTTTTTTTATGAACGAAGTAAAGAGTTCAATTAGAAATAACAAATTCAAGATCTGTGAATGTGATATGAAAGAAACATTATTTTTCTCTGTATTTACTTTTACTTTATTATTAAGCTATCCACTTAAAAAAAAAAAAAAAATTATTTCCTTTTCCATTTCCCTCAATTTTTATATTTTCCTAAATTTACATTAATTTCAATAAATGTGTGAAACTAAGTGCTTCATTATATTTTCTAGAGAGAAATGCTTCCCTTTTTTTTTTTCAGTGATTTTCACTAATATCTTTTTAGATATCAAGTGTGGAAGTTTCTTTGAAAAAGATTATCTTTTAGATATCAAAACCTGTATTACTTATTTTAGCCATTTTAATATTTCAGTATTTGTATAAAATAACAGCCATCCAGAAATACTTAAAAGTCACAGAAAAATTTTCCTGTTTACTGAATGAAATTGACTGTGGGAATTTTAACATATCTGGACACGAATAACTAATTTAAAGGGATTTAGTATTAGTTTAAACCTCCTGCTGGAAAAATAGTAGTGAAGCCAATTTGTTACTTTTTGAAACACACCAACAATATTATGTAGATTTTTAATGTGTGTAAATGACTTAACAAGGAGGTGTAGACCACCTCGAAAGTACTCGTGTTTTTTATTTTGTTATATTTTATTGTACATAAACTTTTTAAATTGTGATGTGTGATGGCCTCAATTTATGTCTTAAGATGCCAACAATAGTTTCTCCAATTTTTTTTGTGGAAAATGAACTCTTAGTCATTGCCCTCCTAGTGTTGGATGGCGACATCATAAATCCCATTCCTTCACCAATTTAGCTTTGAGTCCGAAGAAAAAATTGGAGACTTCAGAAGGGGTAGTTCAAAGGCAAGAAAAGATGATCTCCAAAGACAAAATAATTTTATGAAAAGCATAAAATGCTCAAGTTACAGTTGCGTACTGAAGAGATAGGAGCTGAAATTGGAGAGCAAAAGTGGATCACTCAGAGTAGCATTTACAAATGTATTATTGAGTCCTGCTGTTGTGTCCATTAATACATGTATAGTAAGTATGCATATCATTAAATAAAATGTAAGATGGAAAGAGAATCTCGTATAACTGGCTTCTTGTTCTGTTGACAAAAACTCTCCTCTACCAGAAAAGGAAAGAAAATTAATCTATCTAAAGCAGGCACTAACAGAATAGAGAGAAATGCACATAAGGAATTTGGTCTTCTCTATGGAAGATAAATGATACAAACCAAAGTAAAGCCAAGAAATTCATGAAAGGTTGAACATATATCAGAGGAATGAAAATTAAGGAAGAATCCAGTAGATCCATTTGATCAAACAGTCCCTGTCTGAACCTCAACAATGGCTTTATTAAAGTTGAGTATGAGAAGTCAAAAAATAAATAAATAACAATAAAAAACTACCTTACTTATAATTCAAAATCTCCAGTGGTTATATGAATGAGGAATGAAAAACTACCTTTTAGTTGTCTGTCTTCATAGTAAAAGTCAAGTGAGTTTACATAATTGATGAAAATTCTCATGCACTTCCTCCCAAGCCAAAGACAAACCACCAGTCTAAAATCAGTATATGAATAAAAATTCAACCGATCATCGAAACTGCTATGATTAATAAAGGTCTAAGTCAAATCCATAAGATGAATGGCATAGTTCAGTGATATATTGAGAGGGAAGAGGAATATTTAGCTTTGCAACCTTTCCAAAACCTTTTAAAAATAACATGAAAAACTAAAGATAAGAAAAACTTTAAGATTAGCTCTCATTCAAAGAAAATCAAATATGCTACTAGTACAATAACAACATTCAAGGATTACTCCTATAAGACTTTTGTTACAGCAGAACTGGATAGAAATGTTATGTGAATCAGTAGCTGCAGTTGTAAATAGCATGTTTTTACTTAAATATTTGTTTTTATATTTATCATAACAAAACTTGTTCAATTACATATGTACATAAGCATTTAGAAGCAATTTACCTAAAATATATTTAACAAGCCTACTGTATCTCTTATTGCAGAAAAATACTATTAATTGTTTCTTCATGTTGTCAATGAATGTTTAAACGGCAGTGTAAAATAAAAAAAAAGGTTAAAAATTAAAAATAACCAACTGCATTTTATAATTATTCGTTCATGATTACAAGCCTATTAATCTTATATTATCATGTTCACCCTTCAATGTTTAATTGGTGGTAAGCAGATGATCAACCTGCTTTGTCATGCCTTAATATTCTAACCATCGTACAGGTGATAACTGCACCATTCCATATATATAAACTAAAACTTGGAATCTGAAATTTCCACAGAAGTAAAATACAACATTATTGGATGAAAACATTGTTATGTAATCAATATTGATTATGAAATAAATCATTGGCTTAACATTTTTAAATTGTAGCATTCCTGAAAATCAATGTAGGAATTATTATTTCATACATTTCAAGATACAACCACTACAATAATCAATATTTTCTTATAGTAAGAACACCTGAAATACTAAACTTTTATAATCAAGAGCTCTTTTTTTTTACAAATTTACGAAGTGGAACAGTAACAATGATATATCTACCAACCTTCACTAAGGAATTCAATTTTTCAATTTGAGACTGTAATTCCAGGGTTTGTTTTTTTGTTTCTCTATGCCGAGCAAATTCAATAGAAAGCTGATGTTTGTAATTTTTTTCCATCAGTTCCAGATGCTTCTGTAAATCCTGTGGAAAATGAGAGAACAAAATTCTTTAAATCATTTATTTAGATTATAACCAAATAAAATTTTCTTTTGCCAATGTTTTGGATCTTAAACAAGGTTTGAGATACAAGGAAATTATTTTTTAGCCTTTACTTATACGATCCAAAGTAAGAAAGAATGAACTTCAATGTAAAAATACATCAGTATTTTATTACAGCAAATTTGAAAAACATTTTAATGAGTAAGCAATATGGCAAAGCACAAACTTATAAAAAACTGAAACTGGTTTACTAAAGAAATATAACAAAACAGACTTGTTAATTTATAGCATACTACATTTAATGAACTACTTAAAGTTTACCTGTATCACTTTATCTTTGTTTTCTAATTCTGACTGCAGTGTATCGACTTTTTTGCTCAATTCATTTCTTTCATCAAGACTGTTATCTTGCACTATCATCTGCAACCGCTGCACCTGCATTTTTGACCTCTCTAACTCATCCGATGTTTCACGAAGTTTACGATCGGTACCTCGGAATTTCTCTGTGACTTTCCTTAATTGTTCTTTTAATGAACGGACCTAAAGAATTAAATTTGGGGAAAAAAAATATATTAGCTATAATAAAAATATTAATTTGATGTGCTTTTCTTCAGAATATTTATAACCGCCCCCTAAGCATTGCTGCTTTCATATTAGGATGTTTATAAATCCTCATAATAATTTGATTTGACTCTTAACTACAGTCAAACTCGGCTATAACACAATTGTTTATATCGCTAATTCGGATATAACGTGATTTGGTCTTGGACCCCTTCTATTTTGGAAAAGGTGTATAATTGTAAAATTGCAAAATTTACCATATTTCCGCCCAAAAAGTATGAAAATCGATTGATTTTTGAGAACTGCTCGCGATTTGCTACTTACAATTAATACTTACTGGGTAATACCGCTAATCAAGATGGTGGCACCAAACCGTAAGAAAACAGAAATATGAAGATATTGGCTAATATAACCCATCAAAGTGTTGAAAAGGTAATGATTTATAAATATAAAATTCTCTTACATCACTCTGAATGATGTAGGTAATCGTGAAATGACCATTTTAAATCGATTTGGAATCATGTGGGCAATAATAAGGTTCAAGTTTATGACATTTAATATCGTGAAGTAAAAGAAGCTTAGGCAGATCGCGATCTTCGAGATCTTGGATCCGAAAGATCGCGATATAGCCGAGTTTGACTGTACTTCTGTTCGTTTTATTTTCAATATAAAAGTATCCTTAAAGATCTCACTACAGGCCTATGTGGCCTTTAGGGTCATGGGAGGTAAGTTTCTCCGTGTTTCCTGTCCAACGAAACTAAGTTGAGATCGGCCCAACATGAGGCTGGCCTTTAACCCTTTAATGGGAATAAAGAAACCAGATTCCCATTCTACAGAGGGCTACATGGACCCTAAGACCCAGTCTAAAGGAAAAATTTCCCGACCTTCTCTGGAGATTGAACCCTATCGCCTCCAGTCTCCAGTCAGGGACCTTATCTCGTGACTATTAATTCTTAAAATATCCTTACAGATGAGATTAAAACCTTTTTCCTGTTATCTTATGATCTGCGCAACATTTGCAAATAACCGTATTTCTAACAAATGGAAATGGTGATTTTTTTTTTTTATTATTAGCAAACTAACAATAGTTACATAATATTTGTAAGGAAAGAGTACAACAACCATAAAGATTTTGCAGGCCCATAGGAGGCACTGGCACTAATACTCCAAATGCAAGTTCAAATGAGAGAAAGTGGAGATTAAGCTGCTGGTCCAACATTTGTCAATCATTACTCCCAGCAAAGCACCATTATCCAATTGTCAAGAGGATTGAGTAAACCTGGATTTATCTGGATCCAGTCTTTAATTTATCATGGAAATTTATAAAAGAGTATATTTAACAACCACCTAAAATATTCACTGAAAAGCATATTATAAGCACTTTAATAATAAAGGGTCGGCACTTGCCGTTTAGCCACTTAGACCTCACAATTTGGGTCCATTGTTATAAGCACTTTACTATGCTTGGTTTATTTCAAAATTAATAATGGAATGAGAAATGTGGTTTATTTGAACTATGAATGAAATTTATGTTCTAAATGGAAATGCAAAAGATTACATGAACTTACGGAAACACTTCTTATTCAATTAGGGCAGGGAAAAAAAGTGGATGTTTTGTTGGCTGTCATGATATCATATTAAATACTGATAAGACTACACTAACATATACTAAAACTTAAGAAAATTCTTAATTTGAAATCATAACAATTATAAAGTTATTCTTGCCTCTTCTTCATGAGATCGCAGAATTGAAGGAAATTCACCATCACTGCCTTCGTACCGCCGCAAAGCTATAGCTTGACGTCTTTGTGTACGTTTAAGGAGTTTATTCTCTGTTTCTACTTCCTAATATAGAATTAAAGAGAAGTTTTAGAAATAAAAACAATTAATTTCTAAATTTTAACAAAGAATTTATATCCCTTTTGTTCTTTTGATCCTCAAGTGAAAATAATTCATAAAAACAGAACTTTTAAGATGTATAAAAAATGTAAACTTCTTTGTCAGTATTTTCTGAACAGAATAACCCTGAAGACTTCTCAACTGTGATAATCAATAGTGATGATATTTGATGGATATTTCTTCCCAGATCATTGTAAATAGAATATTGATACAGTTTTTACACTTCAAATTCACCCTTTTGCAAATGAAATTCATCCTTTTGCAAATGAAATTCACCCTTTTGCAAATGAAATTCAACCTTTTGCAAATGAAATTCAACCTTTTAACAAATCGTATTAAAACTTAAAGAAAACGAATTAAAAAATACATATGTACTTTATATGTATTGTGTAGTACTACATTATAACCATTGTTTCGATCTTTTTATCCTACTTTTTTTACAATATCTATTTTAGTTTAAACTTACAGTAGTATATCTGTATTTGTATTTACGTATTTAAAAGGTGCAAATACATAAAAAGCTTTTTTATTTATTTATTATTTATTTATTTATATGTACACAAATTACATAAATTTATAAAGACTCTCTTAAAGCAGCTGCAGGCAATTTAGAATACATGTTCATGTAGCAATTACTACAATTTGCCGACGTTATAGTGGCAAATTGAGGAAGAAATGTTTCCCTAATTGCTGCTATAATCAGTGATGGAATTTTATGGCATCGAATATGTGAGCACACCACAGTCAATTCTGAAATTTTTTGCAATTTCCTTCAAAACTTGTTGGCGAGATTAGAAGAACAAAATCTCGAAAATACTTGGTTAGTACTGGATAACGCCACTATTCACCACACCCAGGAAGTGCGCGAGATTGTGGAAAACAGCAGCCATCATATGATTTTTTTTACCACCCTATTCACCGATGTTAAATCCGATCGAAGAAGTAATTTCCAAGATCAAATTTTCCGCGAGAAATTTGTTGGCGGATCCATCAAATAATTTGAATTAAAGGTGGATGTCATCAGCGAGTCTGTCGCCACTATAACGTCAGCGAATTGTAGTAATTACTACATGAACTTGTATTCGAAATTGCCTGCAGCTGCCTTAAGAGAGTCTTTATAAATTTATGTAATTTGTGTACATATAAATAAATAAATAATACATAAATAATAAATAAATAAAAAAGCTTTTTATATATTTGCACCTTTTAAATACGTAAATACAAATACAGATATACTACTGTAAGTTTAAACTAAAATAGATATTGTAAAAAAAGTAGGATAAAAAGATCGAAACAATGGTTATACTGTAGTACTACACAATACATATAAAGTACATATGTATTTTTTAATTCGTTTTCTTTAAGTTTTAATACGATTTGTTAAAAGGTTGGATTTCATTTGCAAAAGGGTGAATTTCATTTGCAAAAGGGTGAATTTCATTTGCAAAAGGATGAATTTCATTTGCAAAAGGGTGAATTTGAAGTGTAAAAACTGTATAACAGAAATATTTTTCTTAGGAAATCATAATTTCTTTGCTATATTCATAGTAAAATAATAGACCAAAACATATAAATGCACTACTGAAAAGTTAAGAAATGATTATTTTCCTGCAATTTTGTTCAAAGTACAGTGAAGTCAATCGTAATTGGCAACCAATTAACCGGCAATACCAAAATAACGGCACTTTCAAAGATCTAAATTTAAACCTGAAATTTAAGCCTACGAGATAAGACAAATATGCAATGGACTTGCATTCTGGCAACACTGTCGTAAGTACAGCTGAGTCGCGTGGGGCATGTGACTCCTGAACATACGCTTCACACAATACTCTCAGTGGCTCATTGGCTAAGAGAGATCGTTGTTGTTGTTGTTGGTTGGTGTTTTATGGCGCAAAAGCAGCTGCGGCTAAGCTGCGCCAAGAAAGGTAAAAAGGAAAAGAAAAGAAAATGGAATGAAAACTAACTATATGTACCTAGCTAAAAAGGACAAAAAACAAGAAAAGAACAGGTAGTGCACAAGGCAAGATGATAGGATATAGGTAAAATGATAGGTATATAGAAGAAAAGTAAAAATCTGAAAATTACAATAGAGTGGCAAGGCCACATTAATGAATGAAGTGTAAAACTGATGAAATAGGTAAAAGATCATTATCATTTAAAAGCAAGGAAATATGAAAAGGAATGTGAAATTTAAAAACAGGATAAAAGCACTGACGACGATGTTGAGTAAAAGCAGGACAGTCAATTAAAATATGATGGACGGTTAAAACAATGTTGCACGTAGAACACTGGGGAGGTGGACGATTGAGCAGTAAGTAGCTATGTGTGAGTCTTGTATGGCCGATCCTCAGACGCACCAGAAAAACATCCTTCTGGAGAGTTGGAAACAGTCGAGTCGTAGGAGAGGATAATGAAGGACTGACAAGACGAAGTTTATTGCCGTGAAGAGCATCCCATTCGTGTTGCCAGGCAGATCGGAGACGAGAACGTATAAGTGCGTAGATGTCAGAGGCCGGAGTGGAGATCCGTCGCAAGCGTAGACTAGCAGCAGACTTTGAGAGAGAATCAGTGTGGTGGCTAAGAGAGATCAGATGGGTTTTTTATATATATTGCACAGCCAATAAACTGCATTCGTATATGTATGCTCCTAGCCCACGTGGAATCACTTTGGCTACTCCCGTGAAACTTAAGAGGAATGTTCTCACTCTCAAGTTAAACCTCGAATTGCAGGAGAAAATGGAGAGAGGTGTCAGCAGAACGAAATTGATGGAAGAATATAAAGTCGGAAGTTCAACACTACGATATAAAGAAACAAGGTGGTCAACTTTCGGAGATTCATGCTGCAAACAAAAGCTGCAGAAAATCAGAAATCTGTACACCAATCCCTGTGCGAACACTTAAATCGTGCGTTAAATGAGTGGTTTGTCCTGAAAAGATCAGAGGAAGCTTGTGTTTTTGGACTGATGCTGCAAGAAAAAGCGAAGGAATTGCAAAGAAAAATGAAGATACAAGGCAAGTGTTGATTTTCCACTGAATGGCTTAACCAATTCAAAGAAAGTCACAGAATTCGTAAGTTAGAATGTCTGGTGAACAGAGGAGTGCTGATGAAGTGTCCATGAATGAGTTTATCGAGAAGTTTCAGAAAATTGTGGACGAAAATAATATGACTGAGGAACAAATATATAATGCCAATAAGACTGGATTGTTATGGAGGTGTCTTCGCACATCGACTTTGGCTTGTGCAACGGAAGCCTTCCCGAAGGGCTTTAAGCAGAACAAGGACTGCGCAAATGCTGCAGATAAGCACAAGCTAAGATTGTTAGTGGTAGACAAGTACCACAATCCATGGTATTTTAAAAATGTGAAAAATCTGCCTATCCATTATCAGGCACAAAAGAATGCTTAGATAGATTGTGACATATTCACAGAATGGTTTCGTAATAAATGGAAAATGGAGATATGGAAAATTGAAGAACTATGTATTTTGGCATATGAATAAAGTGAAAAAAATCACAGCTAACTTTTAGGGTATTTCCCATAAGGAGATAGTGAAGCAAATGATGAAGAAATCTGTCAATTGGTGAGTTGATGGGTGTGTCTGTACAGTAAGGTCTTCATCCGATGACTAAAAATGGTATAAAGGAAGGACAAATTCAAAATAGAATCCTTGGGATGAAGACATAGTATGGTTAACTGGATTCTTTGAAAAAGATGACATATGAAAAACTTGTATTAAGTGATAAAGCTTGTTGACAAATTCAAGGACGATTCATCCGATTCTGCTTACAATCTACAACAGTACTAAATACACCAAGAAATAAACAGAAGGCATAAAGATGCACAAGATCAAACATATGAAAGCAGATTGCTGAGCAAAATCAATTTAGGAGGTAGCTGTGATTTAATTGTTACTGAATAAAAGCTTACTAAATATGTAAAGGAAAGCTACGCAATCTAATTACTGTACATAACGAGTTCAACTTTAAAACATATTTTTTTTCCTGAGGTTCTTCAAGTGAACTGAAATCTAAGTTTCTTGTTAACTTTAAAGCCAAAAAATTTTATAAACTACAAAATATGACTCCTTGAAAAATTCCTTGATGCAGAGTAAAACAAAAAAAGATAACCCTTGAAACAAAAACAAAAAGACAGCCCTTGTTGCAAAACATGTAAAAATGCTGAATAGTCTAAACATGCAGTTGATTTAAAGCTAACTGTAGTTTTCTTCACCAATGACGCAAATTAATAGAATAACAAAAAAAAAAAATCTTTAAAATGACAATGGAATTGGGAATGAATGGAGAAACCCAGTACTGATTCTGTTTATCCCGACAGAGAGAAATCTTACACTAAAAACACAGCTCTGAGGTATCAATGTGAACTAGAAAGAAACACTTTCTAGTTTTGATTGAATATGGGCATGTGTCCATGAAGACAATGACAGGGATGAACAAAGTTTATTAGATAAGACCATTAGCTTTTTTGAAACCAAAGAAAATGGAAGTGTTCTCCATTACGAAATACAGTGCAAGCTCCATCCTGAAATGTATAAGATGATCAATAACAGAACTACATTGACAAAACCTATGTAACTTAAGTGAAAGAATTATTGTTTTAAAGCAATCAGACTAATCACCAGTTCATCATAACAGTTAGGTTTTGGCGGAGCCGTTTCGAGTGCAATGAATGGTAATTATTCCATTGTGGCTGTCTTTTCCAATTATAGGAAAGGAATAATCATGGCTTTTTGCCAACAATCAGGAATCAATACTATATTTTTTTTAAATAGTAAGACCAATTTGCAAATACAGTAGAACCTCATTATAACGGACTAATTGGGGCTGAAGGTTGTCCGTTTTAATGAAAGTCCAGTTTATAACAAATAATTCTTATATGGGTGTAATGCAGCAGAGGGTGTATATCAATGAAAGTACAATAGTTAGCTATAAAAAGTGTTTATTATACATCAAATAAAAAACAGCCTTGAACATAGTAGGTTGAATTGAAAAAGATGTGTACATGTACACTGCATTAATCTTTAGAACAAGAAGGTCCTGGTTCATGTTGATTGCTTACATTCATTGGTTTGAAAAAATATTTTCTGCTGGGTTTGTTTGCGGTTTATTTCTTCAGTTAATAACTGACGGAGGTACCGTAAGTGCACATAATATGCAAACACATTTTCATTTGCCGATTGTTCAACATATTGAATAACAAAATTTAAATGGTCTTTCACTTCGCTCACCTTAAGTGTAGGCTGAGTAGTGTCTCCTACCTCTTCCTCCATGTTTACGCAAAACAACACAACGATCGATGTTTAATCGCTTGCTTGGAAATGTAAAACTCGTCAGATAAAAATAAGCATCCTTTATTATTACTATCAATTTTTTTAAAACTGTCCGTTATAAGCGACGTCCTTTATGATAGGGTCCGTTATAATGAGGTTCTACTGTAGTATCAAAACTGTTTATGTAAAAGGATATGAATTATTATTTGTTGTTTTTTAAGGCAACGAAATAACTTCAATGTGTGTGCATTGTTGATATTGTTATTAGTACATATATTATTGTTATTTTAATTTGCAAAAATTGAAAAAGCAGAACGATAGCTTTTGTGAAATTTCATTGTAGAGAATTTGAAACTGATGTAATTTGAAGAAATAAATTTAGTTTATTAATATATAATGAAGAGATTTATTATAAAATAGTGAGAGATTATGCAACAGTAAAACAAAAAACCACCTGGCTCAGAACTTTCTTTTGCAGCTGTTTAAGGCAAATAATAACTCATTAAAACTAGAGAAAATGTGTTATGTTTACCTACTAGTAGAAATGACTGCTAGTGGAATGATTTTGGTAAACTGCTTGATGACTTGAAAATCCGTTGACAAAATGTGAGCAAAATATCTTTTAAGTGCATCAACTTGATCATAACTATTGCCTATTTAAATGTCATTTTTCTTTGGTAACTGTCAAGAACTGAGATGAATCATGGCCGTCCATCAAGTGGAATCTATCCTAAGTCTTGGAATCTAACTGGTAAGGTATGCACAAGTGTTAGGAATCTTTCTGGAAGTTCACCAGCTTTGCTGAGCTCTTTTCAATTCTAGAAAGTTAACAGATACGAGTTCTCAATGGAAAATATTTCCTGCCTTTTGTTGTTCATTTTGTGCTGATCTGCAATCACAGCTCTACCAAGGATTGAGATTTAATGGAAAAATGTTAAGCCTTCTGAGAAATGGTAGCTGAATGCTAGATATGAGCATGTTATTGATGTCACCAATTACGTTAGCAAAGGATCAATGACTTGGAGATTTCATTTATAAGTTGCTCCAATTTATGGATTGACATTTTCTTTCAAGATTATTAACAGGGAGTAAAAGCAGTGTAATGGGGAAGTTTTTTAAGAAACAATCTGAAAACAGTCGTTGAAGACTACTGTTAAGTTCCCGAGAGAAATACGGAAGTGTAGCGGAAGGAAATGTCATGTCAATTATTGAAAAAGATAGCAGTTTGAACATCAGTTCTTGGATGATCCAGTATTGACGAGTATACTGAGGAACTCTCCTGTTAGCTAATGAAGAAATTCAGCCCATTCATCAACTAACAAAACTGGAGGTGATGATAACTATTCAATGTGTGCAATGTCTGTAGATGAGAACCAGATATAATTGGAGAGGATGAAGATATTTATCAGATGAGGAGCTAAACTTCTCCTCCTTTATCAAATAATAATGTGTATTCATGATATTGAATAAAGTATTAGTTCCTGTAATTCCTTGTAGATACTGACTGCATAAATTTTGCAAACAATAAATAAATCTTAGATGATTGACGAGCTGTGACCCACTTCTGAGCCGCAGGATAGGAAAGAGTGTGTTTGACCCAAATAGTATGAATTTGCTTTTCTTCCATCCAATGAGGATAAGATCAGGAATAAGTAGAATGATCATACAAACAGCTGAAATACTTTGGAGAGAATGTAAGAAGTTCTGTGTCATGAAAAAGTCTTGCCACATTTGGCGGTAGATTTTCATGGCCACATTGCAAGCATCTGAAATGCCTAATGGGAAGTATTAATGACTTAACTGATTATGGTTCCCAATGGAATCACTTCCTTATCTTGTTAAACGTCAATTGTCTGTGGCAAACAAAGCATAAGAAGTAAAGCAATGTATTACTGATGCCCTCCAAATCCAGAATGATAATATGAGAAGAATTCAGGATACAATGTTTCAAGATAAATAGTGATGTAGTCCAGACAAGAATACAACAATTTGACAACTTTTTTTTTAAAAGTTTTTTACAACTTTAAAATGTGTTCAGCTAATCAAAAAGATGGTACTTTGAGAACCAAATCACCAGATAAATCACCAGCTTCTTAGTCTAAATTGTGGAAGTGATACCAAAGTTTCATTTATTTAGTTAATACTTAAAAAGTAGTACTCAAAAAGTAACAACTTTTTTTGATAATATCTAAAATTGACTTACAATTCTAAGCATCCAAAAGTTATATAAAAAAATTAAATTATAAGCATAACATAATGTAAATGTATTGGGGAAATGATGAGATGATAATGTTATGTGAATATTTTACTATATTAAAGAACATTATTCTTGCTTGTTAATTTCTTTGTAATGGTAAGAAAAAAAGATCATTTTAATGTAAAGGTTAATATTTACCTTGAGTTTTAACTGCAACAACTGAATCTCATTGTGTAACTCATTAACCTTTATTCGACGCACAGATTTCTGTCTGTCAAACAGACTGTTATCTTTGGAAGAGAATTTTGCTGTTCCATTTGCTTGAGTAACATATTTAGGTTTTGAGCCGTAAATTTCAGCAAGTCTTGCCGCAGCTACTGCAGCATCTATAAATAAAATAAATTACTTGATTAATTCAATGTTCAAAATTCAAGCTAATTTAAATAATATTCATAAAAATAATCAGGATATTTTTAAAACTAAAAATATCAAAATGCCCCATCCTCCAGCAATTTTGAATTCAATTGTTGTTAAAAAATGTTTATGATAGAAAATATCCATCTTCATGAGACAACTTTGGAAAAGTTGCTATTTTTATATCTTGCATGTCTGTCATCTATTCAATTCTATTCAATTGATGTTTTATAATAATAGCTTATATTGATAATTTATTATAATAATATTACTAAATAATAAGGTAGAAAAAAAAAGACACTGGTTCACAAGCTTTTTAATATTGGGTGTTCCTTTTATGTCAGTTAAAAGATAATAGCCCACATCTCAAATTTAATATACTGATGGACTTACAGATCTATTTGTGTTTGCTTGACTTATGTTTTACTTTACATAACAAAGATGTTAAAGAATTTAAAAAATATATTAATAAAAAAAAAAAGCCATCTAATGCACTTAATAAAATAATTTAACATAAAACGTTCTTTATAATTATATAATTATAATTATACGGGGTGATTTAAAATTCCTTATACAAACTTTAAAGGCAGGTCAGGAATACAAAAACAAACTGTATTCACAGTGGAAGGTATGTCCGCAAACACCACCCGAATGTGCTAGAAGGTATACTAAGGTTCAGACATAAAAGATAAGGCAGACAAGTAAGGCCAATCAATATGTTTATTAGCCTTATGTTTACAATATGACAGTAAGGTATACACTTACAGGTTCATAGTAGGTGTTCAAAGTTCCTTCCAACAAAAATCTCCGGCACAAACATTTGATGATTGGGCACACATCTGTTGTGGAACCATTCATGATACAATCGTACAGCAGCGCTCATCTAATTTCATTCACTGTCCCATAGGCTAGGTGCATATCAGACCTCTCGGCATTAGTGAAGCGATACATCCTATTCGTACAAAGTCAAATGACGATGGCTCACATTGACCAATTAATGTTCTGCCAAACAGTGCCATCTAGCACATTTGGGTGGAGTTTGTGGACATACATTCCACTATGAATACGGTTTGTTTTTGTATTTCTGACCTACCTTTAAAGTTTATCTGCTAGCTTATTCCATTTTTAGGATTATATGAACTATGATTCTTGGTTTGCATAAAGGCCTTGCAATCTACAAAGTAGTGGTGGAATTCTATTATGTTCAGTGCTGCCTAAGAAAAGTTCCTGTCATCGTTTAATGTATTAAGGTAATTTAGAAATTCAATCAAAGGACCAGTTGATATAAGCTTAGTGGTCTCAATAAGGGGATTGAGAAATCCGAAGGATGGAAATCATCACTGGCGAATTCCAAACAGCTTTAGGTCATTGCTAGCACCAGGACTGTTCATCGGGAGCTGAAACACACAGGTTTCAACAGTCACGCAGCGGATCAAGCCCAACATAAGCAAGGTGAATGTTAAACAGTGGTTGCAGTGGAACAAGTACTTTGGAGTGATGAATCCCACTGTATGATCTGACAGTCCAATGGACATGTCTGGGTTTCGCGGATGCAGGAGAATGCTTCCTATCTGAGAGTGTTGTGCCAAAGTCAATTTTGGTGGCATAGCATTATGGTTTGGCCTGGGTCCCCATAGTTCCTTTGACCAGAAACAGGAGCGCTGAGATTTATGTAGAAATTCTTGACAACTCTGCTTCCCATCCTCTGGTAACAGTTCAGGGAAGTACCATTTCTGTATTAACAGGATAACTGTTCTGTCCACAGAGTGAAGGTTGTGCTGCTACGGTTTGAACAGATGGGTGTTGAACTACTGGACTGGCCCTCACAGAGCCCTGATCTGAATCCCATAGAACACCTCTGGGAAGAATTGGAAAACAGATTAACCGCTATTCTTTAGTGGCCAGACTCACTGCAGCTCTCTTTGACGAATGGAAGAAAATTCCTGCTCTCTTATTTCAAAAAATCGTGGAAAGTCTTCCTAGATGAGTGCAGGCTGTGATTGATGATAAAAGTGGTCCGACATCCTATTAATATGTGCCACATAACTTTCTGATTGTACAACATTTGGTGTCCAGATACTTTTTGGCCATGAGTGTTTGGTGCACACATACACACACACACTCATTGACAAAAAAAAAAATAAAAATCGATGCACCAAGAAGGAAATATCCAATTGAGACAAAATTTCATATGTTTAATGCACATGTACATAAAATAATTAGAATTTCAGAACAATTGGATAATTTATTGGACGGAAAGCTCTACATAAAGTGAGCAGGTCAGAGTAGTGTTTGTCCACCTCAGGACTAGATATCAGCTGTTACCTGAAGTGGTATTGATTGATACAGCTGGTGGATGGTTTCTGCGGGATTTCCTGCCAAACAGCCTCCAAATTGGCAGGCTAATTCATCAACATTCTGGGATGGTCATAGGCAACACCCTATCACATCCCAAATGCACCTCAATAGGAGAGAGATCTTGTTGCCCAAGGAAGCGTCGCAACCACAAAGACAATCAATGGAGAGGATGCAGTGTAGGGTCAGATGTTATCTTGCTGAAAAGTAAACCTGGGGTGCCGCAAAAGGAACGGCACCACAACAGTTCATAGAATTTCAGCAATGTTCCACTGTACTGTGACGGTGCCACAGAATATCACCAAGAAGTTCTGGCTATCAACTGAAATGGCATCCCGGCCATAACTCCCTGTTGTCGGGCCGTGTAGAGTGCGACAGTAAGAGCGGGATTCTGGTGATGTTCGAGCCTCACTCAATCTTTTAATTAAATTTTAATTTCCTAAATTTCTTTTCCTACTTTTCTTTTTTAATAAAAATCAATATGAAAATTGTTTCAAAATTGACTAATCAACAAAACAATATCAGTTTACATCATATTACCCTGATGCAGCCTTAATAACCTGAAATTAGATTTTAAAATAAGACTTCATAATATTAAAAATCTGCCATTGTTTAGATCGAAATATCTTTAAATTAAAATCAACCTCTATGGCTTGTAAACAAATGTAGAACACCTTTTTTTTTTTGGCTATGAAGTATTACAATTCTCAGTCAGAATTATGGACCCTTTAAGCATCCTAGTTTTAAAGCAGATACTTAAGTACAATGATTTTTGGTATTTACGTAAAACTGAAGTGAAATGTATATTTGTCATGCTAGATTACTTTCACAGCTGAATGGATGGATGAACTATTTCTATTTAAATTGCATTCTAAAACCTGTTCTAAACTTTATCTTTAATGTAAGTTTGAGGGGGGCATCAGAGATTTCTGATGAACTTCAATGCTTGTTTGTACCTACACTAAAAATATATATAGAAAAGATGATTTCTATTTTAGCTCCTGAAATTAAACTTAACCCCAGTACAGTGGTACCTCGACATAAGAATTTAATTCGTTCTGTGACGATCGTCGTATATCAACTCAATTTTTCCCATAGAAATTAATGGAAACAGAATTAATTTTTCCAGTGATAGGAATTTACCCACCAAAAAATAATTAACATGCTTTAAATACCAACCAAATATAGATTTAATATAAGATAAATACAATGTTAATTGTATGCATGATATAAATGTACTATATTTTTTTACTAAATGTACTATTTTTTTACTAAATGTACTATTTTTTTACTAAATGTACTATTTTTTTACTTACACTAAGACTAATCACTATCACTGCCACTCTCACGTCTGGCCCTTTTGGCCTCAGTTGCAGTGGGTGTATCGCCACTAAGACGTGGTCTTTTCCAAAGGAAATGATCAAGAGAGATCTGTTTCTGTCTCTTTTTTAGAATGTTTCTAAACATTGCGCAAGGCACGTGTCATTGAACAATGCACTGGCTCTCCCTGTAGACAATTTCTCCGGGCATCTCTTTTCAACAAAATCGGACACTTTTGCCACTTAGCAAGGATATCATGAATTTCACGTGAAGATAGCACCTCCTCCTTCTCGATCCCCTCCTCACTGCTGAGTTACTTCATCACCCCTGAGTGCATCATCTCTTGTAACTTCTTTAGCTCCTCCGTCGTTCTTCTGCATGCTTCTGCACCAGATCCACAACATCTAGCTGTACTAGCTATTCGTATCTCAAAAATATCTTCGTATTTTGAGGCGTAAATTACATGAAAATTTTCGTCGTATATCAAAAAAATCGTATGTTGGGGCATTCGTATCTCAAGGTATTACTGTAATAACCTGGGCTGAAGCTTCAATTTGATGACGATTTTTTATATTATTATTGTTCACTGCTTTCCTGGTTCTCCTTTGTGGTCTTTAGAAATGATCTTTGTCCTTCGTGATTTCAATGGACCCTTCCTCAAGGCAGACTCTAGTCACCTGAGCCTATCTCCACCTGGAACTAAATGGACTTACCTTTTTGCAACATCATCTTCCGGTTACTTCCTCACTATCTTTCAGGTCGACTTGCTCGGCAGTCATGCCACCCACTTTTAATTAATCTAATCTACTTCCTCACTGATTTACATAAATTATTACTGGTAGAGACATATTGCAACACATTACCTGAAAAGGCTGCAGGTATATCCACAGCGAATTGGGTTGTATTTTAATGTGTAAATATATTAGTGTTTTTTAAATTCATTATGCGTGTTATCTTTCATCACCTTAATATTTTTTTTAGGTTTTGAATTTTCAAGTTCCAGAACTACAAAATACTTATTTTAGTATTCATTTATTGGGTATTGCTATGAAGGGATTTTTAAATACACAATTCGTAAGACTTTCTTTTATAATGAAAAGTGTCCATATTCGTATTGAAACTTCTCCCAGAATTGTTATTCATTCATTCCAAATGATAATAATAATAAAAAAAAAGCAAAACAAAAACTTGGTCATTACCTGAGTGATGACTGTTCTTGTAGTCAACACCACTATTTCTTGCCAAATCTTCTGATGTACCTCTCTCCGATTCAGAATTAAAGTCATCACTGTCACTTAGTTCACTGAAGTCACTCTGATAATTTTTATCATCACTATCAACATGAACTCTCGAAGTATGGCCTGCATTCTTGGATGCACTTTTAGTCCTTGGGTATGTCTTATATTTTCTGAGTGTGTACATTATTATTACAACATGAGTTTCCTTAGGAAGACGATTATTCTGAAAACGCTTCACATTGTAAAGCTATTATGAAATCACAATCAGACAGACCTTCCATATTCTGAAATGAAAAGAAAGAAACTACATAATATAATGAATCCAGAAATATTGAATTATAATAGTTTGTACCTCTGTTTTGAGAAAATCAATTTATAAATAAAATAAAACGTTAATATATTCTAATATTCATGAATTATATTTATCCATATAACTTTTCCAATTCCTTCTCCTTCTGATAAAATTATTTTAACTATCCACAATAAACAAGTTACCAATAACAATACTCTGATTGATGAGCAAGAAATAAGATTTTAAGTTCATTTTTAATAATAATAATTTTGTTTTAATTTCGTGGAAAAGCCAATTTCTATCTATATGTTAGATGTAGACTACACAGGATATAAATTTCATCAATTTGACTTTCTGAAGAATTTTTGTTAAAGTTATTACATGTGGAATTTACTAGACAGGAAGGTGCTAAAAAATGAAGCCGATTCCATAAAGTAGCAGCTGGAAAAAAAATAAAAATAACACACCAACAAGAAAAAAAATTTGTTTTACACTTTTTGCATAAAATAGTAGTTAATGCAATTTTTTCCCTATCTCTCTCTCTCTCTATCTCTTGTAAATATAATACCCCATTCATGCATAATTTTTGATCATGTGACTTATTTAACTCTTTAATCATATTTTAATAAAAAAAACAAGGTCACAAAGTATTAAGGAAGGCTACATGGATACTCCATGTATAAAGAATCTTGCAGCTAACAACTTATTTGTAGCAATAAGAGTTCTGATGGATGAATGATAAATTCATTATTCATCCAAGAAAGAGCAAAAACAGCACATTACTTAATATCCGAACAACTACACATCTTTGGGTAAAAACAAAATCTGCTTACGAATTAATGTTTAATGAAATACTGCAGTTATCTCATCTATAAAGACACCAATGATCAGAATTCTAAGAGGATTCCATGCAAAGGTATTTGAAAGTCCAGCACAGACTGTTTTAAGAGTTTATGCCATTAAACCAAGTCCTGTTAATGTACAGCAGAAATGAGTATTATATTCTAATCAAAAATTATTTGAGTAAGGACTTAATTAAATCAATATCCATCCAAGATGAAATGGGTCTTCGAGAATCTGACTTTTCAAGAAAAAACATATACAGTGGAACCCCGATTATCTGCGGTGCGGATTATCCGCAAGTGCTGCGAAAAACTTTTTTAATGACGAACCTCAAAAAAACCAATTTTAATCCAAGCCAACAACAGGGAAAGTACAGTAGGCCCTACAGTGCGAAGGTCGTAAATTACTGACATGTTTATTGTATATCGTAATCCTATAGGCCTTCTCGGAATTTGTGGTTGAGTGGCAGGCTCTTGCTCTGCAGAAAGGTTTCTGCTATACTGTACATATTTTAAAAGTTTTGCGTATTATGTTTTTTGTATAAAAATAACGTAGTTGTTTTTATGCTGAAATATTTTTTTTCGTGTTTATACCTGATTTTTAAGTCTTTTTTTCGGGTTATCCGCAATTTTTACGATCTGCGGTACCCTTGCCATCCAATTACGCGGATAATCGGGGCTCTACTGTACATGGAAAGGGCTACAAGTTGCCGATTCCTCAGTGTTAACGAAAAATCATTGCAGTACTTGCATCAAAGATACTGCTTAAGAGAGAAAAGAACCAACCAATCACAGTCAGATAAGCAGTATTTTGGGACACTACATAACCTGGTATTTGGATTTTCTATCTATAAGTTAAATGATACTGCTTCAAAGAATTCAGAAATCCTGTTGTAATAGCACAACGCTTCTGCAAGTCATTTTTGACCTGAACAAGACCTAGCTATTTATTGGTGACTACTACTAGATGATCGCCAAAGAGCGTGAAACAGCTGTTCTGGGATGTCACTTAGAAAACATGTGGTCTCATCCATGATGTTTCTGAATGAAGTTTTCTTTTTATATGTAAAGTTCCCATGTTTCTTTTTATAGTTTCTAATACAGTTTCTGTTGTACACTGTTTAAGAATTAAGTTTTGAGAGGAAAACAATCAGAGAAAACTATTAGATTCTAAGGAACTGACTGATACGTTTAAAAATTTTAATAATTTTATAGAGATTGTTGGTACATGATCTCATTTCATAGAACTCATTAGCAGAGCAACTGACATAGAAACAGTTTAATTTAAAAGTAAATAAACATTCCCTAAAAGAAAGTTAAATTACAAATAGAAACCATGGCTATTGAATTATAAGAACTTTAACACTTTCCAATGTTGCTTAATAGAAATTGATTCAATGAGAATGTTGTCAGACAGAATCTTTGCCTTAACTACTAATAGTTAAATGCATCTGTAAATAGGAAAATACCACAAGCAAGTATCAATAGCAAACATAGACAAATTATATTGAGACAGGCAAACCCCTACACTAAAAATGACTTAGTAGCAATTTAATTTATGATAAAACCTGTTTTGAGTTCCGATTACCAATGACTAAGTTAAAGGAAACAAATTCAGAAAAATCCCAGAATTTTTTTTAGAGATTTTGTGACCTGTAATAAAAGTGATGTCTGAGTCCAATGTTAACTGCTATCTTTTCTAATTAAGATGTTTAATAAAGGAATTCGTTTAAAGTATTAATAATAGGAAAAGTGCACAATGCTTCTGTTTGTTAAGAAATCTTTGGCTTTTCCAGATTCAATCTCATTCTTAAAAATTCCAAAGAATGTTTGTTAGAGAAGAACATGCACTGAAATAATTTCACTGTTCTGAAAACGCAAAAGGAAAAATGTCTTTATTCTGTTGTGCAATAAAATATTTATCTAAACGGGTGAGAAATCTTGATGAGAGAAATGTCACAGAACTATCATGGTTAATTTGATGAGAGTTCAATGTATGTTATTGGTTGGTTGGTTGGTGTTTTATGGCGCAAAAGCAGCTCCGGCTAAGCTGCGCCAAATATGGTATTGAAAGAATTTTTAAGACATTGATAGGATCAAATCACAGAATTGTCTATAGCTCAAACATTGTTATAGTCAGGGTTGCTATTTTGGCCTTTTTGAAGAAATATGCATTATTTAAGAATTGCACAGAAATATGATGCCTTTTGGCTGGTGAGAGTGATTTTTTTTTTGTTTGTTTTTGGATGAGAATTGGCAAGAGTTTTTTGGTTGAATGGCTGAATTTTATAAACTTCATGAACCTGCAGATTTTAAGGACCAATTTGGACACTTTTCCTTTGTGTTTGGCAAGAAACATCTTCAACGATCTAGCAGCCCAGGATTCTGTAGATTGTATGCTTTCTTTAGAAATAAAATAGAGGAATAAGTCTATTTCTAATTAGTAGGTAATAATTTTGAAATGGTCTACTTTCTGACTGCATGGCAATATATTACGGTGGATGAAGATGATTCACTTTCCTGAAGTATTTATTGGATGTAGGTGAAGAAGACCGGAAGACATAGGAAGTAATCTAGGCTGACTCACAATAGAGAAAGCAGATATCTGAAACACATCACTCTGAAGAAAACTAAACCAATTGCTTCCTTGCCAATTCTTCCTCTAAGGTGCAGACTGGATTCACTTGAACATCAGGTATAAATTTCTTTCTTTTTTTTTTTTTTATTTGAGATTGCAATAGAACTTCAAATGTCTAATAATAACAAGTAGATTGACTACATTTGCTAAGTTTGTTAGTTTTTGATTTTCGCTGTCAAAGTCAAGTGATTAAAACAGAAGAACAATAGCTATGGCAATGCTGATCAATGTCTTCAATTTAACTAAGAGCTACAAAAATTAAAAAGATCTTGAACAGAAATACCTAAATAATAACATATGAGTGCTGATTATCATAATCCATCTAAATAATTACACTATTAGTGTCTTGATAGATAAGAAGATTGGATTCAGAAAACTACCTGTAAAACAATAAATTTGGAATTTTACCACTACTGATATAAGATGATTAAAATTCCAAAGTAAAATCAGATGCATCTATAGTGTATAGGGCTGTTAACATTAAAGTTCCTCTATATAGAGGGCTCTGGAGAGCGTTCTAAGGCTCCAAATGGAAAGAAATTTGAACAATAGGTACTTCTAACAATGCGCTCACTGTTTATTGAAAAAAAAAAAGTACAAAAAATGGCCAATAAATGGTGCTGTAGTAATAGCTAACCATAATTAAAAACATAACTTAAATAATGCATAAACTGTACTAAAAAATAACACAAGAACCAATGAAAGACAAGAAGGAATTCCATCAAATTCCACTAGCTCCACTCCACATGCTGAGGGCGGAGCGAAGAGTTTCATCACTGGCCACATGTCGCTCTCTGATTGGAGGTCGCATCACGGTCATGCATAATGTTGACTCACAGCTCTTTAAAAAGAAAGAAAGCTCTTCAAAAGCATTAGATGCTTACAGGCACTTCACGAGTAATGCCAACGTTGGGGGAAAAAGTGCTATTGGTGAAGTTGTTCTACCAGAACAGTAACAATGCAGCTGCGGCTGTTAAAAGAGAATTCCAGTGTCAGAAGCATGTAAGGAATGGACCATTGTCTGCACGCGCTGTCCGCAAAATGATTACAAAATTTAAAGCAACAGGGCAATTAGGTGTTCTACCAGGTAGAGGTAAAAAACGAGTGGACTCCTCTGGCATCGAGGATATGGCTACTGCTGTCGTGGATTTCTCCCATCAATCTCCATGTAAAAGTATATCAGCTGTTGCCCGTGCAGTGGACATGTCGTATGTCACTGTAAGGCTAATGATGCATCAGATATTGCGGTACTATCCATATAAGGAGTATATATGGCTGCAGCACGGTGATGTAGAAATTCGTGTAACATTTGAGCTTCAGTTTCTGGCCCGAATGACAGTTAATATTACTTGGCCATAGAACATTCTTTGGAGTGATGAAGGCTACTTCTGCTTAAATGGGCAAGTGCATATCCACAACTGTTGCAAACGGGCAACAGTAAAACCTCATGTTATCCAAGAGGTCCTGCTGCATTCTCCAAAAGTGACTGTGTGGTGTGGATTTACAGCTAATTTCATTGTTGGGCCATATTTTTTTGAAGAGGTAACTCCAATTGGGCCCCACACCTGCTCCATAATGGACAGTGGTATTATGACATGTTGTTTAATTTCATGATACCAGAGCTTCAACAACACGAATGCCTTCAGGAACCATATTCATGTGTAAGACGGTGCACCACCCCACATCACCCGTTGTGTTCCAAATTTGTTAAGGCAGCACTTTACAAATAAACGGGTTACCAGCAGCTATTTCCATACAACTTGGCCTCCCCAATCACCCGACCTCACCCCATATAACTTCTGGTTATGGGGTTTTTTGAAGAACCATTTGTATCGTGAAAGATGTCAAACTTTGTCAGATCTGAAGGACAGCATTAGACATGTTCTATCAATTCCAGCAGACGTATTGCACTCTGCAGTAGAAAATGCTGTTTTACGAATGGAAAACGTTGTGGACACATTTAACATTTGTAATGCTGTTCAAGTGATGTTATATTGTACAGCACTATCTATTGGCCATTTTTATACTTTTTTTTTTCAATAAATGGCGAGCGCATCATTTGAAGTACCTGTTGTCCAAATTTCTTTCCATTTGGAGCCTTAGAATGCACTCCAGAGAGAACTACATACAGAACTTAATTGTAACAACCATGTATAATTACACAATGGGGTATTTTAGATTATATTATTTCATTTAATGGGCTGTAATCAGCTAATGTTTTTATTAACGATGCATTTTTAATTAACAATATTTACAATATTCCTAAGAATGCACAATGCCCATTTATAAGCATGTGGAGATTTACTTTTTTAATGATGATTCATCATGGATTGCATCGAATTAATTACTATCACTAAGACAGACAACATTACCTTTCTTTTTCAATGTAATTCCAATGATTGTATTTTATAAATAAGAGCAAAGACTGTCAACTGCTGAAAATAAGGTTCAAGAAACAACTGAAATAAACTGATATCCAACTTGCATGATTACAGAAAAAAACAAAACAAAAACAAACCTACAGATCAGGTTAGTATTAAACATTATTGGAAAAAGCTAGGATGTCTTCTGCTATCTATTTTATTTTAAGGTACAGGTAATACTTTTATCTTTATGAAACAATGATATGAAGCCAATAGCTTTACATCAACCTAAGACTGCTAGATAGGAAACTGAGCTCACTTCTTTAGAAATCCTAATGAGAAATTAAGTTAAATGAGACTGGGAAAACTTGTGAAATCTAAGTAAATATGGATTATCAGTTTAATATCAACCACCGAGTGGTAAAACTCAATCTTCAAATACAGTGCAGTGAAGAGATCAAAGATCTAGACTATTCATAGACGAAAAAGCAGAGGTAACAATAATGAAAAGTTTGAATTTAACAATGGGAGAATATATTTGTATTCTGGAACATCCTTCATACATGGCACGAAGTTCAAAAAGAGAAAGTTATGATCTGAATAAGATTTCCAGCAAACAAGCTTAATTCAAAAGAAAATGATTGTTTGAATCCACTTTTACAGGATAAAAGACTTCAAAGAATATCTGTTTTACTCCTCTAGATAAGAAAGGCTGCCAATCAATGCTTATTGCATCTTCACTAGAAAATTCTCTTCTAGGAAACTGGAATCCACTGACACCTTAAGGTTGTTCTCTGTTCTATTCATAGGAATAAAGGTCTTGGCAAAGCAGATTCTGCTTTAGTTAGTACTCTCAGCAAAATTACTGATACAAAAAATCAGTTATGAAAAGCTGGGCTGATGCTTCAAGGACTTTCAACAAAGAAAATGCTGAGGACGAGTAAAAAATCACTACAAAAACTGAATGGACGGCTAATGAATAGAAAATACAATATTTCTTATTTAATAAAAAAAATAGGAAATAGAAAAAATGAACAGTCAATGAATTTATCATCAACAAAATTATTCTTTCCCCACAAATCCTTGGAGCTGTGGAAAAATCATGCTAATGAGGGTTTAGAGCGACTGAAACAGAAGCCGAAGCTGCAGAATCCAGTAGATACTGGAATAATAATTTGTTGGAAATAAGAGTATATAAATTAAGAAAAGGTATTTCATTCACATTAAATTAAGATAAAGTGAGTCACGTAACTTTTTATGTAAGAAAATATGGAAAGAACCTGGCAAATTGCTTGCTCAGAGTGCAAGCATAGAACATTCCAATTTTCAAGTTCAGACTTACTTTGCAGTAAGTGACTGCTAAAAACTGACATTTTTTTTTAAATTGTGAGCTTCTCTATGCAAATTCAATAAGGTGTGGGTAAAATCATTTGAGTGTAGAGGGTAAAACTGTTGATGAAATCTATTCTAAAGGTATGAAATTACTATATCTCTAACTATGAACTGGAACTGGAAACTATCATTTAAAAGTTGGACAGATGTGACAGTTGGACAGAAATTGTTATATTGAATTTTCACTATCGATAGAGAAAATTTGGCTAAGTTATCATTTCTAATTCTAACAAGAGGAGCCAGAGGGCATGGCTACTCTAAATATAAATGTGGAAATGACTGCATCAAGAGACTGTAGTGGTTTCTCTGAGGTTGTAGACAATTCTCAATCTTTTTTAATTGTTATTATATAGTTTGCATATAGATTGCAGTAGCAATTAAATCCTCAGTTTTAATCACCATTAAAGAAAAGGTGTCTACTATTTGAAGTCTCATAATTTTTTAGAATAAATGACGATGACTCTGAATTCCAAGGTTGCCAGCCATATCTAAAGTTCGCCAAACCAGAGAACGACCGTGGCCACCAGATGTCCCAATAGTTGAATTTGAATCGATTGTATATGTCTGTGTTTATAGCGGGAAAGTGAACATTTAGGGAGTTTGAAGTTGACGGAAAAAAGACGATATTTATTTTCTTGAACTATTCTGATTTCTCATCAAATATAATTTCAAAAATTTATTTGTATTCATTCGTTCGTTTCAATCGTTCAAAATCAGTCTCCTACCTTTCCCAATTGGTTTTTTGACGACATTGCATCACTGAGATCGACAACACGAAGACGAAGATGGGATTCTTTTACTCATGTCTCGTCTTTTACTCACGGCACTGGGATCGAAAACAATTTCTCTGATGTGCCATAAGTAAGCATGTCATAAGGCCTTTTCAAAATAAGAAGTAACGTTAGCAATAACTTCAGTTGTTTTGATTCTGTAACGGTTTTCTGTGTTGGAGAGTCGCCATTTTTAATCTTCTCTCTCTCTTAGTTCTGGAATGATTAAGAGATCATGGGTCTCGTTCAAGGTCAAAGTCATTCTTTGGTTTGCCCAACTGTAGGTGATTCTCCAAGACCTTGTAAAGACTAAAATCCTGAATAATCATTTCCAATAGCTATAGTAGCATAGTCAAGCGAATCCAAATAAATGTGATTTTTTTTTCCTTTTATAGTTCGCAAATTCAACTTTATTTTTAATAAATGTGTGGAGGGGAAGAATTTGCTTCGATCTGCAGTCACAATATGTTATATACTCAGAAATTGATCAATTATCAAATAATAGAGTAAAAACCCAAGTTTTCTTTTGCTGAATTTTATGGTCTTTCAGAATATAGTTAAAAATACAGAGAGTACTTTTATTAGAAATAAAAAAGCAACTATTATAAGAGACTGATTTTCTTTTTTACATTTAAAATAATTTAATACAGGTACTCCTCACTTTACGACCTATCTCCTTAATGACCACTTGCACTTACGACCTCCGCCCTTGAAGATACAACTTCTATTTCAGCGTCGTCATCTCCCTTACCAGGACCCTCTACAGCTCCAGATAACCAAATAAACAAATGATAATATGTACTTATGCATATCTTTTTATAAATAAATTTGAAGTTTGTTGGATATATTTTTATAATTTTACAATGATCCTATATTCCTGGTGCAAGCTCTTCGTTTATCGACCAATTCGCATAACGACGTAGTCATCGGAACGGAACTTGGTCGTAAAGTGAGGAGAACCTGTAATACAAAATTTTCATGGAAATTTAAAACTAGAGACATCTTCAAGGTAAATCAATACTTTTACATAAATTTGCAACTTTTGGCCTGCTTAAAAAATTCTAGCTATTGTATAATCCTTTGCCAAAAGCAAAACAGTTCTAAAATCATAGTTTTACTATATAAAAGATTGATTTAAGGCAATTGTTCTCAACCTTTTCACGAGTGTATTTTTATTGTGAAACCGCAACTACCAACCAAAAAAAAAAATGACACGGTTATAGCAGTATCTAACAAACAAAACAAGTGTCACACTGTTCAAACAGAAAAAAAAAATGGCTAAAATTCATAGTTTCCTAGGAATATCTGGGACATCTTCATGTAATCCATGGGAATCTTGAATCACAAATGAGAAATGCTATCTTAAGGAAATGTAAGCTGGGTTTTAGGAACATATCATGAAAGGAAATTTAATGTGCCCGCATATTTGCACATTTCTTGAGTGAAACCAATGGCCGTTTCTTTAACAACAAATTATGTGATTTACTTTGATGAAGGACATTCTATAGAAAAACTTTCTGAATTAAATGAAGAACTTTGATCCAAAACTGGGAAATATCTTAGCGAGTCTATTTATTTTAAGGCTATAATTCTCTATCATGTTTTCACAATATTGAGATAATATTTGTTCAGTTCACCATTAATAATTCAACAACAACGTTGCAAACATAAAATTAATAAATATTAATTTATTTAATACGAATTAAATGCAAAGGAACGAAGAATGTGAAGTTTTACTGATGACCTACACGAATAAAGCTTGAAGTTAAAAATAAAAAAAATTTCCAAATTTTTAAAGTTTATTCTTTTTAAAAAACTATCGAAGACGGAGATGAAAAGGATAAAAAATTAAAACAATCTACTGTTAATACAATTATCATTTCCCTGTATAACTGCATTAAATTAAAGAACCTTCAAGCCCCTGATAAATCAATTGTTGCTAGTGTCCCCTGTCTTACTGCTCATCAGCTGGGATTAGTCAACTGCTGCTGAACAGTATCAGTGGGTCATGATGGCTTCTGTTAACAGTACTGATAAGCCCAGTTAAATTTTTGTTTGCCAAAACCACTGACGAACAGCAATAACCCGAGGAACCTTTTGTTAAAGTTACAATTGGCTAGCTATGAGGTTTTACGTATTACCAACCAATTATGCTTTCATTATTGTTATTTCAATAATAATCAAGAAAAAAATCTTAAATTGTTAGTGTTAAATATAATTGTATTTTATTACTGCGGGAGGAATTATAACCATATATTTAAACATTTAAATTACAATTACCGGTTAAGGATGCTGTTATTTGCTGATTCCATCGTCTCAGTCGTATCTTCTACTACTTCTTCCATACTTTCTTCCTAATAATAAAACAACGTATATATGTTGGGATCTGTCATCTAGAATTTTAAAGACCTAATGACTAAAGGAACTAAAAAGTATTTGCAATCTATTTTAATAACGAAAAATTAACTGTCAATTTGAATGTCAATGCTAAATTATCGTAAAGTCTCGAGCCAATAATTGTGAATATCATGTTTCATCTAAAAATTCGTAATTTTAAAGTTGCCTATCAATTTAAACGAGAATTAAAAGATATAAAAAAATTAGTTGGGCTTATTCTGATTTAGAATGAAAAGCAATTGACTTTGCCGACGCAATAAATTAACAAATTAAAGAATTTTATGAATTACTGTATTTTAGGGTGAGTCGAAAGTAAATGATTCTGAATCATGGAATTAACCAGATCGACATTCGTTTCTCGAATGGTGAAATTAAAGTTAAAACGGAGAACGAAGAAGACGAATTATGTCAACAGCATTGAGAAGAGGTCACAGGCTTAAAGGCTGAGATTTAAAAAGAAATATTCGATTTAAATCAATGAAACGACAGCTGATTTTAAAGGAAATCATTCCTTGAATTAATAGTGTTTTCAAAAAAAAGACGCATGCTGAAAAGTAAGAATATAATTACAGAATTGATCGGAATATACTCATCCAGAAAAACAAATCTGACGATGATGCAGACGTTCGGTTTTCTGAGTTCTCTCTGCGTGAGTAAAACACAATGAGCACTCGAACTGAGGACGTCAACGCTAGTGTTGGTGACGACAGCAATTGTGGTGGTGACGTCACAGAATAGGTTCCGCAGTCGGGGAGATTCTTGGAGCCGCACAGTCAACCGTGAGATTGCATTGCGAAAGGCGGATTGAGAATTTAGTTGATTGAGACTTATTCCGCGGATCTACTCGTACTACGATGGTGATCAAAGTATTCGTCTCCGGCATTTCGGGCAGCAAGGAGGTAGGGTTCTTACATTAATCCATTGTTTTGTTAAGCTACTGTTAATCCGGTTGTTAATTCTCAAGTCGTTGAAGAGGAGATAAAGTTGAACCTCTCTTATCTCATCAGACATTCAACTGTTTTTAAATATTTTAAATGATGAATCATACAGTGTCATTTCATTTTAATAATTCTTTCTAAATCCTCAGTATTATCGCGTAATTTTGATTCAAAGTTCCTTTCCCTGGCATCAGTTCCCACGAAATCCCAAATATTCATTGATCTGCAAAAACAACTAAAATTCTGTTCCTTTATTGCCGTAACTTCAATTATTTTATTACATTATAGTTAACAAAATAGCTTTCTCGGAGAGACTTTTATTTCCACAAAAATCGCTTAGTTTTGATCATCATTCTGTGATTAATTCGTGAATTTAATTACTAAAGCGCTCATATGTTTTGATAAGGTTCATAGGGCGGGATATTTACTAAAGGATTTTGGGACCGCTTTAAATATATACAGAAGTTTGCAAGGCCCTTTCCCTACTCTTTTATTTTTATATATACAGTCTGGACAACTATCTTATGTAAAATTAGACTTAGTTCTTAATGGATTAAGACAATACTGTAGCGTAGATTAAGAAAAAAAAGAATCGTAATGTAGTCCCCCTGCTCGGTTAGTTCATTGTTACTATATTTTTTCCCAGTATCTATAAGACAATAACTATTTTTAGATTTTGGGATTTTTATCTTAATTAATGAAAAGGGTGGAGCAATTTTGGAAAATTGAGCAAAGATTCCCTCCCAGTCTGATTCGTAATCGTGGGAGTTGTTTGATAAATAGTATTTTGAGACTTAGAGGCTGCAGGAGGGAGACCCTCCTGATAGACCAACATCAGGCTTGACAATATTTACGCATTTAAAAAAAAAAAAAATCGACTTTTGGGTTAATACAGGAAACTTTAAAAAATGAAAAAAATTACTTTTGTATTTCAGACAGAATAGTAAAATGCATTTTAAAAATATTGTTGGATTTTCAATAATATCCATTTTTAAGAATAGAAATTGTATCAATAACAATACATTTACCATTTAATAATAAGTTATTTTAATGGGCCTTAGAAACTGGATCAAGTTAAAATGGCATAATAAAATTGTGAAATATTTATTAATGCTAATTTGCATTTTGGAAAAATCATTAAGAAAATTGTTTCCAAGGCTAACTACCAGAATTTACTTCAATTATATCTCTGGTTTAATTTTATTTTAAAGAAAAAATATATTTAATGTAGGACGAATGTAAGATTATTTAGAAATTTTCGTCAGTTATATCTTAACATAATTAATTTATGGTATATTTTATTATTATTATTATTTTTTTTTTTGTATGAATTCGTGTCTTCGCAGTTTAAAATAACAAATTTCTTTTGATAAAAATACACAGGCACAGAAAAAAAAAAAAAAAAAAAGAACTTTATTGAAATACATTTGTTTTGGTTTTTTTTTTTTTTTTTTTTTTTTTAACAAAAACGTTCAAAAACAACGCTTAAGGTTTGTTTGCAGATTATCTTGAAAACATTTGCTCTCGAATTGCAATTAAAAAAAAAAAAAAAACACTTTTTGTTTTGTAATAAGAGCACAGTATTCGTAGAGGATGCAGGAAGTAAAATAAACTTGGGGTCGAAATGTGTGACTCATCAAAGTTTCCTTTGTTGATAACTAATCGTTTCTGGCAATATTGGAAACTGCGTTTAGACCATCGATTTTTTTTATTATAATTTTTATTATTACTAACTTTTAATGTTAAACATCTCGTAACAATATATTTTTTAAAAGTTAATATATGCTTAATAAAAAACATTGTTGCATGTATGATATACATTAAATAAAATGTTATCACTGCAATAAACAAAATACTAAATATTATATATTATTTTTTTTTTTTTTTTTTTGCAATTTTATCCTCTCGAAATATAAACTCATGCATTTTATTAATGGCTAGTTAATTGTTGTTGAACTACTTCCTCTTAATTGTTTACTTCAAATTTTGAACTGAATTGCAGTGGTGATTAAAATAAATGAATTAGAAATTTCTACTTTAATGTTTCAAGATGGCCTTCCTATAGAAAACGTGCAATGCTTGTTAGTTGTTCACTCATTTTGTATCAGCTAATGCACATCTTTGTGCTGTCTCTGCCCTAAAACTCTTGACCCCTTTGATTTCAAGTTCGTTCATAAATAGCTGAGCTGTTCAAAATAAATCACTTGCCACCATCAGTAGAAGCGTCGTGGGTTTCTATTTGTCTTTGTACCTGCTGTGGAAAGAATTCGCTCTGTGTGTGCTGAGTACAGGACATCTGAATCTATCTCCAATCGTTTAGTTTTTCTTAAATTAGAATTCGCAACTGGGTTGCTCGCCTAAACCTTGTCCTTCATTGCGTTTTTAAAAAAAAAAAAAGTGCTTGCCTCATCACTTGGAATGTAAGCAATTCCACAGATTTTTTTATTTTGATGAATATTTTTTTTTTACTTTCGAAAGGAATCAATAAATTGAACAGTTTTTAATTTATTAACAGTTTTTATTTATTCATTTATTTGTATAATATCCATTTTTAGTATATATAGGGAAGGATGATTCTCTCTTTGCTGGCTAATGCCTGAAGATTATTTAACTGACTTATCTTTCGCTGTTTTGTTTTGTTTTTTGAATAAAACAAAAATTACAGGGATATTGGAAAATATTAAGAGAAACATTTATATTTCACATAATTTATTTAAAGTTGTTTAATTTGTTTACCGATTTTCGATGGAAATATATCAAGTTTTATTAATTGGAAATTTTTTTTTAAAATACCTTTTAATTGAAAATATATTTTTAAACAAGCCACTTAAATTTATTTTATAATAAAAAAATTCTTGCATAAATCTTTACTTAACTTACAACGAAAGGAAATTTGTGACTGAATCCTAAAATTCACTTCAGAACATTCAAGCAAGTTTTACAGATTTAACTTAATTGCGATTTAATGAAAGAAATAGTTAATATTTTTAATACTTTTTTTTTTTTACAGATTAACTTAAATGCGATTTAATGAAAGAAATAGTTAATATTTTTAATGCTATTTTTTAAAAATACAGGAAGTGTCCGTGGGACCTGCGCGATCTACAAATCTTTGTTGATCAAAAATTTATCACCTGCAAATTTGTTTATTTAGATTGTGTGTGTTTTAATTTTCTTTATGGAATAATACGAAACTATTAAATGCGGGGCCCTAATGAGATCATATCTTATTGTCACCATCGGAGCCGGCCTTGTTATAAATTCAACTTTTATTATTAAAAGAACATATTTGATTGATAAAGATGACAAAAAATTAACAACTTAAAATAAAAACGTTATCGTAGAGGAATGAACTTGACGTTTAATGACATATAGCAAAATTTATCACTATGCCATTTTTCACGTTTTTCCAAAAAGAAAATCCTGCTTTCGAAACTTAAGCGTCTTTAATGGGTACACTTTTTCTGCGTAGATTTGAAGCTGTCCAGGAAGAATCGTTGTCCAATGGAAGCGGGAAGAGTTCTCGGGGAGTCGTGTGTCATTCGATCATATGATTTATCCCTGTTAATAAACGTCGCGTCTCATTGAAGAGGAAGGCCTGAATGGATCTCGTATGACGACGACTTGTACTGATGGATGAATCTAATCACTGTGTAATACTCATTGATTAGCAATTGGTTCCGTAATAGTACTGCAGGCTGTCTGAAGTTTCCCCCCCAGTTCACACGCAGTAAACGCCAACATTCGTCCTAGAAGTATAGGAAGGTATTACTTGGAAGTTGCTGCTCTATCAGTGTATTGCGTAGGAAGCATAAAATCAACGCTACTGTCTTTGATTATAATTGATAACTAATTAAAGAAATTATCTGCAAACACAGAACGGCTATTGATTGCATTGTTAAGAAAATACTTTACACTCAACACATTTGTTTTGATTCGTTAATTAGAACTACATTTAACAAATATATTTACATAATGATGTATTTTTAACGCGATCTGTTAAAAATAGATATTTATGTATATTAGAAAGAAAAAAAAATGAATTTAACACCAATTTTCTTTTTTCTTTTTTAATTTAAAACAAAATTGAAAAGAACTGTGTTGATTCATTATATAAATTTTAAAGTTTAAAATTTTACTTCTTGCTTACTATTTGTAGAGATCTGTTTTTTAATGATTGAAAATTTTATACAATCAAGTGATTTTGCAAATAATTTCATTGAATAACATCTTGGCTTTGAAGATGGTAATTTTGAAATCATAGCAGGATGCCCCACCCCTTTCTCGCTCGTTATTCCCCATCCCCAGCTATTATATTAGTAGTAATAGTATCGACTGGTTCTTGATAATTACGACTGGAATTACCCCTCTTTATCATAACTAAAACTGATGTCAGGGGAGTAACTGAAATGGTCGAAAATACATTGGCTGCTTAATCATTTTATTAATAAAATAAATATTTTTTTTTCTGTTTATCATTACATTTTATTAGTTCATAACCACTATTTTATTTATATTACATAAAGGCATCCATTATAATAATCATAATAATAAAAGAAATTTTGTTTATCATTTAAAAAAACTTCTTAGATTTTTATTAAAAATCGTTAATTATTACTGATTTATAAAAGCAAACGTGCAACTTTTAGTTAAATTCTCATGTTAGTTATAAAATCAGTGAAATACTTAAAATTTGTTAATTTTTAGGCATTTTTTTAAAATTCAAATGTCTTCAATTTTTCGATTTATATTTCATTTGAAAGCTTTGAAAGAAACAAAAATATTATGTAAGCACTTTGAGTATTTTTTTAACTTTTTATTTATTTATTTATTTATTTATTTTTTTAAACTTATCGTGTTTTACTTTATAAGTTTTCATTTATATTTATTTAAAAATTGATATATTTATCAAAGGATTGATAGAAACTTGTAAGGTATTGTGTAATTTAATTATAACAGATGAGAATTTCATGGTTAGAATTTGTCATTAATTCATAGAGAAAGAAAAAAAAATGGAATAATCATAATTATCTGCTGTTTGTCTATCAATATTTTTGATCCATTTAACTTCGCGGTTAAATTACAAGCAAAGCACAACGCCATTAGCTTCCTACTATTTCTCTTGAAGTAAGCAATTAAGACATCAAATTAGATTGTAACGATTTAATAGGTTTTTCTTAAATACTACTTCAAGGTCTATAGGATGCCGTAAGATGTTGTTTTTTTTTACTTTGAATCTTCGTAGACTCGCGCAGTTTCTTGTTTCCCATTCTGCAGTGATTGCTCAAGTGTGTTTTTATTGCTTAGTATATGACCTTCATTTTGAGCAAGTCTTCCTTCTTGGGTCACATTCATTAAACTAGATTATTCGACCAAAGAATGTAGAGAACAATCTCATTCGTCTGTTCAGTCTCCGCTAAAAAATAAAGGTCAAAGTTTGAAGGACAAAGTTACATAACACAAGAAATGGTTGTCCTTCCGTTGTTCAGTTTTAACAACGTTATAAAATGTATATATTAAAAAACAGACTATAAACACGATTAAGCATTTTAAACAGGATGCATTCACTTAACATCCACTTTTTATTTTTTATTTTGTATTTCAATTTTTACTTCACATTAGACATCTAACTACACTTCATCCCAAATTTAAAAAAAAAATAGAATTGAAGCATTCAAGAGGCGATCTCACGGCCATTGTATAGAGTTTGACAGAGCATTAAAGGAACATTACAATAATTAAAAGTGTAAAATTTTAACCACATGGAAAGTAATATAATACTTTCAAGAATTAAATTCACTGTGAAATTGATTTATGTAATCCAGATTCATGCCTGCTCCGTGCCTCAGTGAATTAACCATAATAAGAAAAGAAAAACTAGGATTTTTATTGTACAGTAACACAAAAATAAAAGTTCCTCCTTTGTTATTAGAAATATTTAAAAAGACTCCCACTTTTTTTTTTTCGTTGTAATATGGGATAAAGTAGACGTAGTTTTGAATTACGGAATAAAGTTTTCAAAAACCCTAACTCGTTCCCAACTCGAACGAAACTAAACAGAATAAGCTCTGGAAGCCGAGAAAAGAAGAAAGAAAGTGGGTTTTCTGATTGAATTATAGATATTTATCCTTATATCTGGACAGTAAACACTTCCTAAGATCAGAAAGTGGTTAGCAATGTCGGCGGAAGTATTTATTTACGTAAGGAAGCAAAATGTTTTCGTCTACCCGTTTCCCCACGTTAATCTTCAAAACATGATCTTTCGTTGCTGAAGGTTAAGGCCATTTTTATCAGGGATAATTTGCTGTAAGTTACATTCATTATTTCTTAGCCAAACAAAAGTCAAGAAAAACTTTTTATATTGATTCTGGTTTTTATGGTGTTTTATACAATAGGAATTAAAATATTAAAAATACCTAACGGATCTTAATTTAGAAAATTTTTAAGTAAAAGAGAATAATTTAACAGTAATTCACTAAACTAATTGAAATTTTCAACATTGTGTACGTGTTTGAGTTGATCCCAGTTCAAGAGCAGTGAAAACACGAAACGTTTGTAGTCCTGGGATGCTTCCAAGACTCTGAATTAAACTAGGAATTGACAACGTTTTCTCTGTAGTTCCGTGTTTAAATTGCATCCCTTATAACTGTATGGCGTGCCAAAAATACGACCAATATATTTTCTATAAATAGTTATGTTGTAATCCAATTAATAAGTTTCGTGAATTCAATTTGGAATTCGTGTTTTTTACTTTTTTTCTATTACATAGCTTTATGTTTATTTCAGGTGAGATCAATAATAAAAATACAAAACAAAATCTTTCTTTTTTTTTCATTTGAAAACCTTCTCGGGTGCCAGCTTATAATACGCCTGCCTTGGATTGACTCATCTATACGAAAAACGCTAATATTTGTTTTAACTCTTTTAGATAGCAGTTAATAGTTTCTTTTGTTAGAAAGTATTTTAATCAACTTGATTGAAATCGAGAAGTTTCGAGGGATAGTTTCGTCTTAAACGGTTTTAATTTGTCCTTAAGTTGAAGAGTTTCCTCGTTGAAAGTAATACAACAGGAAGAGGACACCATTTGCTTTAATCGTCCAGTGATCGCTATTTAATTGGCCTTTACCCAAAAGGTCAATTGAGTCCATAATGAATCCCCCACTAATATTTCCTGTATCTTTGTAAGATTTCCCAGCTATAAATAACGGTAGATTTCTAGGCCATATTTAATGCAACTTGACTGAATGGAAATTAACGTTGGCAGCCATAAATAAATAGTTTTTCTTAATTATTATTTTCGCCGCCAGGTGTCGAGACACAATTTCCATTATTTGAAGAACCACAGGAAAAAGTCACTCATATCTTGAATTATGTAAATTAAAAGTATCGTTAATTTTTTTTTCTGGTCTGAATCAGAGATGATGCTACTTGGCTGATAAACAGACAATAGTTTGAGCCCAATTCTTGTAATAAAATGGCAATCTTTGAAAAACACTTTTTTAATGTTTAGTGGTTATTCGGTGAATGATGATCCAGCATGTCGAAGCAATGCGTCTTTAACTTAGTTTCACGTTTTTGATGTTTGTCGTTAATTTTTCATTTTAATAGGAAATATCACAATTTATTAAACAAATTTTATACATTTGTAAGAAAAGTTTGGTTCTGTATGGTTCACGATTGAAATGTTATAAAGAAAAATTGAGATTTTCTTCTACACAGACAAAAACACAACACACAGAAGGTATGAGGATCTGAGATATGGAATAAACTTGAAACTTCATTACTATTTACGAACTATTTTTAGCACAGTTCGAATAGAGAAAGGTGGTAACACTCTGTCTACAAGCAATAGACTTATAATTTTCTTAACTGAAACTTGTGTTCAGTTAATTGTAAACTCTCCTAAGTGACAACACATCTGTTAATCTGGTGAGTTTTTTGACTATCAGGAACGAGTACGACCCAACGTATGACAAGGCCAGATCAGTTATTTTGCTCTCGACCTGACCCCAATTCAGATCGTTGTATTTAGTAAATAGTTTGCTCGACTTTCACTTTAAAAGTAGATGGTCTTCGCAATTCACTGATGGCTTGCTGTCATTATTTGGAAGATACCACATTTGTACAGACAAAAAGTCAGCATTTTTGAAGATTTATTTAAAAAACAAAAAAAGATAATCTGAAGTTAACTATGTTATATTTCAATGACATAAAAAATCTTCGAACCCCAAGAAATTGGGCTAAAGCAAATCAAAATGAATACTATATAGATCTTTTTTTTTTTTTTTTTTTAGGGATTTTCCCACTCCGGGATGAGATATTTTCTCGATATTTCGGCCCGGTGCCTCGAGCCTTCTTCGGGAGATGTGTATATATATATACAGTAGAACCTCATTATAACGGACAGTTTTAAAAAAATTTGTAATAATAATAAAGGATGCTTATTTTTATCTGACGAGTTTTACATTTCCAACCATATGTGTTTGAAAATGTGGTTGCCTATTATGAACACTTACGGCACCTCCGTCAGTTATTAACTGAAGAAATAAGAAGCAAACAAACCCAGCAGAAAATAAATTATTTTTTCAAACCAATGAATGTAAGCAATCAACATGAACCAGGATCTTCTTGTTCTAAAGATTAATGCAGTGTACACGTACACATTTTTTAAATTCAGTCTACTATGTTGAAGACTGTTTTTTTATTTTTTTAAACAATAATCACTTTTTATAGCTAACTATTGTACTTTCATTAATTTACACCCTGCTTCATTACACCCCTATAAGAATTATTTGTTATAAACCGGACTTTCATTAAAACGGACAACCTTCAGCCCCTATTAGTCCGTTATAAGGAGGTTCTACTGTATATATATATATCAATTACATCAAGGTGGGCGCAAATCTAGCAACTTCCGTTGTTAGTTTCTCAGATAAGTTTCTCTTGTTGTTCATTCCGAGCCATGGTGAGCACACTGCTGATCTATATAGTATCATGTCCCACTCCTTCTTCAGAGCCAAACTACGAGACGAATATTTTACTTATGAATTTTTATTGTCCAATTGCAACGAAGTGTGTGTGTGTTGGGGGGTTCAGTGTCTGTTTAGTTAATTCTGTACGAAGTTGACAGTCTGCAAACATTCTTTTGAACATTAATTTAGAACCGTAGTTTACGAACATCGCTATGTTAGGCCTACGGTGTCTTGCTTCGGCGGTCGGCGATGGTGAATTTTTAGTTTGAAAATATGGGTTTTACCTAGGTTATTACCTGTTATAAGTGAGATTTACTGCTTACAGAGTTGTGACTAAAGCAAGGGATAACTTGAATTTACTAATTAAATATGCATTGACGAAGTAATAATTTTTGAATATTTCATTTACGCGATTCGAAAAAGAGTATCAACTTTGCGATTTTTTTTCTAAGCTCAGGAGCAAAACACCCTCTTGATTTATTTTTATCAGTTACCTTAGACCTTTTTTAGACTTGGGTTAAAATCTCAAATTTTTAAATGTTGTCCCACATGGCCATTTAATTTTTTTCCTAAATGCTTACATGTTGTCTATTACTACAAAACTATTAGTCCTAGACTAATTTCGTTGGAATTTTTGGATTCAGCATAACAAAATACATGGGGAAAACAAATTTGGTTCCATTTGATTGATTAGCAGATGAGATATTCAAGGAAATACGTCAAAAAAGGGGAGTGGCACACAAAAAAAAAAACTTCAAAAATTTATATCTCGGCAAATATTTGACCCTAAAAATCGCATATTTTGCAGAATGTCTTATATTATGACTCTATATATGCAAATAAATTTTCATAAAAATCTGTGATGGTGTGGTGAACTCATCGGGTGATTTGATGTGGAATGACCCTGTAGTATCGTCCTAACTATTTACACTGAAGAATGTCTTAATTTTCGTTTCATTTATAAACCTATTGTCCTGGGAATGTGACGCCCATTAAATCAACCACCCCCATAAATTCTGAACCGCTGGGAGAATCTTCTTGAAGCTTGGTATGCCTATTAAAGGACTACAGGCTGTATAACTTTTATATCTGAAGTCTTATCCAAGTGGTTCTTATCGAGAAATAAACACAAGAAGGTGATAATGGGTTTTATCATGTCTTACGTAATGAATCTCTTTTGGCTAATTAGCACGTTTCATAATTAACAAATTAATCGGTTAGATAATTTAAGTAAATAATGATGATTCAATTCATTTTTTCCCAGAAAATTCTAGTAAATTTCTACTGTTGTACTAAGAACAATAATTTGAAAATAAACTTACAAGGGAAGTGCGTGACCTCGAACGCTGAGAACCTTACGAAAATGTGCTTAGAATGTAAATCGCTCATGCCAAAAACAATGGTATGAGTCATTCTCATGAAAAACTGCACGTCTTGCCACGAGATACATTTGAATGATCACCTATTAAAGGTCCAAGAAAGGAACTTTGATAACGTGAAGAAACAAAATATCGATATAATAGGATCAGATAGAGGAAAATATAGCAATATAGTAGGGTGACCAGACGTCCCGATTTTTAACAATTTGTCCCGCGTCCCGCGGCATTTTAAAAAAGTCCCGATTTTTTTTTTTTGGTTGTCGAACTGAAGATTCCTTTTTTTTTT
>JAFIDM010000005.1:20320704-20342110 GCA_023159025.1 Thereuonema tuberculata | reverse complement strand
CCCGATCAATGGTGTCCCGCTTTGCCAATGTAAAAATCTGGTCACCCTAAATATAGTCACGACATTGAAATATGTGTTTTTGGTCCTATTATATCGATAGTTTGTTTCCTCACGTTACCAAAGTTCCTCTCTTGGACCTTCAAAACGTGATCATTCAAATGTCTCTCGTGATAAAACGTGCAGTTTTGCATAAGAATGACTCATGCCACTGTTTTTGGCAGGAGCGATTTATATTCTAAGCACATTTTTGGGCGGTTCTCAGCGTTCAAGGTCACGCACTTCTTTTTCAGAATTTTTTCAGACTTAATAAAAAAAAAAAACGGCAACAAAGAAACGTAATAAAGAAATTTTAAGAAAAATGGACATTAAATTCTTTCAAGTTGAATATTTATTAAATGAAAAAGAAAAGAAAACAGCATTTTTAATATCTATAACCAACAGATAACATATTAAAAACATTAATATCGGTTTCTTAATGTAATAAATTTCTTAACTCTACAACAACAGATTCACTGTCAGACTTAGGTCTGAATGCATTTGACGCGATTTAGTGATGATTTTGGTTTGTTTTTTCAGTAATTTCTTACTCTATACTCTATTTCAGTATATACATGTATTGTTTACATACATTAAGATTGTATATCTTTAATCTGAGATAATTTGATCACTTGTTAGTCATCGTGAAGCCAGTACCAGAATCTGATGTCGACTTGCAGCTGAAGATGGCTTCTATTTTATTTCCAGTGCAGGTAACGCGAGATTTAAACTGTCGTATATTTTCGTTTCCTTATACAGAGAGTGACACCAAACTCTCTTTGAGCTCAGTGTGTAACGACAGAAACACTAATTATTTTCCGTTGAGCCTGGCCCCTTATTCAGATTTGTTTTCCGTTTACTGCACTCGAATCAGTCTTTTTCGTCCGTTCCTCGAGGCCATGTATTTTTTTAAAAATCGAGCTAAAGCAAAAAAAGGCACTAAATATACATTTTTTCCAATTGAAAAGAATACAAAGGAGGTAATTTAAGTGTTGCTGCATTGCTCCATTGACTTCGCTCAAGCACAAGTGGAATCTGGCAGGCGGCCATATTCTCAAGGAAAGAATGAGCCTTGCAGAGAGGAGGTATGCGGAGCCGGTATCCCCTCGACGACGCGACGGTAGAAGAAGCCCCTTAGACACACGGAAATAACTGTCCTCCACTCTGACACGGCCAACCTTGACAGATGTGTTTCACTTGTTGAGTTGCTGCTACTACAGCTCCACGATATTAGGAAACGGATTAGATAAATGTAATAGGGTTTATCAAAGTAGAAGTGGAAACATATACGTCCTTTGGACTCTAATTAAAAATAATTATTAAACGATAGGAAAAAACTCATTAAAAAAGAAAGAAAAAAAAAGTGTCTCCGTTGAGATTATTTTTATTAAGTAGTCACTCAGAAAATTGGTAAAAGAGAAATAAAAAGAATTAATTAATTTACTAGGTATATATGCCCGATCTTTTTATTCGTAATTTATATACTGTTATCAGAATAACAATGACTACATATATTCTCATTACAACTTATAATATACCATATCTATATGTGGTAAAACTATAAAGATCTTGTCAGGGAGGCATCTAACCTTTTACCACAGGTCCTGCTTGCAATTATTAAAAATTAAAACTAGAAATCTACATAAAGGATATGCTGCATGTAATTGTTCTTATCGTTTATGTGTTTTAGTAAATTCTTCTTAAACTTCTAAATCTCAGTAAGAAGAATTGTAAGAAGAAAAGTTTTAGTTTTTGTTTAAGCATACTTAGTTGAGTTCAGAGAACGTACGATGTTGGATTATTCTTTTTGGAGGTCTGGATGTCATGTTTTAAATTAGCTGTATATTTTTATGAACTGTTATGAGAGAAGTACAGACAAAGGACCTATTACATCATTTCTGTAAGATATATGCTAGTCAAAAAAGTTCATTTCTATAATTTGAAACTATATGGGCCTCTTGAATCAGCTGATACCAGTGTTACCGTTGCACTGAAGCACCAGTTGTACGGTAGGACTTTTAATTTCCAGTTATTTTATTATAGGAATGTCCAAATCTAATGAAACATTGATGCAACTTTTTTAAATCGCCAAGTCATATTAAAAACAACTTCAGATATGTTTGCACATTCTGTAGCAATATTTTTGTAACAAATATGTGTACTAGTGGTTCGCAAATTTTTCGCATCAAGCTCCCACCTCATCCTCCGTATTTCCAAAAAAATAAAAAAATGAACACAACGAAAAATGTATTTTCTATTTTTACGCATACTTTCTGAACAACTTTAAAAATGCACGAACTTAAATCGTTTTTTAGCCACTGTTTTAGATGTCAATAATTTTTATGAAAAGAAAACTTTAAAGAATTTATAAGAATAACCCATTTTATTTTGGTTAGATTCTAAGTACAGTAGAACCCCGATTATCCGCGAGTGTCGCGAAAAATTTTTTTAATTACGAACCTTAAAAAAACAATTTTAATCCAAGCCAACAACAGGGAAAATACAATAGGCCCTACAGTGCGAAGGCCGAAAATTACTGACAGGTTTATTCTGCATCGTAATCCTATAGGCCTTTTCGGAATTTGTGGATGCAAACGTAGAGCAAAGTACATATGTTTATATTTATATTTATTGTACATATTTTAAAAGCTTTCCATAGTATGTTTTTTGTACAATAAAACGTAGTTTTTAATGGTGAAATATTTTTTTTCGTGTTTACACCTCATTTTTAGTCTTTTTTCGGGTTATCCGCGAAGCCCTTGCCACCCAATTGCGCGGATAATCGGGGCTTTACTGTACGTACATAGTCCTGTTAGCTTAGCTTCCGATTGACTTGTGTGCTACAGTTGAATACATACATGTTGATACAAATCAGTTATTAATTGCAGTTGATTAAATACATTTGATTGAAAAGATATAACAAAAAGGCAAAAATTACCGGTTATATATTAATTAATAAGTTTGGGATTGAAAATTTCTGAACGTTATAAGTTGCAAATAAACAGTTAACTTAAGTTTAAAAATTTTCGTTCCAACGAGAAGTTAGAAGTTTACTCGTATATTTTGGATACATATTCGAAACGTTTAAAAGCCTAGAACAGACTATCCCGGACTCTGCAGCTGTAATTTACTAGTTGTCTTCTTTTTGTATTAAATGTTGATGTATCAAGAGAAGTAATCGAAAGTTACTTATCGTGTTCATCTCAAGATACGAATCAATTCGCTGGTGCCTGGCTTTAAAAAAAACAGCTGTGCAGATCTTCATCTGAGTTCACGAACCTGAACTGAAAATGTTGTTGTAACCCCATTAACTTGATCTGTAATGTCATGTGCTGTTTTTCTTTGAAGGAAGACGCACTAATTTGAAACATTTCGAAGAACCCTGAAGGCCACACTATAAATATCCTTCACTTATTTTTGGTATTTGCATGAAGTTAAAAATGCCAGATGTACTGTTTGACAGTAAAATGTAGAAAATCGTAGCATATTACATTTAGACTAGAAAATTTGGAAGAAACATATGTTGACAACACAGTGATATACTTCTTTTTCTTCGAATTGATCCCATTATATGCTTGATATACACTGTCCGGCCACTTTATTTGGTACACCTATCTAGTAGCGTGTTGGGTCTCCTTTAGCCCTTGAAACAACTTGAATTCGTCGAGGCATGGATTTCACAAGATGCTGAAAACGTTGTTAAGGTATTGTGTACGATGCAGACCTGAGTGTGTCACGCAGTTCCTGCAGATTTGATGGAGATTTAGGTCTGGAGCGAATAGCCCGTTCCAACTCATCCCACAAATTGTCAATCGGGCTGAGATCCGGGGACTGAGCAGGCCACTGCAGCAAGGAAAAGTCATCGTCATGTTCCTCAAACCAACCCAAAGTGATGCGAACTTTGTGCACCGACGCATTATCCTGCTGGAAGTAGCCGTCTGCTTGAGGATAAACTGTTAACATATACGGTTGCACTTGGTCAGCTACGATGTTTAGGTACGCTCCTGACGTGCCTCCAGAGGTATCAATGGACCCAACGAGTCCCAGGAAAACATCCCCATCACCATGATACTGCCCCCGCCGGCTTCAAGACACGACAGATCCAAACATTCATGCGCACAGCAGGAGTATATCTAATAAAGTGACCGGACAGTGTAAATCCACCCAAATATTAATTAATTCGTCTACTTCACTGAAATAATCAATTTGTACTGCAGGCTCAGTTCTACCGGTCATGTATTGTTTACCCTTTATTGAGGATACATGTTTGATGCTGTAACCTTTAATTCATCTAATATTAAATGTTCTGCTTTTAATAATAACAGTGGAACGGTCAATAAAGAAGCAGTTTCAGATTAAGAAAACGGTGAAATTGGCTTCAGTTAATTCACCTGTGACTGTTGATTCACAAAATATATTTGATGAACAGTTTTATTAAACGTACATACATAGGAAACTAATTAAACCTATATCTGAGGCCAAGTACTTCTTAATGAGAATTCCACGCCATCATAATCTGATATGACGTTCAATATAACTGGGCGTCATCGACTAATTCTTATTTAGACTAAAAGAAAGTCTTATTTTAAAAAAACTACAGAAGGCACAAAAAACCAAAAAGATTTCGCACCTCAAGCTGTCGTCGGGGAGAGTCTGAGATGGCCGTTTCGTCCTCTTTAGGACTCGTCAGCCAGAGGAACTTCTCCGATGACAGGCTGATGAGTCCTAATGAGGACGAAACGGCCGTCCCAGTCTCTCCCCGGTGACAGCTCGAGGTGCGAAATCTTTTTGGTTCTTTCGTGTCTTCCGTAGGCACATAGAATTTGTTATTACTAAGTCTTGTCTTAATTTCAGATCTTCCAGTAGCCCAGTCGTTATTCTAAATTAATTTCCAGGGTTATATCATTAAACATAGACCTGATTCACTTGGAACAGTCAATGAGACGAAAGAGATACATGGGAACGCATCTTAAATACATCCAAAGAAAATATTTAGAGAAATTGCGATTTTCTGTAAGCTATATTGTTCGGCTTTGACAAAACTGAATCAACAAGTATCGTCACTTAACGACGGAAGAGGGAAGGCAACCTTTGCTTTAATCAACTGTTTTCCATTTATTGTTAACCCGAGGCTTATCTTGCATTTATAAGTAGATAGCCCCAGTTTCCATGACAACCATAACATCTTTCCATGTTTACGATAGCTGCAAAATATTATGTAAAAATTATTATTTATTAATAACTTCATTTTAGATAAAAGAAGCCCCTGATCCTCTTCGTAAATAAGTAAATTTTAAATAGTGAACCAAAAATAAATAGTTCACTATTTAAAATTTAATTTTTAAGATTCTGGCTTGCATTTACTGTGCCGGACATTAAACTTATGTATAATTATTATGTTAATAATTATGTAGTTTATTCTTTTTTGGGAAGACAAGGGTCAGTGGGGAAATCCTTCATAAATCCGGTCTCTGGGGAACCGTTAAAAATAATGCATTGTTCTTTTAGTGTTTGGATATTTCTGCTTACCTTATTAAATAAGGAAAATTCAGATGCCCATTTAAGTCATCCTTAATCGCAAAATTACTCAATGTTCACCATATTTTATATTACGGCGAGTTCCTGCAAAATGTAATTTAGTCAGTGCAATTTCGTAATTGGATTTCAGCTCTGGACACTGGTCCGTCGTTTTGAAGAGTACCATCCCGTCTACTCTTTAATGAAAGCGAAGACCGAAATAAATTTGATCAATATTGCTTTGTTCAGAACCTTTGTGGTCGACTCCGTTTCACTCACTCCGAATGACATCAGCCAATTTGCAGCTCCTGCAGAGAAAGACTGGACGAAATTAAAATGTGCTTCTTCACTTGTAGCAATTAAAAATAAAAGAAAAAAAATTACAATCCACGTATGTTTCTGTTCTATTTTTGAATGCAATGTTTAAATACGAACTGTTATAAGCGTTGCCCGTAACTTCTCCAATAGCAACTGTGAGCTGCCTATCTTGTAGTTCACGTTTTCTTGAAGGACAGTAATGTAGTAAAAAGATAGGAATCAAGCTACCCTAAATATAAGATCGGTCCACCAATTACTTTTTATAAGATTTAAAAAGGACTTTTACATCATTAAAGAATACCTCTCTACGAACTTAGAAGAAAGTTGAAGATTCCCAAATAATCAGTTAAAAATATTAATTGTTCTATACCGATAGGAATGAACCTTTGGCGCAGAATCTTTTACTGCGAAATATATGAGAACAAATAATACAGCCATGGAACGGTCATTTATTTCCACTTAAGAATAAAAATGGATGTTATTATCCTGTTATTTCCCTTCCCTCTGTTTGCTAATGACACGACCGTAGATTAACTTGTAATGAATGTCTCCAGCAAATTCGGGATACGACATCGAGTTCACTTTAAATGATCTGCGGAGCGAGCGCTGACCTTGACTATGGGGTTGGACAACGGAATCACCTTGCTTAATTATGCTTGAAGTTCAAATTTATTGCTTCCAGTACCTATTATGTAGCCTATGTTATTCACATTATCTGAATGTATCTATATTGTAGCCGGACAGTTATGTGAAATTTGAAAAATGCCAATACAAAAATCATATCACTGCTTCTGTGAAGATACGGCCAATTTATCTTTACGTCATCAGCGGCATAAGTGGCAAAAGTAGAAATTAAAATTTAGGAAAATAAAAACGCAATATTCCAAGACCTTGCCCTTTTTTTATCTTATTATATTCTTTTCTTTTCTTTCTTTTTTTTCTATACTTTCTAAATTTCAAATGATTGATTGAAATCTTTGCTTTGCGAAACTCGAAGGACATGATTTGAGTTTCGCCTGTTCGATATAAATATATTCTAACAGGCATTCCTTACAGAAAGAGAGCAATTCGTGTGGAATAGCCACGACGCAATGGTTACAACTCCTTTATTATTATTATTATTTAGTAATTTTGCGGAAATAAATCAAATTGTTCCATGTAATAATGTTGGCAGTGATGCAGAATGTTCTGAAATAGACGCGCGGTTGAATTGATTCCTCTTTTCCATCTTGGCTTTAATTAACATCAAGCGAGTCAATGTTCCGTAGTGCAATTAGGTGTAATTATTTGTAACTAAATGCAAACTAGATGGATTAAACTGAATGGGTCAGAGAGTTTCCTGTCTTTGAAGGTCGGCTCGAAATTCTCTTCCAGCATTTGGAAACTACGTTTGATGCAGTTCTTTTGAATCTTTCTTATCTCTCCAGACGAGTGGGTCTGTTCAAATCACTTTAGAACCACTTCTTATGAGCCCCACCTCTTTAAAATGGAAGAAGATCGAAGTTGAAGAGGAACACATTTCTAATAACGTTGGATCTTAAGGATTTTCAACAGAGAAATAAAAGTAAAGGAATTAAATCTTATTCGAATTTTGATGTATTGGTTTCGTAATAAGCCTTTGCTGGTACTTACTATTTAGTTTTTATTTTTACAGTATTTGTCGACTCTTTTCTTTTTTGAGGCAAGCAAAAGAACTACGCTGTCATATTGATTAGCACTGAGTTGAGGCTATCACAGTATTAACGATTATTAGATAGGTCTCACGAAAAGCTACAGTAAAAATGCAATTCAGCTACAAGTTTGGGATGTTAATAGTGTTTAATGTTTTACACAGTTTTCAGTCATTTTATGTAGAAATAAGCGTTTCAGGATAATTAAACCGAGGTTAGCGACGAAGTAAAATAACGTTAATTATCACAACTTTTTTCTAAGTGTCATTTATTCGTTTTCGGGTAGACATGATAGAAATCCTCTTTCTATCCAAAAAAAAAAAAAAACCATTTCACGAAAGGTCTTTAAGATAAAATTCAGTGACTTCTTGCTAGATTTCAGTTATAATATCAAAAAAAAAATTAAATAATTGTGTATAGTAGGCTATCAGTTTTTTGTAACTGTGGCACTAAATCAGAGTTTCTCAACTGGTGTGTCAAGTAAATTCTGAGATTGAATCTGTAATAAATTCTAAACATCCAATCATCGGGGCAAATACAGATTCAACCTACTTTCAGTTTCATTCTAACAATGAAGGTTCATAAACTGTTAATTCATATTCAAATTATATTAAATAGACTTGTTATTAATCTGTAAATGCTGAGTGTTTTTTTTTTTGTTTTTTTTTTTTGTTTTTTTTTTTTTTTTTTTTTTTTTATTTTTTGTTTTTTTTTTTTTTTTTCCCTTAAAGGATTTTATTATATGCAGTAAGCCTACGCGCGCATCTGCTGAATGAGCAACCAAAACCACAGGAATGAGAGGGAAAAAAGGGGAGAAGTTAATTAGGGACCCGGAGGGGACTTCACTTGACTCCCAAAATGAAACAGAATCCATTTCTGAGTGTTGATTAAAAAGCCAATGACAAAACCACTCACAATAGAAGCGATCAGCACACTGCTGGAGGCATGCAATAAAAGGGGGGGTTCCCCTCTCATTGCTGTGGTTTTAGTTGCTCATCCAGCAGATGCACGCGTAGGCTAAAAGCAATGCAAACGTTTGACGTGCCTTGGGGTTTTTAGGTGCGCCTTGAAGCGAAAAAGGTTGAAAAGCACTGTACTAAATCATTTATTTTTATCCTTCTGTCCGAGCGTCGTTAAAACGGCGGAATAACATACTAATTAACCAAACGCTATGCTATTATTATTAGTGCGCCGTTTTAAGCCATTGTTGCACTGCATTGAAATTCATAACCCTCACCTTATTGGCTTCCTTGGTTTGTTTGTTTGTTTTTTCTCCCTCATTTCCTTTCCCTGCAATGCCAAAAGGAGCTAATGAAGTTTAAAGTTATACAGTGATCCATTTTGCTCCGCAGTTGATAGCCAAATGTGTTTGTTTGGGATAATGGATTACGAAGAAGTTGGCGTCAGCAGCAACTGTCCCCCCCCATCTTCCTTCGAATGAGAAACGATTCATATCATTGGGAATCCGAACCCGTAAACAACAGATGATCCACAAACATTAGGAAAAGAAAAGGAAACATTAAAATTATATCCATGGAGCAGTCTGTGATCGTAGTTGAAAATCGTTTTCAACTTGCCAAAATACAGAACTTTATTTTTTAGATTAAAAAGTAAATAAATAAATGTCTTAAGGAGTTTTGATACCCGTCATTTCGTTTTTAGTTTATCGTTACGAATTCTTATTTATCAGTTGAATATATAAACAGAACAGATGTCCACGAAGGCCATCCCAGACCACCTCGACGATCTCCACACATCTGTTTCACTAGCAAACCTCAACCCAGACACAAAATTTTCATAATTATCAATAACGGTAATATTTCATCGTTTTTAGGTTGAATACGAATTAAAATTATTTTAAATTAGATGCTAAATCCCATTTTTGAAACAGATTTAATACTACGATTGTTAAAAAGCTATTTTTTTGAGCCTGTTAAACATTTCGTTAAAAAATTGTTTAAAATGAAATGAATCAAAGCATTCAATCGCCATTTTGTTTGTAAAAAATCTTTTTTCTGCTTGTTTCTTTCTCGAATTAGTACGTAGGTTTTATGTAACTCTGAATTCCGTATCTTTTTATTATGTCATAAATTCCAAGAAAATACTTCAATAACGGATTTGATTTTAGGCTGTAAATGAAAAAGAATTCACAATAAAAATTGTTCTATATGCTATCATTCACGGAATTTGACAATTTATGTTGATTCTTCTTGTTCAGTGGTGATTGTGAGATCCTTGTCTATTTCTCCTTCACTGACCTTGATATGACCTTTGACTCGCCAAATGCTGTCACTTGGAATGGTGTTTATATACAATTTCGCTTCATCGGGCTTCAAATTTACAAGAAAAAAAAAAAAGTTTATTTCCTGTAATTATTTGTATTTTTAGCCGAAGGCTGTCACGTGACAAAGGAATTAAAAATGGAGACGAATAGGTGTTCGATATGAAAAGTATTCACGTCTTAATCGCTTCTTGCTATTGTAGTCACTTCATTTTTGTAATAAATTTAGTCTTAAAAATCCCTAATAAGGATAAAAAATTTCAGTATAGAAGGTAATGGCGGAAAGAAATGTGGATTTCGTTTACTTCCAATCTTGACTAAACAGCTAGATTGACGATTTAACTCGCTCAAAGGCGTGCAGTGGAATTGACGGAGTGGTCCTCGCCGTTCAACCAAAAAAAAAAAAAAAAAGAATCGTTGTATGTTTTTTCTGGATTGATAAGTTACAAATGATGGTTCTCCAAAATGCTGACTTTCTTCTATCTGGGGATGCAATGAAGGGATTAAATACTATTTAACTCCATTGATATTATAGAATTTAATGCATTTTCCACAGTTTGAAGTAAGATTTTAAAATCGGCCATCTTCATCTCCCGAAACAAAATAAAAGTTTATCAGAATAACGAAGACAATCTGTAAGTGGCAAGATCAGATTGGAGCTTTACACATTTTATTTTAATGAAAAAATTGAATAAAATCTGTTTGAAAAAATATTCACTACTTATTGAATATTGCGGTATAAAAGTTGTTAATAGAATTTTTATGAGTGATTTATTTTAAATTTAATAATGGTATGTGCGCCCAACATAACTATTACACTGCAATACTAAAGGGGTTAGGATTTTATAATTGTTTAATCCAAGGATGTGGTTTTGATAAATAATATTAAGTTTAATTTAACCTAAAAAAAATTAGTGAGAGGTCAGACAAAATATCTGTGCAATCGATTTTATTAATTATTTCAAAAGAATGCGGTAAGTTAAACAACCGCCGCTATCACGAAGATATTAATTTGACCTTAAACATATTTTCAGGGTCAGTTGAATCGACAATTTATTGAAAAGCCTAAAGCTGTGGAAGATTAATTGAATTAGATTTTTTTTTATTTCTTGCGTAGGTTTTTTTGTGTTGTGAATAAAGCTTTCTTGTCCATCTGGTTACAGTAATTGATTTCGAATGCTGTGGGTGTTAATGGCTGTTTCAAAGCCCGCCTTTCGGTTTCGCCTCATGTACTTAGAGGAACGTACAAAGACCAATTTACGAAGCACAAGAATAGAATAAGGATTAGAATCAGCGATTCAAGCCACTAATCAAAGCTACTGAACTTACTTTACGAGGCATCTGAAAGCCAAGGATAGCAGATTATCAAAGAATAATATTTAATAATCACGGAATGTACTTCCGCAATTTAATCGTTTTTTAACGTACAATAAGTAATCATTTTTTTTTTAAGTTTAACGTGCAGAGATATATATAATAAAGTGAAGAAATACAGGGCTGCACATGAGTAAACAAAAGGTTCTCGCACCCTGAGCTATCATCTCGGGAATCTGGGACAGCTGTTTCAGCCTTATTAGGTTTCTTCAGCCAGATATATCCTTGATGGTAGCTCAGAGTGCGAGAACCTTTTGTTTACTAAGGTGCAGCCTTGTATTTCTTTACTTTATTATATATATCTCTGCACCTTAAACCTTAAAAACTGATGTTTTTTGGGTTTCTCAATCCTTGCTTAAATTCTTTTGAGCCCGGTGGTTGCTGGGACAAAGAATTAGAGGCCGTGCGGTGCACGGTTATTTATCGTTGTTGCGTTGACTTTACTCTAGGGCCATTTCGGGGAGCTGAAATGGTTTTCGCATATTTGTCTCGCACTCTGAGCTACCATCATATCTGGCTGAAGAAGCCTAATAAGGCTGAAACAGCTGCCCCAGATTCCCGACATGATAGCTCAGGGTGCGAGAACCTTTTGTTTACTCAGGTGCAGCCTTGTAATTCTTCACTTTATTTTATAATAAGTAATCATTCTTGATTAAAATTCGTCTTTTTAGTGGTTAAAATATCAGTGCATTTGGTATTTTTAAAAAATTGTAATGACGGTAAAAATAAAGTCCACAGCTATATCTGAAACACTATTCGTACGTATCTATCTAAAGGTGCTTTAAGATTGATCCAATATCTACAATCAGCGTAGCACCGTTAAAAGGCGGCGCTCGGAGTCCCCAGAATCACGAATGGCATTAGAAAATTCTATCCATTTTTCTGCATTCAACTTGTAGGCCTGCTTGCTAGCAATTTCGCGTGCCTGTTGTTGTTGCGATCAAGAATTGCAGCGCTGTAGAATAACAATATATAAATCAAGTTTCAATATTTTATTGATGCATTGTACAATAACATTTTTAAGAGTCAGCCTACGAAATTTAAAAGCCATGACTGGGAGTCAATCGCGTTATAAGTGGATTCGTGATGTAACTATAATAATATTACAGAAAAAAAATTCTTATTTCCAAATTTCCTAACTGATTTATAACTAAATTTTCTTCTTTACATTTCAGACAAAAATCGCCAATATTATAATACAAAATACTTTGTAATCCTCTCTTAGAAAGTAATCAGATATTATTTATTCCGAATCTACGCAGTATCGCCAAAGACGACTGGGTTGTGGGGTGGTTGTAACAAGAACTGTGATTGGTCGATTTGGCAGTTCACGCAGTCGTAGTTTTTATTCGCAGTTTCTTTGTTTTATTATTAATCTGAATAATAAATCTGATTAAAAATAAGTTTATCAGTAGTAAATTTAATTTTAATTCTTTTGACAGCTTTAACAGTAACAAAGATGTTAAAAACAGTAATTCTGTTGGTATTATCATCATCTCGTCCCACTCAACTGTTTTTTTTACCGAAGAGGACTATACAGATGACGCAACAATTCGTTTTTGTTTTTTTTTAGCAGTAAAACGTTGTCTTCTTCAGTTTCTTCAATGCTTCTTTGTAATGCAACAAGTTTAAAAACATCAAATTTGTAACACTTATCTCCTTTTAAGTGCTGATTTCTTAAAGAGTTGTTCATTATTTGACAAAACATTTCACTAAAAACAAAAAAAATCAAAACAAAATATTATCTTTATTTAAGCAATAAAGCAACTTAACGTGCGTTGGCCACATTTTATTTTTAATTCTAAAATATTATCATCATCTTAATATATAAAAATGAATGTTTCTTTGTTTGTTTATCCCGTATGCGTTCCTATACCATTCATCAGATTGCCATGAAACTTTGGTGAGTTGTTGTGCGAAGATTTCTGAATTAGTAGAACCATTTTACAATATCTGGTGCGCGAGTTGTTGCAACAAATGAGTATTTCCGGTTTCAACGTTTGCAGTTTCCGATGCGACTCGTATTTGCAATGACCATCAACAAAGCACAGGGACAACATATTGACAGCTGTATGTGGTCTGCTCATGCGTCGGAAAACCTTCTGATTTATTCTAGTGTGAAAATTCAATGTTTGGAGGTATCGCAAAAGTGGAAATTTAAAAATAAAGTTAGACTGGTTGAGCCATACCTTGATTTACCAGCAACGTATATCTCAATGAAGTGGTAATTTCATTGCTTCATCATATTTTTGAAGTGTTTTGGTGGTTACTTTTTTATTTTATAAGTGAATGTATGTATATATTTGAACTATTCAGTTTTAGGAACCACCCTTGCTTTTGTTCCATTCTTCTCGAAATACATCTCTTGCTCAACATGAGGTATATCGATATTACAAAAGACATATTTATGATATCTTTTTTCCCTTCTATATTTTGACGCCTTTTTTGCAAACTGCATTACTTTGTTTATTTACTGAAAACCGTGCTGAATTCAAATTATAAATTGCCTACCTTATATAAGCACGATCTAGGTGTGAATTAGAAACAAATCAAAACACAACGTTTCTGACCTTCTACTATATAAGGTCCATTTTCAAGTGTGAAAAATAAAAAACTAAAGTAAACTTCGTCCAGTACTGGAGTGGTTACATTTTAAAAAAGGCTTGTTTCTAATTCACACCTAGATCGTGCTTATATAAGGTAGGCAATTTATAATTTGCATTACTTTGTGTTTGTCGAGAACCGTAATAAAACGAACCTTTGATAAATATTTCGGTAAAGTTATTAACAAAAAATTAAAATATGTTAATTGAAAATATATTAATCATAATAAGCATAATTCTTTAAGTTATATTTGAAATATTTGTAATAATCTGTATTTATTGAGATTTAATTTTAATTTGTTGTGAAACTGTTGTTATAAAATTTATAGAATCAATACCAGCACCTACAATACAGGTGCTTTTATATCTCCTAGTAGGACTGGCTTTGTGTAACAAAATTAGTAATAACTAAATAAATAAATAAATAAAATTAAAAAAATAAAAGTTAGTAATACAGCCATTCTTCTAATCGACAGATGTTAAACATTAAGCTGACTTATGTATTTATGAGAAATTACAACAAAAGTAGAAATCTAAAAGATCAAATAAGTGAATTGCGTCTATTTAGTTGTAAGAGACAATGTAAAGTTTAGATAATAATTAACGTATTAGAAGAAATCTGCAATGAAGTTGGAGCAGGCGATTTTTAAATATTGTAGCCTTTGCCAGAGTTATCTAGATTCTAATTCATTTGAAACTCGGGCCAATTGACGAACCTTCTGGAACGTTCCGTTCACAGCAACAGTTGATGAGCATTTTACCAGTTTCGCAGTTCACCTTATGCTTAGTAAGATTTAAAACAATAATCCTAAATAAGTTTTAAGCAACTTCATTTATTCACTGTGCATATTTTAAGAATAGAAAATTTGTTTTGATGGTAACAATTTATTGCAGTTAACAGCTTAATATCACAGGCATTTCATTATTTTTCTGGATTTGTCGAGTGAATGACTGTTCAAGCATTGCACACCATAGAATTCTTCTGTTTAAAATTAAAAGAAATTACATACATTGGTGAGTCAAGGCAAAAAACTTTGATGCATTAAACATTTTTTTTATTTGCTTATTAATTAAAAAGTGGGATAGGATATAACAAATCGAACTGTAATGGTTCCAAACAGTTTGCGATTGGCCTCTCAATTTATATGTCTTTGTTTAAATAAATTAACGGAAGCTTCGGCCACAAAGGGGACCGTCTTAGTCAGCCTTTTTTCCATGAATTCACGCGATCAATTGAAAAGCCGAACACTTTTTGTTCCTGGTTCGAGAGGTGAATTTAAAACACCGGCGATAACTGAGTCACTGTATTGTCACTTGTGAGTATTTGCTATCAAAAGTTGACCGAGACATGTCAATGACACATCGTCTGATGAATCCTTCCGGTTGGCTGACCATTCTGTCCTCTTCAAGGAGAACCAGGTGTCATTTTATCTTCACCTGTAAGATTCTCAGTACAGAATCTCATGCGTATGATGATGTTCGGTTCCGCTTGTCCGTTCAGGCCTATTTGAATGCATCATCTACGGGCCTTTTTTTTTTTTTTCCCAGCTTCTTTCTACAGTATTCAATTTGTTCGACAGCCTTCTATTTTTTTATGTTCCGATTTATTTGGGTTTGTAAGTAACGAGGCGTAGGATTGCCTTCTTTTTTTACGTCATCTCTTTAGGCTTGGCGTTATGTAATTTGAATACTCATTATGAGCAGGTGCAGTCTGAATGTATTTATTTCGAAATAAACAAACCTCTTCAGCATTGTCTAATACCACCCTGCAACAAATATTAAGAAATATACAATTGCAACCTTCTTAGTACTAGATTTCTAGATCAAACCAAACACATTTGAAACTCAAATTTCGCAAACGTATCGCTGAATAGACAAATCTATAATTATTTAGCGATTCATATTTTATTTATGAATCTTAACTGTTTGAAGTTCCGAAAGGCCATAGCAGAACTCTTCTTATTGTAATTACCGAACGATGTAGTAATGAAGGGAGCATTACGCTCGTGCCGTCGCGCCGGCCTCATTTTTATTTGTGCATTTGGAATTTCAAGTTGTTTGTTTTTAATAATAAACTGAGAACTACAGCAATTTTGTTGTTGTTTACTAAAAAAAAGAAAGACGGATGAATTAACATCGTTTAAAATCATTTTTTTGTAAAACGTTTGATTTTATTTGCAACTTTGATTATTATAAGATTTTTTAATATAAAATTTAGACCGGGTCCATCTAGTCGACTGCGCATGCGCTAGGATTCATACTCGTATTAAAATATTACCTCAAGTAGAAATCAACGAATAATTCTAATACAGTAGAGCGTCGATAATCCGGATTCAATTCCGGAGGAAAAAAAAGTTCAAAAATCAATAACAGATTTTTTTTTAAGAGCTCTGACAATGTATAAACATGTATATTCTTTCATTAAAATACATTATAAGCTCATATTAATTAATGGTTTTATTTATCTGCTCCAATATGTATTAACCACTAAATGAATTATTAACAGTTTTAGCAAGTTTTTTTTTTTTTTTGTTAAGAACTCAAACGACCTTTTTTGGTTCTTTTCGAAAATCCGGACATTTTGATAATCCGGACACGCTCTACTGTAGTTATATATGGTAATTGATTGAAAGTATAGTTACAGTGGAAATTGGTTAATTAACAAGCAAGTTTACCTGATCCTGATATTATCGCAAATAAACAGATGCTTTGTTGAAGTAAATTGAAAGAAAATCTTTATTTCGAAATATATATATATTTCATGCCAAGTAGATTTTATAAATACAGTTTTATAAGAGAAATTTTACCAGATTTGCATATATTTATTATTATTATTATTCTACTTTTTAATGAAAGCTAGGCTTATCAAATCATTCTGTCAGTCCGTGTGTTCTCCCTCCCTCTTCTCTCTCATAAATTATGAACCACTGTTTGACTCTTCTTGTCATGCTTATTAAAAGGCAAGAAGCAAGTTAGCGTTTACATTTAAAAACTTCTCCGTGTGGGTCCATGTCGCGAAATAAGCGTGTGAAGGTGAAAAAACAAAACACAAAAAAACAACAGAAAAGGCTTCGATCCCACACATTGGATTTCTCTAGACATCAACACAGGGTATTAATCCGTCTTTTAATCCGCTAAACATCTACGCGATCGTTAATTTAATTCAGTTTCTCAGAAAGTGAAAAATTTCTACATGTGCATTCTGTTATAATTCAGCAAGTAGGCTTCAAGTTCAAGATTTTTGTTGCGACAAGGGCTTTAGAGAAAGTTCTCGAAAAGCCCAGTCTTGGATTAACATCAGAGTAGGGTTAATACTCTTCGATTATCCACAGAAACTGCTAAAAACCTCAGATCCAAGTCAATAAAGGCCGAATCACCTGAAATAAAATGTTAACTATATTAGGAAACAAATTCTAGGCTTTGATTCTAATCCGTAGATAGAACAAAAGGACGTAGTTTTAATTTTGAGCCCATCTTATTAATCATCTAGTCTAATAAGGATTCCTAAGAATTTTCAGAATCTTTTCATTTTCCCACACACACTTTTTTTTCCCTCCTCAATAGATTGTTTTACTAATTTGTTCTGCTCAGATATGTTTTTCTTTGCAGTGATATCTTAAGCCAAGGGAACACTTTCCACTTCCGGTTGAGTCACATTGATATTTTTACCGTAGAACACCTAAAAATAAATCATTTGTGATTGTGGATTTCGGGCAGCGAGAAATTTCTCGAATTGCTTGTGCGACTTATTCCCCAGGTGTTGCCAAATGACTAATCATTTCCTTATACTCCTTAACTGTCACGTACGCGAATACTGAGTCAGACAAAAATCTAATTCTTACATTCCAAGGGTTTAATTGCTCGTATTCAGCCAGTGAATGCATCCTTGACTTCCATCTTGGAACTCGACCAAGGTTTTAATGAAGTTAACTATAGACGAGATATAGTATTAATAATGTATCCTTATTAGTGTTATTAATAATAATATTTACCTAGTGTAGCTACTTTACTAATACTAAATGAAAGGAAAGTTTGTCATTTACTGTAAAATCACTAAAATAATTCCTTCTTACTACTATTCTAATAAAAATAACAATTAAAAAATACATAGATTGTTTTTTTCGAAATTGGAAGAAAATAATAGAAATATCCAAAACTCCTAGGCCATTATCGCCATTGAATTTTATAAACAGGAGGGCCGTTAGAATATAGTAGTTTACAAGCACAATCAATGTACTCACACACACCTTTACATATATTTTATTTTAATTTAATTTAATTTTTTTTTATATACATAATCTCCGAGATTTGATAGATATCGTCTAAACTGGATACATATCTTCTAGGATATCAGTGTGAAGATCCTTTAGCCACATTCGAAAATATTTGCTCGTCATGCTGTCCAAAAAGACGGAAATCACATGGTTCGAAGTCGGTGTTATGATGATTGACATACGACTGGAAGCTTACACGCAGTAATTCCCGATTTCGTATCAAGTCTTCCCAGATCCTGATTGACAGACGATTTTTATATATTTTGACGAGGTGCGAAACGCTGCTGTTGTCCTGAACCTAGTAGGCGCTTGACGCCGATTTTTTGGAAGCCTTGGTGCCATGTCGACTGTTTTAATTGCATCTAAGAACACGCTTACACCGATGAAACTGATGTATGATAATGAACCCTAGTGAAGAATATCAATCCAACGCTAAAAACTACTCGCAGGAACTTTCAGTGTGCTGGTTGGATATATTTTAATACAATCCCATTCAAAATTTATGATTTAAAGAAACGTTAGGTGTAATTGAAACATTTTATTAAAGGTGTGATACCTGAAAACTATCTGTACAATTGTGTCTGAAGGGGTTGGTTTACTGATTTAAATTGGGAATCATTGTTGATCTGATTGTAGTACGTGGAACGATTTTGAAAGAGAAAGATTTCTTCTTTCTTTTTCAGTTATTAAAGGGATTTTGTTTTTACTTCCTTCAGAAACGATTTTCTGGATTTCCTTGAGTCTATGGTTACTGTTTTCAATTGATAATCAAAATGGGGGAGGAGGGATCGTTTGAAAGCGACATATCGATCGGACGCAGCAGCCATGTTCTTTACGTCGGTGACTATCAATCAGTGGTCGGACAGCTGCGCATGAATGAAATGCCTCCCTTTCTCCGTATTAGCCACCCATCTGTTCTCCACAAAACCCCACGCCAGCGCTTTCTTTATTGTAAACGAAGACAAAGCAAAATCACCGTCAATAGTACAGTTCCCCTACAAAACTCAACAAAATTACGAGAGCCGTTTTCTTACAAATTTGATCGCTGCAGTTTTCTTAAGTTTTAGACGCAGAAACTTTAAATATTTTTCCGTTTCAAAATAGACATCAGTGTCAATGCTTTTCTTTCAAATTGCAAATAAAAGAAGACAACTGATAAATCAGCAACAGGTCGAAAAGTATGCCTTAAATTCTGTCATCTCCAAGACGTAGTTTTGGCAGCAATTTAATGTTGTGTTCGACACAGAATTATTTCCATGTTGTTTCCTGACCTAGGATGGCTACGAAAGATTCACAATTTAAAAACTTAGCAATCCGTGGATAATCCCATAGATCAGAGATACTTCATTACGAAGTACCTGTTTACCTGGAACTTGGCCTGTTGCAAAGGCGCCAAAAGAAAAAAGTTTTCTTTTTTTTCATAAATTTTAAATGAAACAAAGAAAAAAAAATGATTTTAAAATTAGATATGATCCGAGTCGTGCAAACTTGTGCTCAAGCGAAGTCCTGTTCCACTCCAGCATTGTAACGTGGGTGAGGATTCAGTTTAGTAATTTTCAGATTTGAAAAAAGCCTTAACCATTAAAAAAATTTTCAAGTTATTTTTAGTAACGACAAGGACCGAAAAATCGACCTGGTTGTTGGAAGTTTCTAGGAACTCGGTACAAAACACATTCGATTTATGAGAAGTTCAATAAGATGTAATGTTCTCGAATGTAGGCCAAACGATACATCAACAGGTTCAATTTCTCTTTACATAAAAATGAAAATAATAAAATAAAATAAAAGCTTGGTTTTTTTGTTAACTTGTAAATTTCTAATGTAGAAAATTAAAATTTAACTTCAGTTTAAATTCTAACGGAAATATATAACGTTTATATTATTTTTGAAGACTATATATTTATTATATGTGTACTATAATAACTATTAACAACATACTTTACTTTTTTATACGGTTCTTTTATATTTCCTTCTTTTTTATTATTAAAAAAAAATCCTAATATTTTTTTAGCTGTTCCGTGGAGCTAATTTTTGAGGATTATTAATATTTATTTATCAAGGACACATTCTTTCATGGCGTTCCTGTTTTGAACACATCCACTTCTGTTTTTCTTCCTTATCCTCTTTTATATCTGTATCGTTATCCTTTCTTTCATCACTTCTGATTTTGTCAGAGATTCTTTTGTGCGTTCGCTGTTGCCTTGACTCCATTTTGCCGTTTCTTTCCGTGTTGTCTTACGTTGAATACGTTGATGAAAGAACCCTTTCTCTCATCACCACCTTCCACATTCTTCTCCTCCTTCTTTTCAGCTTTCATAAAAAAAACGATCTAAAGACGGTGTGGGAAAAGCTATTTTGAGGGTTTTTTTTCTGCTTTGGAAAGATGAGGGCATAGTGTTACGTAATGGTGTGGTTTCAGTCGACAAAAGCAGCTTCAGACCCCGGGGTCAATGTCCCCGTGGCAGCCGCCGCACACAGACCGATCGTTAGAGCCAGAAATAGGACGGCTTTCCAATTATCTCATGTTGTTGGTATCTTTATTCGTTAGCTTCAATGTTATACAAGTAATAGATTCTCTCTTTTTGGGGTAATTTTTTCATGAGTCGTTGGTTAAATTTTCAATGTCTGCTTTACGTATTTTTTTTTTTCTTCGCTTCATTGGGAACAAAAGGTATTGGTATGTGAGCCTCGTGAAAACCTATTCATGTATAATTTTACGTGTTATAAGATACATGACGAGTCCAAAGGTAAATAATGTTTGTAATAAACTGCAGTGTTTCTTATTTCGAGGTGCCGTGAAATTTTTGGCAGAATTAGAATAAATAAATAAATAAATTATAATAATATAATTTATTAGTTTTTAGAGATTTAATCCCTCATTTTACATCGTTTTCAGGGAAAAAGAAGTAACTTAAATTTGTAAATTATTCTGCAGTGCACAGATAAAATTTATTTTTAATACGGCTTTGCAATTTTTTTTTCTGCCTATTTTTCGATGCCGGAAATGCAAAAAGTTACCCCTGAGTAACATATTTCTGCTGTATTATTTAAAATTGGCTAATAAGAGAAGATTTTCAAATCAAATGCATAAATATAAATGAAAATTTGTGAGGTGATTACTAAGTAAAGAAGAACTATAACAAACTTTTCATCTTTCCCCAAAGGCCAACAAAATTTTTTAAATAGATGAAAAGATTTGAAAGAAAAATCCAAAGTAAAAATATAAGAAATTATAAATAAATACTGTAAATAAATTTTCCAGTTTCTTTGCTTATTAAAGGGCTATACGCACTACTCCGTCTTCCGTTATGTTTCCGTAACGTAATTGCTTAA
>JAFIDM010000005.1:20284694-20315704 GCA_023159025.1 Thereuonema tuberculata | reverse complement strand
TTCACTTTTCTTGTTTTAGGTTAAAAAGCGTCAACAGAGGGCCTTACTCATTCTTGACAGTTGCAAAGTGGAATATGAGTCCATTGATATTACAGAACCAGGAATGGAAGAATCAAGGGAATTCATGCAGACTAACAGTAAGGTTAGACCACCAAACCGAACACCTATAGCACCACAGTTCTTCAATGAAGAGGTATATTGTGGGGTAAGTACTGAATTGAAATGTAGAAACTGTCACTGCAAATTGAGCTTTAAAATTTTGCATTACATTTACTTCCTTGCTAATAAAAGAGAAGGCTTTTAATCTGATTTTTTTACTGGATAATGGTCCAGTAAACAAAATATTTACTGAGATTGTTGGTGAAGAATTATATTTGTCTACAAAATGGGATTATACTTTTACAAAACATTTTATAGTAAAATCATTCATATGAAGTGAACCAAAGCAATACAGTATTTTTTTAACCATCAACAATAAAAAATTGAGATTTCATCATTTTTCAGGATCCAGCTTTGTTTATTCTATAGCCTACATAATTTTCTATTGAATGCTACAAATGTTTGAGAGTTTTTCAACAGTCCATGAAAATTAGCAAAATGAACAAAATTTTCCTTTAGCAGTTAAAAAGTTTTCTTTTTTCAAATTACATTAAATTATATTTTGTCTTCCTTTCTTTTTTGCAGCAAAAAAAAAAGTAATTAAAACAACACCACTGTTTACATTAAAAGACATTTAGATTGAACGTCATTCAGTATGCAGTTGTACAAAGTGAAGTTCAATTTTACATACAGAAATTTTTTTTTTTTAGAATTTTGGGAAATAGATTATCTCAATTTGAATATATTTTTGGGTGCCAAATGTGCTACCTGTCAGTCCGGACTAACGTTTCTTTTTTTGGCTTAGCCCAGAAACTCAGTATTGCTTCTGCTTTGGCTGCCACTACCACTCTTCTGTGCTCTGCTCAGTTCAACTTCTTCTACTGCTTCTGAAGGTGGCCTTTGCCGCTGACGAAATCTTCTCTTCCCTGGAAGGAAGACCCTATGTGGCTGGGTCTCTCTTCTTTGCTGGAAACCAACTAGCGGCTGGCTGCCGTCCAAGGCGAAGTGTCTTTTCCAGCTGAAGGGGCTGTTTATATAGCCGGCATTGCTTCCACAAACCAAGGTGACCCAGGAAGCGCTGCCGGAACAGTTCATTGCTGAGGGGAGGGACATCACACTGTGTCAACGGTCCTGCAATACATCAACAATATATCAATAAAAAAATAACTGTAAATTGCAGAAATTTTTTAAGATATTCAAAATGTCGTTCCTCGGTCCTAATTTATTTAAACTTTTTCAGGATTATGAAGACTTTGATGCTGCTGTTGAAGTGAACCAGGTTTTATCTTTTCTGAAACTTGAAAGTGAAGCTCCCAATGCTGAAGTTATCCTCAATAACGAAGAAGAGAAGGTCATAGAAAATGGCATTAACCATTCAAAAAAGGTATTTTAATTAATCCATTACTGCAGATCTATCGACTCCATGAACACATTCATGAATGATAACTTGAGGGAAAAATTTAGATGATTAATGACTAAAACTTTTAAATATTTGGGAGAAGAGGGAGTTAGAATATATATTTTAGATAATTGTCAAATTAATGGGGATTTACCCCTGAACCAATCTCAATTTAATCTCATGTCATTTAATTGACTTAAATTTACTTTTTTTTTGTAAACAGAAGAAAGACAGTGGGTTTCTAAAAAAAACAAATAAAATAAAACTGGAAGAAAAATGAGATTTACATTTCATTTGCATTATCAGTATTTCCTGTACATACACAACAATTTGAAACATTAACAAATCATCCATAATTAGTGTATGGTCAACTTAAGTCTTGCAAACATTTTCTGCTCCATACTGTTATATTCCTGGAATTCATTGTTGTGTTATTGTCGCTGAAGTATAAAATTCAAAAATCAAATGGTGGTGCTTTAAAGAAACACAAAATTCTATTCTATTAGATAGAAATGGTTGAGTTTTGAATATATTTATTATATTTGTTATGACTTTATGTTCATAGTTTGCACCTTCAATTTTTGTAAGGTAGTAATAATTAAAAATTAAGAATGACACAAATTTAACAAATTCTTATGGGCTTTAACAGTTGAGTGACATTTCAACCAACACTTCACATCAGCCAAACAAAATTAACTTGTATTTTTAACTTCTGATTATATGTTTTATTTAGTAAATACTTGTTTTGATTTGAATTGTATCAGATAAAGAAGAAAAAAAAAAGTTATAAAAAAATAATATGTAATTATCTTAAATATTTAATTGTTTTTAAATTCCATTTGTAGGATGAAAATGAGCCTGAAACAAATGCATCAGAGCAAAAAGAGGATACAAAACAAGAGGTTAGCCCAGTTTCATGTTAATAAGCTAATTTAAAAAATAAACGACTGTCTTATTTAGGAGTTCTCAATAAAATGCTTTTTGGTTTTGATTTGAGAATATCCAGTGAAGTTGTGGAACTAATTTTATTTAATTGTATTGCTCGAAAATATTTTTGAATTGCTGTTTTAATTGGCTTTAGGCAATTATGGCAATTATTTCGTAGTTGTCTTAGCAGGCATCTCTTAATTCTGTTAATTTAAGTTCGAAATTCCAGTTTCTTTTTTTTTTAGTTGTGAACAGTATTTTGGGAACATTTCCCCTTTCAATTACAAAATACAGTGCAACTTGGATAATTCAAAATCGTGGTTAATTTGAAGATTTCTCTTAGTCCCTTGAATTTCTTATTAAATCAATGTTAAAAAATAGTGGATAATTCGAAGTTCAACTTCCTTAATTCGAAGTTCAACTTCCTTAATTCGAAGTTTTTTATAAAAAATTTCGAACCCTAACGACTTTTCGGCGTTTCATCGTTAAGAAATTCGACACGTGACAACTGAAATCCCCTTCCCGCCACAGTTTGACACGTGACGTTTCAGACACCATTCGAGCTTCCTGCTGTCAGTGTCGCCATGTCTTTCAGTAAACCGTGCGTGTACAAGAATTTAACGTTCGCTGAAAAGGGCGTGAAGAAGAAATGCCAAATCGCCAACTAGTATGGGATAGCGCCGAATTTCGTCGGTACATTGAAGGACAAACCAACGTAAGTGAAGCTGTTTTCCGTTCACTAAACATGCTTGATGATTTTGCTTAACGTTAAGCGACTGAATTCTACAAAACAATCAGACATTGCACAATTTTTTGAAAAATTATAATTTTCTGTATTGAATGTAATATTACTGTAGCTTATGTAATATAAATCTTATTTTGTTTACATACATGTAGTGTTTATGTCTTTCATACCATGATCTTTCTGAATAAATATTTACTTATTGACAGAATAATCTTTTCAAGCATTCAGTAGACCTGAAATTAAAGTTAAACGATGTAACTTGTTTAATTCGAAGTCTTGGATAATTCGAAGTTTTGTAGTGGTCCCTTCTGCTTCGAATTATCTAAGTTGTACTGTATAAGAAAGTAGACATGATCTTTATTTTCTATCCTAATTGAATTGATTAACAGAATTTGATCAGTAGAATACAGAAAGAACTTTAAGAGATATTGACATCTCTGAAGATACTATATTGGCATTCACACAATTGGGGGTCAGTAGTTTCAATCCATTAGGTTAATGATTGTCTTGATTTCTTGATTTTTTAGTCATCTGAAATCTACCCCTCAGAAAAAACAAAACAAAAGAATAAACCCTCTTATTGATAGAGAATCTAATAGAAAACGTTTTTGAAGGACAGTCTCTTAACCCTTTGCGGTCTTAGGCAAATCCCAAAATGTCCACAGCCAGGACATCGTATTTTTAAGGGTGTTCTGGGGAGCGTAATGACAAACGTCTTTTTTTTCAAAACTCTAGATTTTTTTTAAGATTTAATATTAAAATATAGAAAATTACAATAGAATTCAGATATATAGTAGTTAAATTATAAGAAAAAATTAATAATTTTTGAAATTTATCATTATGTGAAATTTTTTGAAGCATTCTCCTGGACACATTGCAGAAAGAAATGTGCAGGTTTTACAATAATAATGTTTCCTTCCTTCCTTCCTTCCTCCTTTTACTTTTCTATTACTGTACACTATACAGTCTTTGTGCTTTTTATTTTCAAAATCGTCATCTAAAACACTGCAGCGCTTTCGTTTAAACGTGTTGGGAACGCTCCACGAAGGACCTGCCATTTTGGTTTCCTAACAGGCATTTCGGCTGATTTTTCCACAAAATATTTTAGCAGATGTTCAATAGATGGCGCAAAATGTCAACAAAAGACACTAGAAATAGCATATGACTTCCACAGCGGTTTATTGTCGACACAAGACAACGCCAGCATCCAAAAATGACATTGTCGATTATATATCGACAAAAGACCAGACTGGCATTTCCTCAATGTCGATTATATGTCGACATAAGACCGCAAAGGGTTAAGTATGGCTGAAGGGAAGGTATTTTATCCATTAAAAACCTTTTCCTCCAATTTAAAAGCTTTAATTTGTATTGAGATTCTGTTTCAATCACAGTTACTCTTGCTCTCAGCTTCTTTTTTTTAATTATTCAAATGTAAATTGGTTTTCTGTTTTGATTTTTTTTTTCCATAGGAATCAACAAATCAAGCTGAAGAAGAATCAGGAGAGAAAAAAGACGAGGAAGAAGAAGAAGAGGAAGAGGAGGAGGAAGGTGAAGGTGAGAAACTTTCCAAAGCATTTCCTCTAGAAAGGGAGGAAGAAGCTGATGTTTGGGGAGAGATTTCACAAGAGGAGGCTCCTAAAAAGAGAAAGAAAGGGGAAAGCGTTGGGTCAGAGCTGGACGAGGAGCGATCGACCGTCCTGCTGGGTGATACCACGGAAGACAGTTGGGGAAGCCTAGGGGAAACGAGTAAGCGATTGAAGGTCGAGGAGGAAGAGGAAGGAAGTGACTTTTTCTGGAATGAACAGAGCAATGAGAGTAAAACAACACCATTACCAGAGGTGAACAAAAGCGGTAGTGAAGAGGAGGAAGAAGAAAGCGAATGAAATAAAAGCGAAAGGAAATGATTTAACGGAAAGTTAGCATCAAGTAATTGAAGTCAATAGTTCTTCGTAGGATTGGTTGATAGAAACAAATGAGAGGGTTACCTAAAAGCATTTATTTCATCTGATTATCAACAGCTTATAAATAATCTTACTAAATCTCAGTTAAATATTAACATGTATCATCAAAGTATTGTCTAACATTTAAGTTATTAATAGCTCTTAAATACTAAAACAGATATGATGTTTCTTCATAAGATAACTGAAGTAATCTCATCTTTTTTCATAAAATATATTTTTTACAAATGAAATAATATTCATTGTAATTGAAACAGACTAAAATTGTGTTTCATGAACATTTTTTTTAACACATTTAGCTTAGAAAGTAAAAAGAAAATTAACAAATTTATATACATATATTTTTGGAGTACATATAAAATTTTTAATGGAGAGACTAAAAAAAAAGTGAAAAAACTTTCTTTAATTTCAATAAATTATCACAAATAATGAAGTTGATATGTTTTCAATCCAATATATTATCTCAGTGTAGTGACTGTGGTTCAATATCTTCAAATTGGAGACATTATTATTATTGGGTGAATGTAATTATTTACGGCTTTTTCCAAAAAGACCACATTAAATGCAAATTGTAAATAAATCAATCAATTGATTAAACATAATAAAATACAAATCGTAATAAGACTTAAAGGATTGGAATTTATATATAAGATTCCTTGCAAAAATAGGAAATAGCATATTTTGGTTTAACTTAAACTATAATTTGTTTTTTAATAATTACATAAAAATAATTACATAAAATTTGTTTTAGGTTTTTTTAATAATTGAAGTACACAAAAAACTCGTTTATCCGAATATGGGGGAGACCGCGACCATTTAGGATAAACGAAATTCCGGATAAAAATCCGGAATATATTATATTACACATACATACTGTACATATTATTAATGGAGTTACGGTTACATAATGGTTTGTGTACGTGATTAAATATTGATTATTGGCACGGAAAAATGTTTTTGTGTATTTTTAAAATATGCTAAAAATTGTTTCAGATAAACGTGATTTGGATAAATGAGTTTTTAGTGTATACACCAAGTTACAATGCAATTCCGATTCAAAATGTTTTTACATTTCATGAGAGAAGTTTAGGATAACAGTACATACTTGCACTAATCATTTGGTTCTTTAATCGTTTATTCTTTAACCATTTAGTTGTGAAATATATATTACAGTGACTAAAAAGGATCTTAAAATGATTGAAACTTATGTTAACTTCATTATTAATGATTGTTTTGAGAAATTAGAAAAGGAAACGTGATTAATTTTATAGTATCTTAAAGATCTGAATATCTATTTATATAAACTTATTATTTAATGTTAATTCTTCATGCATAAATTTTAATGAAATATAAGCAATTTAAGGCATTTAGCTAATTTTGTAATTTAAATGAATTTTCATATATTCTAAAATACAGTACCTGCCTTCAAATCCACATAAATTATACATTGAATCAGAAACACTGTTGTTAATTCATACATAGTTAATTAATGGTTGTTGTTACTTAAATATGGCAATACGGAAAGACTGTCCACAAACCTTTTCTAAAGTAATTGATTTTCATAATTTTTGATGCAAATTATTTCTCTAGTTGGCTATTACAAAATGTTTCACTATTGAATTTGATTGAATATCTTAATTGAAGAGCTTATTGAAGTGGATCTCAAATAGATCCACTTGAATCATTATAATCTCTATTTTTCAGTAAGTTAATTACTGAAATTTACTTTACTCAAATAAGTGAGAAATCAGATACGTTATTTGTTTGCATCAAGTCAAAAAAGACAAGGAACTGGTTGATTTTACCAGTTAACAACTTTCTCGATGATATACTGACTTTTGAAACAGACATTTTAGATAACAAGGAGGCTTAACGTGCCTGTAATAAAATAAAGAAAGTGAAAATAATAAAACACACTTATTTACAAAAATGTTGAGAGAATTATAAACATGGTAGTAATCCGACAGTTTCGGAATACTTCGCTTATTCCTTTATCAGGGACGACACAAACATATAAGACATTAAAACAACATTTAAGACGACGCGAGGTGGGAAGGCATGGTGAAAGTGAGGGAAGTGAGCTCGTTGTCTTAAATGTTGTTTTAAGGTCTTATATGTTTGTGCCATCCCTGATGAAGGAATATGTGCATTATTCCGAAACTGTCGGATTATTACCATGTTTATAATTCACTCAACATTTTTGTAAGTAAGTGCGTTCTATTTATTTTCACTTTTCTTTAAGACATTCTAGATATCAAATAGTTTGAACATGTACCCTTGCAACATTTTTTTTAATGCATAAGATGTAGATTAGAGGATGCATAATGTCAAGAATGAATCTCTGGCTCTGAGGAGCCAAGATTGGCAACATAAGGACACTTTTAAATTCTTTTCATTTTTGTATGTTTACTTCTTTAGCACTAAAAGCAAAGGTCAGCTTTGGATTTCAAAGTTCAAATTTGTAACTGATGGCTCATGTGTAAACACAAACAAAATATACAGGAAGCCACCATTTTCCTCTGGAATGATTTTTAATATTGGCAGCTTAGTATAGGATGCTTAACAGTCCTTCAACCTAATGGTATTAGGCTCAAAGCATGTCAGACCACAACTAAGTTTCCTTGCTGGCCAAAACCTAAAATAAAAAAAAAAAGATTGTTCAGATAGACTTTAAAACAAATTTTACATCCAAACTATTCTTATTTTGGAAATTTCAATCAAGTAATTATATGTAACCATTGCTTATATCTGCCTTTCATACATAGTAGCGTCCGTTAATTGTGTATCAAAATCCAGAAAAATTGACTAGCTATTAATTATCCTAAATTTGCCTAATTATCCAATTGCTGGTTTTTCATCCTGCTTCTTGCTCTCACTATTCTTTTATCTCTCTTTGTTCATGTGAAGCGATGTTTTAAACATCAGAAATCCTTATGCAAGCTCTTGGACCCAATCTGACTTAAATATCATAATTTTAACAAATACACTCTCTCTCTATCTATCTATCTGTATGTTTAATCCATGGGTGATAGGTTCTAAGACCTATCGTGGTTAATACCAAACACTATATGTAATGCGATATTCATAACCCATACAGAAATACGGTAAGGTTTAATTGATAAATTACACACAGTAAGACATTACCAACATTAATAAAGTAATAATAAAGTGTATTTTTTTTTTTCTATTTCAATGATATCCAGAATTTTTAGTTTCTCACTAAAGGAAAGGACACCACGGCTTCTCTTAGCCATAGAAGCATTACCAACTTCACTTTTCTTATGCTTTTGGGCCATTATTATAGTACGTAAGGGCTTTCTGAACACAAACACTATGATAATGCTCCAACTAATGCAAACAGTGAGAAGCTATAAGCAGAGTGGAGGCAAATTCTGGGAAGCATGGATACGGGGACAAAGGAAGATGAGCCAAATACTGGGCCCTTTTGGACCGCTGGGTTTCACATTATGGCCCGTTCTCAATTGGCATGCATTTTGAAACTTATAAACTACTTATTTCTTTAATTTTCCTTTTTTTTCCCCGGGAAGTGATAAACCTCAGATACTGAATCAGCGGATACGGGGATCCTACTGTATATCTATAATTATATTTCTATAAAAAAATTATTTACCATTTCTGGGCATTTATATATAGCTTTTTGGAGCCAAAGCAGTACAAATAGTTTAAATTAGGGCATTCAAATGATTTATTTATGTTACTTGAATACATGTAAATTACAAGTAACTTTCTTGGTAAAAACATATGGCCCTTGAGTTATGAGTTTCAGGCGCTGTTTCAAAATAGACGGAATTTTCAGCAGAATCTTTTCAGAAAAGATGTAAGAAAAGAAATGCCTCTATCAGGTATTAGGCAAAGTACAGTAGAGCCCCGATTATCTGCGGAATTGGGTGGCAAGGGTACCGCGGATAGCAAAAATCGCGGATAACCCGAAAAAAGACTAAAAATGAGGTGTAAACACGAAACAAAATATTTCAGCATAAAAACTACGTTTTATTATACAAAAAATATAATATGCAAAACTTTTAAAATATGTACAGTATAGCAGAAACCTTTCTGCAGAGCAAGAGCCTGCCACTCATCCACAAATTTCCGAGAAGGCCTATAGGATTACGATGCACAATAAACCTGTCAGTAATTTTGAACCTTCGCACTGTAGGGCCTATTGTATTTTCCCTGTTGTTGGCTTGGATTAAAATTGTTTTTTTTTTTTTAAGGTTCGTAATTAAAAAAAATTTTCGCGGATAATCAGGGCTCTACTGTATTACATAAAATTCCTGTTTGTTTTTTTGTATTTGTGAGTTTGTCTTTGGTCTTCTCTTTTGATTCCTTTTACATAGGTCTTAATCTGACATGATTTTTATCATTATACACTCTTATAAAATCTCATAATCCCTTCAATAAAGGTCAAAGTTTACTTGTATTCAATAATTTTTTGCTTTTATACAGGACTCTCAATAAAATGTGAAAGATAGACTATCGAATTTCACCAGCAATAACAAAAATAGAAAGATCAATTAATTACTTTGTTTCTTCAGAATTTACAAGGCTTACAAGGTTTTTGAGAATCATTGGTAGAAGACGAAATGAATTTTGCCAAATTAGGGGAATAAATATGTTTTAGTATGTTGGAAATTATCTATTATAATCAAACTAATGTTATTAATTATCAAAAATATCATCTGTTTCTTTTTACAATAAGAAATATATAGTGAATATTTTTCCTTTTAAACTAACTAATCATATTTCTCTTTTTTGTTTCCTTATTGCAGCATAATGAGGAAATGCACAGGACTTCTGTTGATTGCTTCACGAAATCTAATGTGCTTGCATGCTGCCTCCAAACAGTGATGATGCTAATCCACAGATATCAGCAAAAGACTTGTGATCATCTTGCCACTGTAGAGAGCATGAGTCGCATGTGGGAATCACTAACTTTTATTAGACATTCATTACTGTTACAGTCGTGCTCCTCTTAATGATATCGGGACGTTTACTCAAATAAAAATTTGAGAAAATGTCAGATATTTTCCTCAACTGTATCACACACACTAAAATTGAAAATTTGTTTTTTTCTTGATCTCTCATTATAAAAATCTTGTGCAAAACTGATCTCCATATTATTAAGTTAATATGTAAATCTCTACTGCCAGCCTTTTTTTATATATATATTTTGTACAGTACTTTTTATATTTTATAAAAGGTGTTTACTTTTTTAAATGATTTTTAAGGATGATTTTTAAATAACAGATAAACATTTGTTTTTCAAGTTTTACAACTGGAACAGTAATGAATCAATTTAATTGGGTCGAGAGGGCGAAGAAGATATTGAATCTGTTGAGAAATGGCAACCAAATAAATTGCATGAAATCAGATACAAATTTGTTCGTACTATTTTTTTAAGTAGGCTTCAGCTTAATCCTAGGTAATGCATGTTGTATACTTTTATTTATAAACTACCTGTAGTCTGGACATTTTAGAGGTATCTGCATATACATACAGTACTGTTAATTCTGAAGTTGTAGTAGTGTACATTGGTTTACCTGGAAAACAGTCAAATTAATAACAGACTGTAACTAACTTAAAATGACTTTAAATTGCCAACGGCAATATGTTACTTATTCGTGGTTTATTGTAGAATGTTAAATGAAAAAAACGGAAAAACAATGAGCTGCACAATATGTTTTCTAACAGAGAAATTCAACATATTAGCACATTTTACTATTTACATTTGTAATTTTCATATAGTTCTTTCAACTTCTGTAAATGAAGCTATTTTGCTAATTACAACAAGAAACAAACAACAAAAAAAAAGAAAATCTAATATTGCTTAAATTATGCAATATTAGATGTTATAAATTGAACAAAAACTTTTTCTTGACTTCAGATAAACCATTAAGCAATCAAAATTATGCAACTTTATTGCAGTTATTACAGAAATAAAAAAAAAAAGAACTTTGAAAATGCCTTATGCTAAAGCTTCAGCATTAGGGACTATGAATCTAAAATTATTAAAATCTAAGTAAGGATATTTAGTCAGCATACTTTCTTGAAAACATCTTACTGTATGTATATCCATATGCCATTATGTCTATTATAAGTATTTTTATACTGAATTTGTATATAAAATATACATTGTGAATGTGTACTAATATATGTATCCTCCTTACAATTATAGTAATCCTTTAATTTTGTACAAAAATAGTTTTATTTATTCAAAACAACTTGAATAACTTTTTACTTGGATTTTTTTTTAATGATATTAAATAACTATTTCCATAAAAAAAAAAACATTTAGGACTCACCTTTGAATGCAGAGATGTAATTAAATTGAAGGATTATTTTCTTTAAAATATATATATATATATATATACCTTATAATAATAAAAAAAAATATTACTATTTTTCAAATTAAATTTTGAATGGAAGTTGCATGATGTATATTTAGGATTACATATTTTATTAATAGTGTATTTAGAAGCCAAACACGTTTAGATTGAATTACCCATTAACTAATTTCATGTTTGTTATTAAAAATATAATCATATCCACTGTAATATAACTTTGCTTTGGCATGTATTATTCAATAACAAATTAAATTTCTTTATGCTTGTATATTAAAGAAAAATAACTGTACAGTAAGAACTTCAATTTTCCAACCAGGTTCATCAACAGAAGGACAGATCATGTATGTAACGTATATATAAATTAGAACAGGATCTAACTTTGAAGATAATGAATTTTTTTTGTTTCAGACTGTTGGAAGCATTGATATTTTTATAAATTAAAAATCTAATAGAGAAAAGAGTAAGACAATGCTACAAATGAAAATTGAGATTCTACTGTACTATATTTACTTTACTTATACGAATAATAATAATTAAAAATCTTAATATATGTGTATTATATAAATGTTGCTGAATTTATTTTTTTTTAAAAGTAAGCAAAATGATCCCCTCCCCGTTTTTTTATCGATTTAACATTTCTTGCATTATTGCAAATGATTATTATTTATCATTGTTGGTGATCAACTTTTATCAAAAAAGAAAATGGTTGCCAGTTCTCATTGTTCAGTTTCAAGAACGAAAAAATTTTTTTAAAATTGACTGTGATTGCACAAACAGTAGTAGAATTATAAAACAAATTTTTAGAATAAAATCTTCTCTCCAGTTTGCATTAGTATGCAAAAAAGAACAATTCTTACAAGCGATCCATGTATCCGTCACAATTTTAAAATAAGATATTATGTGTATCATTATTTGATGTTTCTTTTTAATATTTAAAAAAAAATTATTAAACTTTAGAACTATGAGGTTTTTAGAGATAAGAACTTGTGATTACATATAAAACTCATTATTTGTTAAACTATCTTTAAGAAATATTTATTTTTTGCCTTTAAAAATGGGTATCATAGATGGATAGCTGTTGAAAAGCAAAGTTTGGCTTAGATAAAACAAAATCTTGATTTAAAACAAACATTTTTTTTTTTCTGGTTTCCTTTTCCAAGGTATTTAAATTTGCCCAGACAGCAAAAGGACATTTAGTTCATTGGATTTCTGTTGGCAGTGTTGTTTGAACAAGAAGCACATATTCATTTAATTATTTCTTATTTGAAGACGCACACAATTTCTGTGGCTCTTTATTTTAAAAGAATTGCAAAATCTTGAACTTAATTCAGTACGATGCTTCAGTTAAAATTTTATTGAAAACTTTAGAATTATAAGTTTTCTCAAATATTTTTTTTTAATTGCATAATGTGAGTGTAAAATATCAGTAATTTCTGTAAGGTCTTACAGTTTTCCTTTTTTTATTTTAAAAGTAAATTTGTGATAATGCACAGATATGATAAGAGAATACAATAAAACAATGGTAAGTTATTAAGAAGAGTAATCAATTTTAATTGATTTGTAACATGTGTCACACTATATTTTTGGCTGAAACAAGGAAGGCAGTATTTTCCAGTTGATTATTTAAGAAGTAAAATATAATGTGACTTGTCTCTTTTCATAACCATTCTTATTATACAGGCTTTGAAAAAAATTTTAAGTACTGAATTCCTGTACGCTTTTGCTCAATATACTTATCCAGGAATGGTCTTCTATCTTTAGATTGCCCTATTTTTTGTAATCCATTGGATAGTCTTTTTATGTCTATAATGCGTCTTAGTAATTTTGATTTTATTTTTGTTGGCCTTTCCTTTTGTACATTCGACATATTTGTTTTTACACCAATCCCTCGCTTTCTAAATTTTCTCCTACATGAGGACATACAATTTGTGTCTTACAGTAAAAAGCTTAACTTTTCATTATCTTACCGGCTCTCATAATCATTCTTGAAGTAATATTTAAGCATTACTTTTGTAGGACACTTCCCAACGTTCTTGATGGTATTATCTAATACCATCGTTTTATTTTGTGCATCTTAAATACACAACATGTAACAATTCTTGTATGTTTTGAATTTGACTCTTCAAGTTTAAAATCAGTTTGGAATATTTAGTATATCAAATGATTTTCTAAACTTTTGAATGACTTTCAAGGTTTTACCTTCAATGTGATAGAAATTTTGTTCTTATTATATGAGATACCATTAATTGGCTTTTTTTGGAATGAATTGAGCTCTCATAGCGAGAGATTGGTATAGACCAGGGGTCGGCAACCTTTTGTTGTAAGAGGGCCAAATATTTTATGTGGGGATTACTGCGGGCCGCACTTGGGCCAAAAAGGCCAACCAAAAAAAAAGAAAATCTTAAGACGCCTCGCGGGCCGCGGTTGCCGACCCCTGGTATAGACTACCCTTCATTTTTCTTTTAAATCTTTACTTGTCATTAAGGAACCAAATGTCATAATAAAAACTCCCAGTCTCCTCCAAAATTATGAAATCAATTAAATAGTCTTACTATTTTTTTTATTTTTTTTTATTAAGGTAAATGACAATATTAAACATCTAATTAAGATAATCCTTCGAATATTTTATTAAATCTATAATTTAACATGCGAAAATTATAATGGATTTTACTTTGAGGTCAATAACAAACTAAGCAAGGCTCGATGTTGTAAGCTTGTACTTATTGTTCAAAACTATATTGATAGGTTTAAGAAAATGGTCACAATTTACCAAATATATAACGACTTGCTTTTTAAAGCGCTACTGTCTGTGATGGAACAGTGAAGCAAATTTCAGAAATATTGAATGAAAATGTTAGTTTTGAAAAAAAAGGAGAAAAGTTTAAAGTCTTTATTTTCTTGCTTTAGAATAAAAGTTATTCTAAAATTAATAGACAAATTTATCGAATCAATCAAAAATTAGTACATATTTGCAATTGAAATGAAGAACAGTTTTGTTTTTATACTTTTTTAAACCTATTTGCAAATGTAACATTTTGTAGTTTCAATAACTTATTAGTTTCTTAACAATCAGTCTTAATTTGTGATAGAAGCAAGTCTTTTACTTAACTGTGATGGAAAATAAGCCTTATTTAAAACCTGTGGAAATCGAGCTTTTTGAAATGTCATTGTGAAATGTTGATTTTATATTGATGCTGATTCCCAAGTAAATTTGTTCACTTTCATGAATCGAATTGAAGAGACAGCATTTGCCTTTGACATTTTACCACCATAATCTCCGAGTTACTTTTGTGACCCATACGAAAAAAAAGATTTTTTTTTTCCCTACCTTTCTCTTATTTGTTGTTCTCCAAAGATTAGACATGAAAACTGATGAAAATCAAATTGTGAAACTTGAATTTACTTTATAGAATCATATTTCAATTATAAATTTGTTAAAATATAACTTGCGAATCGCTAAATACATGACATTTACAATATGTTGCAAATTGCTGGAGAAATATAATTTTATATTTAACTAATAATGCGGCAAAGGTTCTAGAACTTGTAGCTTTCATTTTACAAAGTACTAGGAGTAGGTTTGCCAGAACAGAACAAATCATTTTAATTCCCTCGCAATACATTTAAATATTAACTGTTCTCATGTGTAACTTTCTTAAATGAAAAGTAAACTTTTTTCATCTCTTTATTATCTGCTGTATCGTATATTCAGCTTAAATCGTAAGTTGGCAGACATGTTTCACTTGGCATGCTTTAATTATCCAGAAATATTTCTTCAAATTGTTTTCAGTCTGTGTAATAGTCAAAGTAGAGAAATTGAATTAATTTTTTATTGAAATTGAAAAAGTGGACCAATTTTCCCACGGCTCTTTCTTAGCTACAGCTGTTTTGATTCTACGACGAATGTCAATTGGTTGTTTTATCACTTGAAACATTATTACTTTATATTAACATTTTCTTTTCATAAACATTTGCTCAAATTGTCTGGAATTTTGTTTAATGTGGCAGTCCAAATTTCTGAATCAACAATTTTGTTCTTCATTATAGGTTTCCTATAAATTGAAGTAACTTATGGTTTTTCAAATTGTTCATAATGTACATGGTTTGAATTAACTTTTTTTTTATATATATATAGATGTTTAAACTAAAATCTACTTGATTATAATTTATGAAGATTTGTTGATACGAATAAATGTGGTGTATGAATGGGTACGATGTGTTTTATAATGTAAATTAATTTTGGGACAAACATGTCTTAGCTTAAACATGTTGTGTGAATGTATCTTTGAATAAATCAGGTATGTCGTGTTTTTCATATGGAATATATTCCATGTTATTCAAGTATTACTTAAAATGCTGTGCTTTACTTTGTGCAATTCACGTTACAGTGTATTGTAAACTTTTTAGTGTCCTTTGAAAATAAAAAATATACTACCAATCAAAGTAGCCTTTTTCTCTTTTTTGTTTTCTCAAGTATTTGTAGTTTTTGTAAAAAAAAAAAAAAAGCAAATACCATATATGCTCCAATAGAGGCCCCCGGCGTTTATTTGTAAAACTAGCCTCGGCTCCCGGCGCTTAATAGAGACCGGCCATTATTAACAAAAACCTTCAGAACGCAATATTTTTATACATAAATACCGGCTAATATTACAAACAGCTACTTTATTTGAATTTCACATGCTACATAAGACTGTTAAAGATACGTGGCAATGTCTTTCTGTACCTTTCACTACTATTCGTCGTCCGAATCCGCAATGACGGGCGGCCGCCTCACTGGAAGTTTCTTTCGCATATTTCACCGCATTGTCAAATGACAGTTTCGGCGGCATTTTGTAAGGCAATGTACCGTAAGGTATTACGCACGACTATAAAGATACGGACGCTTACACTAGTATCGGTAGGCAAATATCAAAGACCCGGCTACTGTTAGAGATTGGCTACTATTTGGCCGTGTCCCCTCTGCAGCCCGGCGCTTATTAAAGACCGGTGACAATAAGAGCCTCGGCGTTTATTGGAGCATATACGGTATATGGAATACTAATTGTAAATTGTATCTTGAACATAACTATAACATCCATTAAGTTCATGCCAATATCCTTTTCTCTTTCTATTTGAAATTTTATTAACGTAATAAAAATAGTAAGAGTTCTCTTCACGCCATTTCTATTATTGAAATTCTTCACTTCTTCAACCAACTAAATTAGCAGGTACTTCCTCAATAACTGACCATCTTGTAATAGTCGGAGCCCATGCTAACAACTAGTGGCACTGCTGACTGTATCAGAATTTTGATCTTCAATTAAAAAAAAAAGAAAAGAAAGATGATGTACACTGACTGCTCAATTGAAAGTGGACACCTGCCGTAGTGGAACAATCCATGCAAATTCGGGCAATAATTTGAATATACTCATTATAAAACAAACATGATCATGTGTATTTGGAGGCATTTCGTATCTAACCACGTGCTGAGGTGGTTTTCAACGTGGAGTAGACATAGGCTGCCACATTAGTAGCCAGAGTGTGCAAGCCATAGGAGCGACACTGAACCTGCCAAAGTCGACCGTGGGTGCTATTATCAAGAAGTGGAAACACGACGTCATGGAGGTGGCAGAGCCCGCATGCTGACTGATAGAGACCGGAGGGCCCTGAAGCAATTGATACGGCAGAACAGGGCTGTTCCAGTGGAACAATGGCGGTAGGACTTCTTAGCAGGCAAAGGCAACAACTGTCAGTACCATGACGATTCGTCGGGAGCTCTATACCTTAGGGTACCCGGTCGGGCTGCTGCCCACAAACCTAACATCACCTCTATAAAAGCCCACAGTCGTGTGGCCTGGTGTAAAGAGTGACGGTCTTGGTCATGGACCGCTGGAAGAGCATTATGTGGAGCGGCGAATCACGCTTCACACACTACCGATCGGATGGGCGTAACTGGGTGTGGCGTTTGCCAGGGGAGCGGCTGCTATCTGAGTGTGTCATCCCAACAGTGAAGTTTGGTGGTTATGGTGTGATCGTGTTTCTCCTAGTTTGGACATGGTCCGTTGGTTGTGATCAAGGGGAACATGGCATCCACAACAGTATCTGGACGTTCTAGACAATTCCATGCTTCCTATGTTGTGGTCGCAGTTCGGTGAAGGGCCATTTGTGTTCCAGCACGACAATACACCGTGCCATAAGGCCCTTGTTGTCAGCGCCTGGTTTCTGGAGAATAATGTTTAGGAACTTCAGTGGCCTGGTCAGAGTCCAGACCTCAACCCTATTGAACATTTGTGGGATGAATTGGAGCGACGGTTTCATGTGCAACCACAAACACACATCCAACTTGTGCAGGCTTTGAAGGAGGAGTGGGCAAAAATATCGGTTGCTTGCTATCAGAAACTGGTGGAGAGCATGCCATGGCGTGTGGATGCTGTGCTTCGGGCAAAAGGCCACAGAACGCGCTGTAATTAAAGCATCTGTTCCTTTACGCAGGTGTCCACTTTCAACTGAGGAGGCAGTGTAGCTTAGAATCATTATTTTGAAGCAAATGATCAAAGAATAATGCAGTGTGTAATTTTTAAAAGACTTGATACATTTCTGTAGTAACTAGAATTAACTGTAGATAACTTAGATTTGAAGGAGTAGGAGGCCATGCTAATTAAATATAAAAATAATATAAACTTCGTTGAATTTAAACATCTGACAAAGGCTCAAGACATCAAACTGAAATATTGAATAGATTTCTTTCTTCATCAGGCGAAATCTATGCAATATTTCAGTTTGATATCTTGAGTGTTTGTCAGATGGTTGAGAATTAATTACATTGATCGAGTAACGGCATAGAAATTTTTTAGTAATGTCAAAGTTTAAAGTTGATGATGATCATCTGAAGGTACGGTTCCATTGGAGCTGCTGGCGCAGGACGGCGGTGGCCTCAATTACAGCCCCCTCCACCCCTTACAGCCACCAGCCTTGAATTTACAATAGGACCGACAGGCTTTTGTTGTAATTGGGGGTATTAAAGCCGTCCTTCTCCCAACCTCGAAAGAAGAGACGCCGGGCGACTCGAAGAGGGACTACTATTTTCCGACTGATGAGTCTAGTTTGTGTAGCTGAACATATCGAAATAAATCGTGTTTTGAATTCTTTTTTTGAAAACAAAGTAAATACAAGTTGACACTTATTGCAAAAATTTATAAAAATAAGGAAATTCAATTAAAATGTAGATTATTTTATTGAATTTATTGATATAAATCATGTATTATTATTGTAATTTCTTTAAACTTATTGTTTTGAAAATATGTTTGACTTTAAGTTAATATTCAGGACAATTTAATTATGATATGAATTTATGTTTGAGAAACTAATTTTTTTTTAGTGTTATAATGGAATAGTACAATAAAACTTTCTATTTTTTAAAAAATTAATTTCAAATTAAATCTGAGAAATAGAATCCTACTAGAATATTCAGAGAAAACCTATATACTTAAAAAGAACTGATAATAAAGATTATAAAATTATTTCATGGTAGCTTGGGTTTTAGTGTGTGTTTAAATTTTTATAAATTTCATTAGAAATAAAGTTTTAATGTAACATTTTCGATTAAAATTAAATTTCCTTCCTTTCCTACAAAATATAATTTCTATTGGGAAGTCACATAAAGAAAACCACATTTTGAGGGGAAAAAAATAATTTCTATTGCATCTGCATTTTTTTTATATTTGGAGGCAATTTTGGCTTCTCTTTCAGCTTGTTCGTGCAAGAAAGATATTGCCGCCTCTGCAAAAGAATCCATTGCGACTGAAAAATGCGGGAAAAGCATGTCACCCTCCTTGCCTTGGGCTAAAGCGACGCTGTTGAAGTTAGTCCAAAAGCTACACCCACGAAGATGCTTGCGCTCCCCTCATTCTTGTAGCCTACAGGTAAACTGCAACTTCAACTCCCCGTCCTGCGCCAGCTCCAATGAAACCGTTCCTTTATCCAAGACATTGTAAAGACACAGGATTTTTATAATAATGTAACTCTTAAATGTCAACAAAGGATCAAGGACTGAGCTGGAATATTCAATGACTTTCCTCTGAGCAGGAAATCCCTTGTCAAAACTTAATATATATAACTTTAGATAGTATTAATAGCTAATATTAAAATCATTACTCAGCTTCAAGTGAAATTATTAATATATAATGTATAAGAAACAGTCAAATGAAACCTGGTTGCCCCTTACCATTTGGATGTGCTGAATGTTTGAACATGCTGAGCGTTTTATATTTTTTATACATAGCACTTAATTACAATGAATTTACTAAGGAAACATCCAAACATAAAAACATGCTGCAATTCATTTTGCTTGAATAGTGGAGATGAATTAATCCATCAATGAATGACTATTGTTTATAGTGGTGGTTAAAGTCAGTGGCCAACAAGTGCCGAGGTCCTCTGAATTATCCGTCTCCATATTAATTGTAAGATCGCCTACTGTGCAAAAGTTGGGACAGGTTCAACAGAAATTTGGGTGAGAGTGCTTTAATATCTACCTTACATCCCAGATCTGTCACCATATGACTTTTATGTCTCTGGTAAGGCAATTAAATCACCTCAGCTGACATTATACAAGTAAGTATACAATAGGGTTCCAGTCGAAGCCAAATTAGTTTATGGAAGGAATATGCCTTAATAGGCCAGAATCATTTGTTACATGTATAAAAATAATATTAGTATTGTATAGATTTTAACAATAGCATCTTTCATGGAATCATTCATGGAATGTTCTTGCACACGTATTGAGAATCTTTACAAGGTGTCTTTAAATGTACTAAGACAACTTACAGCACTATTACATACGTAACTTGCCAAAGTAAGGCCTGACATCTGTTGCCAGTTTGACGACTTGGAAGATTATATTTTTACAGTTACAATAATAGAAAATTCTAGATAACCTGTTTGTACAGTTGATAATACTTTTAAAATTTAAGAAAATAAATTCAGAGTTGAAGAGAGATCCAGAGTTAAAAGTAAAATATTTAATTTAAAGAAATCCAAAAAACATGGAATAGGCAGTAAAAGATGTAAATTTATTTGAGATACTGGTACAGAAAGCTTTATAATATACATAATGAACATTTCAAAATAAACTTTTAAACTCTATTCATGAAATTATCATATCCTTACAACAGTGTGTTACAATGAATCAATATCACGCCATTCTATTACAGTGAAAGCAGTTCATCACAAATCGCAAATATTTCAACTTCCATTTAAGGCCCAAAGTGATTGTAAAATTGGCTGAAACATAGTTGCTAAAAATGAGGCTTAATATTGATTTCTATTAAAATCCTGACATATTAACATTAATGTCAGTAAACAAATTCATCATCATAAAACAGATCTGATAAGTTTATTCCATGCTCTTCTTCAAACTATTTATTAAAAATATGATAAATTTCAACTTCAATATAAGGAAAATATAACAATGCATGCTCTTATAAATGTATATGTTAATGGGCATTGTTTAATCACTAGTGAAATAAATGTAAAATGGCAAAATATAACTGGGTTTTTAGTACTTAATCTGAAAACCTGACTTTTATTTTTAGTTATAATATTTAATAAATAAAATTAATTTTAATATAATCCTCTTCCCAAATGTAACACACTTATTTTATTTTTTTATATTCTGGGTAATCTGATAGCAAAACTTAAGTTTTGAGTATTTAAATAATACCTAGTTTATTAACTGTAAATTTAACAGAACTGCATATTAATAAATCTATTTAATTAATACACAATATTTTATAAGCTTTACAATTTTTCTGTACAATTTATACAGAACAGTTTGTCGTAACTGAGTGTGTTGAGCCAAAAATAGAAAATAATTATGATGTTGTAGATCATATTTCCTTTAAAAACATTATTATAATTCTTTTAAAATAGATATAAATAAATAAATCTGAAGCTTAAAAAATAAGATATTAGAGTAACAACAATTTTATAATTGAACTTATGTTACTTCATTTTTATTAATTCTAATTTTTTCCCTTCATGTTAAAAGGTATTTTATTTATATTTTTGGAAGGAAAATATCTCTTACCATACAGTAATTATTAAGCTGTTCACCTTTGAGCTAGGATTTAAGACAATGCTAATGCCTTTTTCTTCGGATTTTGGAAAACTTGGAGCTACTGATTTTTATTTTACAAAAATGTTTTCAACATTTTACAAATTAAGCTAAGGTCATTTACCTTTTCTATTTTATTAAGAGAATAATCTTTAAGATTAATGTGATTACCATAAGTCAACTTAATAAGCAAATGTGTTTGAAAAAAATAAAAACAAAGGATTGTATAAAAGGATTATTTAATTATAGGAAGGGAAAAATATGGGACCTCCAAACCTAAACTAAAAAACAAGAAATACACAATAAAATTAAAGAATAGAAATTCATGTGTCAGTCTCCGCTGGCCGCAATGAATTTATCTATGTGCATCAGTTAAGAAAAAAGCATCTAAAAATTTTATTAAAATTTTCTATTTATAACAACTGTATAAAATTCTTGTTTTTTTTTTTCTAGGGTGGGGGAATGGTTAAATAGTGAACATTTGCAACATTAATAGAATATCCTCGTCTATTATGATTGTGCAATGATTGAAGAACTTCTGGAATATACGTTTGTAATTAAATGATGTTTTTAAGGCTACACTTTTATTTATGACTTACAATTTACTATAGCTTGAATATGCAGATTGAAAAAGAAGATATGGAATAAACTTAAAAAATATGTTTTGATGACAACATATATGTTGAATATTATCTATATAAAATATATACATTTAAATAAGGCAATGCTAAAAATCATTGTTTTTAATGATATATTTACAGTGTGGGCATTCTTAACTAATATTTCTTTATGATTCCATATATAAAAATATACTTAACAGACAATTTTCTTCAAAATATATTACAGGAATCATTGACAGTGCGATGCCCCGTTTAGTTTTCAAAACGTTTTTCCACAGTTTTTCTAAATGCTCAAAATTAACTACATTGTGCTTGAAAAAAACTCGCATATATTTGGTATCTTCTCCAATTAAATTCTCAATGTAATCAAATCCTGATTGCAAAATTTCGTTTGCATTCTTTCGTAAGTCAAGGGCAGTTAAAGAAGAATTCACATGAATTAACATGAAGGCAGATCTGTCATTGGTTAACTTCTGGACACTGAATTTCAGTGTGGCTATATTCTCTTCCATATCAGTTTTCAACCAATGAGATGAATTGACACTTGCAATCACCTGCCATTCAACATCTGCACTGCGAGGTAAGTCTGATACCATGACTATCTCTAGCAGAGAGGCACTATTAGCACCAACAGATTCATAATAAGATTTCTTAACTTGTGGAATGCTGCTAGATTCTGTGATGAAGCAGACAGCTACAAGCACATTTTTTAGCTCAATTTTCCCCATTACCTTTAAAATCTCAGATATATGATTCAATGCTAAGTTACTCTGATCTTCTTGATCGGATTCAAGCAGCTGCATTGAGCCAGGGACAAGCGCAATCTGACCTGCTGTATAGATGATATTGTCTACCATCACTCCCTGACTGTATGGTCCAATGTTTGCCGGTGCCCAATGGGAAATGCTTTGAACATGCAAAACATTTTTTGAAAGATGCAGACTCCCCTTCAGTCCAAGGCAGTCCATGATAAATTGAATTCCTTCTGGAAGTGGAGTTTCCACACAAGCCCTGACAGGTGGGTTCAACCCAAAAGATCTTTTGTATACATTGTTAATCTCAGCATAATTTTCCATTGTATTTACATACAGACTTACAGATATTAAGTTACTCAAACACATTTGTCGCTGTGTTAAGATTTCTTGCAATTCTGTCATAGCACTATTCATGGCAGTCGAGCAATTACTTCCCCTACCCATTAAACCTGTTATAAAAACCTTACCCGATACTGTTTCAGAAACGCAAGGAACAATAAAATTTGTCTCAGACTGATAAGGTGGAAGCAGTCTCAAAGCAATCTGTTTGTTTTTACCTGTTTTTGCTTTGTTTACAAAGTCTAAAGGCTTCCTTAAGGCTATGTTTTTGATGCTCTCTTTCATACTTCTCGGATGATTGGATTTCTCTTCTAAATGGGCACTTTTAATGTTGATGTATGCCACCGGTGCTAAAGAATTGTCCACATGGGTAACGCTCTCTTGTTCATCAATAACAATTCTCTTATTAAAAATTGGACAGTCCAAAGTAAAAGTCTCATATTCACCCCCTTCTCCACACACATTACTACCATACTGTTCTTTCAATCTCAAAAAGTGAGACTGAAGTTCACTTATGTCTTTTCCAAGATGCTCTGTGGGTTGCAGACCCAGTGCTGCCACTTTAACGACAATTGCTTTCATTTGACAATCTATCATCTCTTGTAAAAGTTCTTCTTGATTGCGCTGCCATAAATAAGCCAGAGACACCAAACCCAACCGACTGCACACATTTTCTACACGAACTCTCTGATAATTGGACAGAATAGCCCCTGAGGTCACGGCATCAAAGTCCACCATCTTCTTAGCTTTCACCAACAATGACACGAGATCTTCTACTTCATCGTTATCGCTTGGGATATAGTCTTTGTCTTGGCACAAAGCAGTTCCCAATATTTCTTGTTGAATCAGAGGAATTCCAATAGCTTCTGCATACAAATAAATAGCCTGATGGCCAACGCTCTGGTACATGTAACTGTCCACTTCGTCGCTGTTCACCGGACGTAGATGTCCCAAAGCTACTATTTCGTGTCCCGCTGCCAGGCACTGAAGCATGCTAAAGCAGCTATCTTTGCCACCACTTACTAAAGCTAATACTTTCATTTTTGTTTGAATTTTAAAATGTACACATTACTAACAAATCTTTAATGGAAGCAACGTGCTCCTTCATTTACTTCTCACTAGCGCACCAAGTGTTAATTGGAAGAACTACAGATAAAGCGCTTTTAATCCAGTAGTTGGAGGTTTTTTTATTAACATTTCTACTTTACTATACTACTTTGGTTTTAAGGATTACTTAGGGTAGGATGATTCATCGTAATAATTTATAAAATCAATATTAAATGTCCATTTTAGTATTATAAATTATTTTCTGAGTCTATTAAAATGAACCGGGTTCTAAATTATTACTTGTTTTCAAAAAAAGGTTAAAGGAATAAAATGCGTTATTTTATGGAAAAAAAAATAATTAATAAAATAATAGATAATTTAAGACCCACTTCCATATTTTAAAATTTATAGAGAAGCCAAAAGCTGAGATTAATTATTTTCTTGTTTAAAAATAAGAGGATTAAACTACAATATTAAATGCTTCCTTCAATCACCAGCACCACGTGAAGTGAGGTAGAAAGACTGGCTTAAATCCCTGGGAATTAAAACAACAAAAATTAGTGTCTTACCTCTTTGAGTTATGAAATGACAGCTAAAGGAAATTCAATGAAGCAACAACAATTTTATTACATCAATGAAAATCGTGAACTACGTAAATCGACTACGGGGCGTCCATTAATTATGTGAGGTGTTTTTTAAAAAAATTGGACACCTCCCCCTCTCCCTGGTGAGATTTGCTAAGATGTGGTGGGACCCCCCTTCCCCTCACGTGAGATTTCCCCTATAATTTTTAAATAATTAAATTTATTTGATATGTTCATGTATTTTCCTTCAAACCACTAAATACCTAATACGTTACTGATATCTTCTATGAAATACTGTTTTTCTGTGAAAGAAGAGGAGAAAAATGAGACTACGTTTAAGGTGCACAATAACGAAAGAAATTAAATTTAGTAAAAGTAAAAAAATAGGCTGCGACACCACCTTCCCTAATTCTTCACTCACTCCATGGGCATTCATGTGTTTTCTCTATTGTAATGATTGGACACATGACGTCCATGTCTTTTGTTAGTATAGAAAGACAGTCATTAGACGTATCTACATCCCCCTCGTACAGCCACTCCAGCCTATCGTCCACGGCGCACAGCAGCTCATCAGGCCGATGGGTGACCACAAGCGTTGGTCGAACCCTGAGATTTTCATTGACCCTCCCCTCCTTTTAAATGAGATTTGGTGTGATTTTGCCGAATGAAATCTGACACTTCCGCGGGCTTGTTTCAAATCGGGGAATCCCGGGCATAGACAATATTACAAAATGTTAAAATCTGTTATAATACGTATATTCTTTGAATTAAAAAGTTGACTTGTGATTTTCATTGACCCTCATCTCCCTTTAAATGAGATTTGGTGAGATTTAGCCCCCCCCCCCCCCCCCATTTTGAGCTTACGCAATTAATGGACGCCACCTAATGTGAAACGAACAACATAAAACATCAATCTTCATCAATCAACGAAAATATTAATAAATGTTATGAAAATATTCATTATCAAATAATCATGCAGAAGAAACAAATGAAATTAACCAAATATTAGTACTATTTCATGTAATAAGGTTAATTAAATACTCTAATCTGCGTAAACTTAATATGTAACCTGAAATATATAATTCAATTTTTTAAAATTGTCTTGCAGTCAAGGAGTATCTTTTAGCTATCATATAATAATATGTACATTAATTATATGTATACAAGTTGACCCGTGCGAATAATTCGCAACAAAAAAACACCTTTGAGAAATATTTTCTTTAGTCGTTCATGTTAGTTAAACACATTGTCAATAGATGGCGCCTTCTCCATTTTTAATTAATAAAAACATTAATTTTCAACACTTTATTTATTTTTCGTCATTAGCGGTGAACGTAATCTTTAAAATGATGTCTCAATCATTGATTTTGATGAATTATTAAGGGAGATATGGCGTACTGACACATAAACACCTTTGAGAAATAATATATAAGGATTATGTTTTAAAGAAAAAAAATTAGGATAGCAACTAACTTCGTTTTTGCTGTTTTGTGATCACTGTTACTAATCCTGATTCCATGCTTTTGCAGAATAACATCAATGCGTAAATTTGTTGAAGCTATTCTTGTTAATCTTATGATCAAGTAGTTATGATGCATTGACTAATATCATTTCAGCAGTGGGAACTGCAGTATCTCCTTTAAATTTACATCGTTGTTATTTTCAAAGCATTATCACTCTTTCATTACAAAATAAGTTAATGATATCCAAATCGGAAATTCATTAGCAAGATAAAATTACAAAAGTAAATATTTGGGAGGAAGGAGAGAGAAGAAACTACAGCAAATTACACAGAAGTATACAGAAAAGTATTACTAATCTTGTCATCAAATATTTAATTGTTCCAAAAATAGGTAATGGCCAAGAACAAAAAAACAAAAACTTGAACTACAGTATACTGTTGATATCTCGAAAAATTATTTTTCCCCTAGATATTACATATTCATTTAATGTTAATTTTAATTCTTATGTCGAAGAGTTTTCACTCAAAACCTTGTTATGCCGAATATTTTTCGAAGTAAAACTGAATTTTTCCGGAAAAATCGTAGTTCAGTTGTGTCGAAGCAAATAAAGGTATTTTTTCAAGAAATTCTAGCAATGTAAGTTCATTGTATTTTACTAATTCTTTTCAATTTAATGTAATTATTTTCGACTATTTTTAAAAATTAAAATTATCATTGCTGTATTTAGACTTATTGTTAACTATCTATTACATATTTATACTTATTTTCATCTATCAAGACTAATTTTTAGAATATTATTCCGTATCTTGTGTTTTTACGTGAATTTTTATGTTTTGGTTATGACCTTGTTATCTCGAAAACTCGCTATTTCGAATTTTTTTTAGCGTCCCTTCGACTTCGAGATATCGAGCGTATACTGTATACATTTGACAAAAAAAAATCGACACACCAAAAAGGAATTATCTAATTGAGACAAAATTTGGAACATTTAATATACACGTACAGAAAATGAAAAGATTAGAATTTCAAAACAATTGGATGATTTATTCGACAGAAAGAGCTACATAAAGAGAGCATCTCAGTATGGCATTGTACCTCTGGCCTGAATACAAGATATTACCCAATGTGGCATTGATTGTTATAGTTGGCGGATGGCATTCTGCAGGATTCCTTGCCAAAGGGCCTCCAATTGGCAGACTAATTCATCGACATTCTCGGATGGTCGCAGGCGATGCCCCATCACATCCCAAATGTGCTCAATAGGATAAAGATCTGGATAGCCAACGAAGTGTGTCGCAACCACGAAGACAATGGACAGCCATGCCGTGTCTGGCCAGGCGTTATCGTGCTGAAAAGTAAGCCTGGGGTGCCACGAAAGGAACAGCAATACACTGGGTTGTAGAATTTCCTCAAAGTACCAGTGTGCTGTGAAGGTGCCATGGAGGATTACCAAGGGGGTCCGGCTACCAAACAAAATGGCACCACAGACCCTAACTCCCTGTTATTAGGCCGTGTGGCATGCTACAGTAAGAGTCGAATGTCTGAGCTATCTCTAGGCACGTCTGTGCTGGTCGTCGTGACTCAGTTCAAAATGGAACTCATAACTGAACACATTTCATCCCCAATCAACACAATTCCACATTGATTGTACCCAGCACCACTGCAATTGCTCTTGACAATGTGTACTGGTCAGCAGTAGGCAGCGTAATGGGTGCTGCAAGTGTAGATTGTGCTCCCATAGTCTTCTACTAATGAACCAGGTGGTTTGCACATTGGATGGGTGGTAGCGATAAATCTGGTGCTGTAACAATCGTCAACCTAGGCTGTCCGCTGCCCCCTTGTCGCTGAAATCTGCTATTTGGGACCCATTCCTGTCAGCATTGTCTAATTGCAGCATTGCTCCAACCCAAATGCCAAGCAAATTTGTCAGTTTGTTCATCCAGCCTCATATAGTCCGATGGCAAATCCTGTTTCAAACTCCATCATATGGTCAAAGTGGCTGCGAAATCGCTGGTGAGATATTGTTATAGTTAAGGTAGGAAAACAATCAAAATCACTGGAATGTTTGTTCCTAAAAGTGAGATTCGCTCTTTTTGTACACCATCACAATGCTCAGTTCCACTGTGCTGTACCTCCAGCTATTCATTCACTGGGTGCTTCATTTTGATCATTTGCATATTCGGTTCAAAGGTATTTGTACGTGAAGTTTCATTACTATCGATTTATTTTTTGGGGGGGAGTCAATTATTTTGTCAAAGAGTTTATATATATCTTAAGAAGCAAAGAAACATTTGCTTCAAAATTAAGTTCTTTCCATGAAATTTTATCCTTGGGAACTGATCTCGACAACTAAAATTCTAACAAAACATACGTTCAAAACCAAATAATTTTGTTACCACTGCACCCATTTTAATGAAATTTGGCATACTTACTTAGTTTTTTACGTTGATTTCGAAACTCAAAACCATTTTAGCCGTAGAAGCTTCGTTTTCAAGTTAGCGCAGTATTTAGATTATAAAGGTGAATTTTAAAGGCATTTCAACGTTATGGGTCAAAAATAATAATTACTCCGTTCTTACTTTTAGTAAAATTTATTTACAAGACAAACTTTAGATATGGTTGGTATTTATTTACCAGAGCCTGTTTTTCGTCATGGACAGTTATATGTTGCTATTTCTGGACCACGTTGTGCTTGCGACGTCAAAATCAAAATTCTTCACTGAATAGATCAAGGACATCTGATAGAAGGATCTGATGCTGTTTTTACAAAAAATGTAGTTTATAAGGAGATATTTACTTTATAGTTGAAAATAAAATGATTTTGCAGATTTTTTAATGCCTGTCGTCCGACAGGCTTTGCTGCTAGTAAATTATATTATATTATATTATTATGTACCAGAAGCTTAATTGATTTTTTTTGGTCAAACAGTGTCTTCCCATTCTGTGATGAAATTGTGTCTCTGGTTTCTATTTGCTTTATATATATTAAGAATTATATGAAAACATTTCATAGTCAAAATTACTGATACAACTTATATATGAATAACTTTCTTTTATATAAATCCCTGTATATTTCTATTTCCAGTGATATAAACATTATCTCTACTTCCATCCCTGAAAATTTTTAAAACGATCTGCCCCATCTTTTCAATTACTTTGCTGTGGAAGATTTAGCATAATGTAATATGTTATTTTGTGAATCAGTATCCTCAGCAGAATCCTGAATATGCCACTTGGAATCTCGAATGAACAGGGATTGCTAAATGATTTTTCCTTAATGAAAAGTTCACTTCTCTATATGGTATTGAATTAATTAACTTTTCTTACCTGATATTTTGGTAAAAGCCGTTACATTATTTTCAGAGCCTTCTGCAATTTCTAGCAACATGAAATATAATAATGACAATATATGCAGAGTATTGTTATTTTTTAACCGATTTGAAGTTGATTATCATGAGTTAAATGTTTTTCAAAGGTCAAAGTTATTATCAAGCTTGATAGAGACATTAAAATGTACCTATTTCAGTTAAGTGACTAAAATCTTATACAACAGGCTATGACATAACTGTAAGTATAAATGACCACTGCTTGCTTTTGTTAATTCTTAATAATATTATTACCTTATTTTTTTGTCAACAGATAGAATGGGTATCAACAGGTGAGACCAAGTTGTTTACTAACAGCCTGTAGGAGACGACATGGCCTGTATCTTTTAATTCGGAGTGCCCTTTTGTGAGATGAAAGTACACATGAAATGCTTCAAAAATATGTATATACATGTTGGGGCCAACCCTCTTTAGTTTTCGAGATATTCGGCATTATTTTCGTCGATTTTCAAGTGTTGCCTTATAAGCTCCGTGTTGTCTCAAAGAAGGAAGTGTGATGGTGGTCCAGTGAAAGTAGCTGCCTCTGAAGCCGAGGTATGCGCGTTCAAACCCTCTGCGGGCTTTTTTTTTTAAAATTTCATTTCTTTCTTTTTTTTAAAGTTTTTACTTTCTTTTTTGTTTCTTTTTACTGTTTTTTTTTTTTATTATTTTTCTTAATTTTTTTTCCATTTATATTATGAATATTAGAAAATAAATTTACGATTAGAAGTAAATAAATAATATTCTCGTTAACTTTGGTTTTAATTAATTAGTTGCTTAATTAACTAATTTTTTTTTATCATGTTGTGGTGAAAATCTTTTACTGTTTGTATTTAAAATTATTTCAGTTGTGGCTTTTATTTTAGGAAAAATTAAATTTTTTATGTAAGAGTTTTAAATGTAAAGTAAAACATAATTACTTTTTTTTTAATATGCTAGTACTCATAATATCAAAAAAAAAAAAGTTAATTAAGTAACCAAAATTTAACGAGAATACTAATTTTGTTTTTTATAATAAAGAAAAAAAAATAAATTAGTGAAGTTTTACATTTAAACTCTTACATAAAAACTTAATTTTCCCACAACTTATGGCGATCATTAGCTAAGAGCAGTCACTGGTAAACAACGAGGTCCCTATCCACAGGCCAATAGACTGGGAATTACAGAAATCAACAAACTAAGAAATTAATCTTTGTCTTTTTTTTTTTTTTTTGTGATAAATTTTATCAAACATATTGCTCATTTGCT
>JAFIDM010000005.1:20221844-20279694 GCA_023159025.1 Thereuonema tuberculata | reverse complement strand
TAGGACTGAATACGTAAGAATGTGTGTTAATATTGTGAACTTGGTATTCAAGTGGGCCTAACAATGGCCAGTATTATAGAAGGCTTTTTGATTTTGGAAAATTCACATTTTATAATTGACACAGTTAAGAATGGGTTTTTAAGTGAGAAAAGGTGTCAAAGCTTTTAGTAGCCTTGTAGAATTTACAGGTTTTACATCACACTCAAGAAAGTGATGCCTTTCAAAGAGATCTACACTATTTCCAATTTTCCCTTCCTATTTCATATAGGGATAATGATGTCTAGGCAAATATTCTTTAAAGCGAGTCGAGCTTCTACTAAAGTTAGATAAACAAGGTATGCCAAACACAAATTAACCATTATGAATATAATTTCATCCTTAAATACCAGAATGTCATGAAAGGATAAAGACCACATCAAGGGTAATTTACATAATTCACAGAGACAGAAACAGCAGATAAGTGAATGCTATATTTTTAATGTTATTGTAATTAAAGCAGGGCAATCATTTTTAGATATTATTTTTAAGTTACATGGATACAAAACCATTTAATGTATTTGCATCCTTTTATTACACTTTAAAATAAACAAAGGCCCTATTTCTGTCTTTCGTCTTGAAAACGTTTAATAATATGGCAGTACGGTTCTAAACTTTAAAAATTATAAGACTATCAAATAAAAAAAAAAAAATACTATTTCACCAATTACACTCAGGCTAAAATGAGGCTCTCAAATATCTGAGCAGCTTTGTCAAATTTTGTCAATGATTACAGTGCTCGCGCTTAAAGTTGAAACTCCCAGAATGCAAAGCAGATTATAGATTGTTCTTTCCTGGCCGTTCGCTAACATTGAAATAGAAGAGAAGCAACCTCTTCTATTTCAATGTTAGCGAACGGTCAGGAAAGGACAATCTATAATCTGCTTTGCATTCTAGGAGTTTCAACTTTAAGCGCGAGCACTGTAGTACTTTTAACAGTACTTTCTCCTGGCAATGAAAAGGAGAAACGAAAAGAAATATTATAGTGTAATCAAATTTGACACTAAATTACTCCAACTTTACAGACATAAAGAAATAAATAACATCAACAACAAGACAAAGAAAAAACATACTTATTACATTATCTTATTACACATATTTTCAACTACGGGTATGATTCTCAAAAATATATTTCACTGAAAGAAATGAACATGTTCTATTTTTTTTAAATTTATAAACTCAAATTTCTTCAAATATTAATTCATTGGACCAGTAAAAGAGGTCTTTAATTTACAGATAAGCATTATGCTGAGTTTATTTTTTCCCTTTTGAAAGGTCTTTCGGTTCTCTCTACAGTCTTACTTTACAACTGGGTTTGGCAGGGTTAGTTTTTACATTTTCGAGCTTCTACTGATAGAGAAAAGAACTTCGTATCCAGAAATGTCCTCAATCTAATAATTTTATAAACTGAATTATCTGTCTTTCTCATCTGCTTGAATTAAAAATGTTCTACTAATAGAAAATACTTTACATTACTGTATCGTCTTAAACAATGACGATTCGTTATTAATCATTCTTATGAAGAAGTAAAAGACATTGACAACAAACAAGTTAATACTGTAAGTGACTTTGATGGCAAGTCAAGATAATCTTAGTTAAAAACTACAGATTATACTTATTGACAAATCAAGTATTTCTGAACACTTTTATCCCAATTTACAAAGTAATTTAACTTTTCACACTGATGAAATTTAAGAGCATTCTAAATCTCTTTAATAATATATTTGGCTTTGTCATACTGAAACGACTAGAAAAAAATATAATTGAAGAAGGAGACGATGGAACATTATTACTTAACACGAGCAAAGATGACCCAATATTCAACAAACTCTTTGCAAAAAAATAAATAACAATTCTTCTTTGTTAATAGTTCCAAAAAAAACAAAACATTTTAACAAACAATTATGTAAATTGCCATTAAAAATTATTATCTCTCGTAATTCTATTATGCAAATAAAGTTAAAAAGAAAAAAAAATAGTAAAGAAATATTATGCGTTATATCCTGTTCAATAATAAACTAATTTTGTCCCACAATTTCATGACTAATCTTGAGACTCACTGAAAAGACATAATCCTGTGACGTTAACGTCACTGCTTTTAGTTATTAGATGTTTATTTATCCACAACTTGTTTGATTTTCATTTTTTCACAAACCAAAAGTGAATCAAGAATGGCCATACTCTCAATTTCAAGATCCAACCTCCTTAAGGTTAGCACAGGAACTATCCTTTTCTTAAACCTTTTATATTGACAGGAATTATCTGCTTCGAAAAGCTATTTCACTGGACAAATATATATATATTTTTAATTTAATCTCATATCACTCTAATTTTGCTTTCTTTTCATATATACGTTCACTACATCTCTTATCTGAAGACATTCAGCATGAATTTCATCCGTTACAATATAAGAACTGGAACTAATCAGATTTAAAATCAATGCATTCGCAGGTGAGCAAAACTCACCTGTAAAAACAATTCCCTTTGTTTACTGAAATTCTGGAATATTTCATCACAGCACTAAATATTACCTTCTATGTTAATTTGAATGGAATACAAATAAAGATGGAATCCTAGTTACTTGAAAAGAAATCCACTGCTTAATGAATAAAAATAAAATTAAAGATCTCGTAAATGCCTTCTATTGATAGTCAGTTCCAAAATACTTTTGACCAAAATGATTTGGAGCAACAGAATGAACTTCAGACGTTAGAATTGTCAGTCCTGGGAATGTGGAGATAATTAATTTGGCACCTGGAAAATAAATAAATAAATAAAAGGTTATTTAAATAAATCACTAACTCTTCATATTATTAAAATGCTGTATATTGTTATATACAAATATTTTAAATGCATAATATTTGGCTATCAATGTAACAAATATGTGTAACAAATGTGTAATATTTGGCTATCCACATCTATCTTCCTTAAAATCAAGTTCCGTCTATATGCCTCTATTATCATTCCAATGGCAATATATATTGCTGAGACCTGGAAAGCATCAGCCAGTATCACACGGAAAGTGAACACTTTGCATCAGCGTTGCCTGTGACGCATCCTACGTATTTGCTACTTTGAACACATTACAAATGAAGAGGTGTTACAACGAAGCCAGCTTCCCAGCCTTAGTACTATCATCGCACAACGTCACCTACGTCTGGCTGGCCATGTGGACAATGCTCGCATCCTGAAACAGGCATTTCAGTGGGTTCCACCCAACGGTCAATGGGGCTGTGGACGACCATGGTTAACCTGGCGCCGAACATTCATCACTGACCTCAAAGCCCTTAACATCACTTGGGATGAAGCCAAAGACCTTGCCTCGGATTGTGCTCGATGGAAAGCCCTGTCGCCCAATACTCTCTTTAGCGTCAATGGAATTGAAGAAGAAGAAGAAGAAGAATATTGTTATAACAAATTTGCAATGGAAATCAGACTTGAGAAAGATTAGCAAAAGGCTGTTCAAAATATTGTAAATAAAAAGTTAAAATCTTGAATTTCATTTTGATTTTCATTGAAACAGGAAACATTTTTAAACCTTCTAAAGTTGGAAAAAGAAATAGAACTGAAATTCTGAATCGGAACGGAACTAGAAAATCAGAATAAACTGTAAAGACAGTTATGGATTCTTTTAATCCATAAACATATAAGAAAAAAAAACCAGCATAACAATACCTCAAATGAGAAATAGTGAAGGAAAAGAAAAACTGGAAGCAAAAGTACAGAAAGATGTAACATATGGATGAAATTTATCTGAGTTCTCTTCAAAGATACATATAAACAAATTTTGAATGAAAATTTCAAAATATAGTAAAACCTCTCAAATCTGGCCTAATGTGGCGCCCAGTAGGTTGGATTTCAGAAAAGCCGGACTACCGAGAGTGTTCTTAAGATAACTCAATAGCTCAATTTTTGTGAAGACATAATGCCAGGTTTAATACATTTAACCCCATTTTCATAATTTTGCACTCAAATGTTTATTAAAAACAATACAAATGTGCTTTTTCCGACACCAAGCTTTAGTGATATTTGTTTTGCAGATTCCCCTGCATCCAAACTCCTTAACGCATTAAGCTTCTGTTCCATTGTGACAAAGTTTTTCTTTCTTTTTTCACTCATATTGAATATGCGCGGATAGGGAAGCAAAATAGGGAAAAGAATTTAGTTATTAAAAAAAAAAACTACTCAGGACTAGGCTGGATTACCGAGGACCGGATTTGAGAGGTTTTACTGTATACTGAATGCTTAGATCTGTAGTTTCAAATGGAAACAGTACAGAAATGGATCAGATTTAATGAAGCAGATATAGTAATGGTGTGATGATATATGCTCCCCTAGTTGATTCAACAACTGTGCCAGTCACGGGCTGTGAAACTGAATTATGTGATACAATAAACATTCTTGAACATACTTGTTAATATACAAATCGGTAAGCCTCTGCCTAAGAATCATGATGACTGAAAATAGGCTCAATACAAGGCATAATAAATGGTTGATTTCTAAAAAGGATAAAGAGCAAAGCTCTTCAAAGAAGTTTCCTATCACCCCAAGCAATTTTCAGAAGCTTTAGTATAAATGTATAATGATGAATTTTGGCTCTTGCATTGGTACTGCTGTCCATAGGTCACAAAAGAGTCTCATTGATGGTAGCGTCTTAAAAAGTAGTAACAGCAATAAAAACAAAAAAAGTAAATATGCAGGAACCAAACAGATCAGATTACAAAATCCAAAACAAAGAAGTGAATGATAATAATCCTGGAATCTAAGAATACTAAGATATTAACGATTCTTGTAATTGTTGCAATTATAGGCAACAAGACAGCACAGTGTTCCGCAACCATCTTCTCCTGGCAACACCCGAGTGACAACTCGGCACATCAAAATGATAATCCACTCAAAAGCATATGTTACAACCTTATTATTTCAAATTTTAATTCATCATCAAAATCAGAGGAGTTGGTTTCAATCGGTTACAATCACAATCACAATTTTCTGATAACTTCCGATCACATCTGTAATAAAACTGAACTAATAAGACGCGGGACTCTTCAAAGGGAAGAAGGGGTATCTTATTTAATCAGTGCATCGGTGGAGTGAGAAATATAAACATATAAAACACCATAGCTGCGAGCAAGCAAATAAATAAATAAATAAATAAATAAAATTTTACATTTAATTTATAACAATAGGTAAAAGATTGTGGCACACTGGTTGCGGAACACTGAGATAGCACATGAAAACAAAGCCATGAAAAAAAAAAATTCTGCTAGACTGAAGATGAAATAACACATGTTAATTACAAATCATATCAGATCCAAAATCATATTTTGATGGTTAAGTAGTGTCTTCTGATTGAGATGGAAGAGCTAATCGTCAAGATGCAAATACTTTGTGTTAAAATAATTCATGTTATAAAACCTCTACTAGATCTGCAAGATGTTTTATCAATACCAAGTGAAAACATGCGACTGATAAAGACACTGAGTAATTGCTGGAATGCTCTGGCAAACAGAACTTCATGGTTGACTGACACTGGCTTTATGATTAACAAGTGAATGGATTAGAGAGATTACATCTGAAAATACTGCATTGGAATGATTAACTTTTGAGGAGATCATGGACAGAATGCTTGTCTTTATCTGGAACAAGAAAGAAGCAACAGATAGCTTATCAATATAAAAATCAACAAATTCTCCCTGTAAACTGAATTTCAGTGATTGCTTGAAGATGTGATGGTGAGTAGAAAGAAGAGGAGGAAGACGTCTCTAGAAGAATCTGCAATTTCCACATTTTTAATTTTTTTTTAAATATTAAAATCTTATTTGAATTTTTAATATTTCAAATACTGCAATGACAAATGCAAACAATTTAATTTTTTTTCTAACTAATTTCCTTTGTAATTAATATTATTAGTAAATCTTAAAGGTTTTTCTAATCATTTAATCATTCACACTGTAATCATAAAAAAACATTACAATACCAACAATAATAGAAACAAACAACAATTGTTTTATTAATAAGTAATGACATACAATGTAAGAGATGTATAATGTATATTGGCTTTACAGTACTATGAGAAGCCTGCCCTGGTAAAACCCAATGTCATTTTTGTTTCAAATTATTGTATAATATCCATTTTTCATCTCCCATTATCCTGAAATGGATAATTTATTTTGATGATCAAGCAGATTAAAACAATCTAAAACTCTGTCTAACAAATTGCTTTCCAACAGAACATGAAATATCCACACACTGCCAAGACTGCCTAAGCCTATCTTCTTTATATGGTAAAAACAGTCGACTGGTGATTTAGGAAATTGCTTATTTACAATTTCCTCTGTTGTTAGTCTTGGGTTATTTTGAATTTTCTATAAATTACTGTGTCATCAACTGCGGCATGAATTCCTTGGATGATCCAATAATATTACAAAAGGTTTTTAAAACTATCAAAACATTTTGATTTTATCAATATTGTTTTATTTCAGAAAGGAATAACAATGACTTTTTTTCTTCTAGAATATGATTAATAGCTATATTGTTAGAATATATGAATGACAAAATAACTGAATTACTTAATAGATTCAGAGATATACGTACCATGAGGTGTACAGAATAAATTTAAGAGGATTATGTTCTCCTCGGGAACTCCATGCTCCTTCAATACTCGAACAGCTTTAATAACAGTGTTTCCAGTACCTGAAAAATAAATTAAAACTATCTTAGAAATTTTATTCTACAATCTGGTTTATCAAAACAAAATAGTTCTATTCAGAACCGTTTGGAATATGACTGAATAGAAGATACTAAACAGAAAACTAATATCACTTGTACTCCAGCACACAGAGAAGATAGAAAGGTGGTCAGCATTTGGAGCCAATCTGATTTTAGATATATCTCAGATATGAAATCACATAGTTAATATCTGAGCGTTTGAACAAGTTGGCCAATTTTAGGCCATAAGCAGCTAGTCATTCAATTATCCAGAATATCTGACTTGCGTAACACTGTAGAATCTAATTATCTCTGTTATAGAAATACCAACAGTTTTAAAATCTGCACTTTTAATTGTAAATAAAAATCGTCTAAAACTTTTGCAAGAGTTTTTAATGATGAGAGCAGTATAAAAATCACAAATATCAAAAGATCAGCTTCTATTATCTGTTGTAACTTAATTTCTTGAAGTCACAACAGTTTCCCAATGGCATCTGCACATGTTCTCTAAAAGACAAAAGCCCATAACACTTATCTAATAGCAACTACATGAAGTATATGATATTAGTGATCTTCCTGAAGTAAAAAAAAATGCTTTGATATTTTGATAATGAAAAAATGAATCTTTATTCCAAATGCAGTCTTGAAAAAAAACAAAACAAAAAAAACTGCAAATATATGAAGCCAAATTACAGTTTCAATGTAAAGTGTACCATCTAAAGATAATTATGCTATGCTCATTAAGAAACTATGCTTATGCCATGAAACAAGTGGAAATGGTTCAACTTTGTAACTAAAACTAAATGGAATTTTTGTTGTTAAATAAATTAATGGAATTCATCCATGTTATTTCTATCTGACAACAAAAGATATAAATAAGCAGCAAAACCTTAAGAATGAAAACCACTAATGAGAAACATTCAATGCAAGTTTAGAAAAAGTAATAAGTCAGTCTAATTGGTCTGTAAAGTAAAATAAAATCTTGGAAGGACAGCAATGAAAATCGTATGAATGTAAATAAACATTCACTGACGAAATAAAGAACAAAAATGTGATATCATTTTACATTAAATGCCTCCTTTAATCATTATAACAATGGATTATGTAATACTAAACAATTTTTAAATTTTATTTTACTAAACTTGTTGTAAATGAAGTACAGTCTAGCTCTGATAGGAATCTACCGATGATTTGCTCACATCCTTGAAGGAACGTAGCAAAGCAGTTCATACAAACATTCCTTAACTGTAAACCCACAAGTTCAAACTTACATACACTTTATTTGCAGAAATAGCCAAATCAAAAATTTATTCTGTGATTACAATAATGGAAAAGATTATATTAGAAGGATACTTATTTTTTTTTTTTTCTCTTTCAGAGTCCTTTCAGAAATAGTCTGAATGAGTAAAAACATTTCTTTTCTAATTCATATAGGTTTGGTAACCTATACAGTCTCAGCTACAATATAGATATATACATAATCAAATTCAATAATTTAGAAATTGAAAGAAAGAAAAAAAAATGAAAAGACTTACTCATAATTGGATACATAAGCAGAACCTTACGCCTCTGGATATCATCAGGGAATTTTGCATAAACAACCTTTGCTTCATGAGTATCTTCATCACTCTGAATAAGAATCTTTCCTATTCGTATGGATCGACAACAGTCACGAAGTCCCTGCTCCATTGCTTCTCCTGAAAACAAACCACATTTACTTTTACTTTCAATAGTTTTTCTGAAACATATCTAAAGTAAACTTCACTCAATTGTAATTTGAAAATTTTAAAAACTTTAGGGATATGGCAAATGAGGCTCATAATTTATTCGCCCTTCTGAATTACTGTGATGGATAACTGATAACACTTAAAAATATCAGATTTAGATGCTTAAATGGATAAAAAAAAGTTAGTTTTACTATATACACATGATTATTATGAGAATTGTACATAATGAATGCAAAATCAAGCAGCGTTACTATTTAATGAATATTATTAATTTTTATTACTTATATTTTATTTTTGATATTAATAATTTCTATTTCAATGCTTTCTTCTATGTTTAACAAAAGACAACTCCTTTTCAAATATTAGGACGAATCATTGAAAGATTTGAAAAAAAGAGGCTACCAATTTGTTTCATAGCAAGTCAATTGTTCATTTTATGTTGTTCTTAATTATTTTATTTTCTAGGCTGTAAGTTTTCTTTTGGCTTGGCTTTGTTTTCTTTTGAATATAATCTTTTTTTAAATATGTGGAAAAAAATGAAATTTTTGTGTGCATGTGACTTAACTAATAATTTAATAAATATGAAAACACATTATGTTGAAGATTTACTAACAATTTTAAAGGCTTTCAATTAGTCAATGATATCCTGCTGTCATTTATGAGTTGTCCTTATTTGTGTGACATCTTGCATTTTTTCATTATTTAATGGCAGTTTGAAGTACTGGGATTCTTAGTTACTATGTATTTGGTGCTGAAGGATCGGGTAAGGGCACAATGCCCTTTTTTCACTATTGCATCTTTGAAGTGAGTGCTGATATTAAGTGACATTGCTGTGATATCGTCAGTTAAATCTGTTTCCAGATTATTCCTTTATTAGTAATCACCATCACTATTTAAAACCTGAATAAACTATCTGGAGCTTCTTAGAACTCCGGATCCTTATGTTGGGGCAGAAATAGTAATTCCTCCTCATATAAATCAAGTAAAAACTAATTACAAGAAACATTTCCTACCCTACAAGAATCAGGATCTGAAATGGCTAGTTCTGTTCACCAAGCCAACTTGCAGAAAAGAATTATCTTATAAAAGAGCAGTAAACAGATTATAATAACTAACAATTTACATTATTGATGCAAAGCTTAAATCAACTGTGATGAAAACTTTACTCGAGAAGATATTCAGATGACTGGATTTCTTACATAACTATACTGTTGTGATAACTATTTTGTTCTGAGTATAGCAATAAAATATATTTCACATAATGTAAAAGCCATGTCAAGTATACGTAATGGTTCCTCCAGAAAAGTTAAGAAAATTTTCTTTTTCGATCAAAGACAACTCAATTAATTCACAAGGAGTTTATTATTATTATTGGAAATGACTATTTTGTAATGTATAAAGTGCTGAATGTATACAGGTTTTATTGTGTTTCACAGATATTCGCTTTTTACAAATTCAAGGTTTGTGGCAACCATGCATTGAGCAAGTATATTAGCACCGTTTTTTTTTTCGACAGCATGTGCTCACTTTGTGTTTCTTTGTCATTTTTTGGTAATTCTCACAATATTTCATTTTTTCATTATTATATCTGTTATGGTGATCTGTGATCAGTGAACTTTTGCTGGGGGTTCAGATGCTGGCTACCATTTTTTTAGCAATAAAGTATTTTTTAATTAAGCTAAGTACATTGTTTTTTTTAGACACAATGCTATTGCACACTTAATAGATACAGTATAGTGTTTAAGCAAAGGGAAACCCAAAAATTGGTGTGACTCGCTTTATTGTGGTGGTCTGGAACAGAACCAGATTATCTCCGAAGTATGTCTGTATTCCAAAGAATTATTAATTTTTAAGTCTTACAAATAGAAGTAAATAAATGAAACTACTTAATTAAAACTATGAGCTATTCTACTTCTATTTTACAAACAAATAAGCGTGTTTTAATTTAATTTCTTTTCTTTAAAGATAAAGGCAGATGTAAATTTGTTCGACAGAAGATTCCTCTATGAATTGTTTTGTAAGTTACAGTAATCTTATATTATAAAAGCGTTATTTTGTCGGTCATAAGACTTTACGTTTTTCCAATTTTGTGACCAAACTATAAGAGATAGATTGGTCATGTAAATGGATAAAATGTAGATCTTTTTAAGACAAACAAAATGCTACAAAAAAGTTATTGGTTTCCAAGATGGCACCTTTTAAAGGGTCAAATTTTGACTTTTTCTCAAATTAAACGAAAAGTATAAAAGTTGGAAGAAGAGAACATTATATTGAGAAAATGTTGGTATTTGAAAGTTCTATCGAACGGTATATCAGTCATTCACAAAAGTTTCTGCGAAAATGAAGTGCTTTTGCGGCAACCTCCCGTGTGAGTGCCAACGCGCAATAAACCTGAGTTAAGTGGAGAAGCCCACAATGAGCTGGGAAGTTGTGTATTCTCCGATCTCCATATTAATTTGCTAAAAAAAATAAAGTTTTTTTTTTAATGCTATACATGCAAGGGATCCGGAGCGAAGCGACGGTACCCGTCTAGTTTAACACATAATGACTATTCAGCAAAAATAAGAATATAGAAATTTGAAAATAGAAAGCTGACAAAAATTACTTACCAGAGCGGACAATGCTAACACCACAATTTCCCTTTTGATAGCTTAATCCTTCATAAGGTTTTCCTAACGAAAAATTCACAGAACTTATGTTTATTGTATAATTATAAAATCTTCTTAACTTTCAAGTGCAATATATAGACAGAAAAAAAAGAAATATAATAAATAATAATAATAAAATTTTGAAGACATTTTTTTGTTATTGTCATTTAGCTATCATGATGTCTTAAGATTTAAAGGCAAATTTAGAAAAGAAATATGATCCAAAAAATAACATCTAACTCATACTTTCACAGTGAACAAATATAACAATAAAAAGCTATTTCATTAATTTCTTGGATAGGTTTTTTTTATATGTCTGTCAGTGCCAATCAGTTGTGATAGGAGAAGGAAAAACACAAAAACAAAATAAAAACTATATGTAAGCAAAAGGAAGGGTTAACGTGCTGACAAATTCACTGAAAAATGTCTGTTAAGCCCAGTACAGAATAAACAAAAACAATTGCCTTTTCCGATTCATTTTTATGGGGTGGATTATGGAACAGCTTTCACTCTTCAACGAGATCATCAGCCCTAACCCGCCACCCTCGATGAAATGAATCAGAAAGGCGTTGCCTATGGTGAAGTCAACAGCCAGCCTCTCGGCTTTTTGAAATTTTGTTTATTGCCTTTTCGCCTTTGGGAGGCCATAGCCAGGCTGGCTGTTGACTTCACCATAGGCAACGCCTTTCTGATTCATTTCATCGAGGGTGGCGGGTTAGGGCTGATGATCTCGTTGAAGAGTGAAACAGCTGTTCCCTAATCCACCCCGTAAAAATGAATCGGAAAGGCAATTGTTTTTGTTTATTCTGTGCTAGTTTTTCAAAAACTATATGTAACTCCCAACAATTTTTTAAATGTTCCTTTAGCTTATCCCTTAAATACTGCATGGGTTTTTGATTCTCAAAAACTTAGCTGTTATAACTCAACCCCTTGGAGAATCAATCAAGAAACTTATGAAGGGCTGTAACAAATTTGATGGCATACAAAAGTTTTAAAAATCCAGAAAGTTTCCCATGTTTTTTCAAAAAAGAGGACTGTTTCTCACCCATCCCTCAATGGACCTGAACCTTGACCAAACAGTGTCACTGAAATCTTCTCAGCCGACCAAATTTTAAGATTCTGAAAATGTTGTAGCAATTGTTTGGAAAGTAGTGGAAGATCTTTCTCCACCTTCTCTTGCCCTGCTGAATCCAAAACTAAAAGACTCTTTGAGGGAATCAACACCACTGGCTTTGTGTTGTACTCTACTCTGCATTAGTCCATGTAACACAAGGAAATATTCGCTTATCAATACTGAGATTTGGGGATAAATGGGAAAAACATATCAATTAAATAAAAAATAAAAAAAAACTTAAGTTACCCGCCAGATTTAAGACACTCGTTAAGCAAAATAGGGCTCTCATAGGTTACAGAATAGGGAAAGGCAGACAAATAATCAGGCATTCATATTTATGGATACAGAGTGCATATAATTAAAGTTCACCTACCCGAGCGCTTCTGCAGAAAAGACCAATTGTCAGACAACTTTGAAATTTGATAGGTACATTAAAAGGAGGATGCGGAAGAGAATTACGCACAAAAATATTTTAGTTCCAATTTTTGCCATCAGGCGACTATGTGGCGCTGATGTAATGGTGTATAAATCTGTATTGTACGGTTAAGATTGGGAGGCACCCTCTTAGCTACATAATGATGCAGCGATACAGAAGATTAACAAGTTTACAGAAGCGGATGTTCAATATGGTGTCCTCCTTGATCCAGAACCAAAGAACAATATTTTCAACAGTACTGTACGAGATATCAGGTGAGATGCTACCGACATTGTGTGTAATACCAACCATAAGGTCACTAGAGTAATGACATTATCCCAGTTCACATTGTTCTTCAGAAATCCCCAAAGCAAAAAATCACAGGGGTTAAAAAAAAACTTCGTGAACATGAAGGCCACGCTGTAGGGAAATGGCAACTAATATACCTTTGTCGGTGAAATGTGCTCAAACCTCCTCAACACAGACGGCTGTATATAAAGGGCACCATCCTGCATTAGAGTTGTTTTGAAGCATTCTCACTGTTGGAATAACATGGTAGTCAACATGGAATGGTAGTGCTGGGCACTAATGGTTCATGTAACAAGACCTGTGTGAAGAATCTCTTTGAAAAGAAAAAGGACCAATGATGTGCCATATATCCACATCTCACAATAACTTTAGGCAATTGTAATGGAATTTCTTGAACGGTGGATGGATTAACTTTTGCCTAAATTCTGCAGTGTGTCAGGTGGAAATGGGTTTCATCTGTCCATAAAATGTTCCAGGGCCATCCGTTGTCTGCTTCCAATTGAGCAAGAAACTGCAGTGCAAGTGTCCTTCAAAGAAGTGGAATATGGCTAATTCTGTATGGATACAAGTGCAGAATGTGTCATACAACCTTCTGGATAATCGAAGGAGGCAAGCCCATTCATCACGCAACACCTCATGCACTTCTGAAATTTATCATAGCATTTTCCTCCATTGCTACAGTGATGTCTTCAACCTACTGTTCGGAAGTCAGTTTCCGTTCCCATCAAGGAGTTATAGCCTGGGTGAACCTGTTCTTTCAAAATTTAAAATCATTTACTGGAGATTGTTTTCTATCATTAGACCTCATTGTAACCTTCTGAATCTTTGCAATTGTTGCAATGCATTTAATGCATTGCTCCTGTTTTGGTAGAACAATTTTACCAGTGGAGCTCGATCTTTTAATGACACAGTCATTGCATAAATGGTATCGTCACTCAATGAGAGAATCCTCATTTCCAAGGTTCAAGTGGCATCGCCAGCAATTGCTGAGCAAATGGCTAAGTAGACATGTGCTGCCACCAATGGACGATAACAGAATCTAAAAACAGAAGTAAGCCAACTGCATGCTCATGTTCCCATGAGCCTTTCTTTCGCACTAGGGTTCGCTGCATTCGACGGTTAATTAGCCAGCAGCAAAACCTGAACTTTTGTTGTTGGTTGGGTTTTTAATGGCGCAAAAGCAGCTGTGGCTAAGCTGCGCCAAGAAAAACTGAACTTTCTGCTTGAATGCGACTCTGTTGACAGCTATGCTTTGTGATGTTGAAAACGAGAATGCTTCTACAAACATAAACACCAGCACCACATATTCGCCTGGTAGTGAAAATTGGAAGTAAAATATTTTTGTGCATAATTCTCTTCCGCATCTTCTCCTTAGTGTAGCTATCAAATTTGAAAGCTGTGCAACAATTGGTCTTTTCTGTAGAAGTGCTGAAGTAGGTGAACTTTAATTGTAAGAATCCTATATTTTTAGATGAACAAATCTCTCTTACTTAATGCTTTGAATCATTTATCACAAGTCACTATCTTGAAATTGTAATATTCATTTTAAGCATTAATCTTTGTTCTATAATGCATATTACATTTTTTTTTACTGATTATTATTATTATTGTTTTTAAATTCCTTTATAGGCCAATGAAATACTGATAGGGAATTTAGCTATGACTTCTTGCTTCTTTTTTCAATGTTTTCTGTTATGAAGGTCAATCTATTTCCAATATGTCGATGGTTTAGTAAACTTACTTAATCACTGAATAATTTCAAAGACAAAAAAAATAAAAAAAAAATAATCTTCAAACAAATGTTTTGGAATTCCATTAACAAAAATAAGATTTCAGAAAGGCACAGAATTTTCTTTGAAATACTATTCCTTTTTCATTTAACATTACCTCTTCAGTCTATGAAGATGTGGAAGCCAATATAAAACATAATACAATACGCAACTGAACAAAATAAGTTCAAAAACTACACGAAATATAAAATTATTGTAGCTTACCTGTTGGAGTGATTACTGTCAGTTTGGTATATGGAAGTTGGTTTAATCCCTCTTCAACAACTAGTCGAATCTAAAATTAAAAATAGTAACATTAATGATATTCTATATGGAATAATTTGCTGGGGATTTATAATTATAAAAATAACTATTTAATCAGAGAATATATATACTTGTATATATGCAAATATGTATTTAAAAACAAATACTCACTAATCGATCAGAATAAAACTTGAAGTCACTTCTTGAAGTATTTCTATTAGAAGGAAAAAAATTAGCACACATTCAATACTAACAACACTAAAACAAAATACACTGAAGCTCGGTTGTTTATATCGCGAATTCGGATATAACGCGATTTGGTCTTGGACCCCTTCTATTTTGGAAAAGGTGTATAATTGTAAAATTGCAAAATTTACCGTTTTTTCGCCTAAAATCAAATCAAATGTGTAAATTAATATGCTTGTTTCCTTATTATTTACAGTAATTGAGACTCTATACCCACCCTACTGTCACGAAAATGCGTCAAATACAATATATTTTTAAAAAAATACCAGAGTCACAGACTTTTTCGTTTAACCAAAATGAATATCGAGATCTATTTTTCTGCCAATGACAACCAGTAAAGAGGCCCATGTAATCTAATAGGCATATGAATACCTAGTTTCGATCCACGTGACTCGTCGTTTGTACAAGATGCCAAGATGGCGGTGTCAAATCGATTTTGGCTAATATAACCCATCAAAGTGTTGAAAAGGTAATGATTTATGTATTCATAAATATAAAATTCTCTCACATAGCTCTGAATGATATAGGTAATCACAAAATGACCATTTTAAATCGATTTGGAATCGTGTGGGTGATAACAGGGTGCGATATACGACATTTGATTTCGCGAAGTAATAAAAGTTCGGTTATATCGTGATCTTCGAGATCTTGGATCCGAAAGATCGCGTTATAACTGCGCTGCTGTATATTAATTTAGAATCAAATGAATTTCTTCTGTGGAAGTTCACATATATGCTATATCATGCTCAGGACTCAAATGAGATGTAATTTCTTTGTTCTGCATTTACATAAATACTTTTAGTATCAATATTAAGACTAATACTAGAGGCTATAAAGAGTGATTGGAATGGATTTACAAGAATTTCACATAAAAGATTTTACTTATAAACATACAAAGTCTTATTTGCAATCTATAAAATTGACTGACAGTTGTCATAAATTATAAGTGCAGAGAAAACACTAACACTAATGGAAAGTTTATCTTGTTTCTGATGTTTTTGCTTCAATGCATAATGAATATTAATTGTGCAAGAGCAATTCAGGCTATGTTGTGTCAAGAAAAAACAATAAGAGAATACATTTGGATAGAAGTGATTATGAGTATTTAAATATAGTGTCATTAGCTTCAAAATCTTTTTTAAGATTTGTCTAACATGATTCTAACACTATCTGATTTCAAAGATCTGAAAATGCTCATACGTAAAAAGCAAGAAAAAGGAAATACTACAAAAGTATAAAAAAAATAACTTCTGATATCTTCAAGTTTATTTGTATATGTTACAGATATAAAAGAGTTTGAATGTGTTGATACATGGAGACTTTAGAAATGTGAAAAATAAGTTTCAAACAACAACAACAAATCGAGGTTCTAAGGAGAAACTGGCCGAATGAACAATTAAATAAAAAGACTGTAAATCTCTTGGCTCTTTTTCAGAAAGACTGACAATAAAACGAAAACCAGTTAATCAAAATGATGCTGAATAAGAAATAAAAATTAGCCAGTGTCTGCTGGGAAGTGAGTAATTTAGCAAAAAATAAATTAAACAATACTAAAAGCGTGGCTCTTTGTAGATCACTAAAATGATATTGAATTTGAAAAATATATTGTGAAAAAATGATGAAAATGTTGTTACTGTGGCAGGCTAAGCAGCAAAAGTCTTTTCAGATTGTGCATGAATTTTGACTTGTTGGTGTTATTCACTTAATCCAAGCTTAAGTAAAATTAATAGTAAGATCACTAAAATTTAAAAATTAAAAAATCAATCAATAAATAACAAATTTTGTTTGTATTCCTTGGTAATATGACCATCAATAGTGTTATTCTGAAGCAGTTGTTAAGAATTAAGCTGATTGTAATTGGAAGAATATGTAATTAACAGCAAATGATTTTATAACAAACGAGAAAAAATACCACGAAGACAATAAATGTTAATTTGCTGACAGGAATAATTAAATTCATTTAAAGAGAAGAAAAGTCTGATAAACTAACTAGAAGTTTTCATAGGAAAACGCTGATAAGTATTGAATAAGTTTAGTTACGATGCATCCATTTCATTACATTAAACGCACTTTTTTCCTTCACTGTACTGAACGTGGTAAGCTGACTATTTGGATAAAAATAATGGAAGAGTAGTTCTTCTTTTATTACTACCATTACATATTACCACACTAACTATTGAAAATATTCCCATTATTGTAATGAGAGATCGATTCACGTTTCAATCAAACGTGATCCAAAACTGTATAATTGTTAAGTTTTCCGATTTCAATCCTCGGAAGTAGTTTTTCCCGTGAGCCATTCTGTGCATTGCGTTTTTCAGAGAGCGTTTTTATCCGAATTTTCCCCATCTCTGTTTACCTAAAAACTTCACTGAGGAATACGACAAATTTAGGATTAGAGGATGAGAAGCAGTATTTTTTAAAAGTTGGCTTCATTTTCCTAAAACATTTTTTTAAAGAAATTTAAAAAAAAGTTTTTACTAAAGGAAGCTTTATATTTTACTATATTAAATCATGTTATTTAATAGTTTAATTATTAAGACATTCATTGTATGATTACTATATAGCGTTCATCTTAGGAAGATGACAGGAAATAGCAATCAAGTATTTGTTTTCATTTGTAATTTTCTCCTTTTTCCATTGGCTTCCTTTTTTGGCTGAAATTCTAATTCCGTCCATTTTAGCTTTGACTCATTGGCTTCATCTTATAATGATGAAATCCAAGTAGAAATAACGATATTTCTCCGAAGCGATACAAAAAGTATCCCTCTGCTGAATTGTTTGCGAAGAGAGAATTCTATGGTTATCAGCAACAACGTCCGTATTAAATCCTTTGATAATTTTATTTTATGTTTATTTTGACAAAGGTAATACAAATAGATTTTTTGATACATAAATGTCACACTTATGTATAAAAACACTGTTAATTAAAACAAAACACTTTGGCTTGCATCAGAGAATTACTTACTTATCTCGAATCACTGTCTGTAGTTCCCTGATTTGATCATTAATCGGTATTGTTTTAAGATTAGGTCCCAGATCTTTCCAGATTTCTGGTTTGGGAACATTTGCCAGATTGGCTTGTCGCACCACATCTGGTTCCACCGACCCCATTCCTGACTTTTCCCGCAAGTCCGATGCACCGGAAGTGAAGGGCCTTTTCACCGCCTCATATCGGATGTTTCTACGTCAAAAGAATGCCGAATTTTAAATGTGAAACGTACAAATGCTGTTGTGAATCATAACCGTTTTCTTGCAAAAAACCTTAAAAAAAGGAGGAAATTATATTGCAAATGGTTATCTAAAAGAAGTTATTAGATTCTTTTTTAACTTGAGGTGCTTTGATACAACAGCACCAATTTACCGGAAGTAGAGTACATTTCCGGTGTGAGATGGGGTCGTGGACGATGGCGGTTCTGTCTGTTACCATCAAACAAATATCTTACCACACTTACAGATCATCCCCTAAGTTATTAAATTCCAGACAGACGAAGTGGAATTCTCAGGAAATACGACTTTTATCTCAAAAACGGATTGTCGTGAATCAGGTGTTGTCTTTTAATTTAAGTTAATCATAAACTGATTATTGCCGATTACTGGATGGGAAAATGTGGAGTTCAGTTCATTCCTTATCCTATTTAAGCTAGGATGTTTTTATTGAAGTTAAAATTATTTTTTTTAAGACGTAAGCTTTCATTTGCTCCACTTTAAAAAATTCTTGATCACGCCAGCTCATTAGTTATGCTCTATCTAGAAGTTTTCATTTTTGTCGACATATTGATGTAATTACATAAGTCAAAATAGTTGTATATTTTTAGCTGTATAATTTTGTTTTTAAATTTTTTATTTATCTTATCTTATTTTTTTTTTTATGATTCCAATTTATTTTTTTTATTTTTTTTACTTCCCAATTGATATGGGTCTTGCGACATAAGCATATCTACAAATCTGGCCTTAAAAATATGTGTAAATTTTCAAATTATTTAAATATACTGCTTATATGTATATAAATTGTGTAGTTAAAAATTGTTATTTGCTGTCAGGTGAGGAGTAAGTTTTGACAATTTGAATCCGTGTAAAGCAAAGTTTTTTAGTAGGTTAAAATAAAATCGTTGATGGTAAAAATACAAGCCTGCCACAAACTTGCCAGCTGAAATATTTCAGCATCAAAGGGAAAGGGGAAAATTTGTGGCTACTTTTTCGTTAGATGCGGGCTGACTGAAACCTATTATTTGATTTTAAAAGGGATGCTTTCATTTGAAAGAACGGGAAAAAACTTTGAGACCTTCATCCCAGTGGATTTAATTTATATAAATTTATAGGAGTATAAACATATAATATTGAAGAGGAAGGAGAGTGTAATTTATAGTAATGATCAATTAAACTAAATTAAATATATAGATACTTTGATTCTGCTTTCAAATGAAACTGATTTACATTTTTTTCCATTTTATCTTCAGCAAAGGTTCTACACAAGGCACAATAATGCAGTTCTCCCAATTAGTCGGAAAAATAGACTTTTTAAGCAGGTAAGAATCTCAAGTTATTTTGTTTAAAAATGCAATTGATAATTAAAAATATTTATAAAATTATGTTTATAGTGTGTTATTCTCTCTTTACTTCATATTTATCTAAGACTTTCCATTGTGAAATTTCAAATTTGAGAATTACAGTAGAGCCCCGATTATCTGCGAGTGCTGCGAAAAATTTTTTCAATTACGAACCTCAAAAAAACCAATTTTAATCCAAGCCAACAACAGGGAAAGTACAATAGGCCCTATAGTGCAAAGGTCGAAAATTACTGACAGGTTTATTGTGCATTGTAATCCTATAGGCCTTCTCGGAATTTGTGGATGAGTGGCAGGCTCTTGCTCTGCAGAAAGGTTTCTGCTGTACTGTACATATTTTAAAAGTTTTGCATATTATGTTTTTTGTATAATAAAGCGTAGTTTTTATGCTGAAATATTTTGTTTCGTGTTTACACCTCATTTTTTGTCTTTTTTCGGGTTATCCGCGATTTTCGTTATCCGCGAAGCCCTTGTCACCCAATCCTGCGGATAATCGGGGCTCTACTGTACTTTTTTTTGTCTGTTTAGAGCTGTTTGCCAATTTTAGTTTGTAAGCCATTATTTTTTATTTATTTGTTTTTTTTTTTTTCTATTTTCAGTTACATAAAGAAGTACTCAGCAGTCATGAATGCTTCCATCCTGGTGTTTCCAACCTAAATCGAGAACCTCTTGGAGAGAAAACAACAGCTGTAACAGGGTTGGAGATGATTCAGACCATGCTAAAATACATTTGGCCACAGGATAATCCATCCCTTCGTGTACGAGTAGTAATCGCTTTAAGTTTACTAGTTGGGTCGAAGCTTCTCAATGTGCAAGTTCCATTCATATTCAAAAGGACAGTGGATTATTTAAATACTGAGCAGCTTTTAACTCTGTCCGATCCAACTAGTACAGTCATAACCTTCAGTACAGCGTTACTGCTTGGATGTGAGTACTACATTTTATTTCTAATTAGGACGTTCTCATTCTGTTTCTTGAATTTGTTTTTCTTGACTAACACGAAGAAGCCAAATTCAGTTGCGTTTTCTTCCTTCCCCTCCATCAAAAAACATAAAGTAATAAATTAATGTTACTCAAAATTTAGAAAATAAACATAATTGACTGAAATTAATCATAATTTCTTCATATATAAATAAAAATCTTCATATGAACTCATCTCATCATATCAACTTTAATATTTGGATCATCTTTGTACCAAAGAAGAACCGGACGCCTGTATAGGGTCGTGCCATATAGGGTCATCTGACCCAATGGAGGTCAGAATAAGAAATAAAGTCAATGGGATCACATGTCCAGCTCTTATCCTTACCAAGTAATTGACCAAGTCAGTTGAAAACTTTGATTGCAAATTGCTCGGCCAACATAGTAGATTGAGTTCTAGTTTTGCTGCAATCATCAGGCCTTGGCATGACTATTCTATTGATGTGCCCACCCTGTAACCATGTGACCTGAGCGTGGTCAACTGGTTTTGGTTTTTAAGATGAGATTTTAGGGTACGAACCTCTTACTTGTGTAGATGGTATTATCATATCTGTTAATAGGTATATGTTTGCGACGTTTGAAGTTCGTATCGTTTTCCTAAGTTGGTCATATCGTAAAGTGAATTTTTAACTTTAAAGTTGATTTTGACAGTGAAAACGATTTTTCCAAATATGGGTGCTAGAGGAAAACATGATCCTCGCGTAGAGTATAATTGATTGTGCGGGTCCAAAAAACCAGAGCTCAACCTACGACGATGGCCGAGCAATTTGCAATCAGAGTTTTCAACTGACTTGGTCTATTACAATGGTAAGAGCTGGACATGTGATCCCATTGACTTTGTTTATTATTATGACCTACTTAATATATTTCTGACCTCCATTGGGTCAAATGACCCTATATGGCACGACCCTACACAAGCGTCCGGCTGTTCTTTTAAGGAAATCAGCCTGGCGATTTTAGTGAGGGGTTCCAGGGGTCTTTTTTAAGGAATGGGAAGGGTGTAAATCAAAATAAATACACTGGACCCTAAATAATCTTTATAATAAATTGTATGGAAATCTTCCCCAGCTATTTTAACATGCGGCTCATAAAGAAAACCAAAATGTTCAGGTGGTTCGGTAAGGCTTTGGATACTCAGTCAATGGTATCTGCTTCCCTCCCAATATCAGTCTTTGAAATGTGCACTTTATGCTGAGTTCCCACTGCATAAAATGGATACTGACATATACCTACTACTTTATTACTCAAGCAGAAAGAAGCAAACTGATTTTTATAACATGCTTTTATTTGGAAATAACTTGAACATTTTCAAAGCAGAATGCAATAGAAATACAGATGCAGAGATCAGTAAAAAACTGCTCTTGCAAGTTATTCTGTGAATTGAATATTTCCAACAGGAAGGTAAAACAAGATGAAAATACCATGAATTGAATTTGTGAAATGAAAGTTGACATGAAATGCTTCAAAATTTGTTTTGAGATTAACTTACCGTATTGTCCGGCGTATAAGACGACCCCCAATTTTTCCAATTAAAATATAGAGTTTGGGATATACTCGCCGTATAAGACTACCCCTCTTCCAACACACACCAAATAAAAATTAAAAAAACATCAGATTTGATTTCAATATGGTAATTTTAATTCAAATGCTTATGACATGCAGATACTTAGCAGGAAAACTGTCACTTATAAACATAATGCTGTTTGTCATCAAACATGTAAACAAAAAAGTTTTGCAAGGGGATTATACTTTTCCTTTAAAAGCGATGGCTGGTTGTTGTATACAAAGCCTGCTTGGATTGGTCAGCTCTTCCTATCTCCAAGTAACTTGTTGTAGCTTTGTTTATTCTGGTGCATTATTTTAATGCTACATTTTTTTAGAATTTCACTAAAATCGTAGTATTTCTTAACTGTAGCCTTGTTTATTCTGTCTCCACTCTATCCCTTTTTTCCATACCCTGGGCGTCCCGGACGCCTGCAGCTTGCTCCACCCTTCACTTATACCTTCCCGGTGAGGAGGCCCCTCACCTCGTCATCGGGACCGCGTTAAGTCACTTCTTTCCACGAATCTGCTGAGTGGATTTTCTTCTACCGTACTTAAACAGCGCCGTCCTTGCTGCTTTCATATGGTTGCCGCATACGGCGGGGATGCGGCCGCTGCCGTTTTTGAGCTCCTCCCACCATATGCGGCGACCGCAGATTCTCCAGTCCGGCTCGGAAGTTTCAGCACCCGGTGTATAAGACGACCCCCTACTTTTGAGAAGATTATCCTGGTTTAAAAAGCCGTCTTAAACGCCGCACAATACGGTACATTATTTTATAATTACTTGAAATTGTTTTCATCTTGAAATATTGTCAAAAACGATCATGCTATGGCTGGTGGGTTAGCTTGGTGGTAAGACACTGAATTGTGAAGTTCGCAATCCGTTAAAAAATAGGGTACTTTCATTTTTTCTTTTTTAAATTAACTTCTTTTGAGTCTGAAACTTCTTTCCTTATTATGAATGGCAAAATAGAAAGGAAAAAAAATTCTAAGCTTCAAAAGCAACATATCCACAGTAACAAACAAGGAAAGAATAAATTATGAAAAGGGAAGAAAAATCAATAACATGCACAAATTCGTTAGAATTGTTTAGAATTTGTTTGTGCATGTTATCTTCCCTTTTCATATTACATTATGCACGTTAAACCTTCTTTTATTAGAAAGAATAAATTAAACCAAATAACCTGCAAAACAGAAGAATATAAACAGTACTTTTTAAAATGACACTGAAGATAAGAAGAAACAAAAAACATGCTTACGAATACATATGGAAGCCAAAATTACAGAATGAAAAGGAGAAATAATTTAGTGGTAGAAAATAAAAAGGTTATAAATAAAAATATAAGAAATCACTATTAAAAATATAAGGTTAATGATTTAATTAAAATCATAAAAAAAAATAATCAATTAATGATTTCCCTGTTTGTTTTGACATAACTAATAAATTACTTACAAAATTTATAATCTAGATAATTAGATAACATAGGATGATAAAAAAAATTATCAAATAAATATGGAAAAAAATATATGGATTCGGTTGAAGTTTTACTACTTGTAAAATAATTACCATTTTTAAATTTAATGAAACATGGTTAAAATAACATTGAATAACTCCAAATTGATGGAGTGACGGCAACATCCTTTCCCTTTACTCAAAGACAATGTTTCAAAGAATTTAATATTTAATTGAAAAGAAAATTTAATGTCCACAAAATAAATTATTAAACAAAAAATTCACTAGTGGAAAAAATTATGCTTTTGTATAGTCTGAGACATCGTCAGCGGTAATCCTGGACAGCTGTTTCATCCTTATTAGGAATCAGCAGCAGGGTTTACCCTTGATGATAGGCTCAGACCATGCGAAAGGTTATGGATACCACTTCCGGCATTGGCATTAAACCTCAAAACAACAGAAATAAAAAAGTAGAACTGTGAACTCCACAATATTAAACCCTTGTCCTTCGCTCAAAGGAGTTTAATTATAAAATTAATAACAAAATTAACGTCCACAAAATAAATTATTAAACCAAAAATTCACTAGTGGACAAAAATTATGCTTTCGCACAGTCTGAGCCATCATCAATGAGCAAATCCTGCTGAGGATTCTTAATAAGGATGAAACAGCTGTCCAGGATTCCCATTGACTGTGCGAAAGCATAATTTTTGTCCACTAGTGAAATTTTGTTGTTGAATAATTTCATATTTAGTTTCATTTCACAAATGGAGAATTCAGTCTTGTAAAACACCATCACTTACGTTAAATCTCTATCTGTTGAATGCAAGTATACATTGGGAAGTAAAGAGTTAAAATTGTTACATAATTGAAGGAAATTAACTATTCAATTTTAAGGAGATCATTTAAATATTATGATCACTCTTTCTTTTCTCCTGTTTGGGGATATCGGCTGAAACTTGACTCATTCTTTGTGAATGTCATTTCTTGAATTCATGCAGTACTTGATTTATACAATATTCCATAGACAGTATTTCCAGGTAGAATATTGAAAGCCAAAATGGCTGCTTTCACTTAAGGTTCATTTTAAATTCTGGGAAGACAAAATGAGAACGATTTTAAAATTAATGCAGAAAATCAATTTGTCTTTCATTATTAAATGCTTTTGACTGATGTTAATCCTTCCAAATCCAGTGCATTCAGTTTACAAAAAAATTCACATGTTGAATTACTAATATAAAGCTTGTTTTTAACTTTCCATAAATAATAAGATTACATTGATTAATCTGAAGTTTCAGTCGAATGGTCAGTTATGCTCCTTTTGCATATTTGAAAAGTATATTTGAGAGCTCAAGTAAAACTTCCGAATGGATTGAATTTTACATGATTTGCTGATTTTTTGTTTACCATATATGCTCCAATAAACGCTGAGGCTCTTATTGTCACCGGTCTCTAATAAGCGCCGGACTGCAGAGGGGACACGGCCAAATAGTAGCCGGTCTCTAACAGTAGCCGGGTCTTTGATATTTGCCTACCGGTACTAGTGTAAGCGTCCGTATCTTTATAGTCGTACGTAAGAACTTGCGGTACATTGCCTTACAAAATGCCGCCGAAACGGTCATTTGACATTGCCTTTAAGATTCATGCGGTGGAATACGTGAAAGAAACTTCTGGTGAGGCGGCCACCCGTCATTGCGGATTCGGACGACGAATAGCAGCAGAAGGTACAGAAAGACATGCCATTTATCTTTAACAGTCTTATGTAGCATGTGAAATTCAAATAAAGTAGCTGATACTGCGTTCTGAAGGTTTTGTTAATAATGGCCGGTCTCTATTAAGCGCCGGGAGCCAAGGCTAGTTTTGCAAATAAACGCCGGGAGCCTCTATCGGAGCATATATGGTATTTTAGATAACCGAGATTCTTCAGCTGCTTTGTTTCTTTTTTCTAGCTATTAAGACAAATTAACATTAACATGTTAGAAGCAATTTCATAGTTGCAGTTTCTTTGTTAGATTTGGTCGTCGTTGTGCTGGGATCGTATACCCAATTTAAATATAGTTTGTTGAGATTCAGTTCAGTGTCTGCCAGTAGAAATAGCATTTTGAAATATTAACACATTTCTTTTATCTATTATGTACATAAAATATATTTATTTTCAACCCAAAATACTGAATGCTGGTTTTTTTTGATGTCACAGTTGTTCAATATTTAAATGTTAGCTTTCCTGATAAAAAAATTAGTGATGATGTTAATTTAGTTACTAATAAGTATTGACACTTTTTTTTGTTTTTTGAATGTTTAAAAATACTGCTGCTTTCTGAATATCTAAAATGTGATTTCCAGTTAATTTTTGTGTGTTTCTTTCCTTTAATTTTCAGATGGATTGGCAAGAGCAGGTTCAGCTCTCTGCAACGAAATGAGAAATGCAGTGTTTGCCAAAGTAGCACAAAACTCAATTCGTCGTGTTTCAAAGAATGTCTTTCTCCATTTGCATTCATTGGATCTTGGTTTTCATTTGTCTCGGCAGACAGGTGCCCTGGCCAAAGCCATTGATAGAGGTTCGAGGTATTCTCAGATTCTTTGATTAATATTGTTAATTGACAAATATATAAGGGCCACTTCAGAAGTAATGTAACAGGCTTGCTTTTAAGTTTTTATTATGTAGCTTTGCTATTTTTCTTGGTAGATACATGCTTGAGGAACAACTCCATTATTCCACAAAGTTCCATTTCCACTTGTTTTAGCCTTTCTGGCACAAAGAAATTATTTTGGTATGTGCAAACCATTGGAACAAACATTCTTCATCCACTTTTCAGCTGCCTTTATTGATGAATCATGTTCAAACTGCCTCAGTGGTTGTCTTACTGAAAAGCTGATAGTCAGAGGGAGCCAAGTCATGATTGTAAAGTTGATATAGTATGACTGGTGATAACTTACCTGGTGTATGGCTAGTATCTGAATCCAGTATCTTGCTGCAAAAGATTGTTGATGCAGTCATGAATTTTGATTTTCCCATTTGTTGCTTATTCAAGCAATTAATTACATTGGGATCGACAGTGTTTTCTCTAGATCTCTAAGACTTCCATTGCTTACGGGTGTTTTCCAATGTCTCATTCTTGGAGGTCAAAATTTAAATCCAGTACCTTGGGTAAATGCCAATGGTAGCTGCAATATGGAATGAACACGACTCATCAAAAACTTGTAGGAAATAAATGTAAATAAATTCATAAAGGGCGTTTCTTAAGATCTGGGAAAATAAGAAGGCTATAGATTAAAAGCTTTTATTTTAAAAAAAAATTATGCATTACTTTTGAATGACTTGTATCTTAGTAGTAGTTAAGCATTTAAGTTTTTGATATTGCTGTTGATGTGGGTCATGAATAATAAATTACTCACAATATAACATTGAATTATTGAAATTGAAAATATCTTAAAAGTGCATTTCTGCAAAACATTTCATATTGAAACACACAAAAAATATGTATGCTCTAGTCATGTTTGGACAAGTGACCCCTCAAAACTAAGCAAAATAAAACAAACAACAAAATGTGGAATTCAAAACCTTGAGCAGTCTAACATCTATCTCAAAAGATATTTGACCACAAAGAATCAAAAAAACAAAAAACCCTCAAATGGGAAAATAAAAAGAACAAAGAACCAAATCATAAATCATGATAAAATTATGTATATTATGCTTCCTTTAGAGTTGTTTCCTTAAGATTTCTTAAGAAACAACATTCTTATTCATCTCAGATCAATTTAATGAGCATTTAAGCATTCTACATTACTTCACAGAAACAATTATTGTAATAATTGTTTATAAAATGTATTTTATTACATTTCATCTGCATGATTCCACATGCATGCTGTAATAGATCTTAAAGATAAAGGTTTTCATCATTTCTATGTCCATGGGATGGAGAGGAAAGTCTTGTCAAATACTCATCTGTTTTTAACCCTGGTAAAGAGTTAGTCTCCTCTTTACAAAACATTGAATAAACCCTGAAAGCCTATCGTGGAGAGAAACATCCCGAGAAAATCCCCTGAACCTAGCCACAGATCAAACCCAGTTCAACCAGTCCATAGATGTGTCTGTGTCACAAAGAAATTAAAAATTTGCCAAGACATATATGTTAGGATAAGGAAATGTACATGTAAAAAAAAACTGAACTGTTGCTGAAAACGAATGTATTTCAAAGATAGTAAGTTTTACATGTGAAATGAATAAAAAAAATGTGAATGATTTTTAAAGTTCAAAATACGTAATAATAAATAATAAAAAAAACAAAAAAAAATTTAACATGCATTAAAACAGTAACATGATAATATAAAGCATAAGTGCATAGAATTAAAAGTTCATTAAGCTGTTTTTGGAAATTGTGATACTTGGAATACAAGACAGCCTGTTTGCTTATGTTTTATATTTTCAAAAAAAAAAAACCTTCAATAAAACCAAACCCAAATAAATGCTAATATGCCCTAAATTAAATAAATATTAATAATTATATAAAATAAAGTAAGCTTAATAACAAATATTGCAAGAAATTGAATCGGCATAGATAACTGAAATCAGACTCTAACTGAAAAACAACCTTAGAAATGCATAAAAAGACAGATAAGAAACATAATTAAATCAAAATGCCTGAAAAGAATCAAAAAGTTAATTTTGCAAAGTATTAAAAGAAACAAAAAAAATATGAATAAATATATCAAAATAAAACAAGTTTAATCTTACTATATAAAAGACAAAACCCATTGACTGTCTGACAAAACACAAAGCCTAAATCGCTGAATTTAGGAACTTGAAATTTTAGGTAATGTGTTCCCTTTATGATGTAGGCACTCACTAAAACAGGATTTTTGGAAATACCACCCCAAAAAGGTGTAAGCAGGGGGGGAGGAAGGAGGAAATTTTCTTAAAGGGTATGCTTAGCTAGAAAACCATTTGAGTTAGAAACACGAAATTTGACATGAATGTTTTTTGTCAAAATCGAAAAGATGTACTTGATAAATTTTTTATTTTCATGTCCTAAGGAGTGTATACAGGAGGAGCAAAGCTTTTTGAAACGGTCTGCCTATCTCGGTAACTACTTAGGCTAGAAACATGAAACTTAGGGAAAAAAAACTCTTCATAAAAAAAAATGAAGAAATACATGTTCAACTGTTTTTCAAAAAAAATACCTGAAGAGTGAGAGGAAAGGGGTTGGGAAACGAATATCTTAGAATTCGCTTAAACTAGAAACATTAAACTTGGGAAAAATACTGTTCATATATATATATAAAAGAAGTATATGTTCAGTGGTTTTTCCAAAATAGAAAAATGCCTGAACAGAGACTTTCTTGAAGGGTATGCGTATCTTGGAACTGCTTAAGCAAGAAACATGAAATTCGAGAAACACACTCGTCTTACAAAATGAAGAAATACATGTTCAAATATTTTTCGAAAAAAAAAAAAAAATACCCCAAGGGGGAAAACGGGGGGGGGGGCTTCTCTAATGAAGTAGGTGTCCTTACTGACTCATCAACACAGCTGAAACTGCTAAACATAAAGACTAAATTTTAAAGTCCCTTTTAGTGTTGGAGTAAACGTTTTCTCAGAAAAAGAAATTTAAGGTGCCGAAAATCAATATGAAATAGAAATCAAAGACTGCAGATAAAATAAACATTCACTCTGATAATGATTAACTCAAAGGCATGAATGTTTATCTACGTGCAGATTTGATTTCTTATCATTTTCTCAGGGTTTTACAATTTTTTCCCCCTAAGGGGGTGGAGAAGAGCAGAAAGGGACAGGAAGTCTTTTGTCCTTTGATCTCATTGAAATTTGATATTTAAGGATTTTTCAGATTACAAACTATGAATATAACATTGGTAAGAACAGATTCTTCTATATATAACATGACAAAATCAGTGATGATAGCAGAGGATGCCAACCCCATATATAAACATTATTTTATGCCTGTTATGTTGATGAATATAACATTTATTTGTAACTATCGCGTGGTTTTTTTTAGCAACTGGGAAAAGTTGAAGAGATCTCACAATTACAATTTCCTCCTTCTCCATATCAGGATAACTCCTTTTTTCTTTTTAAACCCCCCACAAAGCACGGATATTTCACTAGTTAAATATAATTCTAAAAAATATATTGGATTAATAACTTATACCAAAAGCTTAATCCGCAACAACGATGGTTTACTAGCATCTCATTCGCCAACTTTTATGCTAATAATTAATATTTTTATTATCAGAGGTCATAATATTCAATTTACCTTGAAAAATATTTGTAGTTTTTATTTAAAATTTTTCTCTACCGTGCATTTACATTTTTAATTTTGTTCTCAACAAATAAAGTTGATCAATTTCAAATTTAACAATCAGCACACTTAGCTGACTTGGGACTTACTTTGCTTGAAAACAGAAATCTATAAAGTGTTAATTATTAAAAAAAATAATGCAATCAATTAACTCAATATCCAAGTGAGCTTATCTTATTCCAAATATTTCGTTTTAGGGGAATTAACTTTGTTTTGACTGCTTTGGTATTTAACATTGTTCCTACGATCTTTGAAGTTGCTCTTGTGAGTGGAATTTTGGTGAGTAGAAGAATTAACTTTTTTTTTAGCTATTAAGATTTTTATCTATAATATACAGGGGAAATTTGTAGATGTGTGTGTCTGTTCAAAATGTTTAGCATACTTCCCAACATGCTACAAAGTTGAAATTTGGCATGCGGATAGTTTCCATGTAGATAATATAAGTTTAAAAATAAACTTTTTTATGCTTTTTTTTTGGGGGGGGGGGGAAGGGGGGAATGACCATGAAGTGTGTGGCGGCAACCCACAATATACCCGAGTTAAGTGGTCTGCACTGCGTTCCCCTACCATATGGGTATTCGCGCAGACTGGCGGAAGATGTCATATGGATATTTGCGCAGCCTGGCTTATGAAGCTATTGGCTTCTTGGAGTTTTAATAGTTTTCATCTTCCTAAGTTTGGCTCTTTTACACCCATAACCTACTCTTGCGTTTGCAACTGATAGGTGATAAATATACAATACGGGTAATTAATACTTCGTAATGATCGTGGATTTTTGTACCAACTGGGGAAGGTTTGAAGTGATAAGGGTGAGGAGATGGGCATGAAGGGGAGAGGGGAGTCTTATATTCTTCAATCTCCATATTAATTTAATTACCATTTTTTGAGTTACAAAATGTGAATTGAACATTAATTGGTAATGATCACGTGAGGTTTTTTTACCAATTGGGAAAGGTTTCAAGTGATAGGGGTGTGAAGAAGGCTGCTCAGGGCTTCTCCAATCTCGCAATTAATTTGCTAAATAAATAAAGTGTTTTCTTGTTACATATGCAAGGCTTCCAGAGCGAAGCGACAGTAGCCGGCTAATTATTTATAAGAAGGAAAAATGAAAGTGAAAGTAAAATTACTTTCTTTTATACATTGCTGGGCAATTTTAATTTATCCTTTTGGGAAATTATCACAGTCGAAAACTGTTTTGAGACCTCTTTTGATTTTTCAAATGTCACAAACGTAGTTCGTGCCTCGACGCTTCCGCTAACCCTTTCTCTCCCCTCCTTCCGTCCACATCTCGCTTCTTGCTTACATATTCCTCTACATATTTCCATCACTTTTTACATTTCTGCTTTCCTATCAACTCCTTGTGCTGCAAGGGTTCTCCTTCCCTTATTCCCCGCCAACACGGCGCCCTTATACCTATTAAACTGTGTTTTCTCGACTTTAGGAGTGACCACTAAGTGTTTTTATGGCCGGTACACAAAGGCAACCAGCCCGTGAAAACTGTTTAAAAAGCCAATGTTAAAAGCCAATTCCCTCTCCCCCTGTTATGCATTGCATCAGAGTTCTGCTCTCAATAGGGGGAAAACAAAAGGAGAGGCCAACTGGGACTATGTAAGGGATGCCACCCCTTTTTGACCAGAGGCGACGGAGGCGACCAACACCTCTCTCCTTGGGAGGAAAAACAAGTCAACAAGGACAGTCGGCGAATGAGATAGTCAGGGAGCAGGTTCAAAAATCCCTGCTCGATCTCCCTCGCCTCTCCGAACCACACCGCCCTCCTGGTCTGTGAGTCCCCGGATCAGAGGTCGGAATCATCCCCAAAACTGAGCACTGGGATACTTGGTGCCATCCTGAATTCCCGCTACATCTTCTCCGATAAGAAATCGAGCAGAACGTCCTGAGCAGCTGCTCGCATTTGGACCTCTAGTTCTCCACAGTCGGCTGACGACCACGAATTGGCGATAGCAGTGAACGTCCCCCGCCGGAAACCACAGATGAGCCCCAGTGTCTCCTGCCCTGCCTGTTTCCTGCCTTGTCTGGCACAGTGAGTCTTCTCGTTTCCCATTATTTGTATTCTCCAATCCTTCCCTCCTCCATATCCGCAATAAAGCCTTTTTGTTTCACTCTACGAAGCCAATCTGTCGTTCATCTTTGAGAAGGCGCGGGCCATCGGCGAGCTAACTTCACTAGGCTAGCGTTCCATGGCACCTCCCTTTATTTTCCCCGTCCAATCTCCTCATTCACCCCCCTTATTTACCTCTTCCCCTTTTGTCCCGTATCCGTGGCTTGCTTGGGAGTGCACTCGATGGCGTGCGCCTAAAACAACACGTGACACAAATGAATGCAGTTCTGTCTTTTGATGGGAAATGCTTACTTTGAATATCTGCTGAGTGGTTCAGTTAACCTGAGATTTAGATTTGGATATTAATAACCCTTAGGCTCATGGAATAGCTGAGCCAGCTAAACTAGTGCACCGACATCTCTAAAAAAAAGCAAGCTTAAATATTTAAAATTAACATTAATTATTAGGTTTCTGAACTTCAGTGGAAAAGTGTTTCAAGTTGAAATATATCAAGTGAAAGGAGGTTAATAAAAATAAAAAAGTAAAAAAGATCCTAAGGAAAAAAAAAAATCATTTCCATTTATAGATAATACAGTAAACTCCCGATTATCCATGGGCGGATTATCTGCGGACCTCTCCTGTTTCCATTTTTTTTACTACGCAATAAATTATGGAATTAAAAAAAATAAATCTAGAATAAAGTAAACAATAAAAGAGGCTAACAAAGTAAGTGAAGACAATTAAAGACAAAGAATTTAAAGAACAACCTTGTGGGCGGAGCTTAGGCTGGCAGGTTACACTAAGTTATGGGAGAGCCTTCCCATAATAATAAAATTTAAAAATAAATAAATAATTTAAAATAAAATAATTGTTTATAATGTATACTGTAACTGTATGTATTGTCATTTTAATGTAAATAAAACATCTTAAAAGCATTTTTGTGTTGATTTTCGTCTTTTTTTGGATTATCCGTGGAATTTGCTTATCCGTGGTTGCCGTGCCACCCTATTCCGGGGATAATCGGGAGTTTACTGTATATGTTTTTTAGAAAATTATGTTTTTAGTGTTGAAAAGATTGGATCTTAAAGTGCTTATTAATGTACATAAAGATCCAAATCTGTTCTTGTTTGTTGGTATTGTAGAAAAAATATCAGGAAAGGATGTTAATATGAGAACATTATTATAAAAAAAAAAATTTGTCGACTTTGCAAAAGCAAGTCCAGTTGGAGGTTTCTTCTTATCACATGAAGAATAGAATCTTTTGAGTTGGGGGTTCATTAAGATTATTTATTTATTTATTTATTTATTTATTTATTTATATAAAGTTTTAAGATAGCTTAAAACATGGTTGGGACAAAAGTCACTGATAACTCTTGTTAATAATAGGATTATTACTAATATTAGAAGCAGCATTAGTTGATAGAAGAAATATACAACATTTTAAATGTCATCAAATTCAAACTCTACATGTTGCAAAATGAAATAAAAAGCCCATTATAATTAAGAAAAACAAATAGACAACATATCTATGAAGGTATTAGACAAAGGAAAGTAGCATAAGAGCTTGAGAGTGCATTGTAAATCTACTGGTGAAAGATGGGAAGTTGCATGAGTGACCTTATTCATAAATGTCAAAGTCTGAACATTAAAATATTCATTGAAATAAAAGAACTCAGAGTACAGTATGTCATAAATGTCATCAACTTGTTTCCTGAAAACAAGCATAGTAAAGAAAAGAGTCTTGGTAGATATATACACTATCCTACAGTAATGGACTGGACATCTGCATATTTACATAAAATTTAGATGAGCTCGTCAAAGTGCATGTGCGCACGTGATCAGTGAGTTTCAACAGGCATCAGGGGTTACATTGCGGAAGGAATTGAACGCCCTTAAAATCCACAAACCACACATCTCACCATTCAACAGAACCGCCAGACTCAAGTGGTATTTGCAAAGTCGCAACTGAACTGTAGAGCACTGGAAAACAATTTTGTGCAGTGTAACGTGCCTCATCACTTTACACTCTCTTCCAGTTGGATGGACGTGTTTGAGTGTGGCGAACGTCTTTTACCCAAGTGCATCGTTCCAACTGTGAAGTTCGGCGGTAGGGGAATCGTGCTGTGGGGGTGATTCTCATAGTATGGCCTGGGACCATTGCATATTGTTGTGGGAATCTTGAACTCCGAAGGCTACAAAGACATTTTGGATAATTGGGTTGTTCCTAATCTCTGGCAAATGCTTGGAAATGACGATAGTTACTTTCAGGATGACAATGCTCCATGCCATGTTTCAGCCTCTGTCCAGCAGTGGTATACAGAGATGGCTGTAAAGTGGCTTCCATGGCATGCTCAGAGTCCCAACCTAAACCCTATCGAACATTTATGGGACGAGTTAGAGCATCGATTGAGGGCCGGGGGACCACGTCCAACATGGCCATTATAGCTGCACTGGCCATGTTCTTGAAGCAGGAATGGACATAAAAACCCTTAGCTCTGTATCAAAACTTTGTGGAAAGCATGCCCCACAGGGTGGCTAATGTAATTTCAGCACATGGGTGCCCATCCCACTCTTAAATCAGTTACACTTTCACATGTTTCCAATAAAGCACACTGTCCGGTCCATTAGTGTAGGGTAGTATATATTAAAAGACTTGATTAAAAACACAGTTTGGCAGTTATAAATAAGTGTTGCGTATTAGGATATTTGAGAGCTATCTTAAGCATTTAACTTGCATATAATGGGATTTATGTAAGAATGCTTTCTTTTCTTTCTTCCTAGACATTAAATTACACTTTTTTGATAGTAAATATAGATCACTGTTCTAGATTTGTCTGAGTGAATTAAAACAACCAAACTGTAAGATAATAGTGGAAGAACATGATTGATGACAAACAGGAAGAATAGGGGACATTGAAAAGGATTTTCTTTTCTGACAGAGTTATTATTCCTTTATTGGTTGTTCTACAAAGTAATTTAACCGATTCCTAGTGATATCTTCTACCTTACTTCTAGATCTTCTCAGTTATTATTATTATTATCATCTCGAAAAAGTTTCAAACCATGGGTTTCCCCAGCTAAGACAATATGGCGGGTTAAGGACCAAAGCACATATTGCACATATTATTATTATTATTAGTAGTAGTAGTAGTAGTATTAATTTCTTACAGATCTTTGTCTTTTAGAATTTCTAAGGTCTGTACAAGATGACTGTTACCAGCTGCAAAATTAACTATTAAGTGTCTTTTGATAGTTGTTCTGATTTTTGGAATACTTCGTGGTTACTTTTATACCAATTGAATTGGAGCTAATCACAAACTCATTATTAACAGCCATACATCCATTACTTTCAAAGGATTGTAAAGATATTTATTTACTGATCTATTTAGAAAAATTCCTACCTGAAGTTCATTTAGTATAATTTTTCATCTAACATTTTAAGCATCATGGGACATTTAGCATTTGTTGAATTGCTAATCAACAACTGCGATAGCTCAAATAGTTTGATATCTTCTCCTATTGTCCTCAAAATGAAAGATGGCCGGCGGAAGTTTGAACTGCGCAGCCCTACCGGTAGCTGATCAATTATGTTTTCCTGTCACAATGGACGACGTAGTCTGTTTTCACTGAGAAAGACATGTTGATAACGCCAAATTAAAACTTCTCTCGACTATTTACCGTTATTTCAATACCAGTTGCTAACAATAAGTATTTATATAAATAAATAAATATATATTATTTATAAATACAATGCTCTTTTGCAAAGTAACAAGCCTTTACCGTAATGGCGACGTCCAGTGATAAACTCATACGGAAGTGCCTGACCAGAGTAATCGATGATACATGCGCAGATCTCACAAAAACAGGGTGGCCATCATTCACTGGGAGCACAATAGTGTCGTTTGAACCCCATTAGAGAGAAGATTTCAAGAGCATATGGTTACTTAAAGATTGACTAATCTTTATTACTAAAATCTTTTATTTCTCTGTCTGTCTGTCTGGCGCAATTGTTAATTATTAGTTTCCCTTGTTGAGAAAGTCAGATTATAAAATTTTCTTTTGCCTTGAATGGGATTCAAACCGAGGACCTTTGTCCTCGCAGTCAGGATTGCTAACCATTGGACTACTGCTGGTCCTCCAATATCCAATCCTACTTTTATTATATTTGTTCAAGCGCTATCAAATAATGAGTTCATTCAAAAAGGAATAAAATATCACTTTTTGCCATCACCACATGGAATCGATTCTTCTTGGATTATCTCATACTTACCAGGGGGAGACAGGGGGATGGCCTAGTGACTATAAAAAAATAAGACTTACTGATTTGTTTTTATTTTTAGTATTATAAATTTGGAGGAGAATTTGCATTAGTCACATTGGGATGCATTGGCGCATATTCTATGTTCACCCTTGGCATCACTCAATGGAGGTAAGCATTTAATAGTTAATTTCCAATAGAATGTCGTTTTTTCATTTTATTTGCTAGTTTATAAAACATTTCAAATATGTGTATACATTGTCACAGTAATAACGTTACTTCATCATATTAAATCAAGCTTGACTTCTGTTCAAAATAGATAAATTAAATTCTTCTGATAACCAAATATAGTTGTGTAACAAAAGTTATATCTTATATTTTTTTTTTTTCCTCTAGAACACAATTTAGAGTGAAAATGAATCGTGCAGAAAATGAAGCCGGAGCAAAAGCAATTGATTCCCTAATCAATTACGAAACTGTCAAGGTAAAAAAAAATTATCACACTCACACACAAAAGAAAGAAATTGCTGCTTTTATTCATTCTTCGATGATTTATTTTTTCTTTCCTTTTAGTAATTTTAATTTTTTTTTTAAAAAAAAAAAAGATTTAAGCCTTTGTTAGGTCTAACATTTTTTTTCTTATCTATGTTTCAGTATTTCAACAATGAGATATATGAAGCAGAACAATATGACAAAGTCTTAAAGAGATTTGAAGCAGCTTCATTAAAAACCAGTACTAGCCTTGCAACGCTCAACTTTGGACAAAATGCTATTTTTAGTGTTTCTTTAACAGCCATCATGATTCTTGCAAGCAAAGGGATATTAGCAGGTACTGAATTATTTATTTGGTTTAATAAAAATATAAAATGAATATTATGTTATCAGTTATCCAACATGACAGCCTTAAACACTGGCTGTATGTGATATGAAATGGTATTTTATTGCCACTGAAAAGTCTTAATGAATTCAATTCCATGTTATTCATTCTTATTTTTCTATGTAGTTATTGAGTACAAGTTTTTATGCATAACCATATAATTGTAAATCTCTCTGATACAATTAAATATATGATAACACTTTTTAGAACTATTAGTAATTTACATTTCTTTAAAAGACAAATCAATCATTATCTGAATGAAACTTGAATTTACTAAATAATACAAGAGAGATCGGAAAGTAATTGAGTAAATTTTTTCATTTAAACTTTAATCATTACATAGATATAAAGATATATACATTGAAAGAGCATTTAATTGACTACTTTTCTACAGAATTTCCATTGAAGTTACATTTGTCCCAACTTAAAATTGTGTCTGCCTAAGTAATAAAAGACGTTGGGCACAAAGCCATTGATGAACAGTTTTCTACACATCTTTCATTGCTTTTGAAGTGGGTGCTGGTAAGTTGCCTATTTATTGGGTTGAATAAGTGGTAATCACTTGGTGCCAAGTCAGGACTGTAGGTAGGGTGTTTTGAGAACTTTCCATTGCCAAGAGTGGAGTTTGATGGTAGCGGCTGTAGCAACAACACAGCAGACATTGCCCTCTCTGGATTTTTCCAGCAAATGGCAGCTCTGAGTTTGTTCTGTGTTTCACAATAAGCTGCACATTGGCACTTTGTTCATTACAGAGGAAATTGATAAGCAGAACATCTTGGCTGTCCCAAAAAACAGTAACCATCACCTTTCCGGTAGACTGTACAGCTTCAAACTTTTTTGGTGGAGGAGAGTTTTGGTGTTTCCAAATCAGATTGTCTTGCTTCCTTTCTGATAAGAAATGAAATGCCCATGTTTCATCTCCTGTAATGAAGGAAGCTGTTTCCTTCACATTGGTAGTGCAGTAAATTTTTGAGGCAGTAACCCATTCCTCCATGTGTACTGCATAAGCTGTTTGGGTACAACTTGTGGTGTTCCAGGAATTTGTGGATAATGTCAAAAACAGATCCCTATGATATGTCTAAATCCTGTGATGTATCTTTGAATTTACCCGTTCACCCTCTTTAATTATTCCGTTCACGGTGTCAGTGTTGGAATCTGTGTGTGATGTTCATGGTCTGCCTGATTTTCATTGAATACTCCTGTGTATCCCGCCTTGAACTTTGCACAGCAGTTGCATGTGTTCGTAAATGTCATGAAGTCATCTTCATATGTTGAACACTTTTCATGATAAATTTCAGCAGGTTTTCTTCCCTTTGCCACAAGAAATTGGATGACACTGTGGATCTTAATCTCACTGAACTTTATTATCACTCCTGTCATTTTGGAATAGCTGTGATGCACGGTATGGATAATTCTCATGCATGCCATCTAGTGAGAAAGTAGCCAGTTACATCCCTTTCATGTTATATCTTTGTATGGGTATAATCATTAAAGTTTTCATGGGAAAAAAATTTACTCAGTTACTTTTCAATCGCCCCTCACATATATCTTGTATAATAAATAAACTGATTTCTTTTAAATATCAAGTTTACCAAATAAATGGCTTTTGACCTGATTAGTGTGGTGGGTAGGATGTTTGGGAAATATGATTAGAAATTTTCTTAATTTTTTCTCACAGTTGGAAGGAACAGAAGAATCATTGCATTTAAGGGGATAGAAAGTATTCAAATAATGTGGGCAAAATGAATTGTTTTATCTCACAGTGCAGTCGATATGATTTGCAGCAGTGGTACTGCACAAATTGCAAATTAGCCTCAAGTTTTTAAGTTACCAGATAAATAAGTTCACATACTTACATATACACTGACAATCTTTGACTTACTAGTATTAAGTTCTGACAAACATACTGTAAGTCGAAAAATGTACATGTGTCTGAAATCATATATATGTATATATATAGTACACATTAGTGTGTCACCCTTATGTCGAAATGCTTTTAAAGTTAATGACAGCTGTAAAGTATTATAAATTTGATATTGAGTACCACTATTCATACTGTTGGCATCGTAGTCGGTTTGTTCTCGTGAAAGAACCTCATGACTGCTGCCTGGCTTATGTTTACAAACACAATCCCATTAGATGCTACTTGAAAATGCTTGTGAAAGCTCTACAGGACCTTCATCGTAAGTACGAATGCCAGATGATCAGTCAGCACCTATCTGTATATAAGGACAATCAATGATTTTCACATGCTATTTCTGGTATCAGCATTTGACAACTTTCTTACAATTCATAAAGTGCTCTTATTTAGCCTTTTCTAGTACGTAGTGTGTAAATAATATAATATTAAAAGATTACTAATATATTTTTGTTTTGTTTCAGGGACAATGACTGTTGGTGATTTGGTGATGGTCAACGGTCTGTTGTTTCAGCTTTCCTTGCCTCTTAATTTCCTAGGATCTGTTTATCGGGAAGTTCGACAGGCACTTATTGATATGGAAGCAATGTTCAAAGTTCTGAAAATACCGCCAGTTATTTACGTAGGTTTTTAATTTTAAGTAAGCTTCAATCTAAACTCTGACTGTAAATTACACAATTATGTCAATGAATAATCTCAAGTTATTGTATTAAATGAAGACAAACACACATGAATAGCATGATAACAGCCATGATAACTTTTTTTTATATGTAAGAAAACTTCTAATTTGAAAACTGTTGTTTTCATTTTTATTCTTTTTTTACCCTGAAGTTGGTCATTCTTTTCCTTTAATAATTTTTGTGTTTATAGTGTGTGAAAGTTGATATTAATTAAAATGTTAACTATATTATCACTAGGCATTTCGGTTGACCTAAGGGCCAATCCTCTCGGGGAATGAGTAAACAAATCTTAATATATAAGGAAATACATAGATTAAGACTTGTATCTATATATCTACAAGATTTGTTATATATAAAACAAACACTCTTTCTATCAAAAAAATTTTTCAAAAAAAAAAAAAAAAAGTACCTACAAAAATATGCCAGCTTACTGCTGGGAGTTGATTTAATATGTGATTGAATGAATGTTAAAAACATACGAAAACTTAAATCATGACAGTAAATATAAGAATTCTGTGATAACCTAAATTATCTCTATAAATAAGCGTAAAATAAGAGAGAAAACTCAATTAAGCACATATCTATAATTAATGATAAGGGCAGGGAAACGAAAAGGGGGGGGGGGGGTTGATGTTAATCTATCCTCTCCTTTCTTTTCTAATATTAATTATGTTGATTTAACTACCAATCCAGTAATTAATGAATAGGATCTTCCAAAAGCATAGCTAATAATTTCATTGGATCAATATACATAGTATTCAACTTACAATGAGTGGTTTCACCAAATCTAGAGGAATTCCTACAGTCATTTCGTGTGGATGAAGGATGGAAGAGACTAGATCCACATGACAAATCTTATTACAACTTTCAATTGAAACTCATATCTTGCTTTGTCAATAAGCTTACAACTTCATAACTCTGCTCTACATACTTAGATTCACTGTCATTTATTCATTAATCTCAAATATGCCACTGCCTTTGTGATCTGTCTCCTTCTGTCCATTAAATATACTTACCTATTTAGTACTTTTTACAAGGAAAACCGGCTGAGATTAGATCGACTGATCTCTGGGTGAGAATTTACCTACCCAACATTCTGACCTCCGTCATTTTCTTATGCTTGAAATATCTCACGGGTGCTGGCAGCAGCATATTGGCACAACCTGCATTGGGAAAGTGAGTATGGATAAGTCTGTCTAATATCACAGTTGGGATGAGAGAGAAAGACATTCCCCTAATTACTTTTTCTAAAGGGTTTCTATTCTCAAAACATTTGCATGCTGATTAGCTGACAGATTTACATACTCCTTCTTACAGTGTAACCTGAGTTAGAAACAAAGTAGGGCCAAAAGGGTTAATCCAAAGGTCATGGCCAGTGATCCATGAAGTATTCTCCAGCAGGGTATAAAGAAGGAAAATTCCCAAGTTTGGAAAAAGAGAATAAAGAAAAAAAAAAAAATCTTTTTTATTTTTAATATTACTTAATTGCTAATATATTTCATGTAAAATAAACACCTAATATTATTGGTTATTATGGTTTTCTTATTTTATCTAATGTGAAATTCTGTTTGTCACAACAGCAATTAATGTAATTCCATAACGTTAGTAGAGTTGGAAATATGTATAATCTATATTTTTCATAGATCAAAAGCAATTTTAAAATATGCTAAGTCCTGTGTGCCATTTAAAATAGTGATTTTTTTTCATTCTTCCTTTAATCTTTGCAATTGAGCATCAAAGAGAAAGTATTAATAATAATCGGGTTAGAAGAGTCACCAGATTGTGGTTTTGTCACTTCCAAATTTTGATAAATACATTTTCCATCAATCGGCAAAATTCTACTGGATTTCAGTTCAGCCTATATTAACACAATTGTATAATGTTTTCCCTTATTTATAAACAGTAAAGTGAGCTCTTGGTTGGGGGAATAGTAGAATGCTGTTGGGGTCATCATCATCACTGATTTGGTGATTAATATTATTTGTTGCATATTGCAACAAAAGCAAAAATGAGTAAATACTAATTTTTTTCTGTTGCAACCAAAAATAATTTTTCATAAATAATTATTATTCTTTTCTAGAGTCAGTCGATGTCCCCACCTCTCATTATCACACCAACTGAATCCGCCATTGCTTTTGAAAATGTGCGGTTTGAATATCAAAAAGGGAAAACTCTTTTACAAAACTTGACATTTACTGTTCCATCAGGGAAGAAAATAGCAATCGTTGGAGGCAGTGGTTCAGGGTAAGGTCTGTAAAGGTTTGTTTGATGAATTCTATGATATTTGGTATTTTATGGAAATAAGATGACTTGCTAACGGATTAGGTTACGGAAAATATCATTTCTTTCTTTTTTTCAACTACATTTATGAACTTAATTACAATATCCATTAGGAAAAATAAAATCAATAGAATATTTTTATTTTAAGATTGAATAAATTTCCTTCTTGGATATTTTGGATCCCAGTCATTGGGAGCTATTGAAGTTAAATGTCGTCTACTTTTTCCCCAACTCAAAAAAATGCTGTAGAATTTAGAATAAACAAAATCAAATAGAATTTATTTTGAGTTCATGTCATCAGTGACTCCTTACTTAAAACATTTTCTTCAATTTCAAACTTTTTGAGCAAATAGTGTGTGAAACCATGAAACAGCAGCTGTCCTCTGAAATATTACTTGATGTGAATGAGAAGGAGCCATTGTTTGAATAGGGAAGGCTTTTCCCATGCTGTTTCAACAGATTTCTTACATTTCCATGTTTTTAAGTTACACCTTTTGATAGACAGGATTTGAGTGCACAGCAGGAAAGAAATTAATTTTGGATTAAAAAAATAAAAAAAAAAGAGAGATTCTGTGTTAAATTTCAGATAACAAAACTGCATTTGAAAGGTCTTTGTCAATTTTTATTCAGACTTAAATAATAAAAAAATAGTCCCCATTTAGAAAATGGATTTTTTTTTTTTTGCTGTTTTGCACAGATATTATAATTTAAAAATAAATGGTGAATTTTCATTTTTATTGTGTCTATGATATAAAAGTAAAAATAGAAAATACAAGATTTTAAGGAGAGCAGTCTTTTAAGTTTTACAGAAACTTCTTATTTTGTATTTTGTTAGAACAAATCTAACTGTATTTTTGAGTAGAAGTGGATATTTATCCCAAGTCAGGTTAAAACATCTACAGGGTGAGATAAAAGTTGCTTTCTCCATACTTGTTTCATTTGTGTTGAGATGTTGGATTTTCATTGTTGATTTTTTTTTTTTTCAGTAACTGCAAGTGTTTCTTGGAATGAATCACAAATTAACCCCAGAGCAACATGTTTCTGTGTTACAATGTTGGTGGAAACACAATAAGAACAAAGAATTTGTGATAACAGATTTTGAAGAGAAATTTGCTGGTGTTCAATCGCAGACACGCCAAGCAATGAGAAATTTGAATAAATGTGTCGTAATAGGTCCATGACAGATCCTGTTTGCTCAAAACATTTATTCAAATTTCACAATTGCTTGGCATGTCTGCTGTTGAGCACCAGCAAATTTCTTTTCAAAATCTGCTATCACCAGTTCTTTGTTTTTATTGTGTTTCCATCAACATTGTAACACAAAAACATGTTGCTCTGAGATTAATTTGCGATTCATTCCAAGAAACACTTGCAGTTACTTAAAAAAAAAAAAATTCAACAATGAAAATCCAACATCTCAACACAAAACAAGTATGGGGAAAGACACTTTTATCTCACCCTGTATTTAAAACAAGAAAGGAAATATTTCTAGCAACTGGATATTTTAATATGAAGTCATAATGCTATTAAAAATTGGATGCTTAGACATAAATTTCACCAAGAAGAGAAATTGAAAATGAATTCACTTACTTGATAATGCTAAAAGAAATAGAATAAAAAGATGGATTAATCCAACAATTTTAGAATATACTACGCACATTCCATCTTCAGGAATGGCAACATATATAGGAAGACTTAAACATTTAGGACGACACATAGTGAGAGTGTTGAAGCTGTATGTTCTCACCTTGTCTTGTCCTAAATGTTAATGCCATCCTGAAAATGGAATACACATAGTATTCCGAAACTGTCAGATTAATCCCATTTTTTTTATCCTGTTTATTTTAACATTATCAAGTAAGTGCATTGTTGATGAACTTAAGTGTAAAATTTAATTTTTTAAGCAATTGTGATAGCTTTTTTTTTTTATCTCCATAAGTGCATTTCTTTTTCAATTTCTCTCCTTAGTTTCATAAATTTCATCTTGCATTTTATCTTCATTGGTTTGATTCAAATTTAATCATTAACTTAAGCCTTCAAACGCATTTGCAGCCGACTTGCAGCTCTGACCACAGGAATGAGAGGGGAATCTCCCTTTTACTGCCTGCCTCAAGCAGTGTAATGATCGTTTCTATTGTGAGGATCCCCTGTTCGCAACTCCTCTGGATGAATCCTGTTTTATTTTTCAAGGTGCTTTCAGACCCCCCCCGGCAAATAGAGGGTGCCCTAATTAACTTCACCCCTGTTTTCTCCCTTCATTCTTGTGGTTTGAGCTGCAAGTGCGTTTGTAGGCTAAATGAGAGCTATAATCCTTAATATCAGTCATTTTCTTTAAAATATACAAAAATGCTCTAGAACATGATAATCAATGTAAAATGCCATTTTTGTTATTTAACACTCCTACCACTAATAAGAATATTTTATTATGGTATGAAAATAGATTCCAAAAAATGAATATAGATTTAATATTTGATTTTTGTCTTAATAGTATTATTTTCCTTTCAGGAAATCCACTATAGTCCGACTGTTGTATCGTTTCTTTGATCCCCAAGAAGGAAGAATACTCATCAACGGCCAAGATATCAAGAAAGTTGATCTTGAAAGTTTAAGGAAAAATATTGCTATTGTACCACAGGTTAGATTTTTCTGTCAAACTTTTAAAGATAATATATTAATATATACAAAAGCTTGTTTAATTGTAGATAGAAATCTAATTTAAAAGTTTTTTTTTTTTAATTCTTGGCTTAATGTAAGTCAGTTGATATTGGAGAAAAATGTTATTTCTTCCTGATAGACAAAGTGACCTCTTAAAACTAAAGACAAGGAAAAATAAATATATAATGAATTCCACAATGCCTACCTCAAAAGGTATTTGACCACAAAGAATTAAATAAAAAACAAAAAGCCCCCTAAAGGGTAAAAAAAGAAAGGGAACAATTCATAATCATGATAAATGGAGGCCTTTTGAGACGAGCTGAGATCCTTGGACGTCTGTTTTGAACTTATTACTCAGCCAGGGTTATCCAGCAAATGAAAATCCAAAAGTTGTACGAAGGTTACTTTTTTCATTGCAAATATATTATTCTTTCTCTCGTATGCCTTTTGGGTTTTCGCTTGCTGGGTAGCCCTGGCTGAGGAGAGCTAATAAGATCGAAACAGCCTTCCCAGGGCCTCGAAAAGCCTTTGCATTTATTATAATTATTTCTTTCTTTTAAATTGAGAATTTAAAAGAAAAACTTTTCTGTTTTGCAAATAAGATTTTGGTAATGTTTACTATATGGAAGGAAACGTGAGAAATTAATGAAAGATCTTATAATCAAAAATGCCTAAATTTTTCACTTCGGAAAGTCTAGTACTGCAGGTGTAAAAGCATTATAATCTTCATTTATCTTCTCTCTACTTTCAAAAATGGACTGTTTGCATTGCATCATTTAAATTATCTTGATCATATGAAATTTTTTTAAACATTATATAAGACTCACATTCCTGGACTTGGGAGTAAGTTTTAAATTGGTTTAGCTTATCTATTTCAAACATCTCTAGTCTATGTAATAATTATATTGTCATCTATTAGTTTTGGTGCTAAAATTAAGTTTTTGTATCTTCAGAATAATCTTTTAAGCAAAGCTGACTTCATTTTGTCTTTCTCAAGTAAGCCTATCCAGGAATAAGTATTGCATCAGAAATATGCATTTGGCAATTGCTTGTAGCTAAACTTCATTAATAATTGATCAGCTTTAGTTGAACTCCAATATATTATCATTATGAAATATTCAGTGCCTGAGTTGTTGTTTTAATACTGATTATAATATTAATCACCAGTTTCATAAATATATATGCAATGCTTGAAATATCAAAGGAATATCATCATGCATCATCAATTTTGATGAGCTTTAACTTCTTTTTTGATCTTTAAAAATCATTAAAATTGTATGTTTTATTGTTAAGCAGCTTTTTTTATTATATTTCCTTGACTCTTGTTCTTTTACAAAAATCAACCAATCCGTTGAAACTTACTACATCATTCTGTAATGCTTACTTCTTGATGGAGTTTTTATTTATTATTTATTTTTCATGTTGCATTTTTCTGTGGAAGTAATGTTCTTATTATTTCTGCTTGTCTTATATGTAAAATATTATAGAAATTTTATGAATCAAATTTCAGCATCAATATCAGTGTCCTCCTCTGAGGACTTTCGATATTATTATTTCTGTGGTGTGTTATTTATGGACTTCATGTGCATGATTCATGAAGCTGTAGTTTTTGATTTGCTAGTTATAATTGAAGATGTTTTTTTGTTATTTTTTTTCACAGGAATTTTTCAGATTCCCCTTTCATTTGAATAGTCATGATTATCGAATTGTCTGCTTGATTATGTTAACTTCCTTTTCAGTTCTGTTTATACATTAACATTATCCGTTGATTTACATGTAATTTGTAATAGTTGATGAATTACTTGTAGTTGCATGTTTTATTGTAGAATTAAATTAGTTAGTTGTCAGTTGTAGCTAACATTCTTAAATATCCCCTTTTTTTGTAGGATGCAGTGCTGTTTCACCAAAGTATTCTGTACAATCTTCATTATGGTGACTTTAGCAAATCACTGGATGAGGTGTATGAATCAGCTCGCTTGGCAGAACTTCACGATGCAATCAATCAATGGCCTCAAAAGTACGAGACTCCAGTGGGAGAAAGAGGACTGAAATTGTCAGGTTCGAGTTGAACTTCATTAGTAATAAATTTTAGTCAAATATAACTTATCGTGTCGATAATTTATCACTTTAGAAAATACGAGCAATTCAGTTGTGTAAATACCATTTTCATACAATCTCTAGTTTAATTTAAAACAGTTCTTCTATACATTCTTTTTTTTTTTGTACTCATAAGCAGAATTATCAAAAATACATCAAGGTTTAATCCAAAATTTGTATTAGTTCTAATATAGACTAAATAGAAAAAGAAAATGTATAAAACTGGTTTCATATTGTAGATCAAACCATAGCAGCCCCGTACATGCTTCATTTTTGGTCACATCCTGTGAGACAAGAAGCAATTGCAAACCGGAACTTGTATTTTTTTCCCTACCTCTGCAAGTCACAAGAGTTCCAATAACATATCACTCGTGTCTGCTCGATTTGTATATTGTGCTGTAAAGGTTTTTTTTTTTCTTTAGCATTTTTCTTTTTTTAGCCAAAATCCTGTAAGACGAGTAGTGATCACAGACACAAACCCGTATTTGTCTCGGTTATCACAAGTCAGATTCCAAGTTACACATTTGCTATCCAAAATGTATCGAAAGCTTTGTACATCATCAAATAACAAAAAAACAAACCCACATAGTATTAATACCTCTAGCTCATTCGTGATGTCCTAGTTAGCTCTGTCAGCAGAAGTAGTAAATAATATATGAAAAAAAAAAAAAAAAAAAAAAAAAAAACAAAATGGCCTTTTCTAAACTTTTTGACAAATTTGCTTGATTTTTAAATATCATTAACATATATAAAATTCATATATAAAATTCTTCAAAACAGTGACACAAACATCAATCATCACCAATATTTCGTTCTTTTATTCATATAACTTCCTCAAGGTGTACATAAGAAGAAAAGAAAACATCTTTTCTTTTCTAGAATTAACAAATAAACTAAAAACAAATGTGAATAACAATAAAATCAAATAAATCATTTACATAATAACAATAAAACTAAATAAAAAAAAAATCCATAATCCAAACGTGATCCAAAATAAATACCATTTAAATATTTAATAAATCTTGAAATATTTTGTCAGGTGGAGAAAAACAGCGGGTTGCAATTGCTAGAGCTGTTCTTAAGAATTCTCCTATTCTAGTGTTTGATGAAGCAACTTCTTCACTGGATTCCATCACTGAACATGTAAGGATTTCTCTTATTATTTAAGGTCTCATAGAAATAAATGTACAAAAATCAGTAAATTAAAATGCAATAAAGAAAATTTCTGATTAATAAAACAATTCTACTACAGAATTAAAAGTTTTAATTCAAATTATATGAAACTGAAGTAGAATAGTTTTATTGTAAAATAATTTTAAATGTAAAAGATTAAATACATACTGTGAACCCTTTAAAACTATTATGTATAAAGCGTTTTAAAAATTGCAAAGTTTAAAATTTTACAAATTATGTGCAATTGTAATTCTCAGTTATTTATAATACATCCCAACGTTGAACTGAAATATAAAATATATTGGTGATACGAGAATAGAGGATACTCCTGTATGTGTGTGTAAGGCAAAACTGATGTGAGCTGAATCTCAGGGGAAATAGCCTATCATGCAGGAGATCTTCTTGAATCTGGGCTTCAATCCCGTATTGGATATTTTTATCTCTCTTTATGTGTACATTGGACTTTCTTTCAATGATTTGTTATCAGTTTCATACCTTGTTTCTCAGTCGGCTTTAGTCTCTCTTGCTTTTTCACTCATTAAGCAAAATCACGCAATGAAATATGTGTGCAAAGAAACAAACAAGAAGCATTAACAAACAGGGCTTCCCAAAAATTATTATTAAATAATTTTGAGAGTATTGTGAAGTAATACATTTCTCATTCAAAGCAACTATGAATAAAACTCTCTTCAAAACAGTAAATTTTACATTTTGGTAATATGTATGTTTTGAATTAATTTGTTGGTCAGTTATGTTAATTTTTTAAACATCAAAAGTTTCTTCAAATTACTATAAACACTCAAGTAAAAGTCAACCCTCTATTTTTGGCCCAAAAATCTGGAATTTTTCATATATATTTCCACGGGATATCTGTTTCTTAACAGATAACAGATCAACATTTGGATTTCTTAGTGAACAAGCATTGTCATTAGTGTGATACAAAATAACACAATGCTCCGTCTGCTTCCCCTTTCGCAGATGTAAACAGTCATGGGTAAAAACGCTGCTAGGTCTAGGCTGAAATAATGAATAACATTATATTACCATATTACTAAGTCAATATATCCCACCATCATTTCTTTTATAAGCTAGACCAGCGGTTCCCAACCGGTGGGTCGCGACTTGATCCTAAAACTATCAGAAACCATCGAATAAACCATCAGAAAAGATCAGAAAAATCGAAAATCGATTATATATAACGAAGGGATACGATACAAATATGGCTATATTCTGTATTCTTCTATTCCTGTATATTTGGAGGTATTCCGATAAGGAAAGGTGGGTCGCCAGCTGAAAAAGGTTGGGAACCGCTGAGCTAGACCAATATGCATTAATGTTATATTATTACAGTAGTTCATTGTGTTTTTGTTTTTATTCGTTTAGAGATCATTTGGTCTATTGATACGGTATTTGGATTATAGCATGAATTTTAGCCCCTCAAAAGTAGTAATCATATAATAGTTGACCCCATAAAATTTAACCTTCAAAAATGGTCGTAATAATTCATCTTTTACATGAATATAAATGTTAAGTATATTTATACAGAATGAACACTTAATCTGGACTTCATCAATTTCGCCAACATTATTTTCTGAATACGGCTTATAAAGTTAGCAGTGGCACTGTAATATTATTTTTTTCACTTTATTTCCCCTCATCCTTGAAGCTCAAATCATTCCTTATTTTAAAGTAATAACAATTCTCATAACTATTTGTATGAGTTTGCTTCTGAATGTGAAATGTACAAAAAGGAACATAAGTATCTTACTTACAAGTATATCTAGATCTCATTTTAATTCCATTTTTTTCTTGTATTATTTATTCTAGAACATCATGAAAGCTTTGGAAAGAGCCACTCAAAACAGAACTTCTATCTGTATTGCTCATCGATTGTCAACAGTTGTTGATGCTGATGAAATTTTGGTTTTAGGAAATGGGTCAGTTGTTGAAAGAGGGGATCATTACTCTCTTCTTTCCAATCGACAGAGCTTATATTCTCGTTTATGGGAGACTCAGCACCAGGTGCCTGTGATGCAAGAAACAGAAGGTGGTAAAGAGAAGGAAGTCAAGCGTGTAATTTTTTAAATGTAAATAAATGAATTTAGATATAAAACTGCAAACCATATTCAAGTCTATTATCAATAGATAATTTATTATTAAATGGTTTATTCTTTTAAAATCCCATATAATTCCATAAATTTCCTCAAGTAAGCTGTAATATGCTAGTTTCAGTAAAGTCCAGATCATGCTTAAACTTTACAAAATGCTCTGCTGTCTCATGTTGTATATTCCTCTTTTCCATCGCCCTCTGGTGCTCTTTAAGCCTCACGAACAATGGCCGAAGGGTCTCCCCTATGTAAAAACACTCGTGTCCCCTACTTGGAATTAACACAATTATTTTGAAATCTTAAAGACTCCCGGTCTTGGCATTCCGACATGTTAACTTTAGATTTTAAAGAATAAACCATTTAATAATAAGCTGTCTATTGAGAATTTAGATTTAATTTATACACTTTAGAGTTTACACTGTATGTAATGTATAATATTAAAATAAAACAAACCAAGATTTTTTTATAGTTTTACTGCCCGACTATTTCAATTTTGATGTTACTATTTTCTTAGCTACTACACAATCTCACTTATCCTAAGCAAGCAGAAAACAAGTGGATTGCAATTTTTGTTTTAATTCCATTTAATCATTTAATTTTAAACCGATTCAAAATGGAATGTTGCTCGTGATGAATTTTTAATCTTGGGTTTCTTTCTGTTTTCTTTAGATTAATTTAAATTAAGTCATGTTTAATAATTTTATACAGATAAACCCATTCAGCTCCAATTTCTTATTTCTGCAGAACTAAATTATTCTTAACAGCCAATCAAATGAATTGGTAGTTTTAAAATTTTGCAAATTTGATTATCTGCTTCTTATGTTCTAAAATTAGAATTCTTCCGATTTTTAATTCAAAATATTAACTTCGATTCTACTAAAGAATTACCAATACAGAAATAGAATACACTTCAGTTTATGTATTTTCATGTATGAAATGTGGCTGTTTGTATTCCTGTCCCAGTTTTTCAGTCCTTGTTATAAATCCGTTTTCTTCTGTTTGTGAGTAAATTTCTTCTGTAAGTGGCTACTTCCAAAAGTCCCTTCTCATTTTTTTGTTTCTTTTTTGAGAAAAAGTGAGGAGAAATCCTAAAACCCTTTTTACAGGAAGAACAAGAGGGACTCTCTAAATTCCTTACCATTTTGAAAATTATGAATCATTGAAATATTAAAGAAAAACAACGCCTGGAAGTTGTAAGCATCTAAGTTAATGGAGCTGTAAGCTATTCTCAGTGTATTTATTTATTTATTAATGGTGTATGTGATTAAAAATCATTAAATGAAAGTGAAATGATGCCCGTTTTATTAAATCCTGTCTGGTGAGTGAGATTGTATTGTACAGTTTTGACTTATACCTTTGTTATCTTGTATACAGATTACTATTAATAAATATAGTATATTTATTAATGTAAATGTGACCCATGTTCATTTGTTGCTTTCTTTATTTCCTCATCCACTCACTTTACAACTAAACTAAGGAAGCCTATTGTTTTGTCATTGCTTAAGCCTCCCCTGCCTAGGAATGTTTATTTGAGTTCCTGATTTATCCTTTTTACTTCAATGCCAGTCAGTCATCAGAGGTAAGCGATGTTACAAGCACGTGATGGCTCATTTTGGAGGTGTGACTGAAATTTTAAAAGATTTCCAATATTCAGAGTTAATGTATGAATGTAAAATTTTAATCATGTTATTAAATATGATGACAGTTCCCTATTATACTGCGTCTGCTTTTATTTTTTTGATTTATGTCCTGTTCTGGGGAAATACATTCCTGTTGCAGTTATCGTAGCAAAATATGATTTTAATGTACAGCGTGTAAGAAATATAATACATACGTCCAAAGTCACATTACCCCAGTTTACACAAATCACAATTACTACATATTCCTGTAATGATGATTCATTGATGATTCGGCTGGCGAACAAGTTTCATAAGAATTAATGGACTAAATAGGATTGAAAATGAAGGAGAGTTGACTTGATCAAACAATAAACATTAATTAATATAAAATTTAAGGTGTGCAGACGTATTAACACGGCAAACATCTAAAAACACACATGTGAAATAAACGACATTTAACAAAAAGGTGCGAACTAGTTTTGGGCCCTTTGCAGGATCATCAGATTATAAAGGGAAATTAGCCAATCGGCAGATCAGATCGCCTCCATTACCAAAAGGAACCGGGTAAAGAACCAACGGAAGTGGAAAAAGAACTCTTTTCTTCCCTAAAGATGGAGTGTGCTAAAGACTCTGATACAGTTGCATATTTCATCATTATGATGTATGTGCACTCTTGTATCTATTTAAATATACAACAGTACAGAAACAACTGGAATCTTTTGTATTAAGTGAGGCGTATAGATGCAAAAGGGACATTATCCACTTTTTAAAAACAAAAACTACAGAAACAAAGAAAAACTTATAATTACCCATATAGTTGTACAATTGCTGTTCACTAACTCATGAACATTTGATGATAAAGGTGAAGTCTACAATTTCCAGTTAGAAAAATCATAAGAAGTTAATGAAAAACAGTATTTTAAATTGGATTAACAAAATTAACAAAAAATGGATAACGTCCCTTTTGCATCTACATGCCTCAAGTGTGGACGAGTTTAGCCACTAAGACACTGTGTATTCAGTGAACAGTATTTTTTAATCCTTGTACTCAATCAGCACTGCATATCTATAAACTAAGCGATTTAAATGCAAGGGTAGAAATATTGGGGCCAGGATTAAAAAAAAAAAAAAAGCAAAAACCATTATAATTTGGACATCACTATTATTGTAATGAATCATGTCTGTAATTTCCAATGTGCCTAGGATACAAGTTGTTTGGTCCTGAAGGAGGAGTGCGACATGATACTGTATAGATTCTTTTTTTTTTTGGAGGAATATTTCGGTCTGGTGCCTCGGACCTTCGAGAGATGTATATTACATTAAGGTGGGTGCAGATATAACAACTTCCGTTGTTAGTTTCTCGGATAAGTTGTTAGATTGCACCTACCTTAATGTAATTAATATATATCTCCTGAAGAAGGCCCGAGGCACCGGACTGAAATATCGAGTAAACCTCACCCCCAAATGGAAAAATCCCTCAAAAAAAGGCTCTAGACAGGATACAAGTCTTAATTCAGGGAAGGTATAACTTGATATTGCTAGTAATCAAAGATATCCTAATTCCAAGTTCTGTCTTGTCATATTTGTTTGAATTGCACATATTTTTCCACAATTGAGATTATCCCTTTTCAAATTCTGAAAAACCCATTTGAGAATAGTAATATATTTCACCATCTGATGTGCGATATGTAACAGGTTCATGAGTAATATTTTTTCTGTAGTTTTTCTTCTTTTTTTGGGGGAAAAGTTAGATAGAGACTCTTTTATCTGTAGATATTGTTTTGCTTATTTATAGGGCGTTAAAATGTCCCATTTCAACTGGAGGGAAAAAAAAAAGCTGTTCTCTAATATCCTATAATTTGGATTAAAGAAAGGTTTTTTGTTTATCGAAGATTTAAAAAAAAAATATTGCTATTCCATTTTCTTTATAGTTAGCAAAAAATGGTGTTAACACAAGGGTACAGTTGAGGGCCTATTGGCAACATAATGCCTAGCCATATTTGCTGTTTTGACATTGCATTGCCAGTAGCCACTCAGCTGTTCTCTTATGATAATGGTAATACACTGAAGCTCGGTTATAACGCGGTCGTTTATATCGCGAATTCGGATATAACGCGATTTGGTCTTGGACCCCTTCTATTTTGGAAAAGTTGTATAATTGTAAAATTGCAAAATTTATCGTTTTTTCGCCTAAAATCAAATTAAAGGTGTAAATTAATATGCTTGCTTCCTTATTATTTACAGTAATTGAGACTCTATACCCACCCTAATGTCACAAAAATGCGTCAAATATAATATATTTTTAAAAAAATACCAGAGTCGCGGACTTTTTCGTTTAATCAAAATGAATATCGAGATCTATTTTTCTGCCAAGGACAACCAGTAAAGAGGCCCATGTAATCTAATAGGCTTATGAATACCTAGTTTCAATCCACGTGACTCGTCGTTTGTACATGATGGCGGCGTCAAATCGATTTTGGCTAATATAACCCATCAAAGTGTTGAAAAGGTAATGATTTATGTATTTATAGATATAAAATTCTCTCACATAGCTTTGAATGATGTAGGTAATCGCGAAATGACCATTTTAAATCGATTTGGAATCGTGTGGGCGATAAAAGGGTGCGATATATGACATTTGACATAGGGAAGTAGTAAAAGTTCGGTTATATCGCGATCTTCGAAATCTTTGATCTGAAAGATCGCGTTATAACCAAGCTTCAGTGTATTTACAGTTCCCATTGGAGATTATATAGTTAACACCCCTTATGAGTATTTTCTATATAGCTTATCCAAAATTTGAGTTTCATGGAAAAAGTTTTACTGACATTTGGTATATATAAAATTAATTCTGTTGCAATTTATTAACAAATGTATATAATTTGATTACCAGTGTTTAGAACACTAATTAGTTCTTATAAATAAAATTATCCAAATCATAATTTGCATAACACCGAAAAATATTTCCTAAATTCCGTACATGCCTTGGCTCAAATTTACACAAATGAACATTTAATAATCTTGAAGCTAAGTCTTCCATAACAGCACCTACAAATAAGGAAAAATTTGATCATAAATGAATGTTTTGCTTAAAATGAAAAAATTACAGATTGCATTAATTAATCTGATAAGGTGATGTAAAATATGCTAATGCAGTTTCGACCTAATGAGATAACTTAATAAAAATGCACATTTAATCTTTTTTTGAGAGATTAATATTGTCTACTAATAATTTAACAAAGGTATTAACTTAAAGTTTGTAAATTTGTGCTTACAAGTCCTTTGCTAAAACCCTCATGAAGCCTTTGTTTTTCGTAATAAATAAAAATGCCATTGAATTCATGACAATAAAAGCCAATTTAGCTTTCTGTCCACCTTGCACATTTCATGGATATTCTGACTTCATACAATGCAATAAAGTTAGTTGCTCGGTAGAAAAACTAATTTTATATATACAGGTGAACTTGGCTAATTTGAAATTGAAGGGACCATAAAAAAAAAAATCTAATTATCCAAGATTTGAATTAAAAACGTTTGATTGTGTTGTATAGGAATGTCAAGGGACCACACAAAAAGTTCGAATTATCCAAATTCGACTGCATTTCAGTTGATTTTTGTTGTTGCTTTATCTACAATGTAAGACTTGAATGATGTGTTTTCCCTAATTTTCAAGTCTGTAAGAGACAACAATCAAAAGACTCAACCTATTTTGTTTTTCTTTATTAATACTAGGCCATCTCCCGTGTATAGATTGTTCGTTATAGATATTTGAAGAAGAGATTTATTTAGATGGACGTTGGTTGATATAGATGTTAAATGAAGATAATAGCTTATATACGATACTCCTGGCAATGAATTGATTGTGACTTTTCTTTCGAGTGAAGATAATCAAATTCTGATGACTTGTGAATCTAGACAAATTTTACTCTTTGGCGGAGACTTCAGACAAATTTTACCTGTAGTCAAGAATGGCCGAGATTACGACATTATTAACAGTTCTTTGAAAAGATTTCATCCTTTCTCTCGTTGTCCATTTCGATACTAATTGATTATCGATGATAAAACGATGGTTTATATGAGATAATCCAAGAATAATCGATTCCAATGAAACGGGTTAAAGCAACATTTTGAAGTTTTGAAGACTCTTTTCAAGCCATCTCTTTTTCAAGCATAATAAAATTGGAATAAGTACAACAAAACAAAATAGTTGGAAGCTTAAACAAATTTCAAAAACACGTGAATCATTAAGTTTAGTTGTTTTTACAAAAATATATTAATAAGGTACAATTCAATTATTAAAAGTAATAATAATAAGAAAATAAAATTTAAGATAATCTAACAAAACTCGATTCCAAAGAAAGCAGTTAATGCATTATTTTGAAGTTCAATAATGCTCATTTTGAATTTATCGACTTCCTCGTGACAATAAAAAATGAAAAACCGTTTTCCATTGTTGCACTAACTTTGGGGCACAACAACAACACAACAATTGTGGAGATATAAGTCAAAAAACAATATGAAAAGAGTTGTAGTCCCTATGGCCTAATGGATAACACATCCGACTTCGCATCAGAAGGTTGCAGGTTCAATTCCCGTCGCGGAAATTTCATTGTAAAAATTATTTCTATTTTCCATTCACACAGAAAATTGCGCCGGACAGACAGACAGAGAAATAAAACATTTTAGTAATATAGATTACAATATTACTTTCTATATTCAGTTAACTGACAAACTTTAGATTTTTTATTTTAATTTGTTTCCAGAAATATTGGGCTTCTTTGTTACACTTTGGAGTTAAACAGAAAAACAAATCATTTGTCTAAATTCTTGAACTTGAATCGTATTAACTGTAATACCTTGGGTCATTGTAGCCTTTTCTCTTTTTAAGCATTTACACATTTAAGTGGCTTAAACCCAATGGTAAAAGTTAACATTTTCATAACTTATTCCTTTTCTGAATAATTCTGTGTAATTCAGTTCAGTTTTCCAAGATTTAGAAAAGGAAATTAAGAACAGAATTTATTTTGATAAAATAGCAACACATAAACAACAATGGTAGCCAACTGTGGGATTATGAATATCCGTACAGTCTTGTTTTAAGTGGATGTTTACCTAAACATGGTTTGAACACTTGTAGTTTAAGAATCCGTAACAGGCCAAGCACATTTATAAAAAAAAAAAAAAAAACATTAAAAATATAAAGTGAAGAAATACAAAACTGCACATAAGTAAACAAAAGGTTCTTGAACCCCGAGCTATCATGTCGGGAATCTGGGACAGCTGTTTCAGCCTTATTAGGCTTCTTCAGCCAGATATACCCTTGATGGTAGCTCAGAACCTTTTGTTTACTAAGGTGCAGCCTTGTATTTCTTCATTTTATATATCTCTGCATGTTAAACTTTAAAAACTGATTTTTTTGGGGGGGTTCTCAATCCTTGCTTTGTTGCGTTGACTTTGCTTGAGGGCCATTTTGGGGAGCTGAAATAGTTTTCGCATATTTGTCTCGCACTGTGAGCTAACATCAAGGGTATATCTGGCTGAAGAAGCCTAATAAGGCTGAAACAGCTGCCCCAGATTCCCGACACGATAGCTCAGGGTGCGAGAACCTTTTGTTTATTTATATGCAGTTTTGTATTTCTTTACTTTATTATATGCCTGCACGTTAAACTTTTTTACTTTTATTTAATAAAAAATATAATTTTTATAGTTTTGGAAGCGAGAATTGTCTTCCATCATCCAAAAAAATAAATGATCAAATTGTCTCTTTTGAAAGTGAAAAATTGTTTTTGATTTTTTTTTTAATTTAAAGTATGTTTGGGTCTATTCATCATCACTATGAATATAAAAGAAATGATAGTCAAATATTTATAAAACAGTTCTGGTTCTGGATACCTACCTGTGCAAAGTATGATTGTTCCTTTAGTAAGATATTGAATTGTGGACGCTGTTTTGGTCAAACACTCCTCAGACAGAAACGGGGGATCAGCCAAGGCAATGTCAAATTTCTCCTGATATTGTACAGGAAT
>JAFIDM010000005.1:20207397-20218170 GCA_023159025.1 Thereuonema tuberculata | reverse complement strand
AAAATACAGATAAAGACCAGACTGTAACAATTTACAAGTTCTTGGAATACTGTCAGAAAAAGTTCTTTTCTGTCTTAATTATAAAATCAATTAATGCAAGGCAACGAAACTGAATAATAAAGCTGTGTTATAAATACCTTCCATTGGGTCCAGCTATTCGATACGCTTCTTTACCAAGGAGTTCTGCAGTTTCATTCGTGTACCAAAACTGACTTAATTGCTGAAGTATAGAATGTTCTAGTATTAAATTAATGTAAGTTGATTGCATACAAATTAAAAGTTTTGATGAACAAATAATTTATTATTAAAAGCTTGTTAAAAGAAATCAATCTTCACAACAAAGACTTAGATACAAAACAACTCTACACTCATCATTACATTTCTCTATAAGGAGGCATTTTTTTTTTTATAATGCTTGATAAAGAATATAGATTTTTAGAATAAGGATAATTATTCTGACGTCACTGTCAGTTTATATTATGCTTATGTTTTTAACTGGTCTCATCTCAGTTATCAGCCAAGACCAAGTAACTAATGAAAGTTAATAAGATTGAAATGGCTACCATGAAATTACACATAATTTTTTCTTTGTATTTCACTTGAAAGTGACTTCTTCTTTTAAATTAAATGTCCTTTTATGATATGTTCCTACATTATAGCAAACAAAATTATTTTGTTCTTTTATTTGACTGACAACATTTCAATCGGCCGATTGCCAATCTTCATCAGGTCTACAATTCCGTTTTTTTTTTTTTAATTTAAACAATCTTAAAATATCACAATTTGATATTAAATCATATTTTCACATTTTACAATTACATATTCTTAATAACCCATTATATCAATCACATTCATTATACAGATTCTAATAACAATTAAGATTATAAGGAAAGGAAATTTAACATGCCCGATGATTCAAAGAATTGAGTAAGCAAACGAAGGCACAACATTACAAGAAAGGATTCACACCTGGTGACAACTGAGGGTGCGAATCCTTTCTTGTAATGTTGTGCCTTCATTTGCTTACTCAATTCTTCAATTAAGATTATATTTAGGTATTTTTAATAACAATTTCTCAACTTCTCAATTACTGAAACTTTTCAGTATTTTTTAATTTTTTCTTGAATAAGTGAATTGAGTTCTCCTAGAAATCCTATTAATATAATAAAACTCCTTTAATTCCCACAATATTTCATCATCTTTGCAAAGGACTTCATAAGACGGTAACAGAGGACAAGAAACTATTCTTCTTCCTCTACATTTCATAAAGATTACAAATAAGAACTAAAAAAAAACATTTCCGTATACAAGTTAATTATTAAAAACTATCGTATTCACTAGCATAATTATTAATAATGATAACAATTAACACATTAATAAATATTGTGGAAATTAAAGGAGTGTTATTATATTAACAGGATTTATATGAGCAAATTATTTACAAGATATATGAAAGAAGATTATATAAAAAATCAATTGAGTATCATTAATATGTTTGTTTCTATTCCTGCAAATAAAACTGTTGATTACTAATGCCTCCAATAGGCCGATCGAAATATTACCAGTCAAATAAAAGAAGAATGTTGTTTAGAAGAATATATAATATTTAGAAGAGTATTATTTTGAAAAATTATTTTGTGGTACCTCAAGAACTACATCTTTAAAATACGTACAACTCATTTTTTTAACCTTCATTGACCAGAAAAAACAATAAAGATAAAAAAAAAAAGTCGTATTTTTAAATTCTGTGTAAGAAAAACCATCTGCTTTTATTGTTATGCTACTAAAATGAAATCATTGGTCATAAATAATTAAGGTTTAATGTTTTTTGCTTATTATTATAGGAAAGCACAACTTAAGGCTTAAATGTTGTTTTAAGTTAAATATCTTACTACACTTCAAGGAATTATAATTTAGGTTATCTAAAGTAATCAAAATTTCTTTGCATAATTTTTTTTTTTTTGTACAGACATTTAATGTTTTTTAGAAGTCTTTAAATATTGATGGTTAAATAAGAAATTCATGAAGCAACTAAGTTTTATTACAGACTTAAAAAAATACAGAGCCTCTGTAAATGATGCTACACATGGGAAGGGTCATTGATCCCACCACATGCTTCTAACCCAATCTTAATTTGTAATCTGAGAGAATAATTGTAGTGCACAGAAACGAGCCCTTTTTAAAATTCTGACGCCATGTCTACTTTTTCTGACTGATGGTCATGATGGGAATTAAAATTTACATATGTAAATAATAAAAAAATGGTCAAATCAATCAAAATACAGAAATGGGTTGCTTTAGTAAGGCACAACTAAAGGAATTGTGAATGCATTTGATTATCAAAAAATATATATTTAAATTTCTGGTTTTGAGGTTTTCTCAAAAGCTCTGGATGGACTTATAAGTAATAAATCGTTTCTTGCTGCAAATAAAACTGATAAGTTTACCTGATCATGCTACTGTCACTTTAAAAACTTTTACATATAGTAAACCAAGTTTTCTTCTTATGTTTGGACAGAATTTGAAAACATTCTTGATTTCAAGATTTTACAAACTTTCATTTAGATATGCCACCATGAAGAGATACTGTTATTTCATATTTTTTCTTAACTTTTCTTTATAAGTTCAGGAAGAAATCCTATGATTCCACACATATTTGAGTTTACATATTTTTTTTTAAAAATTTAGGCTTACATAAAATTTTAGAATTTTGAGGTATTACACTAAAAAATTGAAAAGGGCTCTTTCCCATATTCTAAAACTTTTTTTTTAATATTAGTCTCTTTACTACAAATAGGAAACTGCAGCATCAAGATCAATTGAAAATAAAAAAGTTATTTTGAAGGTATGCAACTACAGTAGACTTATCAATTATTTGGGTATAGGGAAAAAAAAATTCCCCATTCTAATCTCTGCAAAAAAAAAAAAACAAACTAAAATTAAACTCCATAATTACCCTTTTATTTAAAATACAACAGAAAAGGAGTTTGTTTTTTTCCCTCTGCTCACTTTTTGGCAAATGCTGCTACACAGATTTCGCAACATTAACTTCTCGGCATTAGGGTATTATTTTTTACCCTTTTTACAAGGGTAGTTGAATGAAAAATTATTTTGAAATTTTACATATGCTTAATATTTCAAAATATATTTCTAATTTAATGCTGTGAATAACGATAGTGGAAATGTTGAAAAATAAAATATAGATAACAACACACTTTGAAATAACAAAAGTTAATTCAAATTATTAAATGGTTCCATGTTTCAAGCAATACTCCCACTACCCGTCATCAGACCAGGACAAAGTAACATAACAAACCAATCTCTAAAAGAGATGACAACAGCCAAACCCACAATTTCATAAACATCTCAAGTGTAAAAATCAAACAAATCCAGAGATAGACATACAGTAAAACCCCGTTATTACGCTCCTGCTTATAGCACTATCCCGTTCTTTACGCTCCTTTCATACGGTCCCTGGAATCTTCTACATAACTCTGTATACTTTTACCCTTTTATAACGCTTCAAATCCCGCTTGTAGCGCTTTTTTTATATCGGAAATTTTGTATCGAAAAGAAATGTAACACTGTAAGGATTCTTTTCTTTCCCTGGTAGGAGGGAATCTTTGAACTCTTTGAAATGCAGGTCTGTGATACAGTAAGTTAGCTACAGCAAAATGTCGAAGCGAAAATCTTTTTGTATAAGTGAAAAATTGCAAATTCTCCGTAAGTACGACGAGAATTCTACACTAAGTCAGAAGGATTTCGCAGAATCTCTAGGATCCCTCATCCAGTCTGAGAACAATAATAAAAAATAAGAATGGAATTACCAATGCAGCGAAGGGTGGTTGCAAACGTAAAAAAAGTAAAGTGTGGAAAATATGAAGATGCCGAGGAAATTCTAAATGAATGGATTCATCAGTCCCGTGATGCATCAGTGCCATTAAGTGGCCCAATTATTCAAGAAAAGGCGCATGAAATAGCGGGCAGTGCACTAAATCTACTCCAAAAATATATTAGTGTTGCTCCTAGTGGTGTATCAATTGATGTTAACAGTTACTTGAACCGCATTGAAAATGTCATAATTCATAACAGTAGCACACACAAACGGCAAACCACAATCAAAGATTTTTTTAAATAGGAAATAAGCTCACATTTGCACTATATCTATTGCAGAATAAAGTATCTTTCCTGTAAAATGGTGTCTAATAAATCTCATAAATCATTTCCTGTCTATAGCGCTATCCCGCTTATTACGCTTGTAGGTCATGGTCCCTTGACGAGCGTAATAACGGGGTTTTACTGTACTTAAAATTAAAAGCCATAAACAAATTTTCAAAAAATTAAAAAAAAAAATCCTCCTCTTAAAACTTTAAACCATATTCTTTCAAATGAAACCATTGTATCGTAGGACCTGTTTTCAAAATAAAATAAGATTCAATAAGTCTTCTAATGAAGTTTCAGTCTGCTGTGCCAAAACTTTGACATTATCAATATCCAATTCGTGTTTGCTAATAATAACATGCTCGGCTGTATTATAAGTCCGGCTACCGGGTAAGATTATGATTGAAATATCTGATTCCTTGTGTAAGCCACGATTGTTTTTACGTAGTGAATTAGTACGCCCTTTAATTGTGAGACTTAAGGAGCACTTTAATGCAGTTAAGAAAGATAAAGGTGCTTATAACACAGCCGAGCACTTTCAATTTTTTGAAAATTTGTTTATGGTTTTTAATTTTAAGTTTTTATTTATTTATATTGTTTTAAGTACGTCTATCTCTGGTTTTTGCGGTTTTGTCTGGTTTTATTACGCTTGCGCTGTTTGTTTAAGGAATTGTAGGTGTGACTGTTGTCACCTCTTTAGGGGCCGTCCATTAATTACGTGAGGTGTTTTATATAAAAATTTGGACCCCCCCCTCCCTCATGTGAGATTTCAAAAAGTTCAAAAAGTCAATATTACAAAATGTTGTAATGTACTATAATATGTATATTCTCTGAATGAAAAAGTTGACGTGAGATTTTCGTTGACCCCCCCCCCCTTCCCCTTGGTGAGATTTTGCCGGACCCCCCCTCCCCCTTTTCACCTCACGTAATTAATGGACGACCCTTTAAGAGACTGACTTATGTTACTTTGTATCCACATCCGATGATGGGTGGTGGAAGGCCGCCTGAAACATGTAATTGTTTAATGTTTTAAATTTTAACTTTTGTTATTTCAAAGTGTGTCGTCATCTATATTTTATGTTCAATATTTCGAATTTTTTCCTGCCCCGGTTAATGCTACCCTGGATAGTTGAGAGTCTACTGTAGCTAGTTTAGCGTATGAAATCAAACTGCACTTTAATATTCATTTTCAAAGATGGCTTTTTTTTTTAATATACTGATTAATTTAAGTAACATTAATGTATAATTAACGAAATACCCAATTCTCTTCCAAATCTGGCAATCCTTCCTCTAGTCCTGTGACACCAATGCTCTTCTCCACTACTTCTTGAGCTTCTCTTTCAGCATAGAATTCCTGTAAAGCTGCCAATGTCTCAGCTGAAAGTTGAGGTTCATCAGAGTCATCCATTCCAATCAAGTAAGGATCATTCACTAAAGCAAGAGAAATCTGGAAAACTTCATTATACAGTAACCTACACAGTGCCCAATAGAAACTCTTAATTACTGTGTGTAAATTATTTGGTTTGTGGCTTATCCCTATACTTTTTCTTTGAATGAACAAAATCTGAGAAAGAAAGAAAGAAATGGAATAGTGATAAAAAAAGAAAGATGTATCACAAACTACCACTGCAGTGTATTATTTTGTTGGACAATATTTCAGTCACAATTTGAAGTTGTAAAGTTAAGAAATTTGGGATAATATACACAAGATGCTTATTATTATTTGTGCACTATCCTTTTGTTTAAACTCAATAAATAGAAACTTACTGTAATAATTGAAATCATTTTGAAACATTTCTAAATAATAATTATAAAAATAAATAAATAAATAAATGTACCAAAGTTAATATTTCTGTTTTTTTAAGTTATTCTATGCACCATAAAGCTTTATTTTTATAATGAAAACATAATTTGAAAAGAAATAGTTTCAACACCAGAAGAAAGTTCGAAATCTGCTTCTCTCAATAGACAGTTGATTGGTCTCCTTATATCAAATGATCGTGGGAGTTAATGTGGATCCTCCAAAGCTTAAACAAACAATAAAAAACTCACCAAAAAAATAAAGGTGAGAAAATTCATGTGCTGGCATTCTGCCGGCTAGAATAATTTTTTCGCGCACTGAAAGAATAAAAAAGCGCATATTGTATACTTTGGAGGCTTCACATTAACTCCCACTATTGTTCCTTTTAGCCTCTGTACCGAAACCTCGCTGTTTATCGGGGACTACTACTGCTGACGATTGCCAAAGATCGCGATACAGCTGTTCTAGGATGTTACTTAATAAACACTTGGCCACACCCATCGATGTTTACATCAAATGACTTTGTGAATTCTTGGTTAAAATTACAATACACACAGAAAATTACTACTAAGGACTTGTACAAGAATTATTTATTTGCCAAAAGGAATTGAAGAACTGCAAATTCTGTTAGCTCTTGCCATTCAAAAATTTATTTTGAATCTATGAAAATAAGAATGATAACCTTAAATGGAGTACATTAGATTATTTTGAAGGAAAAGATAAATATATAATAAGAGGTTGTGGCGCTCGTTTCGTAAGCTACGCATAATAAATACATTCCCCAAATAAATGCAAATTGTCTTTTTGATTGTTTTCAATAATTTAAAATTAAAATGCACTTCTATTGTGAACGCCTTCTATTGGAGAAAGCCATCTTAATATTACCAAACAACGCAATAGATAACAATGCTATAATGACCCGATTACGTCAAGTCTTGATCGACATATCCACGAGTGAAAGCCAGAATTAGGCGGGACTGAACTGACACAGTGTCATTTATCAATTTTATTTTTAAAACTTTGAACCCAATCCTTCAAACGAAAGCTCTATGGAATGAATGAAGGACGGACTTGATCAGCAAACCCATTCAATATAAATACCTCAATTGAAGATCTAACTGAAATATACTAGCAATCTCTGTAAGGACGAAGTAAAATCACGAAATATATTGATTTTAATTTGAAAATATATTTTAATACGATAGCAATTGCAGCCAATCTATGGCTGGTTGACACTTCATAAAATTTGAAACTAATTTTTGCTCTGCATTGTAAATAATAGAATATTGCGTAAGAAAACTAATCCAACTGTAATTCGGAATCGTAAGGAAAAGATTATGATAGAAGATCAATTTCTATAGAAATTCATTCCTAAAGTAACAAGATATAAACTAACTTTAAAGAATTACCCATGCACTCTGTAATGCGCCATTACTCAATCATTCTAAAAGGTGAATTAAGAAAGCGAAAAATTTACAAAGAGAGATGCTGAAGATTTAAATAAAGTAATTTATTTTGCTTAATATATTATTTATTAATGTTAAATTATGATCATATAAAATGTTAAATCATATGATGCTAATTTGTGAACTAAATTCCTCTTTTATGTGTGGATTCATTTCACCATTTAGAGAAAAATAAAGAATGTAAAATGTGATTTTAAAAGTTGATCATGTAAATGGATGATAAACATAAATTAAGCTAAAGTTAATTTAAAAAAAAATATTATAAAAACTAGAAATTTTGAATTATTTTAATTAGCTTTACATTGAAGTTGTGAACTTATATATCACAGTTTGAAGGACTGCTAACTTCATTCTTAATCGCTTGTGCTTTCGTTTCTCCATTTTGTTATAATTCGCGGGAAATTCGTGTCCATCGTTACGATTCTAATAACCTTGGTTACGATACTTGTTTATATAGATCGCGATCGTCGTAAGTTTGGACGTATTTACATATTACTAACTTTAGGATTATATCTGTTGACATTATTTAATATACACCATTTTACATCTGTTTACATTACTTAATACATACAATTTTACGTTTTAAAGTTAATTGGAATTTTAAAATTGAGAGGCCTAAGGGATTATTAATCAAAAGAATAAAATTCCTCGCTTTGTGATCTATATTATTTTGTTGATTTGATTGTTAAATAATTCAGTATTCTTTATTTTAAGTTCAAATGATACTAAGCTAGCTGTGGCAAGGGAGGGAGAAAATTCAGAAGTATTAGACGATTATATAAAATAAAAGATATACACTACAATATATACACTGACAATAAAATATGTTTATACATTAATGTACAACTGTTAATTTATTTATTATCGTACAATGAGTTAAATTTTATCAAAATATTAGCAAGTTCCGCGTTTGATCACTGCTATTGCTGTTTTATTTTATTAAAAGCCTTATCGAATGATCGCATGAATGCAGGTTTCGCAATGACTTTTGAAACAACTTTACTGTGTGGTGTCACTTATTCGATATAGGGTCTGCCTGGCATTAATGAATCTAACGATTTTACCAACCTAAAATAGGAAATTGGCAAACATTTTCACTTCACCACATCTTTTAGTTTGTTTCCGTACATAAATTTTGTAACATTTATTCCCACTCTTCATATCAACATGAAGTAATCCTCAAACCCCCCCTCTAATCTTATCTAAGAAACATCACTAACTCGATCAACCAATATAAGGTATCTTGTTTAGGGTATATTGTGACAGTAATAATAGTAAAGTTATGCCAAACATTTTTCTACGATGTTCTGATCCTAACAACATTTGACAGTATTGTAAATATAGGCAAAATTGGCTGATGAAAATATTTTTCTTAGTAGATTACAGAGAAAAAGTGTTCCATTCATATCTTCACGATGGACTGTTTTTGCGATTAAAAGTGTATGCCAGGTAAAAGTTGAATAGTTGTGCTAGGGATCAACCATTTTTTATGACATTTTCATTTTGAGGTACTGTGTGACAGACGATTAAGACACAGATAGCAGTTGAAAATAGTTCATAAGAATCTTTGAATTGGTAGAAAGAAAATTTACTGTATTATTTAGTTCTTTTTGTTTATAGAAACAGGAATATTAAAGACGGACAAATCAGAAAATAAAATACACGACTACATCTTTTAGGTGTAAAGAGCTTTTATAGTAATAATAAATATTACAATTAACACATATATTCAGTTTGAGTTACAATTATTAGGTTACCAACAATTGGTTTTTTTTTTTATTGTCTGTTATTTTTTGTTTTATCTTTTGGTTAATGGTTTTGGTTCAAAAAAGCTGCCAAAAGTTCTACAATATGACAATTATGTAGATGTTGTAGTTAATTTATTTATTAAGAGTTCTAAAAGTTTGCATCCATTCCTTTATGAATGGGAGGGTTTAAGTTGAAATAAAACTTTTTTCATTTTCTTTTTGAAGTGTATTGATATAAAAGTATAGCTACTGTGAAAATGTGTTTTCCTTTCCGTAATAATTTAATCTGTTTATTCGATAGTAATTTAAACTATCAGGCATTGTAATTTTGTTTATAAAAACAGTAAATCTAACATTTTTTGCTAGTATTTTGCTGTTGTTGTTTTTACGTTTTTTAGATGCATGTAAATGATTGCTCTAAATTTAATACAATTTGTAATTTTTGCTTATTAAAAAGCATTACATTTTTAAGGGGTACTGATCAATAGACTAGTTTATTTTTCAACAGAATTATGGATAGTGTTTATATAATTACAAATTACAGGTACCTAGTTTCATACTCGCGGGTTAAAAGCAGGCGGGCTACGGACTGACCACCCTACTTCAACTAGTCCCATTGGTCAAAAATCATTGGAGTTTAAACTTCCATTGCACCCCTGGATCTGCATGGCCTGTTGTGGAACAGATTAACCATAAAACTTCATGACTTAACATGTAAGAGGTTTTAACATTCATTTTGTTGTTCTGTTTTTAGGTCGCAATTTGCTATTAATTTCTGTCAGGTGTTAAGGCAATGGCATGTGCATCAGAACCAGTAACTGTGTTTCAGTGCCAAAGTTGCATGAGTATTGTAGCTGACTCATCAACTCTCCTTAAGATTAATGAAGAGTTTGGCATGATCCAATTGGCTGGTAAGTTGACTTATTTGAAATGTGAATGAAAACTAATGACATAAGTATTATTCTGTAATCTTGAGTTTATAATGTAAGACACCCGTGGCGTCTCAAAAAGATATTTTTTTCCTCATGTAGAACATATCCCACCAAGGCTGTTATTACAGTAATACGGAATTAGACTAATACTCTAACATTTCATGTGTAGTGTAAATTGAACGAACCATTATAAATACTACAACCGATATGGAGATAAAGACAAATGAAGAAGAACGAAGCTCCACTAGCGTGGATAATATAATGAATGAGTGTATTTCCCCGACTACCACTAAAATAAGCTAAAAATAACAAACCCTTAACTGGTCATAACTAAAATGCTGAGTTTTTATTATATTGAAGCTTTCTAATAAACAGTATTGTTGTTTCCATTTGAGCAAATAGGTAAAGTGTTTTTTTAGCAACCCATTTGGGAGCTATTGCGTTTGTCCTGTATATCCATTCGTCTGTCTGTGTCTGTCCTCCCCTAACAACTCCCAATCGGAAGGTCGGATCGGCAAACAGACTTCGTGTTCATAGGCTCAAACACTGTAGGAATGGGGTATTTATTTCTGCCTATCTGAAAAAATGCAGACAGAGTCAACTGTTTATTTCTGCAAATTTGGGAATTTTTTCCTTGGCAACTACTGATCCGATCGACATGAAAT
>JAFIDM010000005.1:20146673-20192561 GCA_023159025.1 Thereuonema tuberculata | reverse complement strand
GTTTACTACCATCCTTTTAATGCTTCTTATTCATTTATTTTACAAGTGCATTTTACTTTCATTTTCCTTTTTGTTCTGGTGTATCAGACAGTTGATTTGCATTTAAAGATATTTTTATAAATTTTAATGCTCAGTGGAGTGTCATCCTATATGTTTGTGCCATTCCCCTATGATAAATGTAGATTTCAAAGCAGAAAAGAGTTGAAAATAGTTTTTTGAAACCTTTGGCTGCAATACCTCACAGCTTATATTTATTAACAAGTAAGTGTGTTGTAAATACTATTCATTCCTTTATTTCATCAACGTATATTAAGCCTTCTCATTATTTGAAATGATTGTAGAGAATTGCTAAAGATATCAGATGAATACTTCAAGGGATTTGTGCATTTGCATGTTGAAACTGAAATGATCATCGGGCTTAGATGATTTATTGACATCTTCCATTTTTAATGTCGTGATTACACTTGTATTAAGGATTAAGATTATGGCCAGTACTTGCTTTTAATTGCTACAGATAAGACGTAATACTGTCTCTTAATTCTCTTGCTTTGATTTTAATAAAGTAAATTGGATTTAGATTTGTTTCGGATGATATCGATATAAGAATTTTAATCAACTCTGAATTCTGATAAATCAAGACCCTATTGACATGTTGCCCATTTTTTCTTGAGATTGTGAAAAAGCTGTAACAACTGTATGATATAAATTTCCAAATTTTGTTGAGTGGATCTTTTGTAAGTGTTTTGCAAGTTAGCAATAATTTTATATAATTTCATAAAATAGAAAATAGAAATTGTATAACATTGTATAAATAGAGTTTTCTTCACTTTTGATAGCTAGTTGTTAATAAAAAACCATCAATCCATTAATAACTTAATTCTTTTTTTTTTTTAATTTTTAAGGAATTTCTGATTTTGTATCCGAAGTAGGCCAACTCACAACATCTACTGATGGCCCCGATGAAGGATGGTAAGTTTACTTATTTAGTAAATTATACTAAAAAAAAAATACAGTCAGAATTTGTATAACTCACTGAAGAGAAAAAGATTAAAAAAGGGATATTTCTTACTGTTAAATTTTATACGAGGATCATTTCATAAATAATGTTTTTACTTACACGTATATTTTTAATTAGGCAGTATCTCTTTACAATCCTTCTATGTAGTCCCCCTGCTTCTTAATGACCACGTCCCAATATTTAGAAAGATTTCCTATACCACATAGGATACCACTTTTGTTAAGTCCTCAGATAGCTCGAGTACCGTTGCAGAAAGCTCTTCCAGAGAGGAAAGACGGTATCCATGCATGGGCTTTTTCAAGCTTATTCCCCAAGTCAAAGTCTGATGGACTCATACCTGGACTGTATAGCGCATGATGTAACACTTCCCACTCATACTACGCAGCAAATTGGTCACAACCGTTCCGATGTGCGGACGTGCATTGTCATGCAAGAAGGAGTGAGTCATCCCTGAGGAAGTGAGGTCGGTTTTTGTGCCTTTTTTGGCACAAAATATTTCTGCACAATCTTTGCAGCCAGTCAAAATAATACGCTGCTGTCACACTAGTTCCATATGGACCTCTATCTGTCATGATGATGTCTCAATGATCGAAAGCAAAGATCATCATGTTTGATCTTTCATTATATTATGCTTGTCGAAGTTTTTTGGATCGCTGGAAGGATGCTGACACTTATCGTATTCACTTATTATCATATCGTGATAATGAGTAGCTTAACAAGAAAGTGTATTACGGTCCACTGTCTGCTCATTACAAACCTCACACAAAGCACTGCGAATTTCTTTATGAATTTTGCCTTGTAAAGTTTCAATCTTATTGTACAATCTTAGATTTTCAACCATCACAGTACCCAAGGCACCTGCATAAGCTATTTCTAAAGTTCGTCAATTCCAAACTGCATACACCAGAGAAGTAACGAAAACACTTGTTGCTTCCTCAAATCTTCGCCTTTAAATAACATCACTTTCATTGGGATTGCATCATACACTACGCGGCCCTGCAACCTTTCGCATTATTTATGAAATAACCCTTGTATATAAGCTGTTGATGTTTTCATTGTGTTCCAGTCTTTTTTTTTTCTGCTTCTTGCAATTTGATAAACAAATCTTTCATAATGCAGGAAAACTGCATTTTTTTTTTTTAAATTACAAAAATCTGGAATTTTTTTCTCTTATCAATTTAAAAACCCAATTACTTTAATTCAAGTGAGAAATTTTCAAATACAGTAAAACCTCGTTAAGTCGTCACTCAAGGGACCAAACATTTTTGACGACTTAGGCGGAGTGGGAATTTAAAAAAAAATAAAAAAAAAAATACTGAAATACAGTATTTTTATGAATTGCTGTAGGATTCGGTGAGAAAAACAAGATTTTCAGAAATCAATACATGCAAATGAATGAAAATAAAAAAAAAAAAACCCCACTTTTTATAGTTACCACATTTTAATCGTTTTAAAAGAAAGACAATGTCTGTCTTTGAAACGTTCCAGCCAAACATTGCTGCCACCGAAATCTTCAATGTTCAACTCCTTAGCAATTTCCATGACTTTTTCTTTGAGAATCACGGCAGAAATCGGCACATTTTGCGATCTGGCATGTTTTAGTCATCGAACTAAAATCTCTTCGATCTCGTCAAACTTCGATTTCCTCATTCTCTTTCTTTTGTCTTTGCTGTCAGCTTCTTCAATTACTTGTTTCGATGAAAGAATATCGTTTAATATAGTCCTGGGAATATTGTGTTCTTTGGCAAAAGCTGTTTCGAAACATTTGATTTTTCAAAAAGTGCAATTAAGTCTTTTGTTTCTTTAAAAGATAACGAGGTTTCGTTTCCCTGGCATGTTAAAAACGTAATCGAACCACGAAATTGCAAGTGAAAAAACAGCCCTTAAGAAATGAAGTCACACTCAGGAGCGGTCAAGAAAAAGTCTACACTCTACAGAGTCGCAGCGAGAAGTGTGCTTTGAATGATTAGCAGCGAAATTACAAGAACCTAAATCCCCCGAAGGGGTAGGAAAGGAATGAAGTGGCAGGCATGGTCGAAAATTCCCCGTAAGGGCTTGGCTTTCTTAAAGTGAAGGGGCGGGGATGTAAAGACAACACGATGGCATGCAAAAATGGGGAAGAAAGATGCTTTTGGCCATTTTGAGGGTGATGACTTATCCGGAGTAGAATTAAATTTGGTGATGGGTAAAGGAGGGTTATTTTACATTATTGTGTATGAGACCTTGTCGGGACCAAAGGAAAATGACGACTTAACGAGGTTTTACTGTATATTAAATAGTTAAGGAGTTCTCAACAGGAAGCAGTAATTGTTCTTTACTCATACCAGATTATATGAGTGCAAAAATCAGTTTTTTCAGGATTATTTCTGATAAAACCTTCTACATTTATTTTTTTTTTTTTTTCAGTGAAGATTTAAATTTCTCCACAAAATCACATAACATAGATAGCTTTTACAACTATTATTCCTTCATTAGTCCTTAGATGGTATCAGGAGTATTGTTTTCAAGGATAACTCTTCAGTGATTTAACTGATTTGAATGTTGATAACATGACTCTTCTTTATCAGTTGCCTGAAGTCACTGAGATCTGTCCACAACTTTGAAAGGAGAAGTCTTTCATTCAAAAACAAAGTGAAGTAGAGAGAGGGAAAAAAAAAAACCTCACATATTTCAGTTAATATTTTTCACTGACATCTCATTCTGTAACTTCCTGTTAATTAGGAATTAGTTTTATTGTTGTTGTCTTTATTTTAGCCTTGAGAAAAGATATTTTATTGATTTTGGAGTAGACGATGTTATAAGAATGATTTTTGTTTTGAGAGGCACCTGTAACAAACTATTGATGATTGAATGAAATTGGATTTATTTACAGTAGAGCCCCGATTATCCTCGGAATTGGGTGGCAAGGGCTTCGCAGACAACAAAAATCGCGGCTAACCCAAAAAAGACTAAAAATGAGGTGTAAACACACACACAAAAAAAATATTTCACCATTAAAAACTACGTTTTATTGTACAAAAACATAATATGTAAAACTTTTAAAATATGTACAGTAAAGCAGAAACCTTTACTCTATGTTTGCATCCACAAATTCGAAGAAGGCCTACAGGATTACGATGCACAAAAAACCTGTCAGTAATTTTCGACCTTCGTACTGTAGGGCATATTGTATTTCCCTGTTGTTGCTTGGATTAAAATTGGTTTTTTTGAGGTTTGTAATTAAAAAAAATTTTCGCGGCACTCGGGGATAATCGGGGCTCTACTCCTGTTTATTTAAATACAAATTTGCTTCAGGCATTGTTCTGATATGTAAAGGAAAGCTTCTGCTCCTGTTTTTTTATTTATTTATTTTTTTTTTCCTTCAAATATTGAAAAAAAAAACAAAAAAAAACAGGCCACATTTAAAACCTTAGAATACTTTTTTAAACAAATTCATTTTTGTCAGTAAATTTAACAAGCATTATTATTCATCTCTTATCAGTTCATTCTTCCTAAATCTTGAATTGGGATGAATTCTACAAGAAGACACAACCATTGAATGATTAAAGACAAATCAGGTGACATAATGTTGAGAATGTGCATTATGGAAGATCCCATTTGGAAAAGATAGTACAGTGTAGGAGAAGTAAAAATAATGGGTTGATTATATCAGGAGAATTGTGTGGAACATTTTTAAGCAGAAGAAATTGATTTTATAAAGTTAATCTAGCATTTTTCTAGTCTTCATTTAAAATGAGTTTCAAAACTTGTTAATTGCTCCTTTTTTATTTTTTTAGTGCTTACACAACATTGAAATGCAGCTCTTGCTCAAATACATTGGGTCGTCACTACAAAGGAACAACATCTCGAATGGATCGCATTAGAAACACATACATCCTATTCACTGAAACACTCACAAGGTATTATAAGTAGCTAGATTTTGTTGAAGCTGAGAATTTATCTGCGTAAAATACAGATAGAAGATTTTTCAGTTACCTTTATTTGTTTTATGCAACTTAATCATTTTCTCTTTCAAAAGTTAAAGTTAAAGTATAATACCGGGTGGGCATAAAACAACATGAGGTGTTCAGAGCCCTCTAGCGAGGAATGTATTGGATGAATCGTAACAACATTCGGTGGACATACAGAGTGGAACGTGCGGTTTTGATTTCTAAAAAAAAAAAAAAAAAAAAAAAAATAGTACCAAAAGTTGTCAACAGGAGAAACTGTGGCGCTGTTAGTGCACTAATTTGAATAACCGTCTTACGTGTAAAGCAATCGTGATAAAATGAAAGGCTTGGAGAATTCACATTATTCGGCGACCAACTGCCTTTCGATGGCTCTTACCTTACGTGACCGTGCTTTGTTAGTGATGCTGTATTATCAGTGAGAATGCCAGTGCTGCCCATCAAGAATTTCGGCGTTTGAAGACGCTATGAAGAGGAACGATGAGCATAACAAAGCTATGAAAAATGATTCAACGCTTTGAAACTACTGGAACGCTAGCAGTGCAGCCAGGCCAGGGACGCAAAACTATCAGTCACCAACACGTTGAAGAAGTTGCAACTGCTGTTGTGGAACAGGAGATGACAAATATGCAGGTACCTGTAGTGCACGGGTAATATCTTGGCAAACGGATATTCCATACTCAACGGGGTGCGGAAAATCCTGCATCAGATGTTGAAGTTTTACCCCTATGAAATCTGTCCTGTTCAAGAATTGTGCCCTGGGGATGCAACCACCTGCATTGAGTATGCATTAAAATTCTTAGCGCGTATGGAAGTGGATGAAGCATGGCCTGTGGCGGATTTTATGGAGTGACGAAGCGCACTTTTATTTGAACGGTGATATTAACACACACAACTGCTGCTTTTGGGCTGTGACTAATCCACGCGTGGGTCTGCAGATGTCTATCCAGCAGGCTACTAAAGTATGTGTGTTTCTTTTTATCATAGAAAGCTATAATTTGAAAAAGTGACTAAAAGTTTAAGGGAAAAAGGAATTAAACTTGATTTTAAGTTCAAGTTTATGCATCTGATTCATTTCAGCCTTCTTTATGTAAGATTTTAGTGTCTGAATTCATTTTCTACAGCTGTTACATATTTGGTTGGGACAGTTCAAGATTGTGTGATTTGCCATCAGTTACTTGAACTAAGTAAAAATAATAGGTTATTAAAAGATTTTATAAACTAAGTTTGAAATTAATACCAAGAATGAATGTTAATTTTTTTTTTTTTTCTATATAACAATATACAAATTTAATGTACCGTATATGCTCCAATAAACGCCGAGTCTCTTATTGTCGCCGGTTTCTAATAAGCGCCAGGCTGCAGAGGGGACACGACCAAATAGTAGCTGGGTCTTTGATATTTGCCTACCAGTACTAGTGTAAGCATCTTTACAGTCGTGCATAATACCTTACGGTACATTGCCTTAAAAAATGCCGCCGAAACGGTCATTTGACATTGCCTTTAAGATTTGGCGGTGGAATACGCGAAAGAAACTTCTGGTGAGGCGGCCGCCCATCATTGCTGATTCGGACGACAAATAGCAGCGAAAGGTACAGAAAGTTATTGCTATTTATCTTTAATAGTCTTATGTAGCATGTGAAATTCAAATAAAAGTAGCTGTTTGTAATATTAGCCGGTATTTTTGTGTAAAAATATTGCGATCGGAAGGGTTTTGTTAATAATGGCCGGCCTCTAATAGCAGCCGGTCTCTATTAAGTGCCGGGAGCCGAGGCTAGTTTTGCAAATAAATGCCGGGGGCCTCTATTGGAGCATATGCGGTACGTAAAAATCATTTAAAATCATGGCATTACATTTAACTCAAGTTAAAAGAATAACTTAATGAAAAGGTTTAAAATATTATAAAAACTGTTTCAGCCAAATCTACTTGATCATCGAAGCAGGAAAAGTCCTGCTGACTTAACATTATTAAGAAATTGATGTTTATTTGTGTTATTGTACTATTATGACAACAGTTACTTAATATTAAAATAGGTATCAAGTGGGGCAAAAAGAAAAAGAAGAAGTAAATAACAATTCAGATTTATCAGGAGAAATTTCTATGGTAAGTTAATTTTTGATTCTTTATTTTATTTTCATTCACATAAGTAAAATAGAACACTTTCAAAATTAATGATAACCAGTTCATTCCAGCAAATATTCTAATAATTACTAACAATTCTTTGAAGTGAATAATTAATAATAAATATCTGGAGCCTCCAAGTTCATCGTAACATCTCAATATCTGCAATGGGAAAGTTAAGTATTTTTAAGGAATGTGTTATTTTAACAAACATCAGCAATTGATAAGCTTTTTTTTTTGTGTTGATGGCTATCCAGATTTTTGTAAATGGTTTAATCAGTCAATACAATTATCACGTTTTATGCATGAGTTAATCTGCTGTTCCTTGTGCATTTTTATCTGCCCTATTTTGAGTGACACTCACTATTAGAGGTTAGTATTTAGACTTTCTTACTTTTCTCTGCATTCCTTCTTTATTACTTCTTATATTTTCTTGCCAATGCTTAGCTACCTTTCCAAAAAGACTGGTTGAAATTAAGATTTTTTTTTCTTTTGCTTCATTTGGTCTTCCTGTTAGTGATGTCCATTCATCAATTCTCTGGATTGCCATAGACAGAACTTACCAAAGAACAGGGTGTCTACAAAATCTGAATAAAAAAATTCCCTGATTTCATGAACAATTTCTTTTAAAATTCCCTGATAATTCCCTGATCTGTTCAACCAAAAAAAAAAAAAACGATCTGTTCAACCAAAAAATTCCCTGATTTTAAGTAATAATTGCAAAATTCCCTGATAATTCCCGGTTTCCCTGATTCTGTAGACACCCTGAAGAAATAAAGCTGATTAGTTTTAATGAATAAGCATATGACACAAGGAAAAATATTTATGATCTGGCTAAGAAATTATATTGTACTATATATATATATATGGCGTAATCGGAAAATAAGTATCTTTGGGCTACTAAAAAAACAGCAAGAATGTATTTTCAAGCAATTTTATTTTTATCTGATTCACCAAACCTTAAACTACTTTTCTAGTAGTTTCAGCATTGTTGAGGCATTTATCATAATAGGCTTAAGTTTCTATATCACCATCTCTTAAAGCTGGGCAGTTTGTGAAGACAGCCCTGCCTGAAATGTGCCTTTGACATCGTCATCATTGGCAAATCGCTGGCCGCCAAGGAGCAAATGCAGGAACAGGTCAAAGTCACTTGGAGATAGGTCAGGACTGTAAGAGGGAGTGATCCATTTGTTCCAACCGAATGACGTGATGAGGGATTGAGTTTGGGCAAAAACGTGTGGCTGAGCATTGTCATGATGCAACACAACTCCACAAATAAGCATGCCTTGTCTTTTGTTCTGGATTGTACAATGCATTTTCTTCAGGGTCTCACATTAGGCTGCTAAGTTTATTGTTGAGCTTTGACATAAGAATTCAGCAAGCAAAACTCTCTGCTTGTCCCAAATAAACTGTGCATATGAGGTGGCAGGTTGAAATCGTCTGCTTGAATTTTTGCTTTTTCGGTGATGTGCCTTCACTCCATGAACTGTTGCTTCAATTCTGGAGTCACATGGAATATCCATGTCTCCATAGGTAACCTGTGACGATATGGCTCAAACATTCACTGTATTGCAGGAGAAAGCTGGCTGCCAGTGCGTTGACCTTTTTTTTTTTTTTTTTTTTTTGTGCTCCTCAGAGAACATCTCTAGCACCCAGTCACTGAAATTTCAAAGGATCTGTCACAATTTCGTAGAGAACAGTTCTTGAAATTTTCAGGAAATGCCAGGAAAGTTAATGAAATTGTACACTGTCTGTCCTCATAAACTTTTGCATCGACTGCCTGCCACAAATTATATTGACCACAGATGGCTGACTACTTTGCAACTCGTTATGCACATTTTCACGACTTTTGTTGATTGTCTGACCTATTTGTTCACTATGGCATTTTGACCTTAAACCTCACAAATCTGATGATAAATGTTTGCTGGTTTAACATTCCTTACCTTCAAAAAACAGATCACTGACTGTATTTCACAGTAAGTGAACCACTGTATTGTCTTAAACATGAACAGAACAATATGTAAACACAATTGAATGTTCTGGTAATGTCTCTAGCTGCCCAATTAATAAGGGAAGTAAGCATGCATGCGTGAAATCACGACTGCAGCATTATTGTGGAAATATTTTCAAATGGTTCTTGCTTTCCAAATACGGCTTGTAAGAATGAAAACTACAATTTGCAGTTCTCTATGCATAATTTTAAATATAATTTTTGGGCCTCACTTTGATTTGTCAAGTTCTAAGTATAAAAACAAAGAAATCTGTATTAAGGATTCTTTTTTTTTTATTTGAAGGAGGAAAAAAAATGAACAGTGTATAAGCATATCTTGAATATTTGTAGCCATACTGCTGATACTACTTTTGTTGATATGACCCTACAGTGTATTAATTGTGAGTACCTTTGATGTAATTTGTAAATAGCAAATCTAGGCAGATTAATTTTCCAAAAGTCTCTAGTTATAAAGCCAATAATGATTTAGAGCAGTGGTCTGAAAACTCACAGCCTTAAGGCCTATATGTGATCCAGGAAAGGACTTGGTGTGACCTCCCATGCAATTTGTAACTTGCATGTTTTACTGCTTGTTCTAGTTTTAAAATTTATAATTTCTTTTATAGCGTAGCTCAGAAAATGCTCTGAAATATGATTAAGATGTGAAAAAAAAAAATGTCATGGAGCGAAGAGTGAGAAGACTTAAAGTTATTCTTTTAAGAGAAAGATTTATTTTCTAAATTTGGTTTATCCATTTGCCCTCTTGTAAATATCAACATCAAATTGTGGGCTTTACAGCCCGACTTTCAGACTGAAACAATTTAGAGATGTTTGATGTTTTGTCTCCTTCATTCTCAGTCTTATCTTGAATGTGTATGCAAGTTAATTGTTAAAACAAAACAAACAAACAAAAAAAAGAACCCATTTAGGGTTCCTTATACCATACACTCTTAAAAGCATTATACTGCAGATTACATTCACTTTAATTTATCATGACTTTACAATGCATAGGTGTTTATTTGCTGTATGAAGATTAAAGGGATTAACGAAAGACGTTTCTTACAAGTTTACTTTTTTCTGTTCACTTTTGTCATATTTTTGAGATTTTACAAATTGGAAACTGCTGGTAATTACAGTGAAACCTGCTAAGTTGACCACCCAGTGGTTCCACGTTTTCGTGGTCAACTTAGACAGGTGGTCAACTTACCAAGGGTACAATACTTACTTTTTGATTTTCATATTTTATCATCTACATACTACTACTATACATATACATAGTATAGTACAACAAAATTATACAAAATAGGAATTACACATACATTTTAATTATTGGATATTGTCATAGTTTCTACTGTATGTACTACAGTAGTAAGTTGAACAGAAACGAGTTGATGATTGTACATTTTGCCAAGAGGTTTTCAACCAACGAATTGCATCATAAACTGTGACGGATTTTGAAAATTCGGATGAATCTTTACATTCATCTGCTTTTGTCACTAAATACTGCAACATCATTTTGCAGTAATTCTGCTTCACTGCACAAATTATTCCTTGGTCAAGGGGTTGAAGCACACAAGTGAGATTTGGAGGCAGGAATTTTATTTCGACGTTTATTTTGTTACACTAGTTGTCTGCGAAATTCAAAGTAGGTTTCGTCTGTGGAATGGACGTTAAAATGCGCCTTAACAATTTTTTCTTTAGAAAATTAGAAAAAAAAAGTATAAAAGTTGTTAGAAATACATAGAAAAATTCTGGAAGTGGTCAACTTACAAAGGTTTTGAGCTGTGCTTTGTGACAAATTCTACCTAATTACCTGGTCAACATACAAGTTAGACAGGTGGTCAACTTATAAAGGGTTCACTCAATGTTAAAGTAACTAAGCCATTCCGTTCCTGGTCAATTCGGTCAACTTAGACAGGTGGTCAACTTATAAAGGGTTCACTCAATGTTAAAGTAACTAAGCCATTCCGTTCCTGGTCAATTGGGTCAACTTAGACAGGTGGTCAACTTATAAAGGGTTCACTCAATGTTAAAGTAACTAAGCCATTCCGTTCCTGGTCAATTAGGTCAACTTAGACAGGTGGTCAACTTATAAAGGGTTCACTCAATGTTAAAGTAACTAAGCCATTCCGTTCCTGGTCAATTGGGTCAACTTAGACAGGTGGTCAACTTATAAAGGGTTCACTCAATGTTAAAGTAACTAAGCCATTCCGTTCCTGGTCAATTAGGTCAACTTAGACAGGTGGTCAACTTATAAAGGTGGTCAACTTATAAAGGTGGTCAACTTGACAGGTTTCACTGTACCTTTGCAATTCCTTTAAATTTATGTTGTTTTTGTTTTGTTTTATGGAAGTTTTATTTCTCTTGATTTCAGATCAAGGAAGCTGTTCTTTCTTTGGCCGCTACTCTAAATGCTGTAACCAAGGCTATGATTAACAAAGGTGTTGTCGATGTTGAAGATATTGAGCATTTTTCTAGAAATGGGGAAAACGAAGAATTACAAGACACAGAATTACATCATCACTAATATTATTTTTATTTTGTGAAAATTCTTTTATTCATTTTTAGCTTAAAATAAGTCATTTTAAAATGTATCTTTTAACAAAGAAAATATGGTTTTCACAAAAATATATATAAGGATGAAAATCTAGATGATAAGTATTTTAAATGCAGATTATTTTAACGAAACTATCTTATGCAGAATTAGGGTCAACATTCGTGGTTGAAATTGTTGTCTTCAACTGCACCTTAAGAAATGTCCTATTATTATTCACATTAAGGTTATGAAGAAATAGTCATAGTGTAACTGGCCATGCTTTGTCTTTGCAGCAATAGCGTTATAATGATTTTACTGTTGTTTTGCTTGAAAACATTTATTTTTTTATGTAGAATTGCCAGTTGAATGATAATAAAGACTGTCTCAGAATTTGCAGAAAATCATATCTTTTGTATTGTCTTGTCAGAGATATCGTGTCTAATTTTGAATGTGTGTCAGAGATAAAAGCGATTTGAAAGTTTGTAAAAATTATTTTTTTACCCTTGGTAAAGAAATTCAGTAACAAACTGCTCTTCATGAAGTGATAATAATCAAATTTTGGACCAATCACAGTGTTTTAATTCAAAAAGAAAAAGATTGTGGAATGCAAAGATTCTGTCACTTAAGATCCAAGTTACGATCATATGGTAGCGAATATAAAGGGTCCAGCAGAAGTAATGCCCTTTTTTACCTAGTGGTGTATAAAGTTATATTGTTGCCATTGTATATATATTAAATGTTGTCTATATTGTGGAATTGTTGACATGATTTTGTGTTCTAGGTTCTCTGAAGTAAAATGACCCATTATGGGAGCGATGTCAATTCAAATATGTTCCTAGAGAAAGACTTTAACTTACCAGGGGTAACAGTTTGGGCGGTGATATCCATCAGGGATATAATTGAGCCAGTGTTCTTTGATGATACTGTTAACATTGATAATTATCTGCAAGTCCTAAAAACAGAAATTTGGGCTTGAATGGAACATAACTTAGGAGTATACTTCCAGCATGACAGTGCACCGCCACATTACGCGTTCATGCCAGAGAATTCTTGCACATACATTTTGCAGAGAGATGGATAAGCGACATGGGCCACTGCACTGGCCACCTTGATCCCCAGATCTCAAGCTGCCCGATTTCTTTTTGTGGGGTGTCCTTAAAGATCTTGTTTACAAGAACAATCCCAGAACCATTGATGAACTGAAAGATTTGCTTGAGTGTGGTTGATAAGGTACGTGAATGTCTCGCACGAGATGGAGAACATTTTGAACATTTGACCTAAACTATTAGGTTTTATATTCAACAGTACAAGATTTAGTAAAGATTACAAGCATATGGAAAAAAGTGTGTTACTTCTGCCTGACCATGTATATGACAATCTTTGTGCAAATTATGAAGAGAAAACCAAAGGAAATGTAATTGAAATTGGTATATTCAGTGAAATCAAAGCTAAAGACGGCCACTGAACTGAAATCTCTTGAGTGAAATAAAGAAAAGTGCATCAAAAAGTTGTGCCAAAGAGCAAGCTTTATTTTTTGCAGCGCTATATCTTCACTATTAGCCACAAAATTCTAATCCGAAAAGAACTGAGATTCAAATTTGTCAAAAATTTGATAGCAGTAGCATATTGAATGGTGGATGATCTTGGATCTGTTATGAAAGAATATAGTGATCAGCTTTTACAAGACATCATTGCTTGCTGATGTCTAATCTTCATCAGATTAAGTAAAATAGAAAGCTGGAAAGAATATTGTACAACATGGGTAAATTTTGGTTTCAGAATATCAAAGTCTTTGCAAGATAAAATACTCCCCAATTAGTGTTATCTTAAAAGGTTAGTCTATAGACTGAGAAATCCCATCAAAAAGCAATGTTTGATCATCCACGATAGAAGTGCCTACAAGTCATTCAGGAAGTTGAGCTAATTTGAAAGAATAGGAGTTACTATAGTGGAATGAATGCTTATAATTTTGAAATGAGGATTATTGAAGAACTGCTTCCTTTTATTGCTGAAAATAATATCAGCATAGTACACAATAGATTGTGTATGGTAGAGGGTGAATAACTATTGCAGTCCTGAAATTGCTGGTTGATACTGAAGAAAATCTGCTGCCCTTGAATTGCAATTTCAGGTCGGGGGTGAAAGCTGAATTGTTGAGAGAGAAATACTGTAATTTCCAACTTAGTCATGTGATGTCATTTTTAGGAAAATTAAAAGGAGGGGGGGGGGAATCTTACTCAGTGCATTGTCGTTTGGGGCAACATTTGTACTTACGACGCTTTCAATTGATTTCCCACACGCACATTACTGTCCTCCAAATGAAAGTTGGCCGGCGGAAATTTGAACTGCGCAGCCCTTCCGGTAGCTGATCAATTATGTTTTCCTGTCACAATGGACGCCATCGTCTGTTTACACTGAGAAAGACATGTTGATAACGCCAAATTAAAACTTCTCTCGACTATTTAGCGTTATTTCAATACTAGTTGCTAACAATAAGTATTTATATAAATAAATAAATATATATTATTTATAAATATAATGCTCTTTTGCAAGTAACAAGCGATTACCGTAATGGCGGCGTCCTCTCATAAAATCAGACGGAAGTGCCTGACCAGACTAATCGATCATACATGCGCAGATCTCACAAAAACAGGGCGGCCATCTCTCATTTGGAGGACAATAGAATGTTGGTTTCCCTTAGCTTACAACGTTGGCCCACTCCTTGCAACGCAATCCACAACAGGGTTACCAATTTAAGTGACGCCCTTAATTACACCACAGTTACAAGTTGTTAATAAAGGGCTAAAATTTGGAATTATGCCTAAAGTTAAGATGAAAGATATCGTTGCTAACATAGAGGAAGGATTTAGCAGGTTACCGCATTCCCGTCGACCCCTCTGCATGTTCCAGGGTGGGAGGTATTTTACGATCCAATACGGCGCATTCTCACCATCTTCACAATCTTAACCCCATAGAAAGAGTGGCAATCAGGCAATTAAGAGACAATCCAAACAGTTTTCGTATCGGCAGATAAAGGTGGCTAGACTGTCATTCTCAACAAAGCACAATACCTGCAGATGGGCGCACAATTCATCGAAGAGACTGGCGGACTGGATTTCCTTACAAACAATAAAAAGAGGTGCTCAACCTTAACAGACGGACTGCACGATCACTACTCAAAGATGGACTGATTGGATCTCGTGTTTGTGACAAACTCAAAGACAGCCATTCCAAGATCCCTCGTCTCAGGATCCTTCCCAAGTTATATAAGCAACCAAACAAAAATGGACTACATCCTGTACAACCGGTGGTCAACTGCGACAATTCGGCAGTCAAGGTACTAATTAATCTTATTTTCCTCAAATTAAAAAAGTATAACATTGTCTCAAGATTTTCCATTTCCAGGAATGCCCTCCTATTAGCAAAGTAATCCAACTAATTGAAGCATTGTACAAAATCCAAGTTTTCATGTTTAATGATAAATATTACATCCAAAATTCTGGCGGCCTCAGCATTTATTGCAGAAATTTGAATGTCATATGTTGAAGAAAGCGCCTACATGTTTTTTGATTACAAATCACTATTCCTCTCTATGTCCGATATGTTGACGACCTCTTCTTTTATGCCCATGGCAACAATCAACAGCAAATTTTTAACATCATGGAATGCATGCATAGCGATATACGTTTCAGGATAGAGCAAGAAAACAATTCATCTATTCCTTTCCTGGACACTTACATCTCCCGTACACACAACGGATTCGAAACAGCTGTTTATAGAAAACCCACCAATATTGGCATTACTCTTAACTATAATTCTGCCTGCCCTGTGGCAATCAAGAGGAACGTCGTCAGCATGGTCGTTCATAGGGCTTTTAACATTTCCAGTACGGAGAACCTTTTCTTAAAAGAAATTGACAAAATCATCTCAATTCTCCTAGCTAATGACTATCCCTTACCTTTCAACAGCTCTCAAATCGCCAATACTCTTGAGTGCATTTATAATACAGCTTGTAAAAGCCTCAACAGCAATACATTATATGTTTCCATCCCCTTCCATCCCACTATCTTCCCAGCTTTAAAAAGAATTTTGAATCACTATAGCATCATCCTCACATCCGCTATCAAACACACTGTCCACCGCTTTGTTATTGGCGATAACACTGTCGCTGATGATGTGAACACAAAGGACGTGGTTTACGCCATACATTGCAATGGTCAGAATTGCAAATATATCGACGAAACCTGCCAATCTTTAAAGAAACGGTTTGCTCAACACTCTTTGGCCCTCAAGAACAGGGACTTCAATTATCTAATTGTTGGTCACACCTGCAGTACCAACCACTCTTTGAATGTCGAGCAGCCAATAATCATTTGTAAAGAGGGAAATGACTTCAAAAGGAAATGTAAAGAGTCCTACTTCATCATCACAGACAAGAGATGCTATAATGATAATCTCTCTGTACAATCGATTCCCCAATATGGTTTCCGTAAGTCTATATAATTCTCTGTCTTTGTGCACCTGTTCTCTTCTCCAGTGCTTTTTTTTTTTGTTTCCTCCTCCTTTCTTCTATTCGTCTTTAAAAGTGCATATATGTATGTAATTATTATTTTTTTTTCCTCTTTCGATTTTTTCTCTACTTTACATATGCGCCCATACGTGGATGTTCGCTTTTTATTTATTTATTTATTAAAAATTATTTCTTCTTATTTTTTAATTTTTTATATATTTTTTTATTATTATTTTTTCTTTTAAACTGTGCTCTTTCACGCTGTTATTCAATATCGGCCCTTTCAGTTGTTATTTGTTTATTTTGCTCTACTGTATCATAAGTGTTGCAGTGTCTACCCCATCAAAACTTGGATTGCTAAAGGGAACTCAACGGATTCTACTTGCTGACCCCCCGATGCGACAATGGTTCAAGCCAAGGTCACGTGCCCCTCCCGCTCTCACTTCAAACTCTGTAACTATTGTATTAGCTAACCTGAGGAGGGGTGTCAACCACCCCGAAAGATCTCGTGTAATTTTTAATTTATATATAAACTTTTTTTATTCATCCATGTGTGGTGGTCTTAATTTCATCCTTATTATTAATTTTATACACACATGTTAAACCTTCTAATTGAAAAAAAATTCAGAAAGTTTAAATATTCAGGGAATTTTATAAAACACTCTTAAATGTTAGAGGATAGTTTTAGAGAACTGATGATATAATTTAAAGAGGAAATTCAATGCTTTTTTCATAGAAATTAGCAGTGAATCTGATGATGAGGAAGATGAAATTCCAATACATTCCTGTCATCCTGTATGCCAATAAAAGTAAGTTTTTGTCCCTCAGAACAATGTTCCAGCTGCTTACTAAATCTTAATTTCTATTTTTATTGAAAATTCTTTTCGGAACTAATAAAGAATGCTACTATTGGATGCTAATAAAAACTTTTCTATTTAATATTGAAAACAGTTGCTTTTAGGCTTATTTTAGTTACAATAATAGATTTCATAATAGGACTGCTTAAAAAAAATACTATTCTATTTCTAATTGAAGAAACTTGTGCTTTTAATTCAGTTCTTTTCTGAATTTCTAAATGCAGTGCAACTACTGGTTGCTTAAATACATTTATTTTTATCCATTTATGTTAAAATAATTATTGTCCATCCATATTTTATTTCGTTTGATTCTACTTCTCTCTGTCTTTCAGGAGATGCTCCTATTTCTTTCTAACTTTGCTACAATTTTGCCCTCCTTTGTTTTGAATCTCATTCCTTGTATTATCTCTAAAATCAATAGGGCTCAAACCTCTGCCATATTTTATGCTCACCATTACCCTTCCTATTAGTCTTCTATGTAGCTTCTTAGATGCTGATAAGATACCCCAATCCCTAAACCCCCCCCCCCAATCTAAATTTAATTGTAAACCCAATTAATATAACTACCTAATAATTCATGTTAAGTTTTATTGTTTTAGTGTAATTTATTCCATTAGTGCCGTGCCGGCGTGGTTGTACAGTCTCAGGCGGCGGTCTGCCGTGTGGCCGGTTCCCGGGTTCAAATCCTGGTCGAGAGCATGAATGTTTCCAATTTCCTTTCCTGTGTTTGTCAGCCTCTTCTTCACTTTCTCTTCGGTCTGACATCATTCCGTAATAGCGTCCTGGAGAAAGCAATGGGAAACCACTCCAGTATCTGTTCCCTGTTTATCTACGGCTTCTCCTAGAGGGTTCGCCTTTCGGGGTCACTAGGGTTCCATAGGCCACATACCTTCGAATACGAAGTTCGCACTTCATGATAATTATATTAGTCTACTTGAGTGAGTCTTGGAAACGTATCCAGCATTATTAAGGAAAATTATTATTATTCACGTGACTTATTGATATAATTGCAATGTAGAAATGCAAACCATTGTGATTTCCCTTTATAAAGTCAATTGTCCTCTTTAAGATTAAGTGGAACATTATGTGTTGTATTATTTATTCTGACCCATCGAAGAAAATATAATCGTCCATCCTGGTTAATAAAAGCAGAAGCAGACTCATGGATTGATAGAAGAAAGTGAAGTGTGATTCCACTAGTCATAGGAGACGGAGTGATTCTTGGATTTAGTTCCAAAAGGCGAGAGGTTTCTGAAAAAGGAGCAGAATAAGACCCTTCCTATGAACTTTAAAAGTATAGAAACTTAATTTTTCCTTTGAGGCACCACTGTGCTTCTGATGTATCATTCTTACCAGCCTCAGTACGGAGACCTTGTTATTTACTGGTACTTCTCATGGCTGATGATCGCCAACAAGCGTGAAACAGCTGTTCCAGGCTGCCACTTGTAAATAATTTGGTCTCACCCATTGTTATTATAGAAACTTAACATGGGATGGTGCTTTGTGATGACGACAAAAGTATTTGTGAATGCAGAAAGGACCGGACAATAGCAGTTAAGTGCTTTCGATTATTTTAAAGTTAACTTCATTAAGTTAACGACGTTATCAGTGAAGAATTCAAGCTGAATTCTCAGAATTAAAACAGAGAACAGTTTATTAGAAGAACTAATAGACTGGAAACTAGGCGTTACCGATGCAGCATAGAGACACTGTGCAAGAGGGGTCAATAAGTGTATTATATTTTCAGTGCTTAAACATAGAGTGCAAGAGGTATCGAAACACCATGTAGTTATTATTAAGATAGACAGTGCAAGAAGTGTCTAGGTGCAAATATTTGTTACAGAACGTTAAGAATGGAGACAGGTTAGATTAGTGCTTGTAACCTGTTTTCCCATTAGACCGGAAACTGGGCATCAGTATCGGTAAATCATTTTCTTTACATCTTTTTTGTGCCATGATCTGCCCATCATTTAAGTTTCAAATTATATTTATTGACATGCTTCAGAAAGATTGTAATCAATCGCTGATCTCTTTAGCTCTGTCTGGTATATCTCTATTTCTTCTTTTATCTCGTTACCTACCCTTTTCTTCTGGTCAGTGTTTTGTCACTTATTTCCTCCCCCAACATATTTATTGCTACTGTTACAAAGCATTTTCAATTCATTTGCAATAGTATAACTGTGCATTTTCTTCCATTTGACATGTTTTTGAGAGTAATGAATATTTTGTCATTTACACTATCTATAAACAATGAAGAGTGTATCTGATCACCAGTTTTAAGTATAGTTAATAATACCTATTCCTCATAATCACAGGAAAATTTCATTTGCATATAATCAGGGGTGTTTGTGGGACGCCAAAAAATCCCCTGAAACTTTTACGGACTCACTACCGACATTTTGGAGTTTCGAGAAGGGGGGGGGGGGGGAGAAATGAAAAATTACAATTATGAAGTATTGAATGACCTAATTATAACAGTTCAATGAATTACTTTTTTTGCAAAATTAATAACCATAAATTTTCAAACATATAAACTACTACATTTTATGTAAATATCATTATTATTCCTACTTCCTTTTGAACGACGATCCCCGGCATTTCCGGGTATCGAAGTTCAAAATCCCCGGAATTCCGGGGTTTCCCCAGAGCACAAACACCCCTGATATAATGTAACATGAAAAATGAGAATCAATAAAATGCACAATCATTTGCTTTCACACCTTGAGCTATCATCGACAGGAATCTGGGATAGCTGTTTCATCCTTGTTAGGACTCATCAGCCACATTACCCTAAGTAATAAGCTCTGATAGCACGAAAGGCTATTCATCCTTTTTCCGCTCCCGACAGTGGGATCCTACAAAAACAAACAACAATAAGAAAATCACTGTAAACAGTACAGCATCAAAATACTGGCCTGCTAAGAGCAGGAGAAGAATCCACAGCCTTTTGACCATTCAGAGCTTACCATCAAAAATAAATCTGGCTGATGAGTCCTAACAAGGACAAAACAACTGTCCCAGATTCCTGTTGATGATAGCTCTAGGTGTGAAAGCAAATGATTGTGCATTTTATTGATTCCTTTTTTCATCCTCATAATCATAAGTTGCTTGCAGATCGCTTTACACAATTCTGTATATACTTACATAGACTAGAAATACCTATTTTTGTAAGGGTTGGATTTTATAGAGCACAACTTTGGATGCAATTTAATATTCTGGATTACATGAGCTGCCTTGTTCTGAATTCAAAGCAACAGAGTTACCTGTAGAATAGCCATTACTTATCTCTTTCCAATGATTGTTGTTTTTTTCAACCAGTGTAGATGATATATAAGAAAATGGTAGAAGCTGCAAGGATTTATTTAAAAAACAAAACCAAAAAGAGGCCTTGTCCAGAGAATGAGTAAGCTGTACTAGGCTGGCCTTTATTAATCTGGGTTTCATGAAGATATATTATAACATTTTTAATGCACTTTAGTGTTTATATTGATTCCCATTTCAATTATTGTAATAAGTGAGAGCATTTGACTGTTTATTTTGCAATTATACAAGTAAACAATGGTCACAAAAGTGAAATGACTGAATTATGTATTTTTCATCATGAAGTTGTAATGTTGCAAATTAAAATAGTCCTAATTCAAAGATCTGTCGATTTATTGCACTGTGATGTTTTATTTAGTATTCATTAATGGATAAAAATGCAATCTATTTCCCCGCTTTGTTTTAATTACATATTGAAATTTTGATTTTTTTTTCTGTCAATCATAGGATAGTGAAGTTTAGAATAGTTAAAATTAGGAGACAAGTGGTGTCGTTTAAAGCACTTATTTGTTAGGACCAAAAGAGAAGAAAACAACTACAGATTTACTGAGCAAAAAATATTAATGAAATTCGTATTTTAAAACATTTACTTTAGAAAAACGATCTTAAAATTTAGTCAAATTGTTCAAACCTTTGTTATATAATGTAGCCGATGAAGTTAACCAAAATATAATTTATTGTTATCGAGTTTTAATTACATTGAAACTTTCATAATAAGAATAGAGATAACCACATGTAAATGAATTGAATGTTGGGGTCTTTCATATCAATCACCAAATTATCATCCTGGCTTTCTTTTATTTTTGTAAAACAAAACATACAGTGGAACAGCATCAATGACATGGTTTTGAGAAAAATTAAGTTACTGAATATCTTGAATTTAAAATTATAACTAAACATAAGTAAATTAAAATTTTCTATGGTATATAATGTCCAATTAATGCATATTGCATAATTCAGTCTTAATACTGAGCATTTTATTTATATGAACAACAGTAAAAATTGATTACCAAGAGAATAATTTACTTCATAAATTTCAATTTCAAACTTAAGTGTACCAACCATATTTCTGCTGTTCTGACTTTGCAAGAAGAAAATGGAATTACAATTTCAGTTACAATAAATGGTGATAGAAAAAACATCAAAAAGCCCCCTAAAAGAGATAGGGATAAATGTATGTTTTCGTAATTGTTTCTACTGAAACACCATTTATTTTGTTGCTTGCAATGTGAGAACGGCACAAATGTAGAACATAACTATATTTTTTTTCATTCACGAAAATTACTTACACCGCTTTATTCACTACAACACACAAAAAAACAATGACAAAATTCATAATAATACGTATTTAAGAACTGTAAACAAAATCTGTACTGCCTGGTGTTCTTAAATGAGACTGAGATGATATTCAAATCCAATGAAATAGAAGAAAATATTTTAATCTACATAACTGTTATACAAGAGGATTTTTTAATATATAAAATTCTTAAGAATCACCAACATGATAAGCATTCTTCTTTCTTTCTTTTTTTATTCCCAAACAGTCCCAAAAAACATTATTTTATTGATATTTTTTTACAATTTTATTTATTTTTTTAATAATACTCACAGTGGAATGGATTCTATTTACAGAGAAGTGTAAATAGAACTAGAAATGAAAGCTACCATTGCTTTGAATGTTAGCTGTCAAACGGAATCCAATAGCTCTTGTTAATGAGCATTGTATTCCTTAATAAATTAATGAACTGCGGCTGCGGCAGGTGAGAACAAAAAAAATGAATGGTTTGCATGGCAAATCTAATGTTATGTAATTGTAACCCATAATTTATTTCCTATTATCTACAAAATCCTTTCATAGAAAAGAAGATAAGCCTGACTGCGCAAGACAGTAGTGGTGGAAACTTCAGACACGTGGCCGTCACTGACACAAAACCAGCGACCATTGGACGACTCCGTAGGCTCCTCGTTTATTTCTTCGTTGTTGGAGCTGTTTATCAGAAGAGCAGTGGTATCACCACCGGTTTTGCGTGCCATTTCAGCCACGAGTCTATTGATTTCATACTGTCCTACAGGCTTACGGTTTAGAAAATGCTGACAGTTGTGTGTTATTTTAGATCTTAATTTTACATAAGCTGTGTAATGACCTCCTGTGAGACGACCGCTGTGTTCCACTATACCATAAAGAGAGTACAACACTTTAGTCTGACCTCTCATCATGTTTGGTAAGCCCTATAATGAAAGAAAACAAATTTATTCTAAAAGAAATAAAAGCAAACGCTATGTTTATTCAATTGCAAATAAACCATCTTTATTCCTGAACCCTTCATCGTGCTTTTGAACGTGGGTTACAAGAAACATTTTATTTAATTTCTACTCCTTTTGAGAGTTACTGATTAACAAAAATTACTGTTATTATATCTAATACAATAAATTTAGTAATACACAATGTAAAGGTGTGAACTAGCTTTGGAACTGTCAGTTTCTGTTGTTTTGTTTTTTTTACCAAAAATTGATAAAATAAATAATATTTTACTGTTAAGATTTTTGTGGAGATGAGAAAGCAAAAATAAATTAATCACAGAAATACTAAGTTTTTAATTTTTTTTAATCAATAATATTCTCGTTATCTCAAGAAAAATAAAATAATAAGAGAACCATAATAATGTTTTAAAGACCTTGAGCAGTTTTTACTGAATTACTATTTCTGTTTGATGGCTTCATGATGCTTTTGAATTCTTCAGTAGAACAGTATCAAACAAGAATTAAGACAAACAAGATTATTCTGTAGTTCAAACAATCATGAGGTTTTAAATGTTTTAAAAGTTGCTGCTCAATCGTACCAATACTGGAACTGTTATGAATCATTTTTTATTTCAAGATAATAAAAAAGAGTCATAAGCAACTGTGATGATGAAATATTTCACTTTGAACTCTCCCAACACATTCTCTATCATCTTTAAAAGAACTTGCTTTAATAAGCTACTAAGTAGAGTTAGCAATTATAACATCTAGTCCTTCCATTCAATCTTACTATATCTCATGTCATTGGTAAGCTGAATAAGAATTTATTTTCTTACTGAAACTGCAGTTCTGACCAAACCCGAACACAATGACCATTATAAATATAATCATTACAGCAAACATGCATTCGACATCCAATTCTGAATTCCAGATGCTTCCATTAGAAGCTCAATCTCTCAAAACAAAAGAAAACATTTGCTTTTTTCCTCATCTGTTTTCATTACGAATAAAATAATAAAAAAGCTGAATTACTCACCAGGCAGATGGAGCTACAGAATGGAGCTAGATCCAATATTAGAGGGAAATCGACATGCCTATTAATTTTTCGAAGACTATATCCAACCTATAATGAAGCCATAAGAAAACAAATGGTTTTAATTAAAACTTAATATTGTTTAAATGATCTTGGATTCAAGAACAGGATGTCATTATGGAAAAGAGACGTTGCAAATTTCAAAAAATAGATTACTGCCACTAATCTTAACAATTAAAATTTCATTCAAAAATGTTTACTAATTGTAAATTAATTCCTATAGTCTTTTTTTCCTAATTTAATATGGAAAAAGATTAAAATGATGCTTACAATAAGAATCACCAATTTGCATTTGCATATAAATAATAAAATCTTACTTAAACATAATTAGAGATATTTATAATTATTTTTTTATTGAGAGATGAAATCTGAATTTCAAATTTTAAAAAAATAACATAATTAGCAATATATACAGGGTAAGTCTGGACCCATAGGGTTTCCAAATATTTTGTTTATAAAGCAAATTTTTGTTTCGGGGAAGTCAACCGTCAGAACACACTTGTGACACTGGTCATCAACAAATCCTCATTGGTTTGATCCTTCCAAAAAATAAGGTGCCCAACACCTCATGATTTGGGGTGGGATATAGAAAGAAAGAATCGTTGGTCCATTCTTCTTTGACGATACGGTAACCAGTGACACGTACCTCGAGATGTTGCAGGAGGAAGCATTTCCTAGCCTACTGAACTCAGCAGGCGACTACCCAGAGTACTTTTAGTAATTTTTCCGTAAGGGTCCAGACTTATGAGAGATATTATAAGGTAAGTATTATATATTTATAACATTGGTATCTGTAATAAAAATATAACATGTAATCTATAATAAATGTTATAATGTAAATGTAGGCAGTACATTTAAATTGTAATTTATTATTAAAAAAAGACATTAGCTGACCTGTCAAACCGATCATGTAAAGTGATCATTTAAAGAACCTTTAAAGTACAATGAAGTATTAACTAAGTTTTTTTCAACAAAACCTTTGCTTTTTCTGAGTAATGAGCAAGACACCCTTTCAAACTTTCAATTCTCCACTTCATTTGTCTTAGAGAACTAGCAATTTTTGGCTTATAAATTTAACTGTGCTGAATAAATTTCATGCAATGATAAGAGTTTTTTTTTTTTTAATTAAATAGGATTTTAAATTTTAGAAAGTAATTTAAACTATAAAACTTTTATGTACTCGAAAAGATATCATGAAGAAAATTAGAGGTGTTCATTAGTTTAAAAAAATAAAAAAATACTATTAACCTGTTGAAATCTTTTGAGATGTAAGGTGAGGACAGCAGGAGGACTAAATATTAATAACTGTTTACTGGCGTTGCTATAAACTAATTCAGGTTCATCTGAAACATAATAAAATCATACAAAGAAAAATCAAAATTAGTTGTTTCATATTTATGATGCATTCGATAACAGCCCTTATTAGTACTTTATGCTATAGTTATTAACTGCGTCAACAGAATTTTTTAACAGAAATGCTTTAGAGCTTAGAATTCTGGATAATTCAGGCTGTGAGTGTAAGTATCAAGAACGGCAATTATAAAGTCCCACTGAAATATCTATATATATTTATGAAAAAGTCTATTTTTTATTGTATTTACAACCTTCACATGAAAGTAAAATCAGTAATTTTGCATTCAACATGGCAAGGGAAAAGTTAATATGAATTAATTCATTTTTATAATAAATTAAATAATAAAAATACGCAAAGAATCAATACAATAAAAATATATGCAGATAGCTTGCCATTCATCAGGTTTTAAATAGTGAGATTATTAATGGTGCAAGCAGTGAAACTGAACGTATTTCCTTTAATTTAAAATGCTGGGATATACAACAGCCTATTCACTTAGGGATTGGGGCATTATTTTATGTCATACTGCATCAACACCAAGTTTTTGAAGTTGCTGGGATATATAAATCTTTGAACAACTGAAGCCGAGAGAACTGCCAAACTACTGAGAATTTTTCTATTTTAACACCAGGTTACAAATTAACTGTTTAGGCTACATGGGTGGGCTGTTAAAGAATTCTATAAGAATTCAAATTTTGATATCTTGCAAGTATGCAGACAGAAGTAAAATAAATAGCTTCATATTTCAATGGCATTTGTTTCCAAAATACTACAAGCAAATGTGTGTTGTTAAACGGGGAAGGAAAACAAAATGAAGTTATTAAAAAGGTTTTATGTGCAAAATTTATAAAATGAAATTCCTCCAACCATGTTTGCACATTAATATTTAAAATTAAAAAAAAAATTTTCGTGACAACATATAGTACATCTTATATTATAAAATCGTTATTCTGTGTCATAAGACTTTACGTTTTTCCAATTTTGTGACCAAACTATAAGAGATAGATTGGTCATGTAAATGGATAAAATGTAGATCTTTTTAAGACAAATAAAATGCTATAAAAATCTTACGAAAAAAGTTTTTGGTTTCCAAGATGGCGCCATTTAAAGGGTCAAATTTTGACTTTTTCTCAATTTAAACGAAAAGTATAAAAGTTGTAAGAGAACATTATATTGAGAAAATGTTGGTTTTTGAAAGTTCTATCGAACGGTATATCAGTCATTAACAAACGTTTCTGCGTTTGGAAGTTACATGCAAAAATGAAGTGTTTTTGCTGCAACCCCTTGTGTAAGTGCCAACATGCAATACACCTGAGTTAACGGAGAAGCCCACAACGAGCTGGAAAGTCGTGTATTATCCGATCTCCATAATAATTTGCTAAATAAATAAAGTTTTTTTTTTTGAATGCTATACATGCAAGGGTTCTGGAGCGAAGCGACGGTACCCGTCTAGTTTAGTATATTGTACTAAACATATAGTACAACATTTGTTGCCACGAAAATCAGGATAACTCATGTCTCTTACATGGGCGAATCCAAAAGAGCACTAGCTACTCGTCTAAAGGAACAGGAAAGTGCGATAAGGAAAAACAGCACAAATGAAGCAGATGATGGTAACCGAATTAACACCAGAGGGATAATCCACACTACCCATGCACCCCTTCACCTACAAAACCATGACGACTCCATCTTAGGACGATAAAAGATACAGGAGACAAGACAGTTCACTTGAGAAAGGGGCTTAACAACACGGAGCCCAGAAATGTCGTAAAATGAGTTACATTAATAAGCTAAAAGGCAATTCATTTGGCCATAAAAAAAGGTTATCGTTATTACTATATACTGTAAAGGCAACAAAAATTTCAAATAAATTTAGACATCCTTAATATTTCTTTAATTTAAATTCACTAGAGGAGTGTCTGTAAAAGATATATTAGGATATTTTACATTTTTATTTATTCAATTACCGAAACATAAAACTAATGAAATGTATCAACGAAATTCTGTTTCTGTAATTTATAACCCCCAGAGCTACTATTTTTTAAAAATAAATCAATTCTTTAAAATTCTTAAGAATACCAACAGCTGTATTTTACTTACTTGCTGATTTAGATTCAGATTTTTCTTGTTGAAGTTTTGCACAATTTTCACATCCAAATTTATTATTTCCAGTTAATAATTCAGGTGCAGTGAACTGATTTAAACACGATAAAATAGAGCAATCTGGAAAGTTTTGATGAGATCGAGGAGCTAAGGTAGTTAGTGACCTTGCAATCCAGTCCTGCTTTAAACACTGATGCTTCCACTTTGTCCACGAAGACTTTTCGTTAGCTGAATCCTTTTCTACTGTTGTATCACCGCCACTATTCTCTTGATTAGCTGTATCCACAGGTGAGTTGTTTTCTTGAATTTTCTTTTGATTGTTATCCTCGACTGCATATCCATTGGTGTCTTCTAGAAGGCTCTCTTTGCTTTCACTCTTTTCTCTTATTGTAACTTCTTTCACCCGTGAACACAGGTCTTCTAAGTGAGTTTCTGATATGGCTGAGGCAGCAACTGGTGTTCGAGGTGATTGCAATTCACTACTGGCAGGGCTCTGAGCTTCTGCTTCGGTACCTTCCCTCGATTCACTTAAGGATACTGAATCTTCATCATTGGCGTCTTTGTTAACTTCGTCATATTCTCGTTTTGGACTGAGAGGACATACTTTGTCAGATTGGTTGTTAGTTAAAGTACTTTCGCTTTCAGCATTATCTTCAATATCTGCATCACTTAGTTCTATAATCAAAATAATCATAAAAAAGAAAAAAAGAATGAGAGGAAAGAAGAATGAGTCATAATCTAAAAAAGAAAAAAGAAAGAAAAAGAAATAAAGCTTCTTGCTTCTCTCTATAAATTCTCTATCAATACCAGGTAAATGTGACACTAATCCATCTCCTATAGAATCAGCTCGAATGCATGCTTGATTTAAATGGTCAGTATTGAAACAAAGAGATATTCACAAAATATTAATGAAGGATAATGATGATGGGATGAATCTATATTAGTTAATTATAATGCAAATGGAGCAGATACCATCAAATAAATATACAGATACAGGGTCCACCAAAAAAATGTATACACACTTTAACAGATGTCATTTATGGACTTGTTTTCAAGTTGGATCGAATTACAGTAGCAATGGGTAGTATGATGTCGCCAATCTCATGAATACTAGCATAAGCACATGACTGTAGGACAGTCAAACAAAACAGCAAAGGCACGATTTCATTCGAGGAAAGCAAGACCGTTTTAAAGTGGTATTTCAAATTTGAGAATTTAGTTGAAGTTCAATGACAATGGAGGTGTGAGTTTGCAACAGAACCTCTAGCACGCCTAACAACTGCTTGTATTCTTGAGAAGTTTGAAACCCATGGTACTGTGTGTGATGTGCACAAGGGATGATACAGAAGGCCTCACGCAGCAACAAGTCCTGCTTCCTTGGTGATGGTGTTGGAACCATTTGTATGCTTGCCACAGAAGTCTGCCACACAAAGCGAATGGGAGACAGGAGTTAGCAGTACAAGCATATGGCACATTCTTAAAGCAGCTAAGTAGAAAGTTTCCATCCCACGATTATTATATGCAATGAATGAAGACGATCCTGAAGGAAGAATGCAGTATTGTGAGTGGTTTCACCACATGGTAGATGAGGATGATGCGTTTGTGAGGAAAATGGTTGGTCTGGTGAACCACTATTTAAGCTTAATGGAACAGTAAATCAGCATAAATGAGTTTATTGTAGAGATGGGCAAAGTCGTTCTGAACTAGTTTCAGTTTACTGAAACTGAACTAGTTCTTTACTGAGATAGTTCTTTTATGAACTAGTTAATGAACTAAGTCGTTCTTTTTACTTTAACAACCAAAAAAAAAAAAAAGTTCTCAAATATTTAATATAAAACGAAATAAACCAATTCCAATAGCCAATAGTGGAGTGGTAAAAGAACGAACTAGTTCATTTGAACTAGGTCGTTCGCGAACTATATAGTTCTTTTCATGAACTAGGTCGTTCATGAACTATAGTTCTTTTATACGAACTACCCATCCCTAGTTTATTGGGCTCCAGAAAATCCGGGCGTTCATGTGGACAAGGCAGTCAATTTACCGGGGCTCAATTGTGGACTGACATGTAGGGATTTAAAAGGACCATTCTTCTTTGAAGATACTGTTACTGGTCAAGTGTATCTAGACATGCTATGCATCTTCATTTTACCTGTCATTCATGCACCTTATGGGAATGATCAATTTCTCTTCCAACAAGATGGTGCACCACCACCCTACCACCGAGATGTGACAGAGCTTACCTGGATGAGTTTTTGCCAGGGCAATGCCCCCATGTTCACCTGATTTAACACCCTTGGACTTCTACCTTGGGGGAACTACACCAGCAGCCCTTCGGAATGAAATTGAAACAGCATGGTAGCAATCCGACTGGCCACTTTCTTCTATGTTGCTCAAGCAGTAGTTCACCATCATTGGAAGTGTCTGGAGCTAATGGTAACCCCTTTGAGAATCTCGTGAAATTATAGAAGTCAAAGGTAACTCTGTATTCATTCCTTGATGTCTGTATAAATTTATTATTAAAACTTTTATACAGATTTTTCTTTTGCAAAAGTGTATATACATTTTTTTGGCAGACTCTGTATGTATATATCCATTTTATTATTATGGTTTTATTCTGATATGGACTGATGGAACTTTCCTTATTACTAAAAGTCTTCTGAAATTATGAAGCAAGAAGGGCCTATTTCTTAAATTGTCTACTGCAATTTTGGTACATATTAAGTGAACTTCGATGTTATAGTTTTAGCTATTACTAAACATTATGGAATATTGTAAGAAAACAACTGCAGCAATCTACAAGATTTTATTAGATCCAGGATAACTATGAGGCACCAATCACTTTAATATTATTCAATAATGAAAATAAATTTTATGCTAAACTGAGCTTTCCCACAAAAGTATTTTTTGATATTTTCCCTTTAGAATGCCTGCATATAACAATGAATATTTTAAAAGCAAAAACTACGAATATATTTTTTACCTGATGCTTCATCTTCTGGCGATCCAAGTGAGGATTCTCGTCCGTTCGCTTGGGAACCTTTGGGATGAGACATTTTTTTGTTTCCAGCATCGCACTCGGAGTTGATTTTATTTTCTCCAGGAACATTTTTACTCCTATTTTTCTGAAAAACAAAGACAAAACGTGAACAAGCAAACTAACAAAGAAATATTGATGAGGTTTTAGTGTTAACAAGGGTCTCCTTTAAATGATAAGGAATCTTATAGCAACAATCTTGCTTGAAATCTACAATCTAGCAGAAAGTGAATCACAGTTTGCAGTAAGGGTTAGCAAAAAAAGATAAGGAACCAGGATGCAGCAAATAAAATGACAGAAACAAAATAAAACAATAATAATAAGAAAGCAGGCAAATGTACATATTATTTGGGAATGTAAGTAGATGAAGTTTGTATATCAATTTGTAAGTTTAGAATGTAGTGATGCAAATGCGATGTGTAAAAATGACAGGAATACAGAAGGTTTCAAGGATAATTCTAGACAGGGTTCATACACATTTCCTTAGAAGAAAATCAAGGACTATCAAGGACTTTTAAGGACTAAAAAAACCAAAAAATAAGGACCTCTAAACGCCTTTGGGGGCCCGGAGCGGGAGTTCAACAACCAAAAAAAAAAAAAAATGCAGTCAACCCGGATTTGTAGAACGCGAGACGTGTCTTTCCCCTCCCCCCCAATTCCGCGAGAGCTACGTCGATCAAGATTACAGCCGCCGAGGAGGAATTAGAAAAATGATAAATCGGTAAAATTTAAAATTTTTTAATAATGGCAGAGTGAAAAGTAAGGACTTTTTAAAAATGGGGCATAAAAATAAGGACTTGTAAGTTCGCTTGCGAACCTTGTCTAGAGTGAAATTGCAATTCTTAGTATGTTAACTCAAAACATACAAGACTTCATTAATCACTAAATGGAACGTTTCTTTCAGCTATATATCTGAAATAAAGATTTCTTTTTGCTTTTTGTTATCTTGCGTCGTTAATATAGTCGGTAATGTAAAAACTGCTGTTTTGACAATAACGTACACAGGCAGACTTGTTTTCCATTTTCAGGGGACGGCATATATCTTGAATATTCATCACTTGCTAGTGATTTTGATAAATATTTAAAAAAAAAAAAAAGCAGAATAACACTACTTATGAACCTATTGTGAGTTTTCCTAGCAATGAATTTTGATTATTTCATTCTTTTTTTTGTTTGTTTTTGTTTGTTACTGAAAGACTGAGGAATTATAATGCTATTAATTGTTTAAAGATGTTTTCTCACAAGGATTATTTGATTAATAAATGCAATATTTAAGAAAATGATAAAAAAATCACCTTTGCCTCTTTCTTAGCTTGTCTTCTAGCTTTCTTCTTTTGGTATTTGTTCGTTTTATCATCTGAAGCACCAAAGGACTCCACCAAGGGTTCTTCATTTGAGTGCTTTCTTTGTAAACCAGGCCTGGCAGGCTGCAATTGAAAATATAAGATAACATTATATTGAAATCTATCTAAATATGCATAGAGAAATAATGATTCAGTAAAAAGCTAAATGAGTGTTTAAAAACTTTTAAATGAAAAAATAAAAACAAACAGCCGAAGTAATTTCAGAAATGTATTCATAAAAATTGAAAATGGAAAGTTTCAAAAGCTCATAAACAAACTTTTTTTTTCTTTTCTTTTTATAAAAATGTTATATTAATAAATTAGTTCTTGTTTATACTTTACCTTTTCTTCTGCAATGGGAAGTGAAAGATCAAGAAATGGCTCAAACACTTGCGATGACTGAAAACATAAAGAAATAAATATTTTAATAAACTTCAGATCTCAAATGCTGCCATTTAAAATAGAGAGAGAAAAAAGGTCTTTCCTTCTTAACATTTCATTGGTTTGTTAGTGAAAGAGAGCAGTAAAGGTTTTTGTTTTTCTATCTTTCAAACAATTAGAATACGCTAGAAATGGACAGTGTTGATGACAAATGATTAACACTGGGAATCCTTTAATGGTGGAAAACAACCAATTACTGATTCCTATTCAGTAAGTGACTGATTCGTTATACCTCCATTAATACAGAACTTGAAAATGATAACATCTTTATGGGGAAATTTTGCCCAGGAAAATTGAATTAGAGTGAAATAAGGGAATTACTATTGTTTCACTGCTAATTTTCTAGAATATAGTTGAAGGTTTTATAATTTTAATTATTTTTATTATATACATTTGAAATTGCTTGAAAAAGGAGTAACACAATTTCACGGAAAATTTGAATTGAAGAAGTCTGTTTGATTATTTATGTTTGAATAAAAGTTTATCTGAATATGAAAGATTGAGGGAATTTAATGCGCATGAAAAGGGGAATTGAAAGAATACACATTGCATTTATGTTCACGCCTTGGGCTATCATCGACAGGAATCTGGGACAGCTGTTTCGTCCTTCTTAGGACTCATCAGCCAGATTTACCCTCAATGATAAGCCCAGAAAGGCGTGGAAGTCTATGGGTTCCTCTTCCACCCCCGGAAGTGAGATCCCACAAAAGCAACAACAATAATAAATTACTGTAACTAGTACAGATTGATAAACCTTGGCCTGCTAACTGCTAAGCACATAAGGCATTTAATTATAAAGAACAAAACAAGACAAGGAGTAAATAGTCTTAAATAGGACAGTTTAAATTGTAGAAATGTAGCATGAAATGAGGGAAGTGAAAGAATACATATTGAGTTTGCTTTCACACCTTGGATTATCATCGATGGGAATCTGGGATAGCTGTTTCACCCTTGTTAGGACTTAGCAGTCAGATTTACCCTCAATTATAAGCCCAGAAAGGCGTGAAAGCTTATGGATTCCTCTTCCACCCCCAGAAGTGGAATCCCACAAAAGCAAACAACAATAATAATAACATTGAGTTACTTCCTTCCAATACATGCCTTAATACTGATACAATCATGCGTAATATTGACATGCTATTTTTTTTTTTTAATGTTTACCAGACCTATGTAGGTGTACTTATGTTACTGTACACCTGTGATATAGGTTCTGAGAGTTTAATCTAAAGAACAATTTCCCACTTAAGTTAAGAATTAATTAAGTTATTAATTTAATATTATTATCGATAATATCGATGATTAATTTTTTTTTTTATGTCACCTATTTTTTGACTATTATACTTTTCCCATTTAATTTGATTAAAAAGTTTATATATGATATTACCGTTTAAACGGTACCCAAAGTTGTTTTTTATTTTCTTATTATTATTGAAATAAGCCAATTGTTTCTAGTTATATTGTTTTTATTATTATTTTTTTCATTTTTTATAATAAAAAAATTTTTTAAGATTATTTTATAGATATACTATTCTTCAATAGTTAATATTTTAAATTTTTTCCTAATTTCATTTTTTTCTTCTATTGTTTTTGTATTAAAATAATAAAAGATATTTTTTAATATTTTAAAACATGTTTTGTTAATATTTTCCATTTGTTTTTTATTAATAAAAATCCAACTCTCCAGTCCATAATCTAGAATAGAATCAACAAGGGATTTATAAATTATAATTTTTTGTTTTAACGGAGTAATATGCTTGATGTTGTAGAACAGATAGGCTAAAGAGTTTAATTTATTTATTACATAATGATAATGAGTTGTCCAAGTAAATTTCTCATCTATGTATACACCCTATCATGTCATTATTAAAAACAATCATATGCTATTTCCAATAAACGAAAAAACATTAACATAATGAAGTATTATACCATCATTATTAATCTAATACAATTTAAAGTTCACTTTCTTTGTTGGTATATTCTCTTTATTGAAATTTTTCTCTTTGATTTCTGATTAAGTCTTGGAAAAATGATGAAGTGCTTTAGTCACCATATATCCTCTGTCTTTGTTCATACATTTAAAAGTCTTGATGACACACGCTTCTATTACATATCTGCTATAAACATATAGCATATAGAGACATATGTCTCTAATTTTGAAAAAAATTTTAACCTCTGGGTTCGAGTTATGACCTTCTGTTAGGCAATGCTCGGCCCAGTTCGATGCTTTTGGGCAATTGTTCCGATATGCTGTTTTGTGTTCATCAACCCATTCCTCCAACATTTGCCCCGTGTTTCCAAAGTATATCCCCCCCACATGTTCAACACTTTAGTTTATAAATAGTCCCCATAATTTTTCTCATCTTCTTCTTCATCTTTGTTATGCAGTATAGATTTAATATTCTTCCCTTTTTTGTATATGATTCTAATGTCATTATTAGAACATATATCTGTAATGCTTTTGTTAATTCTAATCCCATTTGGTAGTTTTATAACTTTGTCATATGATAACTTGGGTTTCTTTTCTTCTTTTCTTTTAGCTTTCTTTACAAATCTTTGGATACATCCGTTGATGAAAGGATCTGGGTATTCGTTAATCCTTAGGATCTTCTTGAAATTGGTTATTTTTTCATCCCATTTTTCTTTGTTACTGATGTTAAGTAGTTTCTTTGTTACTGTTAAAAGTCCGCCTTTTTAATTTTCATGTTATGTTCAGAATGGTAGTTATTACCATTAGTAATACATACCCTCCAACATTGGTCATCCTCCTATCCGTAGTGGAAATCATCTCATTAGGGGCCGTCCATTAATTAACCAAAAAAAAAACGCCGCGGGAAAAGTTGACGTGAGATTTTCGTTGACACCCCCCTCCCCCTTGGTGAGATTTTGCCGGATCCCCCCCCTCCCCCTTTTGACCTCACGTAATGAATGGACGACCCCTTAGTAGTACTCATGCAACAACATGCATTTACACAGAACGTGCGACAGTGCCGCAAAACACACACATATATAAAAATATATAGTCTTTAAGCACATACCCTATAGCAATACATATTCACATTTCTTAAAGCACTACTTATTGAGTTTATTGATACTTTTTTCTTTGCTCATATCAGCATTAGCTTTGGTGTGACCACAGCGAAACTTCTTTGCAATATCAGAATCGGGAAACATTTTTGAAAATAATGGACCTGCATGATCCGCAGCCGAAATTGGTATATTATGTTCAATCAAAAAACGGACAAAAAAAGTCTTTCCTGGTAGAAGACAAGGGAAAAGCTTTCGATACTCCTCTCGAAATTTTTGATTGTTTTTTTTTTTTTTTCTTTCTAGGCGGATCTACATCTATATCCTTATTATAGGGTTTTAAAAACCGATCCATGATATAAGCATACGCAGCTTCCAACAAATTTACGAACCAAATGAGAGTTGGCCGCCCGGTTTTTGTGAGATCTGCGCATGTAGCATCGATTATTCTGGTCAAGCACTTCCGTCTGATCTTCTGACAGGAGTCCGCCATTGCGCTAATCGCTGGTTGCTTATCAAAAGCGAATTGTATTTATAAATTCTGAAATCTAACAGCCATAATTTGTAAATGAAAGTCTGTAAATAAACAAGTATTTTTATAAATTAGAACTTCTCCGATAATTAAACATTAGCCTACTATAAGTTAACTATAATTTCTTGGCGAGAACAGACGGTGGCGTCCATTTTGACAGGAAAACGTAATTGATCAGCACTTTTTTTTTTTTTTTTTTTGAGGAAAAAAAAAAATTAAGGATGAAAATTTCTGAATCCGTAGCTTTTCCCCATTTTCGCGTAGTTTCGTAGTACTTACTTATTTTCTGTACAAACTACGGATACTCCGTAGAAGTTGGAGGGTATGGTAATAAACCAACAAAGAAAGTGAAGTTTAAATTGTATTAGATTAATAATGATGGTATAATACTTGATTATGTTAATGTTTTTTCGTTTATTGGAAATAGCATATGATTGTTTTTTAATAATGACATGATAGTATGTCAATATTATGCATGATTGTATCATATTATTATCAATACACTGAAAGATGAAACTCCCAGAATGCAAAGCAGCTTATAGATTGTCCTTTCCTGGCCGACCGCTATCATTGAAACAGAAGAGAAGCGACCTCTTCTATTTCAGTGTTAGCGGTCGGCCAGGAAAGGACAATCTGTAAGCTGCTTTGCATTCTGGGAGTTTCATCTTTCAGCGTATTGATAGTAAGGCATGTATTGGAAGGAAGTAACTCAATGTTATTATTAGAAATGGTTTGAAAAAGCGGAATGATGTAGTTCCGCGTAATATTACCGATATTAAAGGAAATACGTTAAAGAGGTGGTTTTTTTTTACTTAATTTTAGGATAATTAGATATGAAGAACAATAATAAATTACTGTAACCAGTACAGATTGAAAAACTTTAGCCTGCTAACTGCTAGACACAAAAGGCATTTAATTATAAGGGACAAAACAAGGACGAAATAATCTTAAATAGGACATTTTTAATGTGTAGGAACGTAACATGAAATGGGGAATTGAAAGAATGCACATGGCATTGGCTTTCACGCCTTACTGATGAGTCTTAACAAGGACGAAACAGCTGTCTAGATTCCCCTCAATGACAACCCAAGGTGTGAAAGCAAAAGCAATGTGTATTCTTTCAATTACCCTTTTCATGTTATATTCCTGCATGTTAAACTGTCCTAAATGATGTGCACTTCATGGATAATAATCGTTTGTTTTTATAATCAAGGTGGTGCTAAAACTCCTTTGTGCTTTTCTTTCTCCCTCTGTCATTTGAGTTGTCTATAACTTTTATTTAAATACTATTGTGGTTTAAAAATCTGAAATTTTCTAAAACAGAAGTTATATTATTAAGTTTTAACTTTTCAGAATCTTGATTTATAATTGATATTTTCAATAAAAATAATTTTCCAAAGTTGGATAAAATTATCAGTTTATTTTTTTTCTTCATATTTTACAATAACTACACAAAGTTTTGGTAATTGAAAATTATGAGGCAATTCAGGAAGACCATTATTTCTTCCTGATTTTTACAGTTATTATAATTCCAGAAGAGAATCTAAAAAAATTCTCAAAGTTGAAAATCTTAACTTTTGGCATCAATTTCTTTTCTGTTCGTCGGGAGCTGAAATACACAGTCATGAAGCCGTTCACAAGCCCAACATAAGCAAGGTGAATGCGAAACGGCAGTTGCAGTGGTGCAAAGCGCACCACCATTGGACTGTGGAGCAGTGGAAACAAGTACTTTGGATACCCGAGTGTATTGTGCCAACTGTCAAGTTTGGCGATGGTGACATCATGGTTTTCGACTATTTCTCATGGTTCAGCCTGGATTGCTTAGTTCTGTTGAACAGAAACAAGAACACTGAGACGTATGTCGACATTCTTGATAACTTTGCACTTCTCACCCTCTGGCAACAGTTCAGGAAGGACCATTTCTGTATGAACAGGATAACTGTTCTGTCCACAGTGCAAAGGCTGTGCTGCCTTGGTTTGAACAGATGGGTGTTGAACTATTGGATTGCCTTCACAGACCTCCAATCTGAATCCCATAGAACACCTCTGGTAAGAATTGGAATGCAGATTACACAGCAGGCCCAATTGCCCTTTTTCAGCAGTCGGACTCACTGCAGCTCTTATGCACAAATGGAAAAAAATCCCTGCTCACATATTTCCAAATCTGGTGGAAAGTCTTCCCAGACGAGTGCAGGCTGTGATTGATGATAAAGGTCACCCGACATTCTATTAATATGTGCCGCATGACTTTCTGATTGTGCAACAGTTGGTGCCTGGATACTTTTGGCCATATTTTATCTGTTATTATAAAAATTATTGGTAGATTGTTCTATAAAATATGATAACTTTATTCTTATCATAAATTCTGAATTATAATTATCAACACTGTCAATATCAGAGTCAATTTTAATAACTGAAACTACAATGCTTTTGCATTCGCATGCAAAGTTTCAGATTTTTACTAAGTCAGTTTTCAAGAAATATATGATGTAGACGACTCATATTTTGAACAAAAAAAAGCACAGGGACATTTAGCTGCATCTTAGGATTTATATTTCCTTATTTATTTGTAGATCAATATTTTTTGATTTGCTGCAGAACATAATTCCAGCTGTTCATCCAATTTCATCACCATGTTAAGAAAACATCTTTATTATCCTGAAAATCTGAAAATATAACTGCGTTACAAGTAACTCACCATATGACATTCTTCACATAACACAGTGCTAATTAACTGGCCACTAAAAATGCTATCAACCAAAGTGTGGGTGGCTTGCTTTCCATAAGCTAAAAAATTAAAAAAATAAATAAAATGCAAAATTAAATTAATCAAATGTCAGGCAAAGGAAATTGATTTTACATTTTCTTTAACATGTGTAGCATAAAATTAATAAAAATCACAAAATTAATCTATTAAAAAAAACAAAAAAAAAAACATTATACTAAAATTAGTTAATGGGTAGATGAATCCAGTGAGTTGATGTAGCAGTGTTACAAAGAAGCCACTTCTGATTAGTCGTCATACAAGTTGGATCCTTGTGCAAAATTGGCATCATCCATTCTTCACTGGTGGAAAATGAAGGACTTATCGTATTGGCTGACTATGTACAAAGATACTTTATACACTTGTAATCACTTTAGTTAGGTATCTGACAACAATAGATACTGCAAGATCTGTTCCTTTTAGCATAAAGGTAGGATGTCACTGGGGCTTCTCAGACATCAGGATGCCCTCTCTCCCTCCACCTCCCGGAACACCCAGCTGTTGCTTTTCAATGGGGGCAAAAGTTTACTACTTGCGCTGTCATGGACATTTTGTCATGCCAATTTTTTTTTGTTTATCTCTATTTTCAGCCTCTTGTTTCTACTTGTTTTTGCCCGGTTACCATGGCAACCTTTCTTTTTCTTTATTGTGCAACTGTATTTTTCCTGTGGGAACTTGACCCATCCTTTCTTTCCCGTTATTATCTTACCTCTCTTGTGTTTGGCTAATTCCTACTGTCTTCTATCATTCATAACTAATTATTTTAGGCTTTTATTTTCTGTGGAAACCTTCCCCCCCCCCTTCGTCTTTAGATTAATTTGAAATGTGCTCAGAGATCGTCTTGGCTTCACTCTTGTAAACACGGAAAATGTAGTCTACTACCTAACAGGACGATATAGTATCGTCTAGGTTGGAGATTCCTAGTTTTGTGCTGTTAGTTGTAGACAGTTTGATGGACGCGAGCGGACGGGCTCATTTTATCCTTACTTTCTTTCATTGTCAGTGAATATGTTCAGCAAACTCTGGAATTTATGAAACTTTGTTGTGCTGTGTTTGTGCTTCAAGAAAATTATCTAATTTAGCCAGATGAGCAAAACTATGGTTCGAACTGCAGGTTCGAAGGACTTACCAGTGACTGTAAGACTAGGACAATGCTGTAAGTAAGTTTTTCTCCATTTTCCTGCTGATCAGATCGGTGAGACTGCTACTGCAAATCGGTCATCTGAGCTCTTGATCACATTCCATCAATTGCATTTCTCCAGGACTGTAATTTTTGTATTTAATCATGCTTTAATTCTTATTAAGGATATGCCAATCATCTTACTGTCTCTTGTGCTAGTTGCAGTATTGTTTTTACTTATCTTATTTGTGTGTGACTCCCACATTAAACTTTATTTTTCTTGTTTAACTTACTCATTATTATCCTTGTAAGTTAATCCTTTTTTATTACTCTTGTTTATTGTATATTGAGTCAAGTTTTTACTTATTTCTTTTATTCATCTATTTGACTATGTTTTACCTTGTCTCATTATCTTGTTTGCATCTTTCTTCTGATTCTTTTTGGGCCCAGCAGGATCAGAATAAACATTTATAACTGCTATGTGACAACTCCCCTATTGAGGGATGGTGGCTGGACATTCCAGGAGGCAGGGAACATCTTGGACGTTGTCGTCCCGATGTCCGAGATGCCCTAGTTGCATCCTACCTTTCCTGTTCTCTAATTACTTTAATTTTGTGTTTTTTATTCCTTTTTATTTAGTGAAAACTGCTTTTTACTATACCATCTAAATTGCTAAGAATCATTTAAGGTCAGAAAAGAAAAGGTAGCTTATACTTATTTATGATCTCCTCAATAATGGCTTTGCTTGCTTTGTTCCCACATCTATGCATTGTGTAACAATGTAAAAAAATCTCCCTGTGTTAACCCCTTCTTATGATAACCTAAGTAGGTAGGTAAGTATCCAATGACTGTAGAAGCTGAGTGCTTAACCCTTTTGGTACTGGGGAGTAAAGTTGTTCACGTTTACAGCATTTCTAAAGCTGTGCTCCTTGGGTAATGCTAAATGAACAACAGTGATGGCTCTTCTTTCCAATAAGAACCACTGCACTTGCACTCACTTTAGTTCTCCAAACGTTCTTGTCTTATGATAACCTTTAACATATTATTTTCAATTTTTTTAGTGGTACCAATTGTTCAGTATTCAGTTAATTTTCAAATATATTTTTTTATATGTATGGAACTCTCTCTCTTTTAATTACCTAAACCGACAAGTTCCAGCCATCAGTGCAACAATGAAATGATACAAAAAGGCAGACAGCATTACCAATGTTGGAGTGCATTGTCATGTTGATATGTGGCCAGATCGCTTATGGGATGAAAGAAGGTGTTCTTTTTCAACGCTGATGGCATTACAGTAGAATAAGTCGAAATTCTACGAAGATTGACAATTTTTTTAGCAGAGACTCAGCAAGACCATGCAAGGATTGCAACCCAGCAAATAAATGCATCGAGTGATCGTTGACAAAGAATACTCCAGAGATGGTGAGACTCAAAATGGACTGGGAGTTAAGCCTAAACTCACATAGGAATGAGGAAATTCGTGAGTAGTGAACTAATTAATTTCTAAAGAGAATCATTTATGATTTATGCATAGGATTCCGCCGAAAATCAAACTTTCACGATTAGTGATTATTTAATGAACTGTGGATTAATTACTCAGTGAAAATAAAACTCTTATAATTTTAATTCAAATCTAATTGCTAGAGTTTGTTCGATATATTTTAACTTTAGATTGTTTTAGTGTCTAAACACCAATACTGAAATCTGAGATCAAAGGGGAAAGTAGTTGAAGCTAAATACCAAGTAAATCATGAATAATAATAAAAAAAATATATACTTCCTTAAATTCTGTTCTATTTCTGATTGGTTACCTTTTTTTGCAGTTGAAACATGAGAATTACTTATAGAATAACTCAAAAAAAGTGTTTGGTGAAATACTGAAATATCTAAGATCTTCATTTGTCACAGATTTAAAGAGAAGTCCAAATGATTTGATAAGGTTTGTCCCTGGAGTTTGCAAAGCAATTCTGAGAAACCAAGGCCAGCTGACAGCAAAGGCTTGTACAAAGTAATTAAGAGGAAAGTGAGAAAAATCATACAGTGGAATTTTAACATTTAATCCACTACAGACTATAGAGGATTGGGACTTTTTAAGAAAACAAGAAGACATGCTTAGGATGACGAATTTAAATACTGAATGATAATGTTTAAAAAAGTGCATTCCTTTGTAGCAAAATAGGAAAAATCTTCTGAGCAGAAATGAATACAAAACTCTTCTTGCAGTTTTTATTGATAAAAGGACTAACAAGAGCATGTAGACAAACCGAAATGAATTTAAAATCCCGGCTAAGTTTCGACACTTAATCTAGTGTTTCATGGTAGGCAGGACTGTGGAGTCGATATGTAAAACCCTTGACTACCCTATAATTTATATATCAATATAACAATGCATCACATACTTTTTCACAGTTATCTTCTTTAATACACTAACATGCAGAATGTTTCCCATCTGTTGTTATTGTAAAGTGTTCAGAAACAGTCGACTTTGTTGACACTTTTTTCGTCATTGTGTATTTTTTTCTGGGGTGTCGCTTTCATTAATATAAATATCATAAAAAATATGTTATGTTTTGAGATTTGCAAAGAACTTGAAATATATACTGAAAATAAAACCTGAAAAAAAAAGTTTAATTAAAATTAATAACCATGAAATAGGAAATTTTAACATATTATTTATATTACAATTTAAATTTATTACGACTCCAGTTATCCAAGAATTGCTTCTGATTCCAACTCAGAAGCAATTTAATCCACTGCAGAATTTGGAGTGAGAAAAATATATTTTTTTCTACGCCTTAATTGCAATTTTTTTTTCTGACTCTTGACTCCAGTCCTTCTTTCTTTGTCCAGTGAATGTAAAAATTCTGAGCAATCATGTTAATGACGAATTATTGGAAGACAACAGCAACTGCAAATACCGTAAACCTTTTAAAAAGCAAAATATTTCGAGGGAGAAGTAATATTGTTACATTAGGATTAATATATGGGAGTCGATGCTTGCATTAAGTAGCACTTCACTTTGCATTATAAGAAAATTGGGTGTTTCAAAAAATCTTTCCATCAGGGATTCGAATGGATAAACTTAAAGTATTAAGTTCTAACGATGAAGTCCTTTATCCCTTGTTTCTAATCTCAGTTGATTACATAGCTAGTACCTACGCTGTTCCTCCTTGACCTTTCAACTCTGAATTCCCTTGATGTTCTCTTCAACTACAACAACAGCTGCTACAATCCTCTTAACTTATATCGCCAGACTCTGGGAAGCCGTATGATGTCAGTTAAGTGATAGCAACAACTGCATTTATAGTTGAACAGAATAATCTACAATAGAGGGGAATAAAAAATTCAGATGAAAGGGTAAAGGGGACAGAGCAATCTATGACAATCTTATCCTCTTGCAAAGACTGCTACATGAAAGAAGAATCTAAGTCAGCTAGCAGACTGGTCATGTGTTTCACTGAAGATTACTAAGCATATTTAAACAAAAAAAAAAAAAAAAGAAGAAAAAGTCTAGATTATGACCTTTAGGTCCAATCTGGAATATATTTGTTTGTTTCACTACGATATTTTAATTCTCACAGATGGTTAGATAAAAAGATTGTATAAAGATGAATACATCCTTTATGATCTAAAAGATATAAATTATTCCTTCTCGGTTCAGCATTTTATGAAAGATATTTCTAAGAAAAGAATTTAAATTAAGGATGTCATCTGGAAGATGGCTCTCTGCTTTTACAAGAAGCCATTGCAGAGGCTGACTGGAACTTCTTCCTTTGAGCAGCATTTTTTTTCTTTCCAAGTAATGAAAGAAAAATGCACTTCTGGTCAACTGAAGGAATGATTAAACTAAATAATCAAGTGCTCTGCAGTGAATCGTATTCTCTTGTGCATTCTTCAAGTAAGTGTAGGTGCATTTATACTGTGGACCCTTCAAAAATAATCACCACTGAACAGACATTTTCTGCTGAAAATAACATTAAATTAATAAAAAAATAACAATAAACAACTTACAAAAGTAGATTTTAGGGGATTCTTTTTTACCAGCACATAAAGTGAAGACTTCTAGGTCAAGTAAATCAGCAAATAGTAATAGAAAATATACAAATTAATTATATATCAATGTATTCTCTGAAACAAATACTTTTTTTGACAGCCATATTTGCTATCAACTAACAATAAATTTACATGCAGAACTGCCAAGTATCAGAGCAGACAATTAGTAATCATACAGGCAAAAGCGATAACAAATCTGGACAAACTAAACATACCCCTTCCCTTATAAAAACTTCAAAAACTTTTGTAACAATATTTTTTTTAATGTTTTCTTGGTTTGAATGTACAGTTTGTATCCCAGCACACTCAATGAAACTTTATAGTTTCCAAAGATTTATATTTTTTTCCAAGATCTCTTTCATGCAAATCATAGATTACAAGATGTTGATAGAAATCAGCGAGTTAGATTTAATTTAATGTAAATCCCATTACTAGCAATGAATGAACTAGCCGGATGAATTAGTATCGTAAACGAGGGCTTTCTTTAAAGTGTGGGAGAAAAAAATCCTTTTCGATTTAGACAATGCCAATAGGTTAGCATAATCTGAAAACTTTTACGTTGTACGTTTGCTATTATATTTTTCATGAAATCTTCATAATTAAAAACTATCAAAAATCATAATGCCATAAAAATACTGAGATGTCATAATTAATGCAAATTGACAGTAACTGGCAGCTCTGCACTGAAATAAACTGAAATTCAATTAATTAAAGAATGGAAATTAACAGTAAATCTTCTTCTGATCTTAAATATAGGAAGTTTTGAACCAGACAGATTCCAGAATTTTTTTAGATTTTCGGATGATACATATCTAAGATAGTAAGATACATATATCATAAATTAACATAACACCATTACAAGGCAGCATCTTGTAATGCTCTTGTCATGCTCACTAATATTTCTGAAGGAATAAATAAAGACTAAAAATAGCATTCAATTTTAATATTATTAACATGCATGTAATTAATAATGCATTGTGAAAGAACTGATGTTTCACACCTGCATACTGTGGATCAGGCTGAAATGAAACCAGCTTAGTGGGTGCAGAAAGCTTACGCTTTATGTTCCATGAAAAAAAAAATGTTTTTGGAGCTTTTCAGTTTTCAGAATTCTAGAAAAAGAAACTGTCAACCTGCATTTCAAAGTATTCCTTTGATACCAGTGACATCCTGCATATATTGAAAAGTTTGGCGACAAATACCTTGAAAATTATAATTAAATATCAATTTTTTTTTTACCATATATTACTGATAATACACATGATAAATAAGAAAAAAAAAATATTTAACAACAGAATCTGGTACAGGGAAGAATTTCGTAAATTTCACTTAATACCTTAGGACGATAAAATTAATACTAACTTTTTATCTTCTTTTTCGTTTCTTCATCTACAGTTTTAGGATCTACTTTCTCAGTAAATCCAAAGGCTTTCAGAATTCCTGTTTTCTGTCTCTGAAATTACATTGAAAAATAAAAGCATTTAACGTAAGTGTTATATTTTTAGTGAAATTACCTTAATAATAATTAAACATAGAGACCATAATGCACCTTTAACACATATACCGTATATGCTCCAATAGAGGCCCCGGCGCTTAATAGAAACCGGCTGCTATTAGAGGCCGGCCATTATTAACAAAAACCTTCAGAACACAATATTTTTACACATAAATACCGGCTAATATTACAAACAACTACTTTATTTGAATTTCACATGCTACATAAGACTGTTAAAGATAAATGGCAATATCTTTCTGTATCTTTCGCTGCTATTTGTCGTCCGAATCAGCATTGATGGGAGGCTGCCTCATCGGAAGTTTCTTTCGCATATTCCACCGCGCGAATCTTAAAGGCAATGTCAAATGACATTTCGGCGGCATTTTGTAAGGCAATGTACCGTACGGTATTACGCACGACTATGAAGATATGGACGCTTACACTAGTACCGGTAGGCAAATATCAAAGACCCGGTTACTGTTAGAGACCGGCTATTATTTGGCCGTGTCCCCTCTGCAGCCCGGCGCTTATTAGAGACCGGCGACAATAAGAGCCCGGCGTTTATTGGAGCATATACAGTAATAACAAAATTAAAACAACGCGATGTTTCAAAGTTCCAGTATTCGAACTTTTTCGTCAGACAAAGAAAACAAAAATGAATTCAAAATTGTTGGAGACAGAACTGTCCTTCAAATGAGCCCCTCCCATTAGGGAGGAAGATTCCATTATAGGGAAGAAGGGGTCCATTTTTCTGTGTTGACCTTGCGCCGCAAGACATATCTGGTCCCAGTGGGGTTACAAGGAGAGTCCAGTCATTTCGCATGAACGGGTTGTGAGAAGATGAATTTCATTATAATCCATACTGCAGGATGCTAGTTATAACATCACCTTCATCCCTATAATGGAATCTTCCTCCCTAATGGGAGGGGCCTACACTTGATGCTCATTTGAAGGACAGTTTTGTCTCCAACAATTTTGAATTCATTTGAA
>JAFIDM010000005.1:20108451-20146663 GCA_023159025.1 Thereuonema tuberculata | reverse complement strand
AATTCATTTGAAGGACAGTTTTGTCTCCAACAATTTTGAATTCATTTTTGTTTTCGTGATGAAAAAGTTCAAATACTGGAATTTTGAAACAATGCATTGTTTTACTTTTAATTGTTACTATATGTATAAAAGGTGCATTATGGTCTCTAAGTTTAATTAGTTTTAACCTGCACGTAAAAACAGTTTAATTACATTAATATTGTTCTAAAAAGTTAAAATTAGAAACTTTATCAGAAAAGACTAATATGAATGGTAAGAAAACAAGAAGAATAGAGGAAGCGTTGAGGAGCAATCTCATTGTTAGGTAAATACTCTTGCTAATTATTTGGTTTTAAACCAGATCTGTTTATATTTCATCTTTGTAGCCAGCAGAAGAAGGATATTTGTAAGCACGGTGGAATATAATGATTAAGTAGAATTACGATTCAAATCTGGATTCAATCACAAAGTTGCTGTTTTGTGTTATAAATAGCTGTAAATAAACAAAGTATTCAGAGCCGTATCTGTTTTATTACATTTTCAAGTGAAGATATACAAAACACTAATAATTATTACAGGAGTTATCACTGAAAGGTTTTCAGAATATCATCAAAACCCTCTGATTTTCAGAAGCGTTGCTCAATTACGATGAAAATCTCATGCAGGATTCAAATGGATTGTGGGAGAAACTTCTCTAATTTTGGCTGTGCTAATTTAATGGGTTTTAAAAGGGGAAATATTCACAAAACATTTTTTTTTTGCCCCATCTTACATTTCTTGTGAGATACATAATTTGAGACACTTTCATAAAAACTATTGCTGCGGTCAATGTGAATGCTTTTTTTTGATCCAGACAAATATATTAAATGGATGATCGGTTATTATCATGTTGTTCATGAAATACTTAATTTTAGGCTTCTGATACCCAATATCAGAAGCCTAATATCCCCGCTTTGTCTGTCCATCTGTGGACGGCTATCAGCTCAGCAGCAATTACAACAATCACAATAATCGCAACAATTGCGCCTTTTGCATTCGTAACAATCACATTTATAATACAGCTCAGTAACAATCACAATAATCGCAACATAAAAGTTCCGCTTTTTGTTGCAATAATTGCAACAATCACATTTATAATACTAAGGAAATTAATGCAATAATTCAACATAATGTGAACAAAATGTAATGAAATTTTGAAGTGCTATGATTTAACTTTGAAATAGCATTATTACATTATCTTATACATATCAGAAGCCACTGCGAAGCATTGTGATTGGTTTACTAATCGCTATCACTACCTTATTTTTCTGAAAGACAAAAGCAGGTAAGTCTAGCTGCTCTTACAAGTATAACTGATAATTTCTATATTAGGTGGATTTAGAGGCATCCATAAAAGACGTCCTTCAGTTTTATTCTTCAGACCACTCTTCCAGTGAAGCATAAAGTTAGGTTTTGATTAACTCTGTTTTTCCAACTTAAACTTCATAGATTAATATATATTTTTACACTTAACAATCAAAAAATCACAGTTAAATGAAGATTTAAAAAAAAACATATTTAACTGGGATTTTTTTTTTATCATTATAGCTTGGCCATATTCGACCTGCAATCAATTAAAATATTTCAAAAGCAAGCTTCTATATTTCACATTTCAGAAGTAATCAAATATTATGAAAATATTTTGTATTTAAGACAAATATAATCCCTGTTCATTTCATGGTGAATGACTTTTCATCAACAATGTATGGAACACAGAAAACAGCAATTGGACAGAAATTTTGTATTGTTCAAACAGTTTTTTTTAAGGTAGGAAATAAATGTTTAGGCGCTTTTTTTTATTAACTAATTCGCAAAGAAAATTTATTGAGGACAGCAGAGACAGGCACATGAATTTCTTTATTTTATTTTTATTGTGTATTTCTTGCTTTTAGTATAGACTGGAGGTTTCATACTTTTTCCTACCTCAACATATATTAACCTCCGTATTACGACCTAGTTGTTTACAGGTGACTACTCTCAACTGATGATTGACGATTCACCGTGGAACAGCTGTTTTGGGATGTCACTTGTAAACACTGGGACTGACTTTTAAAGTTTTTTTTTTGTTTTTTTTGTTTTTTTATATATATATACTATTTTAACTCTTTTACTAGGATTTTTTCTTTAGCTTTTTTTTATGATATATTACTTTTAGGTTTCAGAAAAATAAATTGCTCCACTCAGAATAATGGGAAAGCTGCCAATATTGAAGAAGCAGAACATTATCTGATTCTCTAGATTTTGTAAATGATAATTATAAATAAGAGAATATCGAAGAAACGTTAAATCCACTATATTAGATTTAGTGATTACATAACCAAAGTTAGGTCATCTTACTATCTACCTTTCTTCATGGAAATCAGCAATATTTAAAAATAAAAGCAATGACGTTAAATTCACTTACCCTTACTTCTTCAGTCCTTAAAGCATCTAACAGATGTCGAAGCAGCTCATGACTGTCTTGCTGTCGAGCACCTTGAAACTGAGGTGATCTAAAATAAAAATGTATTTTTTTTTTAATACAACATATCTGGTACAATCATAATCTTTCATTTTATCTTTGCAAAACAAAAGAATCAGAAGAATTGTCTACACTAGAAACTCACTGTCAATAGAAAACTGACATTGTTTAACTGTTAACAACATTGCTTCAACATAAGTAGAAGTTAAATAGACATCCAGCCGACATACTCCTTTTAATATCTTCTAAAAATACAATATTTCCTTTCCTTAAACAGGAAACTTCATCAGCTTCTGAGGACAGGAAAAAAACTTTTCCTTTTCCTCTTAGAATTTGTTAAAAAACTATACAGTAAGAGTTTTTATTACATCATTTTTACAAACTGACTTTGATGTAATGTGAAATAAGCTATTACTAAAATTTAATTGCTTACAAAAATGATGTAATATAAAACTATTACTACATAGTTTTTTAACGAATTAAGGAAAAGTTTTTTCTTATCCTCAGAACCTGTATAAGGAAAGGAAATATTGTATTTTTAGAAGATATTAAAAGTGTATGTCGACTGGATGTCTATATAACATATGACTAAGAAATATTATAGAAGTTATGAAGTATCTTGTAAGTAGAGGTTGTTGATTTTTTTCTTATATGTCTGTTATACGAATTTAGTTTTATTCGGCATTTTTATCAGAAAAATACAATCTCAGGAAATTTTCTTTTTATTCTGGAATAAAGCTGGCAACAAATAAACTACTTCCAATTTATTGTCATCATTCCTTGAAGCATAAATAACAGCAACTGAGTGTTTCCCAGCTTTAGATTTCTTGGATTATTTCTCTGAGATCATGAATGTAAATGGCATTTCATTGATTATCAGTCTTACACATCATGTCATTATGTTTCCCCGTTAAGCCGTTTCACTTTTATTCTAAAATTAAGAAAAAATTTTGGGACTAAAAGATCAGACTAAGTCCCAGGAACAATGCCTAATGCCTGCTTCTTCTATAAAGGCCACATGTTATTTGCATCAATTGGTCTTTCTCGATCTATTTTTTTCAAGATATTTAGCTGATATCCTTTATTCAGTGCTTTTTGTGCAAAAGCATTCAGCCGGCCAAAATTAATATACTCTACTTTCAACATTAATTTTTACCTTTTGTTATTCCGGTTTTTCTGATTTCCTGAAATCCTAAAAATAATCTTGCAGGGTTTTTCTTAACTTCTTCTTTTCATTTACTGTCATAAAATAAACTACCTTGGCAAGGGGAACTAACCCTCAACCACTGACACTAAAATATTACTTCTTCATGCCTTGTCCATCAAATGAACTACTGTTAAGACAAGGATAAGTAGGATCCCCTAACCTAGGCTTTGTGACAGCTACTAAAATAATAATTTATAGTTGAAAAGTAGCCAAATTTGCTTCTTTAAATTATGATGAAACTAAATGGAGAACTTGCAAAAAACATAAAGTGTTGTCCAAAGTCGCAAATTTAAGTGCTGTCCCTCAATATATTCCCCTCCCTCTAATATTTCCAAATAATAATGATGAACCGTTATACATTAACAAAACATTATCATTCCGACTGTTAATTTATACTATGAAAGGTTAAACAACTTGTGAAAAGCTTTTAAACAAGAACCACCAAGCACTTTTTTTGTCAATAAAGAGAATAATGATAAATTGTTTATTAATATTTTCTCATTAAGAATTCTATCATAGATAATCTTTTGCTGTAACAGCTGGTTTTTTTTTTCCTACAAACAAAAAATGTCATTTTCAAATATAAAAGATTTTTATTTCTTTTCTTAACATGATATAGCAACTCTCATTGGAAAATGCCATCTTGATGGTTAACATCTACTTAATAACATTTGATGTAATAACTCCATAATGGGGTTTAATAAGTTACAGAGAAACTGATTACAATCAAAACAGTAATGTTCGTACAAGGTTAAGTAGGCATAGTGATTTACAGATAGTTTGTTTGCTGTTTTAGGAAGTACAGTCGGACCTCTATTTAACGAACCTCTATTTTGCGAATTTCTCTATTTTGCGAACTTTTCTTTGGAACAAAGAACATTTTGCTAATTTCTTCGTAAAATAACCTCCAAATAGTGAAGTTCATTTTCTATTTAGCAAACTTTTTCGTTGTACCTGTTTTGTTTTTTGTTTTTTTCTCCTGGAAATATTTTTATTATTAATATTCCCTTAGAGGAAATGAAAGAAATGTGGATACAGCTGAGGGAAAAAGAAGAAATTAACAATGATGTGCTGATTGATGATTATCTTTCACTTGATATTGAAGTTGAGACCTCGCAAACACTAACTGAATCGGATATTTTGCACAGTATGAAAAATAAAAACAATACAGCAATGAATTGCGGATGAAGATGAAGATGGTGAAAATGGAAATGATCATGATACAGAAATCAAAAACCTTTCGTATAATGAAATGCTAAAATCATTTGAAACAATCTGACGTGGATTAGAATTTGAAGAAAATACGCCTGAATGGGTTTTTGGTGCATTGCAAAGATGCCAGACATACTGTGAGCGAAAACACTTTTTTTTTTTAAAAAAAAAGATAAAATTAACAGACTTTATTAGTAAAATTTAAGTAACATGTGGTACTTTGTCATTAAAATTATTACTTTTTTAATAATATTCATGTTTATGTATTTTAAATCTGTTTTATGTAATAAATGTAAAATTAAAAATAAATTTAAAATACATTTATTACACAGGAATTCCTGTTTTATTTAGTTTAATTTTAAAAGGTGAATCTCTATTTAACGAATTTTCCATATAACGAACTTTTTTTCGGGATTTAGCGACTTCGTTAAATAGAGGTCCGTAACTAGGATCTAAATATTGTAACTAGGAGTACAATAAACGGGTACCTAATCTTAAAGGAAAATGTAAAACTTAATAGGGACCTACTTCTTGCAGACTTGACTAAACAGCTGGCCAGGGTTAATTACTCCGTTTCTGGTGGTGGAATGCATTTCTTTTAAAAAGATTGCCAAAGCCTGTGTGAGAGGACCGCCTTCTGGTAACGTGATTTCCAAATGGTCCTGAAATAAGCACAGTAAACTTAAAGAAAGAGAGCATCTGATAAAGTATCACATCCTTTCATAAAAAGCAATAAAAGTAATGAGTTACAGTAAACCTGTAGCTTGTTAAGATTAATTTGACAGGCTACTGCAGAACAAAATTTTACCTTAATCTCCTCTCTGCAAATGTTGGCTTCCTTATTATAATCTTGTTGAACAGCAGAGAAATAAATAAATAATAAACACTTAAATATGATCTTTTTCTGAATTTCTTCCAGTTCTGGAAAAATAATATTGATCCAATGTTGCTAAGTATTACATTGTGAACTGCTTGGAAAATTAAAAATTGAGACTTATCATATAAGAAATCACAAATCAGCTCCTTCCCGTTTTAAACATTTAAGTAAAGATGAAACTGTTGCTTTTCTTAGATCATAAAATTTCAACTGGTTAAAACCACTTTTCTAGAGGAAGCTGTCCATATTTATATACTGTGGGAGTCACTAAATTAGTCATATTAGTCAACATTGAACTTGAAACTCTTTTAAGAAGCCTGAATTGGATCTTCTTCTTACTCAAAATAATTAAAAATTTTATAGCTCTTGATGTTGAAATAATAAAAACAGATATTGGATGATATATTTATGTTACTATTTTTAAATTAAAATTTCAGCAATTGAAAGACCATGGAAAGAGGGGCAGAACATATTCAATATAAAGGGGAATTATTATAATCCAACAAAGATTGTGATGAGGAACTTTGAGGAGGGAATATGACTATGTCTATAGTTGAGAATGAATCTTGTTTAATTTATGATTAGTAATTGAAGGCTTTTTCGATACTCCTGAGAGCTTAGACGCTACAACCGAAACATCCCTGAGTAGGATTCGTTAACCTTTTACTTTAGAGAACAAAGTATCCAACAAAAGGTTTGGTTGGTTTATCTTCAAGCCAACTATTACTGAGTGGCAATTATTTACTTATTAATCTCAATTATCTTCTTAAAGCATAAAACTACACAGCATTTCCACTGAGTATACTTTTTTAAATTGAAATTCATCGACCTATTATTTGTTTTTCTTCTGACATTTCTTGTTGCTTGTTAGTGTCTATTTAGAAATCCATTTGAGCTCCATTCCCACATATCTTTAAATAAAGTTAAAGTATCCCACTTACAGGCCTACAAAGGCCTATGGGGTGGCTGGAGGGTAGGCTCCAGCATTCATGACCTAACGGGACGAAGTTGAGGTCGGGGGGTCAGCCCGACGCCCGCCCGCCTTTAACTCCCGGGAAAGAAACCCGGTACCCATTCTAGAGAGGGCTGGGTAGACCCTAGGACCCGTTTGGAGGAGAAAGAGCATGGAAAAATTCCCGCGCTCCGCCGAGGCCGGGAACCGAACGCGCCACCTCCAACCTGCAGCCAAGCACCCTAACCCACTCGGCTACCGGGCCCACTATTCCCACATATCACAATAGAAAAATGGTAAATATTTTAGGTCTCAGGCTCTTTATTGAAGAAATAATCTAACCATAAACTTTTCTTACAACAAGTTCATTGAATATTTATGTAAGACCTCACATGCTGTTGACCATTTTACATATTTGTATCATCTTATGCAAGCTGAAGAAATATGTTCAACTACATTTAAATACTTGATCATTTACAGAATAGAACTTATATTTATTTACTTTTTTTTTTTTTGTAAGATGTATGCAAAATGCCCTAATCAAAGTTCAATAAGAGATTTTGGCAAGGTTCTCAGAAAGCATTTTGAAAGTGGCTGTATTTAAAAAAAAAAAAAAAACAAACAAAAACAAACAAACCAGAGTAAAGTGAGATTGTGAAATAAGAATGAATGTATTCATTAATTAGTATATATATATATGGGCCCGGTAGCCGAGTGGGTAAGGGTGTTTGGCTGCGGGTTGGAGGTGACGGGTTCGATTCCCGGCCTCGGCGGAGGACGGGAATTTTTCCACGCTTCTTTCTCCTCCAAACGGGCCCTAGGGTCTACCCAGCCCTCTATAAAATGGGTACCGGGTTTCTTTCCCGGGAGTTAAAGGCGGGCGAGCGACAGGCCGACCCCCCGTCCTCAACTTTGTCCCGTAGATTCTGAACACTGGAGCCTACCCTCCAGTTGCATTGCGCTGTCCTCTGGGCCTGATCGCAACTTTAACTTATATATATATATATATATATATATTCATTGTTTTGAAATATTCCATTCTTGGCAAAATTCTTATTGCTAAAATGTTTGATGAAATCTTTTATTTTTCTTTACTTTTGTTTTCATAATACTGAAATGACAAGGGCATGCAATAGATCTTTGTAAGTTTATGAGTATTTATTATTAGTTGATTGCCATTCAAGTTTTTAAAAAACCCAGAAACTGTAAAAAAAAAAAAAATTCTGTGTAATTTATTTACATCTGAACTATTATTAACCTGCCGTCTTTTGTAAATGAAATAAAAAAAAAAAAACCCTCATAATTTTTAAAACACATTTATTTATAATACTTACTAATTGAGGAAGATCATCTTTATAATCCTCTTGAATTATGTCATAATCTGGATCACGTTTTGTGCCAGGTAATTTGACTACAGTTCCCTTTAAACAGTGCTGATCTAACAGATGGCAAAGCCATTGTGTTTGGCTCAAGTTCTATAAAAAAAAAATGATAATAATAATATTAACAGTCTTCAAATACTCTTTAAAGTAAGATTCTATTTTATTTTTAAATATAAAAATTCCGGATAAAAACAAAAGAAATTACCTGCATGATGGCATTGAAGAAACAAGAATTTCCCAAATTTGTTAATCCCTGGAAAGAAAAGACATATTGTAGAATCTGCACATTTTAAACAATTTTCATAAATTTAATGACTCATAATTCCATAAACCTTATATTAATGATGATGCTATTTTATTAAATAAAAAGTGTTTAAATATCTTGACTGAGCTACAACTCAATGGTGGGGAGGACAGAAGTCAAATGCTTTCATGATCAACAAGTATGGAATTAAGTCAAAGGAACCAGCAAAATTCAGATAAAAATAATCTTGTCAACTATGTCCCTCCTGATACATTTGTCAAACTTGGGCAGATGCTTGTCCTCTCTTACAAAAAGCACTGTATAGATATCTCGTTCATTACATTCATTTCATGCCTTTGTATTTCTGAAGAATTCCAGTATAGGTTTATTACTACTGTAATAATTCATTTAATATAAAATTTTCTTATAAAATATCATACAAAAATTTTAAAATTTCATATAAAACATGGACTTTAGATTAAAATAATCTAAAGTCCATAATTTTTTATTATTATTTTACATAATTAAAAAATAAAAAGTAACTTTTAAGTCATATATGAGATTTCATAAAGTGATTTCACCTTAATTTGGTCTAAAGTTATAAAAGTTAGTTGTTAAATTGTTAAGGTTCGTCTAAATAACATTCTGTTACGTTTTCTAAAACTATAAATCAACAGTATAATTTAATAAGCCAATCATTAAAAATCTTTATAAATGCAATTTGTTTATTTTTTTATGAATGAAGATCACAACATTTTTACATACACTTAGTTACTTACTTTTATTTGCGGAAGAGCAGCCAAGCCATTATCATCAATGTTCTTAAGTCTTAATTTGTTCTTGTCTTTAATGTTTGATTGAGAGTCTTCTACGATCTTAGATTTGGGAGTATTTACATTGTCCTCATTTTCTATTACAAAAGAAGAAAGTAAATTTGTACATAAGTGTTACAATTCATTTCTTAGGTAATTTTTTCAGATAAAAATAAATTACACAATTTCAATTATACCTGGAATTAAGGAAAGCTTCGGTCCAACTGATTGGGGAATGTTATTTTTCAGCTTAGCATGTTTTTTAACAAAATCTATGCATTCCAATAGTTTTTTGTTACTATCAACAAAAATTTCATCATCACAATCATAGCACCTATCGGAAAATAAAGTTTAACATTATTACAGGAGCTAGAAACAAGTGAATTGAAAAGATGCTCATACGTAATTGAATATTTGGAATAACAAAAAATTGCAACAAAGCTTAGGACAAACAGTATAAAACATTAAAAAAAAAAAAAATACAAACTTAGGCCCGATTTAGAAAAATACAATTGTAATAGATAAACAAATATAATACAAAATTAGATCCTGATTCAGAAATAGGAAGATTTTTAGTTATATCAGAAAAATACAGCTAAAGCAGAGGTGAAGGGAAAGCCAAATTTTTATAATTACAGAATTAATAAGAAATTAAAAATGTATTTACAATATTAGCCGTAAATATCAATTACCATACATTCCATGTCAAAGTATTGACTACTAAAGCATGAGAATCCGATCTGGGAGTCTGATAGTGCTGTAGAGCATGCTGATATTTTGAATTACGATCACAACCCTATAATAGAAAATCATAAATTCAATTAAAAAGAATGGTAACTTTTTTTAATTAGTTAAAACCAAAAATATTTTAACAATAGCCTTCGTTTGTCTGGTCTTCAATGTTTTTAATGTGCAACCATTCTGATATCAATAGGACACTTGTGAGTTTATTACTGCGTTGAGGCAATGTTTTTCAGACAGTGATATGACAATCAAGGTAAGGTGTGTATTGACTCCTTCAATAATAGTCATGGAAATCAAACAGGAATATTATTAAAAAAATGCTGTGTGCTTTTACAATAACTTTACTAAACTAAGAAGGTTTCAATCATTCCTATTTGAACGCATTAAAGATTCAATAGTACGAATTAAAAATGAATAGTGAAGTTGCCTATGCATTCAATATGTACAGTTGCAAAATTAACTTTTCTGAACTAGTCGTAAAGGCTCAGATAAACAATAAATATTAAAACAATAAAAAAAAAAAAAAAGATCTGATTGGAAACCTGTATTACAAACCTTACCTTAAAAAAACTATGAGATAAATCAATCATATGAACAACTGAGATTGATATTTAATAGATGCAAATATTGATTACACCAGTCAAATTTAAGGACAGCTAGCCATTCCGCTGGTATCACATTGTCACCTCACCATTTTGTTTTACTGTTTTTTAGCATATTTTGCAAAATTTTCAATATATTAATGGAATTGTGAACTCTTAAATAAAAAGTAGAGATCAGGTACACTTTGAAACAAGTGAAATTAGAAAGAGTTGAAAAAAAAATCTCAGCTGGGAAAAAAAAAAATTGGTGAGGTGACACTGTGATACTAACAGAACGTCCTTAATTTTTACTGGCACAATCACTATTTGCATCCATCAAACATCAACCTCAGTTGTTAATATGATTGATTACTGAAATAAATAGGTAGTTTGGAATTCTCTGTCTGTAAAAATAATTGTTGCGGAAAGTAGAATACTACAACTGCTGATCAAGAATGGGACAATAAAACTGGGACAATTAGTAATGTCGACTTAAGATCAAGAAATGAAGCATACTACAGTGATACATAAGGATTACGATGCTCTGATTTTCATTACTGCAATAGCTTAAAGGACGAAGATGTAATCATCTAAGATAATTTAACAAGTTTCTGCTTATTTTTTTCTTCTTCAAATTCATACTTGAGTCATGACGGTGTGTGTTAGATGTAATTCTACAATTTTCAAATTATGTTGCTTTATGATAACTAACTTCAATAATATGAGTTATTATGTAATTATTTAATATTCACTAACATTATTTGATAATAGATAATTAAAACTTTTTGAACACCTTTAAAATTTTGTATATTGTACATTAAGACGGGGAAAAAATTTCATAGCTAAAAAGATAAATATGAGTTTATGGATCAAAAAGGAAATGACTTTTTTTTCTTGTCCAATGAATCCAATAAACTACAATTGAAAAAACAAAACATAAAAGCCCTTCATTTAAAAAACAAAAACCTAACAAGATACGACCTTACAAAGCTAACATAAAAGTTCTTAATTCTGATAAGGTTTAGCATGACCAATTACATTTTTTAGCTTAAAGCCAATTAATGAAAAAGACTAAATTAGACAAAGCAATTAAATTACACAATTTTTACAACAATAATAACCATTTCTTTATTGTTATCTAACTCTTCATCAAAGAAATGATCAAAATATAAGGTTTTGATCTTAAGGTTAGATTTTGCATAGATTGATAATCGTCAAGACCAAACTGGTACAAAATTTTGGTTAATGATCATTCAAAATCGATTAGCTTGATCGCTTTTGGTTGTTGTTGGACTAATGTTTACGTTATTATCTTACATTAGTATCGATAATTATTGCAATTGCAAGGGAAAGAGTTTGGCTCTGCTGTATGTGAAAAAAGAAAGTTTTCTCAAGAGTGTTCTTTGAATTAAATCTTGTTCTATTGATTGGTCAGGGCAAAAAATAAAATCCACTTTTCTTCCATAAACTTGAGTACATAAGGCATTTTTCAAAAGAGATCGAAAAGTATGAAAAGAAATTTTGTAAGAGAATTCAAATATTACAATAATATAGTTTTGAGAATTATGATAATATATTAATCTAAAATGAGTATTCTTTTTAAAACTTTCAAGAAATTAAGATCTTTCCTTTGTTATAAATCTGATTGTTAGTTTGAATTTTGAGTCAATGGAAAACACTAATATTAACAATTTCCAAAGAAAAAAGAAACTAATGTATTTCTCTTTGAAATATTCCTAAATATGGTGGCACATTGGCTTGCAAATGGATTTATTGTTATTTACACATGTATATATTTAGTATTAAGATGCATAATAAAAAGAAATAAGACAATCTTTACCTGATTACCACACTGAAGGCACAACCAAAACGTAGTTAGATTTTCTCCTGCATCTCCAGATTGTAAATCATTAGATTTTCTAGTTCCAAACGCATTGAAGCAAGCCTAATAAATAAATGACAAGGATTTTATGTGAATTTTTTATTTTTAAACTTATACTTTTAAAAGAAAACTTTAAGTAAAAAAGGCTTTTTAAAGATCATGAAAGGCATTTGCTGAAATATCAAAAAGGAATATTATCTTTGCTGCTTCTCCTCCTCATTATTACTATCCATCTATTGTTCCTCATAACCTGAATCTTCAAAGAGTCGAGGGTGCAAAAGGTCTACCTGTAACTCCTTTGCCAGTGATATCACAAAGCTTTGTATCAAGGACATGGGAAGAAAGGTACTGTTTATAATATTCACAGGAAGTTAATTTGAAATGGATATCTAAAACAGTTCTGATCTAATGACGTAAAACCTACTTCTTTAATATTCAAATTACCTGAAAATGATAAATTGCAAGAGGGAAGAATTTATGAACTTTTTCTACTTTTTTACATGAATGCTCTATTTTTTAAATAGATATTAATATTTATTTCAAAAGAAATGGTTTCTTTGAAAATGATAATAACAACAAACAATTAATAACAAAGTGATAATAATAACAATTTTTTTTAAAAATAAAGCAGAGGTTCCTAACCTTTATCAAGTCGAGACCCCCTTAACATTCATGTTACGCTTATGTGGACTCCCAAAATTTTTTTAGAGAAATAAAATTTAAATAGAAGCATGTTTTACATAATAGCCTAAATTTTAGAATAGGTTTAAAAATATTAATGGAGTAATGTAATCTACAAATTTTAGAAAAAAAAATCTACAATTATTATTAAAATTTGAAATTTAGTAGTTTAGTTACAATTAAATTTATTAACTTAAAGTTCTTTATAAATGAATTTAGTTTAGTTCAGTGTGATGGTTGAAGTTTTTTCTCCAGGGTTGAAATTTTGAGTCATAGGTCTGGTTCTACATTGAGTCTATTTTTATAGTTACTTTTCATGTGGACGAGAGAAGTCTCACACACATATGTGGTTCCAAAAGGCATTAAGTATATTATTATTATTATTATTGTTTGCTGCTTTCTTCAACTGAATTAAGATTGGAGATAGAATTATACCATTATAACAGCATTCTAAATGTGAAACATATATAAACTTACATTTGAGTAAAACAAATTTATTCATACATCCACATTAAAACCATTAAACTTTATTGCGGACCCTCTGAGTCGACATCACAGACCTCATGTTGGGAACCAATGAAATTAAATTAAGAATAGTTATGAAGGTGCTACTGGAGTTTTAATTATTGATATATCTATGGAAGATGAATTTTACATATATATAACACTTACTTGGCAATAACCAATAATGCTACATGATTTCAGGTTTTTCTTCACTGCATTAATGTTCACTGCTTTCACTATGTGTGGACAAGATTTACCTACAACAGAAATAGAAACATTTAGCAAATAAACCTGAACAATCAAAATCCAATATCATTTATATAAAGGGCATAAGACGTACTTCAGATAAATCTGATTCAGATTATAGATAAATCTTCTAATTCTTTTCAAAATCCAATTCTGTTAACATTGAAGGCTAATTTAGTATTTAATCAGCTTTACTATTATGCGTCCATTTAAATATTTTTCTTTAGCTTTTTTTTGAAATCTCCTTTTGAAATTTTTAAAAAGGACATTCAATCTTTGAGCTTACTTTATATTATGTTTATCAGCTAAATCAGTGATGTTCATTTAGCCTTGGTGTATTCCACATGGCTTCTCATTGCAACAAAAGATCTTATGGTGCTTAACAAGGGTAACACCATGTCAGGCTAACCTGCTACTTTTGACACGGTCTTAGCCATATCACTTAAATGATGACTCCCGTCAAAAAGACTGAAAAGAGGGTGGGGACCAATTATCCCTTTAAAATGTATCATGGTTAACTTAATTGATTTTTCAAGATTAGAAGGAATTTGGTGGCCTGATATTAAAGATAGGAATGGAATGGTTAATGAACCATACAAGAGAATGCCAATGGAAAGCAAGTGTGTAGAACAAGGATGGCCAACCCTTTTGTGCTCAGAGCTGCTCTTTATTGAAAAACATACTGGTGGTCAGCTAATAAAGTAACAAACCAGACAAATTAGATTGGGCCACAGTAATGATAAACACCACAAAAAGAGACCTGATAATTTATTTCAAAGTAATTTTTTCCAAGATACATTTTACTTATTACCAGACACCTGACACTGCATTCCAGTAAAGAGTTGGTCATGTTATAAGTCATATGTTGCTACTGCTATCCTCAAGCAGGCAATCAGATGATCATCAATTATGCGGTTCCGATATTATTTATTTATTTATTCAAAATAGAAATGTCAATTCACTAGTGTTGTTGATATAAATCACTGCGGGTTACCATCCTTAGCCTGGCAGTCAACATCTTGGTTACCATTGGTGTATATTGTAGGAAAAGTAGAATGTAAAAAGACACAAGCATGAGTTGGTGGGAGACATATTAGATGTACTGGCTGTGAGTGAGACTGCTTGTAACAGAATCTGTTAGAAAAATGTGAGAGATATGGTGGGGATTGGCTAAGGTGACCAGATTTTAACATTGGTCAAGTGGTACACCATTGACCGGGGGTATAGACCATCTTGATTAAAAATTTGGTCTATATGTGTATCGTCTGAGAGACAGCAAGGTTACTGAAGATAGAAGGTTGTCTCCACCGCGCAAACGATTTCTATTGGCTAGCGCTGTGACATCACCTGGTTGGAAGCGGTTGAAAGGTTCGTTTTTTTTCAATTTATTTATTTATTTAATTATTTATTATTTTAATGTCAGACCGCTTATAAATGTAATATTTCAAATATTATTTCGCTAATTTTCATGGCCGCCGAAAACCGTATATTCCCTTTCCGTTCTCCCGCAGTTCCCTAGCTTGTCATGCATTCTTTACAAAAAATTGGGACTTTTTTAAAAAGCCGCGGGACGCGGGACAAATTGTTAAAAATTGGGACTGTCCCGCCAAAAGCGGGATGTCTGGTCACCTTAGGATTGGCCAATGTGCAGAAACGTAGTTTAGATATGTCCTGATGAGTAAAACATCTATAAAATGCATGTATATTTATAAGTGGTAGATCAAAGTATACTTTTTATGAGAGAAGAACTGAATTTCATACAAGAAGCATCCAGAAGATGCTTCTGGTAATGGTTTAAAATGAAAATGAGAAAGAAAAATTTTGGAGTAAGCTAAATAATATAAGGAAAGGAATTACTGAACATCACAGTAATCAGTATGATATTATTGATGGTAATATGAATGAGTATAGAGAAAGAGGGAATGAGTGTTGTGATTGGAAAATGCTCATGAATAAAAAAAAATATTGGGTGTTTTATGCTCTGAGAAGGCTCTAACTATTTCTAATACCTTTTAAGCAAATTCTGTAATTCATGTGGCAATTTTGTACTAGATCAACAAAGCATGATTGGTTCAGTTAAATATGATGAGAGATTTCGTTTCAAAATTATGAATATGAGGAAGCGGATATGAATGATAGATGCTGACATTGGATTAGATCATTACTCGCTGATTTTGAAGCCTAATCTGATGGGGGAATATCAAAATACACGAAGACAAAGAAAAAAAAGGAGTCGAGAATTTGAGAATAAACAGAGATACATTTGCAAAGGAAGTGAATAAAGTATTGGATGTAGTTAATGTGGAGTGGTGTCGATTCGAAGCATCTGAGAACGTGATTGATAACTACTGCAAACCACATATGTGGTAAAGTGACAGTGATACAAGGTGATGAATGCAGGAATAGGGATATACCCCATGCTCTGGAACAAGAAAGAAAGTTTATTGAAAAGTACATCATAATCAGTGTAAGAACGAGTGCAGTTATCAGATAGTGGAAGAGATGAGAAAAAGCAGGATGGTCTTGAAATTACAAAACTACGCACTGGAAGTACATAAAAGTTTTAGGAGCAATTAGATGAGATTTATATGTAGTGTGAAAGACAAAGGATAGGAAGATGCCATAAAAAGCTGATGTGACTTAGAAATGAGGTTTAGCATTTCTGTAAGACAGTGTGAGTGCTTGAGGATGTTAATAATTAAGAGGTTATAATGCTTAAAGTGAAACAAAAGGAATCGTGCATGGTTGAGGTAAGTATTAAAAAAGTTTTCAAAGGATCTGTTTTTTGACGAATGGTAAATACTATGGAGAGATGCGACCCAAGATTGAGATGTAGAAGTTGCATCGTGGTACTAAGTGACAAGAACAAAGCACTAAAAGATTGACCATGTCGTGCCAGTAAGAATTAAGGGAAATAAGCGAGATAAGGAAAGGTTTTGGAAGATATATGACTGAAAGAGCAAACCAAATTAATACATAAAAGACTAGATTTTTTCTTTTGTTTTCAGATCTGTATGACTGCGGGAAGTGTCACCATGTGGGGAAAGTGTTGATCTGTACATATGTGAATGTGGAGAAGATATGTTACTATATGAAAAGAACTATAGTTCATTTACTGTAAATCTGAAGACACGTGATCTCAGTTAACCAATCATTATCATTTCCTTTCTTCACTCAAGTTATTGCTTGGTCGCATCTGGAATGTTGCTGTAAATTACTTCTGGTGTTTACATAAAATTCGTCATTGTGCTACGTTTAATTTTTATTGGTTTTTCAATATTAAGAATATATTTATATATTTACTCATTTTTGTATTTTTGATTTCGTAAAAAGTTTGCTTTTAGTCGTCCATTTCTGTTATCGATGCTGGCTGCTCTCTTTTCCTGCCAGCCATTTCAAACAATGGGATAGGCTTAGTGACAAGCGAGGCTTCAGTTTCCTTAACAATATTGAGCACTGAATGAAATGAAATACCTGTTGCTTCAGCCATTTTATGATAGAGATAGACGACTTGAAATAAAAAAATAATATTCCAAATGATTCCACTCGATTGACCCTTTAAAGTTTTGTTGGCAAAACGTACAACAGTGTGTGTTCAGCAGCCGCCATGTTCAGAACCATGTTCAAAACGGAAGTATGCAAAATAACTAATGCTCAATCGTTTACCATATAAGGAGTTGTCAAATGTCTTCAAATTTAGAGAGAATTGACTGTCGACATTGAAATGTATCAAAAGAATATGATGTGAATGACTATTTGTTGGTGGCCGTGAATACAATTTAAGTTAATAGTTGTGCTTCAGGAATGGAAGGCCTAGACTGAACACTTGTTAAATTGAAATATCGCAGATGAATGGATCGTGTTACTCTGACTGCATTACAAATGAAAGTGAGACAGATGTATGGCCTGGATATTGTAAAGTTATGACTGATTGGTCTCATCAAATATCTTTATTTTGGTGACTTTTATTTTTGACGGATAATGTGGCAGGGAATGAATAAGGAAAGACTGGCAACAAGTTATGAGTATCTAAAAAAGTAAGAGTTTGAGAGCTCATAAAAAAGAGCGAAAATAGAATGATTGATGATGAACAGAGGATATTATATAAGGATAGGAAAGCTTATTCTATTTTACATGACAAAGTGCTTACTTTTTATTATTATTTTCAGACTTGATTAGCTCATTACTGTAAAAGATACTTCCTTGTTCCTTTTACAGCACAAACCCACGGTACATTGAAACATACTGAAATCTGTGAAAACTATTTACCTCACTAGTCTAACATACAGTTAATTATATATATGTTGTAATTATCCACACGACTGCTTGTAAATGTATTTTAATTATGAACTTTTAGATAAAACAGTCCATGCATAAGCATATACACACTTTGAAAAAAAAAAAAAAAATTGATGCACTGGGTAATACTCCTGTTTCTATTGAACAAAAAGAACTAAATAATGCAGTAAATGTCATTTTGTTTCTATCAACTCGAAGATTCCTGATAAATTATTTTCGGTCGCAATCTGTGTCTTAATCTTTCTGTCAAACAGTACCTCAAAATGAAAATGGTTGATCCTCAATGCAACTACACTCTTTGACAAAAAAAATAAATAAAAAAATCGATGCAGCCTGAAAAAATAATCTGATAGTAATGAAACTTCACTTGCAAAAACAAGACCTTTCGACTGAATATGCAAATAATCAAAAATTCGCACCCAATGAAAAAGTAGCCGGAGCTACAGCGGATTGGAATTGAGCATCGTGATGTCGTATATAAAGAGCGAATCTCGCTTTCAGGTACAAAACTCCAGGGGATTGTGATCCGTTTTCCTACCTTGACTGTAACAATGTCTCACCTGCAAACTGGCATCCCCTACAATCATATGATAGAGTTGGAATAAGGATGTGCCATCAGACTACATGAGGCTGGATGGAAAAACCAATGGCATTTGGGTCGAAGTGATGCAGCAATTAGATGATGCTGGCAGGAATGAGTTCTGAACGGCAGATGGCTTAGGGCAACAACACAAATGGAAGATAAGAGCAATTGTCGCAGCAGCCATTACAGCAACAGATTTGTCACTATCAACCATCCATCGCATGATCAATACTTAAATGACTATGCAGACCATTAGTAGAAGACTACAGGAGTAGAATCGATGCTTGCGGCACCCATTATGATGCCTACCACTGACCAGTATGCACCAGTCAAGAGCGATTGCAGTGGTGAAGGGCACAATCAATGTGGAATAGTGCTGATTTGAGACGAACTGTCTTCAGTTATGAGTCCTGTTATGAACTGAGCCCTTGACGACCAGTGCAGACATATCTGGAGATGGACTGGACATTGTCAGGATTCTGCTCTTGCTGTCACACACCGTATGGAGGACAACAGTTATGTCCTCCGTGGCACTCTCACATCATAGCGGTACTTTTACGAAATTCTACGACTTTCGCAGAATGTTGACGAATGAGCCCGCCAATTGGAGGCTGTTTGGCAAGAAATCTCACAGAACACTTTCTGCAAATTGTACCACTTCAGGTAACACCTTGTATACAGACCAGAGGTGGACCAATGTCATACTGACCTGATCCACTTTATGTAGCTCTTTCTGTCCAATAAATCTTTCAGTTGTTCTGATATTCTAATCATTTCATTTTCTGTATATGTATGTTAAAGGTACCAAATTTTGTCTCAATTAGATAATTCCTTCTTGGTGTATTGATTTTTTTTTTGTCAAAGAGTGTATTTACAAATATATGTTGCCGTTCCTCAGAATTTATTTCCATAAAGTCAAGTTCATGAGTACAATTTATTATTATTTGGATGTATACTAATAATCTTACATAGCATTGAATGTAGATTTATTACTTTCATTTCAAAATTTAATGAACTGTCGTTATTCTACAAAATAACCAGCTGAAATGTTGAATAAGGTATTTAATAGCTTAAATGAAATAATGATTAATTACAAAATAATTAACTACTGCATGAAATGAGGATTTCCTATTTTAATGCTAAAGTAAGAATAATTAAAAGCAAGATTGACCATTTTTTTTTTTTTTGACAGTAAAGAAACTAAAGGATAAGTGAGTTACTATCACCACAATCTTCTTATTGAAACTGAAAATATTATTACATCCAAGTGAACTTTGAAAATGAATAAAAACGTGCCTGATTTTGAAGTTACAAAGAGCACAAGTTAAGAGTCAGATGTCATTTAATTACTTACCAATCGATTCTCCTGGATTCTCTTCATCAGATGAATGACTTGATTCATTAGGTTCTTTTTGATGCTTTCTTTTCTTTTTCATTGTTGATTTGGCTTTATTAACACTCTCCTAGTAAATAACAACAACAGATTTTTTAATTGTAATAATTTCCAATGAATGAGAAGGCTTAACCTGCATTTACTTGTTAATAAACAAAAAAGCAGTGCAGTGTTGCACCCAACGGTTTCAAAACACTGTATGTGTGTTTAACCATCAAGGGATGGCACAAGGCAAACATATGGATACAATAAGGAAACACTGACAATATCATTACTGCTGTATCCCTTAATGTATCCATGTGCTTGTCTTGAGTCTGTTCCTGTGTGTTTGCGCCATCCTTCTGATAAGGATACATGCGTTGAATTTTCAAATTGTTCGATACAAAACCTCACTGCTTCTGTCAACACATAAGTTTGTTTTAAATACTCTTCTTTCCTTGTAATGATCTCGTCTACCTTTTTTCTTCTAAATCATAAGATTTACCTAAATTTTTTGGTTAATAAATTCCCCTATTTTATTTAAACCCCTCAAATGAACAAAAGAAATATGAAATAAATTTCCTGTAATTCAAGTTATTTTTTTTTTTCAAGAATTTTAAGAAATAGTTGACAAGTGTTATCTGAGATGTTATGATTTTACTTGAAAAATGAAACATAGTAAAAAAGATAAGAATTTAATAGAAATTTTATCTGAATCCAAGATAACAATACAGATTTCAAATATTAAATTCATGTTTAATATTTCTTTTTATATTAAATGAGATCTTCAGTTTATTTTATTTGAATTTTATTATGTACACTCATGTTTGTGAAAATTATAATACCATGAAGGAACCATCAGAATGGAAGGAAATTTATTTCACACATTACTAATAGTTATTCAAACAGACAATTAAAGTTTCAGAGCAATTGCAACAACAGTACTTGCAAAAAATCATAAAGGTGTAAATCCTCCACATGCTGCAATAAGAGCTTCTATATGCCGTGGTGTAGAATCAAACAGGCCTTGGATGTATTCTGGGGTATCGCCTGCTGGGTTGCTTCTATCTGAGTCCACAGTTCATCAGTATTGGCTACTAGATGACAATGACGGATTCGTTGCCGAGCGACCATATCCTAGACATGTTCAATAGGTGACATATTGGGCAAACATGCAGGCCAGGGAAGAAGAAGTATCTGCCTTGCTTCGAAGCCAGCCTGGACATTTCTGGCAACAAGTGGTTTGGCGTTGCCTTGTTGGAATATGGTTCCAGGAGTGTGCTGAAGGAAGGGTACGACTTCAGTCTCCACAACTTCCCTTAAGGAGCGGTTTCTGTTGAGAGTGCCAACAATTCGTAGCAGCCAAGATCGCAAATGATACCCAATTGATCCCCAAACACCATCACACTTGATTCCTTCAGTATGATGCTGGAAAATGCAGTCTCGAAGATGGCACTCACCTTGATATTGTCCAATACATATGCAGTCACCACTGTAATCAAAGTTGAAGCAGGACTCATCCGAAAACACGACATGGTGCCAGTCTGCATGCTAGTGGGCGTGTTCGTGAGCTCATTGTAGCCTGAGGCATCGATGGTTCAGGCCCAAGGGAATCCTCCGCAAAGGAATGCTTGAACACAGTCCTCTGCGCAGCAGATGCCGTTGAACTGTGGAATCAGACAATGTCAGACCTGTTGCAGTGTTCCAACATTGTGCTAACATTTGAGAAGAAGCTGAACAGTCCATCACTGCCATGCGGATGAGGTGTCTATCATCCCATGGTGTTATCACACTTCCGAATTTTCAACTCGTCCTGTTCTCGTCAGTCTACTGCTTCCACACTCGCATCATTGTCGTGGCATTATGCCCCAAATGAGCAGCAATTTTGCAGTATTAAAATCCTCCTTCATGCAAGCCGATCATTCAGCCCCATTCAAACTTCGTAGCTTGCTTATAAGGCGCCCTTTGACGTCGACGAGGCATACCGACCAGTAGACACATGTACAGCTCACCGACGATGAAAAACTACTTGTCTGGATCCACAAGAGTCCTCTACTTATATACTCTTACACCACAGTTAAGAGGGTGCTGCTGAGTCAAAGCATGCGCAATCATTTCCAAATTTTAATCCTTTGCATATCATACCCTGTTTTACATTTCCTGTAAGTTTCACTTATTTGCATGTTTCCTTCATGGTATTGCATTTTTTGACAAACATGAGTGCATATTTAGGCCTTCTTACTACCTTATTTAAAAACAGTAGCATAACACAGCAATTACCAATTGGAATTGGAATGTACCACTATTTAATCCTTACACAGAATACTATAAAATTAATTACAACAAATTTAGTCCTATGACTTTTTAGAAACTGATTTTAACATCCTGACATGTTTAGAAGGTACGCTGTTCTGGCATCTAGACAGTGGTCTGTCATTGTGTTGGAATGGATGTTACTTTTTCCTTCTGTTTTTCATCCGTTTCTGCAGATATAGCGAGAGATGCCTCCCAGGCGTACCCTGGGCAACGTTTCGTCGGCTACTTACATTTCTCGCCCCTTATTGCAGCCAAGAGGACAAAAAAAATGTTTAGAAGGTACTGCTTCAGTCTTAAGGAATAAGACTGAAAACTTATATGAAGCCTCCTCACGTCCCCCCAAAAAAATTAAAGATGAAAAAAGAATTTTTATTTTTAAAAATAAGGTAGAATGTTAACTCTAAACATTTGTATGTGCAATTTTTCAGATGGTATAAATTATTTTCAAAATATCACACTGCAGAAGAAACAGAATCCAATTAGGAAACAGAATGAACTTTAGCTTGGGATGGATTGCTTGTAAAAGATTTCAAAAAGATGAAAAAAGTCATTCAGGATTCTTTTCTTAACTTTCAGTGAATCATCGCAGTTAACTGTTCTTTGAAGCAAACTTATAAAATAACAATGCTTTCAACAGTAATAACAAAGGTACTGATATTTATTTGTTAATAATTATTTTTTTATCTATATTTATTAAAAAAAATAAAAATATAAATTTGGTTAAACAAAAGAGAATCAAACCAAATGTTAATAGACATTTAAGAAAGAAAAAAAAAGAAGAAAAAAAAAACAACAAGAAATAATTGTTTTACTTAATTCTAAAACTGAGTCAAATGAGAATGACAAATTTTCATTTAAGTAATTAAAGAAAATTAAAAGATTTGATATTTCTCCTAATATTTTATTATGGTTTTTGCATCCCATCCATGACTGCTGGAAAGAAATTTTCTGGCTTATGAAGCTGTCGTATTGCCTTCTGTGAGAAGTTGAAATATGACTTCTGTCTCTAATGAGATGAGACAATTATAGAAGAAAACAAAGAAACAACCTAAGCTGAGCTAGAATTCAAACTTTGTTTTGTTGAGTTTTGCCAGATGGGTAACTTGATCACTTTAATTGTGCCGGGGAAACAAGAATTTAAGTATAAAGATTAATAAAAACTGAGATAAAAAACCAGCAAAATAGTGATGAAAACGAATACTATCAAAATGGTAATTTAAAGTTAGACAAATGTTTTAATTTCTATTCCTTGCCAATAAAATTACTCAACAATAACTCTTGCAGTATTCTGATGTTAACAATCTTGACCTATTGACAGACAATAGCAAAGTCTTGTTTGATTATAATTTGTTAGAAAAATAGTCAAGAGATGGCCTCATGGGAGATGACAGTGAAATGTAAGAAGCTGAAGAGTTGCATTAAAGTTTTCAATGGAAATTATTGTTATCTTCTTGTATTTTTAATGATCCTCTAGCTTATGCAGTCCAAGAAGTTTGCAATTCTGTCTCAAAAGTCATTTATTATTAACATCTCTTTATTTTACTTTAAATAATTCTTTTCTCCCATATCATGGACACTTTATTAAATATAATTAAAAGTGTACATAAGTACTGAGAGCATGGAAAAATAGCCCTCATTTTATGCAGGTTTTGGATTCCCACAGTGGCACCGTAAATCGAATTGATGTAAAATGAACTCATAATATAATGTAAACAGAGGGGATGCGTTCCACATATCCAAAATATATTGTTTTTATTTAATTAAACCAGGCTAATATAAGTTTTTTCGACTAAATTATTATAAAAATATTTACTTCTTTTGTAGGCCTACTAAATTATCATAAAATAATAAATAATAACTTATTATAGGCATAAGTATAAAGTGTGTTGGGGTACATTCCTTTCATCAGACATGGGCACATTGATTTTTAAAAACTTTTATCACTATTAATTATGATACATATTTATCACAGTATTCACAGGCAATCAAAGCGGGATGACTGAGCGAAACAAAAGTGAGGAAGGAAGGAGTCACGTGGACAGAGTGGGCGGAGCCTAAGTACAGAAGTTAAAGTTGACAGCATTCACTGTTCATGGCTGCATTTTGGATCAAGAAATTTAATTTTTCTTTTTTCGCATTTCTTAAAAAATATTTGTTTTTTATAATTGTTTGAGATTATTATTATTATTTTTTTTTTTATGTGCTGTTAAATAATCATAATAAAAAGGTTTTCATTTAAGGCTTTCTAAATATCAAGCAAATTCATTTGATACTGTTCGTTTCCAAAAATAAATTTGTTTCAAGCATTTTTTTATACAAACAAATTTTAATAGAATTAACAATTTTTGAATTATAATTTAATTAATTACAGAATATTTTGAAAATTTAAAACAAGAAAATATAAATCCCACATGCTCCATAAGTTCATATTTAAAATTTCCGAATTTTAGGTGCTTTGGTAAAATAAAGAAATAAAAGGTTTGCAGTCGCTTGAATTGACTGAGTCAGGACTTTAATGTAGATCTACACAGAGGCAAGGGATACATTTATGTCAATCAATTTTCAGTACTTTTATACAATAAAGTTTAAAAAGCTAGACGGATGCTTTTATCTATAATCTGGAAAAGCAGTCTCTATCTGTGAATTAGTTCTAAAGCACTAACAAAAATGGAAAAAACTTACAAATCCCAAAGCTTCCAGGATGTAATGATTGATCCATGACAAAAATAAAAATATGTCTGCAACTCAAATTATAACTTTTGACATAAATTATTTTTTCTACTGGGACAGAAAGTATCAAGGGAATGAAAAAAAAAAAAAAAAAGGATACTGAAGAAATACATACAGTAAATACCTTGTGCTTTATAAATTAATTCAACTGAGAGAACTGTACCAAGCATGATGAGAGAAATCATTTTTTTCCTTCATCTAAATGGAGTATTGTGGAAGGAAAAATAAAACCCTAGTTACAATACAAGCATGTCACTAACTGGAATCTTAATTCATAAATATCTTGTTAAAGCAATATAAAATTATACCTTATCTGAAATTAATCTCTCCTCCACTTCTCCAAAATCAGAATCAATTATCCATATCAACAATATGAACAGGGAAAAAAAAAACAAAAAAAACAAAACAAAAACAAGGTAACTTTCCATGGCATAATACAATAAACCAATGTCCTTAAATTGCAGTGAAAAATGAAAATAATTTCACATTTTAATAGCAGATATGAGATGTATTCATAAGGGAGACGAATTCTTGGATTAATGAAAGTGCACATGTTGAAAACTTAGGAAGTAGCTTTAGACTTATTTTAGTAAAACAATTTCACAAAAAAACAAAGAATTGTGTCTGGAAGAATCATAAGAGAACTTTCATGACACACAATGCCTAAAGAATCAGGAAGGATATTTAGGAAATGATGTAAAATCAGTTACTTTTGAAGGACAATGAAATTTCGAAAGACATTAAACAAAGATTGCATTTTTTTTGTCAATACTGACAGAAGGAAAGTAAACTGAAGCCATTAATTATTATGAATTAATGTAATAACAAAGTGAATACCATGGTTCTGTTATTGTTAAAATAAGAATATGCAATATCAGTCTCTCATAAACACTTCAGGTGCACTGGTGGTCTACAGAAATAGAGAAGTACAAATTGTCTATTAGGTCTCCTAACAATAAACTGAAGTTCACAATTCTTGAAAAGAGTTAAATTTCAGCAAATTGAGTTAGAGCTTGTGGGTGTATTTCTCTTTGGAGAAGTATTAGATAATGAATTTCAGATGGAATGTTTTGTTGAAAATATTTTGAATATCAAGATTATTTTTTCTTCTTCATAGATAAGGATTAGCAATGAAAATTCAACGTACACTTGTGATTCAAAATAAAGTAGCAGCAGATGGAAAAGCAACATCCCACTAATGTTAATGTATGAATATGTCCTGCTATTTTGCAATAAATGAAGGCTTAACGTGAGTGTTTGAAATTAAGAAGACAAACTGAAAATAAAACGCACCTACTTGATACTATAAAATAAATAAACAGGATTAAAAGAACGGGAATTAATCCGAAAGTTTCAGAATACTGTGCTTATTCCATCTTCAGGGAAGGCACAAACATTTAGGACAACACGAGATGGGAACATAGTGAAAGTGTACGGAAAGTAAAGGAATGATGGGTGTTTAGCAATAGTAATGGACGTTTTGTCAGCCGGTGATAAGATTATAGGCCTTAAGTCAGATGATGTTGAAAGATTCAGCAAGGAGATGTTGGTGTGCAGTGCCCCTCTGGCTACATGGGACAAACATGCCACCCCTATCCTCACACATCAAAGAACACAAACATGCTTTCACAAACAAATATCCCGTATGTTCATATACAGTAACATATTACAATGAGACTGGATAACACCCTCCCCCAACTTTACAGCTGTCAAACCCCTTTCCCACCACAGAAATCTATCTCACCGCCTCCTTGCTGAATCTTTCAACATCATTCGGCTTAAGGCCTACAATCCTATCACCAGCGGACAAAACGCCCATCACTATTGCTAAACCCCCGTAATTCATTTACTTTCCCCACACTTTCACTAAGTGTCCCACAAATCGATGTTATTTTTCAATTTCTCGCCTTATTTTGCAATAAACAAAGTGTTATTCTCCAAACAAAGCACTGAGCACAATTCATTTACAACTTGCAGTATGAAACTCAAAATACTTTAGATTAGAGTACACAAAATGTTTCAGTATTTTTCGACTATACCAGTCTGATACTGAAAACCAAGCTTGGATTCAATCAATTTAAGTTTAGGTTAATTAGTGGAGACTTAAGTTTAGAACAAGCAATTTCATCTGTCACCTATATGGAGGAATTACTTCACAGTTGTATCAACTTAACTTAGAATTAACATAAATTGCGGTATTTTCAACTGAAAAGACACTTATCAGCCATGGGTAAGATCTCAACTCCAAAGAAAGGGAAGAGAACCAAAATATTTGATGAAATTAAATTGCAACAATTATTTAAAAAAAAAGTCGTACCCAAATTCAATAATTTTTTCCTCCATATTTTCCTAGAAAAAAAAAAAAAAAAAAAAAAAAAAAAAACTGTTGAATTTTCATAGATGACTTATCAATTAGCATCTTTATACTAGTTATCAATATAAGAAATGTAAGTTAATATTAATTTCTCTCTTTATGTCTTTGTAACTGAATTTATTTTTTTTCTATGATATAGAAATTCATCACATATCCACCTTAGTTTACAGATTTTAATCACTTATATCGCTTTTTAAGAAAATAAACAAATTAAAAAAAGCAACAATGCTACCAAACAATTTTGTAATGAAATGACAGAAATGCGAGTGAATGGGGTTTAAAATGAGATTAGACAGAAAACAATAACACTTAGAACGAACTGATGATTCAACGACACTTCAGCTCTAATGGGATGTTTTTGAGTTTGAATTATAACCTTTTAACGAAGGTACAAACTAAGAAATGTCTCGTAAACACGGACATTCAGTATAACCACTATTTTGAGGTAATCAGCAAAGTATCAACGCATGAACTAATTCTTGAAAATTTCAGAGCTTTAATAAGTTTTATTAGTTTCTAGCACCTTTACAGGTAATTTACAAATTTTTCAGATGAAACATTCCATTTTAGATTTTCTAAACTGCACATGTGAAAGTTTAATATTTAGAACTTAAAAGTCACTTGCAGATGGATGTGGCATGTAACTAACATCTGAATTATAACTCATTTCTAATTAAAGCACTTTTTTTATAGAAATCCTTGTGAATTTCCATGCAAACCACAAATACTTATTCACTAAACTTTTTTAAACTTTACTTACTATTCACGTAAGCCGGTAAACTTCACAGTCTCTGAAAGATTCTTCTTTTATTTTTTGTTTCGATTTACTTTCTTTATTATTGAAATATCTGCGAAACTTTCACAAATGATAATCAAAGGCATCTTCTTAGCAAAAAACACATTAAATGTATAATTTAATGTCTCTCCAACGTTCAGAAACTTTAAAAGAAAATGCTAAGTTATAGGATTAATCTCGCTACAATCCCTTATTTTTCTTTTCAAGAAAGGCAATAAGACCAATTCCCAATTTGAGGAAATTTGTGGTAATTTCCTGATCGTTGCTTTGTTTAATGGCTCACGGAAAATGCTACAGCTAATCAACCTTTATCACCACAGGTACATACTTATAATTGTATTTGGAATTAAAGAAAAACTATTTCAATCTCATATAAAATTAACTAATTAAAAAACAAATTGAGAAAACACGTGTTGTATCGTATATTAATGTGGGCATGCTGGGATACATATATCTACACTGTATAGGGATGTTTCTCTAGCTGATAAATTGGATACCGTGAGGGCAAATGTCCCACGTAGTCGATCCTTATATATGGTTTCAGTTTAGTGAAACAAGACAGAGATTGCATCAAATGTAAGATCATTAATGACATCGAGCATTTGGAGAAAATGAGGTGTTTATTATTAAATGCGATGACACGTCAAAAATTCACGTAATTTGATGGAAAGATATGACATGTAACATATTTTAAGTTGAAAATAAGAAAAAACCAATTACTTTATGAAGCGTTAATTTAATTAAGTGAGGCGTTTTGTTTTCGTTTCCACTAATTTCTTAAGATTCTTCAGAATACAGCATAAAATGATAAAAGCCAATATCCAGTTATGCTGTATCGATATTTATTGTAAAATTCACTGCGTAATCAGACTAATAATTACGATTTAAGGAACAAAAAGAATTCTTAAAATTCACCATTAAGGCATCCCTGGGCAACCCGCGATTCTTTCGAGTAAGACCTGCTTCCTAATCTTATTACGCTAATCCCACGGCGCTCATAGGCGAGTGACAAGTCTTATTTACCTTGTTTTTCCACGTCAGTTCTTTGTCTTTATTTTCCATGAGCTGCAAATTAGACACATTCGTAGATCATTTTGTTTCTTCTTCTTGGAATAATAAATACGTAATTCTTATCAAATCAACGATCAACTGAAGAAAAAAGGTAAACAACTGGGTCTCGATTATTATGGATGAGTCATCAGGACAAACAGATCATTTCTGATGACCAACTGTCACAATATTCTAACTGATAAAGTATGAACTGATTAATATATAACAGTGAATTTAGTGCAAAATCTTCACAGATAGACATTGACATCGTGCTGTTCGGCCATTCCCAACCGGAAATAGGGTTACTATGGCAATCTAACGCCTGAAAAATAATCACAAATTCATCTAATTTAACGATTTGTTTTTATTATAATGGACTTTAATAAATAAAGTTGTGAAGAAAAAATGTAGAATTATACACAAATTGAAATTTGTTTATTTTAATGATCAGAGATCTTTTTTATTTCTTTAATTATTTGAAGACTCACGGAGAACTTGAAATTTCTGGAGTATGGAACACCGAACCATTCTGATTGGAAGGTCATTTCCTGTTTAGATTCAGCTAACAAGTAAGAGAAAATTGTATTTTTTCTCAGATTTTTCAAGTTTTATAAGTAAATTTTATATGTATCTGAAAACGAAAAGTTGAAAATGCTTTTACAGAAATAAGTATTTTTGTAATATTCTTAAAATATTTTAGAATAAGGATTACAAATAAACTATTATAATATTTGTGGGAATCAATAAACAAGATCGTGAAACAGCTGTTCTAGGATGTCACTTAGTAAACATTTGGTCTCCCCCATCGATATTATAATATTTGTTGCTTTTAAGAAAGATACAGAGCTGAACTCATTGCACTCATAACCTCTCAAGGGCCGGCCAATACACCACGTGGTTTTTTTAGTATCTCCCCTAAGGCACATTTACAACCAAAAAAAATTAAGATTAGGTTAGCTCAAATTAACTCCCCTAAGGCACATTTGCAACCAAAAAAAATTAACATTAGGTTAGCTCAAATTAACTCCCCTAAGGCACATTTGCAACCAAAACAAATTAACATTAGGTTAGCTCAAATTAACTCCCCTAAGGCACATTTACAACCAAAAAAAAGATTAGGTTAGGTTAGATTAGGTTTGCTTAGCTGCAGGATGTATGTTTTGAAAAATAACCCCGATATTTCAAAACAATGCAATTTCAACGATTTCTAAATTCCGCCATCTTGAATTCTTCGAAAAAAATAGTTCCTTCAACGAGGTGTGCCGGACCTTAGGATCTTACCCGGCCCGTCTACAAGACGAAGATGCGGATAGAAATTAAATAAGAAATGTACATTAAAAGTAATTATAATAAATTAATAAATAAGGAGTATGTGAAATTGATATATAAATTAATAAAAATTAATTACTATAATTACAAGAAAGAGCGAGAGAGAGGAAAAAAAAAAACCCCAAAAGATTAGACAAATATATGTTACAGTAAAAGCGCAAAGCTTGGCGAAACCTAGATTCTTAAATTTTATCAAATTTCGGATTTTTTTTAGATATACTGCATGTGTAAAAGAACAGAATAGCTGTTACATAAAGAAAATGTGATTGGATGGTAGCATTTGATACAGAGAAAGGATGGGAGGAAGCGAAGGATAAAGTTAAGGTAAAGAATATAGAGGAATAAAGAATACACTATATGGCCAATAATAGAATAAGAAATCACGAAACACATCAAAAATTGTTAAAAAGTCTTTATAATATATAAAAATGTTTAAAGATACATTACGGAGAACCAAAAGGAGAGCTTTTGGAGTCTGTATTTTTTTCTCAGGTTTTTCAAGTTTTATAAGTAAATTTTGTATGTTTCTGAAGACGATCTCGCGTAAAGTTGAAAATGCTTTTACAGAAATAAGTATTTTTGTAATATTCTTAATATATTTTAGAATAAGGATTACAAATAAACTATTATAATATTTGTGGGAATCACACAAGATTCCAAAAGCTCTCCTTTAGGTTTTCTGGGTAATGTATTGTAAAAATTCCGAGTTGTGAATTTCAGAGTTAAAATTTTAACCCTAAATTTTAGTTGAAGGCAATTTAATTTACTCATTAGATTTAAGTGAGTTAGAACCGAAGGCAGTCATTTTTTCATGTTCTGGTAACGCGGTCAACACATTGTTGATGCTCGCAAGGATAAGACTTTCACGAGCTTAAATTGAGTTTAGTTTGATTGTTTCTCGAGACGCATGGAATTATCTCATGGGACGAAGCATTGTTTCAGTGTGCCTGCCGCAGTTCGGTTCATTCCCTCGAAAGGAATAGACGTGAGGGAAAATGCTGTCCAGTTCGACACAGCAGTGCAGTTCGGTCCCTCGTACAGAATAGACGTGAGGGAAAAAGGCTGTCCAGTTTAACATCTCACCGACGAAGACGAGTGAGAAGAAGCTCTTGTCCTCACAAGGGAAGTGAGGACGCCCGCAGGATTTCGCAAAGACGAATTTCGCCGAGACGAAGGCGAAGGTAGCTGTTCAAATCTAATTTGCCGGGATACATTGGCAAAAGCGGAGAAAAATTAAGACTAAGAAGAAAAAAGGCCGGATTGACCACAGGCGTACCAATGATAAGGTCGAATCGTTCATTATCTCATCAACGTGTGAAGATACGTATTTGTCAGAAGACAAATAGAAGCCCCACCGAGTGAAAGGCTGGGACGATTCCAGATTTGCCTTAAGCAGAAGCAAGAGGACTAACCGCCTTAAGCAGAAGCAAGAGGACTAACCGCCTTAAGCAGAAGCAAGAGGACTAACCGCCTTAAGCAGAAGCAAGAGGTCGAGAGAATTGATTGGACCGCGGACAGAAGCACAATCTGCCCGAAAGACACAGCTCCAGCGGGAACTTCTTTGACGACACGGAGTTAGGTTCTATACAAGGTGAAAAACCTATCTAGATAAGTTCTAAATAGAGAGACGATAACTGCCGCTAACTAGAATTGAGTGATCCTCCCAGAATAGTTCAGATGTCGTAATAAAACTACTGCGGAAGCATAAGCCTAACGTCGGTAAAAGTCTTATAGATAAGGAAAAGAAGACTTCGAAGGAATATGCCGATGCGACTAAAGACAAATAGCCTAGACGAAAGTGATTGAGTTTTCTACAACTGTTATACAAGCGAATCCGACGGTTCGATGTAAGTAGAAATTTATTTGAACTTTGTCAGTCAGTTAAATGAGAAAGATTGAAGCAAGTTAGGCCTCGAGATATCAGTTACTGGGAATAAGTTAGGATCTAAAGAATTCAACGAAATTGTTTTAGAGTAGATGTTAGCGACGAATAGTTGTCAGTTAATTTTTCTAGCGTAGAAGAATAGAGATATTAAAGCTTCTAGAACTTTTATAGCTATACGCTAGTTAGGTCGTCCTTGAAGAGAAGAGTATAAATTCAAGGGACAGCAGCTTCTATAAGAGGAGCGTAAAGATAGCATCAGTAAAAGGAGCATAAAGATATTAGTGTGCCGGAAGAAACAAGGTTGCTAACCAGAAGCAAGTTACGCCCAAAAGAAGAATAGAACTTTTACTTTTAAGGACATTAAGTTTTAAATAATTCTAGTAGAAATACTGAATTATCTGTAAGCTTAAATTGATTAAGCTATTTGTAAATATTTGTCGCCATATTAAATGTGTTAAAAGATTTCCGAGTTTTAGTTTGATTTACTAAAGTATTTCGAGCACTTATTCTTACTCTGTTGTTTGGTTTCCTTATAAATATATAGTTTAAAACTTTAGATGTATTTTTAAACATTTTCATTACAAAGACTTTTTAACAGTTATTGGTGTGCTTGGTGATTTCTTATTCTATTAAATGCAATTTTAACACGAGTTAAGATTTTATCTAATATATGGCTAAATGTATCCGGACACCCTTCCGACGAAGTGATCGGATAGTTCATGAGGTTTGATGCATCATCGGAAGCTATAAAAGCGTTGGTGGGGGCTTGGGTGATCATAATTCTGCGTTCCCGATAAAATGAGTAAGTCAGGCGAGCTCAGTGGCTTCGGATGTGGCGTGATAATGGGATGCCACCGTTGTAGGAAATCGGTTTGTGAAATTGTGGACATGCTGCATGTGCCGAAATCAACTGTGAGTGATGTAATTGTAAAATGGAGACGTCAAGACAGTGAAATGACAGCTGCACGAAGTGGTAGACCGAGAAAACTAATTGACCTTAACCGTCGGACCCTGAAGAGAGTAAGGAAGCAAAATCGCAAGTCTCCGTTGTTAGTGATACGACGGAGTTCCAATATGAGCCGGGCGTTGTCGCTAGAAGCAGGACTGTTCGCCGAGAGCTAAACTACTTGGGTTTCCACGTCCGTGCGGGCCTCTCACAAGCCGAAATCTCCGCCGTCAATACGAAGCGTCGGTTGCAATGATGCAGAGCTCATCGCCGTTGGACTGTGGAGTAGTGGAAAAAACGTTCTGTGGAGTGATGAACCTCGCTTCAAGATCTGGCAGTCCGATGGACGCATGTGGGTTTGGCGGATGCCCGGCGAACATTTCTTATACGACTGCATTGTGCCAACTGTTTAAGTTCGGTGGCGGCAGCATAATGATGTGGAGGTGTTTTTCGTGGTTCGGCCTGGGTCCCTTAGTTCCTGTGACGGGCAACATGAACGAACTCTGCGATGTATCGGGCCATTCTAGACAACGCTGCCCTCCCAACTGTGTGGCAACAGTTTGGGGAAGGCCCGTTTCTCTTCCAACAGGATAACTGTCCCGTACACACATCGAAGCTTGTGCGGCCATGTTTGACGACTTGGGTGTTCTACAACTTGACTGGCCGTCTCAGAGCCACGATCTCAATCCCATTGAACATCTGTGGGACGAAATAAAAAGCAGAATTTTTCCAGTTAACACCATCAAACAACTGGAATTTCTAGTTGCAAGACATGCGGTAAAAGAAATGCAGAAATCTGTAATTTTAGACACATGTCACATTGTAAGAAGATTGTTAGTTGGAATAACTTGGGCGCACTTGACGAGTCCGTGCATTCATTGACATCCGTTAGATCCGTTGAGAAATGGCGACGTTGATTCAAGACAAACAAACTTAGGCGCTTATTTTATAGAATTGAATAATGAAATGATGTGTTGAATATTCAGACTTTGCAGTCTAATGATTTAATTAGATCAGATAAAAATTAAGTTCTTTAGAATTCTATTAAATAAATTGGTACGGTACGCACCGAAGTGCGAGCTTCGTAGCGAAGCATCCGTGTTGCAGACTCCCGAGAATTTCTAGGAACATATACTAAGGTGGTTTCCCGTTGCCTTCCTTAGGACGCCATTATGAAGTGAAGTCAGACCCGAAGAGAAAGTGAAGAAGAGGCTGACAAACAGGTAAGGAAAGTTGAAACATCCATGCTCTCGACCGGGATTTGAACCCGGGTACCGACACACCGGCCTCACGGCAGACCGCCGCCTTAGACTGCACGACCATGCCGGCACGGCTAGAATCCTGTTAGGCTTTAGAATTTTTTTTTTTTTTAAATCCAAAATCGAATCTGTGCTTGAGTCTAATAAATTTTCTATGAAACTTTAAAAGTAAGAATGATAATGGTGATTAGATCATTGTAAACCAGTGGATCCTCTCTTTTGCGATTTCTAAAAAAAAGGATTTTTAAAATTTACTTTTTAATCTGCTAGAAGTCTTCCGCTGTTGTATGTTATTCTCTAATTCGGTGTATTCAACCTGGTACACCAGAAGATATCTAAAGGGGTACATGGGGGAAAAAAAAATATACCCACCTGTCAGTGTATTGTCGGTCTGTTTGTGAAGCTCTTTTACAAGAACGGTGACTGTGCGCCATTAGCTCTGAAGAAGTTCCGAACAGTAAAGGGTGTGAAAAAAAAAGCTATGGTCCGATGTCTGCCAAGGCTCTGGAGAAAATGATGAATAAATTCGAAGAGACAGGTTCTTTTGAAGGGAAATCTGACATAGGGAGGAAACTAATTGTTTCGACGTCAGTAGAAGATGTGGCCACAGCAGTCCAGGAAGAGACGATGGGTGGTGTGCAAACGTGCAGTGCACGGGGAATTGCCCGAACTTTGGATATGCCTGTGAGCACGGTGCATAAAATTATACGAAACATCCTGCATTGCTTTCCATACAAAATTACCTATGTTCAGGAGTTGCTTCCTGCTGACCTGCCAGTAAGAGAAAGTTTGCTCTAGGATTTCTTGCTCGCATGGAAGTGGACAATGAATGGCCATGGAACATTTTGTGTACAGACGAAGCCCATTTCCATCTCCAAGAACATGTCAATACTTAGAATTGCAGAATATGGGCAACGGAAAATCCGTTCGCACATGAACCAGAACCTCTTCATTCTGCAAAGGTAACTGTGTGGTGCGGATTGACGCCAGCGTTTATCGTAGGGCCATTTTTTTTCGAGAAGATGGGTCGTGCGGGTCCTGATATCTGTACCGTCAATGGTAAACGCTACGAGAGTCTTTTGCGCAACCACGTCATTCCATCACTTCAACAGCGTGCATGTGTTGGTAGCATCATTTTTATGCAAGATGGCGCTCCTCCGCACATTGCAAAGCCAGTGAAGCAGCTGCTCAAGCGGCATTTTGGAAATGACAGAATTATCAGCCGTCATTTTCCAACAGCCTGGCCGTCAAGATCATCTGATCTTAATCCTTGTGACTTCTGGCTGTGGGGATTTCTGAAAAAGGTTATGTTTAGTGATCCGATTGCAAACTTAGCTGAATTGAAGGCACGATTTCGCAACACATTCACAACGTGACCCCTGATAGCAGTCCGCACACGATGCAGCTTTTGCTGAACAACTCGTTGCAATTAGTTGCACAAATGAAGGTTGGAAACGACAGTCAGGGGCACACACGATACAACATTCTTTGCGCCGCCGTGCGAACAACATCTATCCCATAATTCAATGCGAACACCGCTTTCGATGTGAAAAATTTAAAAAAACGAGGTTTTTCAAACGCTCTGATACATTCTGCCGCATTAAATTACTGCATTTACATATAAACTGTATTTATGCGTGAAAGAAACTCGCAATACTCTGATACCACCTGAAGCGACAGAAATCTGTTTAGATGCCATATTTTCCCCTGGGCGTGACGTGACGACCGACGTGTTCCAACGCTGCACTGTGATTGGGTAATTTCCATGCAGCTTTCGAAGTTGCACCTACACCAAAACCTCGCCTTTGCACTTTTCGTTTATGCAACTCCAATTGCAACTTTCCTCAAAAGGCGCTTTAGCAACTTGTTGCACATGCAACTCGGCCCAAAGTTGCATCGTGTGCGCCCTGCTTGAGACACTCCGATCTGTTGTGGAACATGCTGTTTCTCGGTTTTAACTTGTGGCAGAAAACGGTGGACAGCCTATTGAACAAGTCTTGCGCAAGTTTCGCGATAATTAACAACCGATTTCATTGTTGCTTTTTATGCGGTTTTTGGCCTCAGGACAATTAACAAGGTAGGGATAGCGATTAGTAAACCAATCACAATGCTTCGCAACGTCTTCTGATAAGAAAATATCATTGATATTGCTTTAATTTCCTTATTATTATAAATGTGATTGTTACGCATATAAAAGACGCAATTGTTGTGATTGTTGTGCTTAATGATAATTTAATGAGATTTAATGAGATTGCCGTGGTGGATGGGCTTTAAACTAACAGTGCCACAACTGTTAAATGACTTGGAAGTCATTTCTTCAGTAAAAACCCGATACAGTCATGCACATTGAACAGTACAGTTGGTTTAACGTGCAACTCATGCCATAGCCGTCATATTGCGATTCAAATGTCCCTTGTAGCCGAACCCATTTACGTTATGTCGCTTAAAGCGCCATCTATTGCTAACATTTGGAACTATTTTTTTTTTCTTTTGCCTTACCATTTCCCCTTTCTTCGAGTATATTCAGTTCAAATTTCAGGACATTCTGTGTAGTGGTTCTTTTTTTTTACAGCATGTTGAAAGTTGAACTATAATTATAATCACCCAGTAGTTAAAGATAAATTATATCTGAAGGAGCTGAAGAAAAACTTGTTATTTTTTTTTTATTATTATAAACTTTTTGTATGCTCTTATAATGTTGGCATTCGAAATCTGACAAGCCAGCTATAACTTGTTTCAATAGGATATTTTATAAAAAGCCTTCAAACATAATTTACCTAGTAAATAACTTAAAGCAATTGAAATAAAGGCGTTGGACATGAAAAAAAAGGCAAAAATAAACAAAGAAACATCTTTACAAATTCTGAAATGTAGATTAATAAAATTTTATTTTAAAAAGATATTATTATCATAAAAATAAAGCGAGCGAAACAGCAATCGAGGTGAGAGTTTCGGAGAATTATTTATCTGGGCACCAGTGCTACCTGGCGATCAAAATGGCATTTAATTATTCAAGTTCATCAATTTACCAAATCTGTATTTGAAAATAATATCGTATTCGAGATATGTGAAATATTTTCAATAAATCCTTTTCTTTTCCGAGTTGCTCGATAATTACAGTTGAAATAAAAGAATTTTAAAACAAATAAATTAAACTGCCATTTGCATATTCATATGAGATGCACTGATAAATCCCAATATGAAATTTGACGAATATATATTTTTTTGGAAAATAATAACTAATTTATATTATAATATCATTATGAAAAGTTTTAGAGCATTTATTTTACAATATGAAACCAATTAATTTTGTAATACTTTTATTTCTTCTGTTTGGAAAAGTCCTACCTGCAGAAAAAGTCTTTATGTGTATTTTTATATCTTTGTATAAAAATATAAAAGTTTTTTTTTTGTATATTTTCAATCTTTATATAAATAAATAAATATTTTTTTTCCTCTGTAGGATAAAA
>JAFIDM010000005.1:20076403-20095958 GCA_023159025.1 Thereuonema tuberculata | reverse complement strand
AAAACCATTAGGTACTAGTTGAAAGTTATTTGTAAATTCAAATTGCGGTTCATAAATTTATTTTATTTTTCTTGTTATTTTTCGGTTTTGCAATTATTACAGTACACGGATACTTTTGTTTCGGGGAGATAATTCTGCAAATACTTCTATTTTTTCAAAGCATAGTGCGATGTTTGATGTCCAATAACAGATATGGCATCGTAATACATACCTGTATGACAAAAGGTTCAGTTGATTCGGTAATGGTGTAGAACTCGATTACTGTACATAATTGAAAGTGATAAAAGTAAATTTTAGAAATAGAACAATATCATAGCTATTAGCTTTACCGACTTTCTTAGTTCAGTAGCGTACGATTATCATTAAACTGGTTTATTCTTAGATAGATTCTGACACCCTCACCATTCTTAGTTAAACTTATAATTCTGAATTATAAGTACACATTTTCTTACATCGAAGTACATTTGTTAGCCGATAAAAACTCAAAAAGTGAAAACTTGACAAATGATTATAATTAAGCTGCAATTTGTCACAAGTAAAAGAAAGACCTGCTTATTTTAAAGGTAACAGGAATAATCTAACTGACCCAGTTCTATTTTGCTACCAGTCAGCAGGGAAATCTCTTAAGAGATGATAAGATAGGCTGTGCCTACAGTAAAACAATTCCTAGTCCTAACCTGAACTAACGATATGTATTTGAATTCCATGACTTAATTTGATTTTCACAATAAGTTCATTTTGGGATGATGATATTGAAGATACCAATGATTGTTATTGAAGTAAAACTGAAGGTCATTGCTATTTTATTATTAAATAATAAGTTTCATTGTTAAATTGCTGGTTAGCTTTGCAGACAGACAGATAAATAGATAAGTATATACAATTTGTTATTTATGAATTAAGTCAAATTTTCCACATCATTAAGGGGAGGCGAAAGTCAGTTTGGACGAATTTGAAGTCTAAGTTCAAATCGTTCTGTAAGTGTTATAAATACAACTGAAAATTTAAAATATGACAGTTTAAATATGAATGAATCATATTCTCCTGTTCTTGATTTTTGTATTATAACTGAATTAATTACATTTTAGCTCTAAACAGCTAATTTTTCGAAAGAATTTGCTTTCTATTAAATGATTTTAGCTTAAAAAATAAAGCTTTATCTATTCTATGAATAAATAAAGTAATAATATATTCCCTGTATTCAAAATTTCCTTTATTTTCCCAATAGTTAAAAAAAATAAAAATCATAAATTTGATAGTTTCGAATTATGGTTTTTAAACGTTAATGTTATACCAAATCAAGCGGAGCAATATAAATATGTTAGATTTCCTATTGGATTCAAAATAGAGAAAGATATAAGAGAAGTTTTTGAAGAAAATAAAATGAAAATAATTTATTACAAAGGAAGCAGTTTGTTTAAGAAAAAGAAACAGAAAGAGAAGGAAGGAAATGATCTTTATAAAATGGGAGTAGTATATAAACTAGTGTCGAACTTGTCACGAGTTCTACTTAGGAAACACAGGAAGAGCGATGATGAATGTCTAAAAGAATATAAAAGAGCATTCCAGAATAATCAGTTGGGATTATCAGATTGGGCGGATCATGCGATAAATTTATCACATAATCGAGATCCTATAGTGGAAATTATTTACAATGCTAAAGATGAATCAGAAAGATACATGGTGGAATCTGGACTTATTAATATGGCTAATTGTATTAACCGGGATAGGTCTTTAAGAATGAGTACGATATCATTTGGATTATTTATAAAAATTATAAACAGTAATAAATACATTAAGTCAAAATTAAATTTAGCCTAATTAATAAGCCTAAATAATATTGTAAAATTATAAAAGAAGATTGTTTAAATTTCAAAAAATGTGATTGCAATTAATTAATAATGATAAGAAATTATGTTGTAACGTTATTGTATTCTTTTATTTTGATTTTTATGCTTCATTTATGTTTTTGAAATGTAAGAGAGAATTTTATTTTTCTCCTGAAGAAAATTCTCGTTGAGAGGATAGAAATATAGAGAAGATGTAAAGATGTTTTGAAGATTTAAGGATCGATGTTTTCATTTAATTTAAGTATAGAAGAGTTAAGATGTTACGAGTTATGGTTTTTATTTTTAAAAAATTCAATTATTAGTTAAGTGATGGAAATTTTGAATTCAATGATTAGGTTATTACTTTATTTATTCATAGAATCAGAAATGGGAGCTTTTTTAAGCTAAAATAATTTAGAAGACCTGAAATTCTTTCGAAAATACTTTAAAATTTCTTTTTCTTTATTAGGTTTTGTAGATGGATCAGGTATACGCCTATATCACACAAGAAAACTGAGACCATATCCCTGTGGTCCCATGCTTGTATTTCACAGATTTTTCCAGATTATTCCTCCCCGTGCCACTGAATTTCCGAGTAGCTGTGTTTGCTCTTCAAAATGTACCAAGGTGAACAACTTAAATATATTTGTTAATGTTTACTGAAAGGTATTTCTCTAAAGAAATTTTTATTAAATGTTTGTGCAATGAGCTACGGGTATTTGTTAATTTTTAAATAACCTTTTCGGCGGCGAGCCTTCGCTTAGAGTTTCACTGCTTCTTATTCCATCCGGATTCTCGATAAGTCCAACCTTTTCCTTGCCTTCAGTACACGGTTGATTCCACTTATAATACTGTTCATTTTCCTTCTGTGGACTTAATGTTTAAGAACGTTCTCTGGCCCCGGTGTCCCATATGAACTGTTATCTCGCTGGATCTTTCGAACTCCACTAGATGTGACCATAGTGTACGGAGAATACAGTGGGGATACTTATGAACAGCCTGTGCTAAAAATCGGCGACGCTAGCGCTAAGAACTGAGTACAACAGAACTACGTCTCCTAGCGACAACAGCCGATTTTTCAGGATGGTAAACATTTGAATTAATATTTAACTAGTGGCAACCCGTGAAATATTCACGGAAGTAAAACAGATTCCACATTTTTGAATATCGTGACATTTTTCAAAACCACAAGAAGGAAAACGATGTTCTAAGCTCATATTTTGAAAGCCATGACGTCCATAATAGCCCACGTATAATTTGAATGATGACTAAGCAATAAAACAAATATGTATTTTGATCATGGTAACTCTTGCAATCATGTAATTATCGATATTTAGAGATTAGTTTCAAAATATGCTTGAAGAATCAATAAGGTGTGAGATCATGTGTAATTAATAAAACAAAACGAAATGCTTTATTTCCAAGATATGAACGATGTAACAATACAGAGATGTTGGCCGTACAGTCACTCAGTTTCACAGAGAGTGCTCGAAATGTCCTCCACCGGCCGCTATGCACGCAACACAATGTCGTTTCATCGACTGCCGAACACGGTCGAGGATGCCAGATGGGTCATTCCACAGAAAACGTACCTTTTTACGTACAAGGCAATTATTTACTTAAGAAATATTCAAAGTTCTTCTTTCAGTGGTTATAAACAGCAATACAAACGAAGGAAGATATGAACATTGGTATTCTTTGTTCTTTCATTTTATTTCTATTAAATTTTTAAACAATAGTGAAGATATGTATACCTCCGTTACGTGTCACAAGTGCTTCGTCAGAAGGGTGGTTAATTATTTCATGAATTTAAGGAAATATTGAATAAGTGAGTCACATTGTATTTCTTACATTAAAAGGTGAACTTCAGTTCGGCATAAAAAAAAAAGAGAAAATGTTAGCTTGAACATATGTTTTTAGGTTTGAAAGTTTGTCACAGACTTTCCCTGTATCCTCCGTTCTGAAGATATTTTGACAAATTCCCATTAGATGGCAATGGTATTCACAAAGAGTGGATGAAGGAGGAAAAGACGCCACTTTGTTTTAGCTCTATCTTGTGTTTGGAGTAAAATAGTATGGTTTAACTATATTCTATCTAACAGTTTCTTCAGGATTCTCAAGACGGTTCTAATCTTTGTGTATCCTCCGTTCTCAATTTAGACAAATAAATAACATTGAGAAAATACATAGAACTTGTTGAAGTTATTCTTAAATACGATTCAATTACATTTTAAAGGATGTTCACGAGCTAACCTCACAATAAGCATGACAAACTAGGGAAATTTTGCAGAAATGTATCCTCCGTAGATGTATCCTCCGTTACATTAACATTGAATGGAGGATATTAATTTCGTAACAGAGGGTACAAAATCATTTATTTAAATACTATGAGTCTCAATAATTGATTTAGTATATGTACTATATTGTTTATTATCATTATCTCAATAATTAATTTAAAATATTTATGATTTTGGAATATTTGTTTATTATTATCGGTAAATTTCTTTTCTGCTATTTTGCGATAAGTTAATGTTCTGTTTAACCACTCAGTTTCAGAATAAATTGAAATTTTACTTAAATTATGAGTTATGCTTTTAAAATATGGTAGATTTCATTACTGTATCTTATACTCTGTTACAGTTGTGTATCCTCGTCCAATATCAATATTTTATTTTATTCCTTATTTCATGAAAAAGGAAGAAACAATGTAACAATTCATTTTATAATTCATAGAAGCAATAATACTGCTTAGAAAATAAATTTCAGATTTGTTTGTCAATATTTATTTTTTAACATTTTTGTCTCTTAAAAGTTACGTTTTCTGTGGAATGACCCACATGCACATCGGATAGTGTTGCACCCATCCACTATGCGGTCATGCAGTGCGTGGGCGTCAGGAACCAGTGTGGTGTACACTAATGCTTTAAGATAACTCCATAAGAAAAAGTTCAGAGGGTTTAAATCAGGGGAACGAGCAGGCCACGCTGTTGGTCCCACTCTTCCAATCCAACGGTCAGATAACGTTGGTTCAGAAGTCTTCGGGCTGTACGGCTGAAATTGTTGCATCGTTCATATCTTGGAAATAAAGCATTTCCAGACCCATGTTTATATGACAATTATTCGTTGTTTTGCGTGATTGAATACAACCTTTAATTTTGGCAGCACATTTCAGGTACACCCTGTACAACTTCTGAATTATGTATACATAATTCTTATATATTTTAATCATTACATAATATAGAAAGCGTGGTTTTTAAAAGTTTTTTAACATTAATTATTATTGATTAATATAGAGATATAAAGAAAAAAATAACTTTAATTATTTTTGCAGGCAATGTTTCCAAAAGAAGGGATCACTATATTTGGAATATTCTTCCATGCCCATTATCTCGGTAATTATTTTTTTTTTATTCCTGTTTCATAAATTAAAAAAAAAAACTTTCATGTTTTAATGACACGTTTTTCTCATATTTTCTTTGATTCTTTGATTGCTTACGTTTTTAATTGAAATATGAAAGACTGCAAACACTGCAAATTAATTATTACTTAAGCTTTTCTTTTATTTTAGCTCGGAAAATGATGTTTTATCAGTATAGGAATGGCAAAGAAATAACTCGAATCGCTGATGAATATTATGATTTTGAATATCAGGTAAATTATTGATGCAATTCAAAATTTGGAAAAAAAATTAACAAGCATATTTGCATTAATTTAATCTGTAGTTTCCTATTTATTTCATATAATTTTTTTTAAAGGTATTTTTGATAAAAATGAAACAAAATAGAGTGAATTGATAAATTCAAAAATTTTAGGTTATTTACTGTTAAGTTTGTAATTTATTTGTTAAAGCTACGCTTTTAAAAATGGGACCAATATTGGAAATTTCGAATAAAATTTTTGAATGTATTTTTTTAATTACTTTTATGAAGCATCAATGTATATAACAATGGGTGAGATCAAATTGTTTACCAAGTGATATCCTGGAACAGCTGTTTCACGCTCTTTGGCTATCATCAGCCAGGAGAAGTCACTAATAAATAACAAGGTCTCCGTACTGATCAACATATACTAGTTTCGATTATTTAGGAAAAAACAGAAAAATTGCAATTATGTGTTAAAAAGGAATTGGAAATACAGTGCAACTTGGATAATTCGAAGCTGAAGGGACCACTACAAAACTTCGAATTATCCAAGACTTCGAATTAAACAAGTTACATCTTTTAACTTTAGTTTCAGGTCCACTGAATGCTTGAAAAGATTACTCTGTCAATAAGTAAATATTTATTCAGAAAAATTATGGTATGAAAGACTTAAACACTATATGTATGTAAATAAAATAAGATTTATATTATGTAAGCTACAGTACATATTACATTCAATTCAGAAAATTATAGATTTTCAAAAAATTGTGCAATGTCTGATTGTTTTGTAGAATTCAGTCGCTTAAGGTTAGCAAAATCCTCAAGCATGTTTAGTGAACGGAAAACAGCTTCACTTATGTTGGTTTGTCCTTCAATGTACCGACGAAATTCGGCGCTATCCCGTACTCATTGGCGATATGGCATTTCTTACTCACACCCTTTTCCACCTCGCGAATGACGGCGACCTTTTCAGCAAACGTTAAATTCTTGTACACACGTGGTTTACTGAAAGACATGGTGACACTGACAGCAGAAAGCTCGAATGGCATCTGAAGCGTCACGTGTCGAATGGCGTCACGTGTCGAACGGTGGCGGGAAGGGGATTTCAGTTGTCACGTGTCGAATTTCTTAACGATGAAACGCCGAAAAGTCGTTATGGTTCGAAATTTTTTGTAAAAAAACTTCGAATTAAAGAAGTTGAACTTCGAATTATCCACGATTTTTTAACATTGATTTAATAAGAAATTCAAGGGACCAAGAGAAATCTTCGAATTAACCACGATTTCGAATTAAAGACGTTCGAATTATCCAAGTTGCACTGTATATGAAACTTTTATTAGATAAAAGCTTAACGTGTGATAAATATTTGCATTTTGTAGAATGAGAAATCACCAAACACACCAAAATTTGTTAAAAAGTTTATATAATAAAAATGTTTTAAAAATACATTACGGTTTTTCCGTAATCGTATAACGACATTTTGCAAAATGATGCTCTCGGGAGATGTGAGGTTGTCTTTAACCCTTCTCCCTAAAGACTAGGAGAGCTTTAAAAGAACAATGGTCGTTGCTATCTACAGACCTCCTAGAAACCATCTTCAACAGCATGAAACATTGCTAAGAGGCCTACATTGTTTTGTAAGATGACCACACCCTATATTGTGGTACTTTTGGCCACATAATTTCGACGCCTTATAATTTGACCTGGTTCTGTATGTGCTCATTGTTGAAGGAATTTAGTGTTTCATTGAAATGCTTTTAGTCTTACAGAACGCCAAAGGTTTCACCAACTTTCAATTAATCATATATTTTTTTCAGTTTTCGTAATTTTTCTGATCTTTCTTTGAAGAATGGAAACAATTGTGTTAAGAAAGAATTGGAGTATTCATGGATTAACAATAACACAGATAGACACATAGCCGAGTGGATAAGGGCGCTTGGCTGCGGGTTGGAGGTGACGGTTCGATTCTCGGCGGAGGGCGGGAATTTTTCCAGCTCCATTCTCCTCCAAACGGGTCCTAGGGCCTACCCAGCCCTCTGTAGAATGGATACCGGTTTCTTTCCCGGGAGTTAAAGGCGGGCGGGCTTCGGGCTGACCTCCCGACCTCAACCTAGTTCCGTTGGTCATGAAACGCCGGGAGCCTTACCTCCCTTGGGCCTGCATAGGCCTGTCATGGCGATCCTTTAACTTTTTTCTTTTTACAGATAGACACATGTAGAATTCCTTGTAAATCAACATTTCTCAATTTTGCTGTTATTTGGATATCTTCAAAAATTAAAGTTTTGATGGATTTTTAATGGATTCTTTTATAGATATCTTTAAGCCTATATAACCGTATATAACTTTAATTTTATTTATGATTGCAGAATATTAGATTTCTGAAAGAAGAGATCAAGGTGTTGCCGGTAAAAATTTAACAATTTTTTTTTCATTATTTGTAATTTATAAAAATATTATGAAAATAATGGAGATGTTCAATAACAGACTGTATTTTGTTTGCAGAATGATACTCTACTATTTGAATGCATTTATAATTCTTCCGCTATAAAAGATGCCACCACAGTAAGTCCAAAGAATTAATTGTGAGATGTAACTTGTAGATAGTAATGTTATTTTTAAAGTAATATAGATATTTTGTTCACTATTAAAAATTGTAATAATAGATTGATAATGCATGTTTTGAATTTAATAATTCTTTAAATTCTTTAGTTTGAAATAGGCTTGTAAAAGAAGAAAAGATTTTCTTTCCAAAAATTTGCGGTTGGCAGATTTTTACGTGTATAAAGTTAATAGAATTGCTCCATTAAAAGGCCAGATACACAAACTATTTAAAAATATTGAAAACATAAGAGATATTTAATAGTGACCAGGTTTCGAACCGGACTCGCCGGTCGTTGTCGACTACAAAGAAAACGGCTGGCGAGTTCGGTTCGAAACCTGGTCGCTGTTAAATATCTTTTGTTTTCAATATTTTTAAATAGTTTGCGTGTATGGTCTTTTTATGGAACAATTCTAAAATTTGTTGTAATTAAATATATTGAATAAATATATTTTATTGAATGTATTTTATTGATGTTAAGATGTGGTTACAGTTGTAAGTTTACGTGCGTTGATTATATTAAGCATACAAGAGTAAAGCCGACGCACCTGCTTATTTGCTAAATAACTTATTTATTAAGGAACGACTATAGTTTCAAATGCATAAGTTGAGCATTCATTTTCAAGTGACTTGAAAACGAATGCTCAACTCATGCATTAGAAACTATAGTCATTCCTTAATAAATAAGTTCTTTAGCAAATAAGCAGGTGCGTCGGCTTTATTTTTGTATGCTTAAGATGTGGTTATTTTAATAATATGACGACTAGAAGAGAGGAGATTAGGAGGATATATGGACTTAATACTTTTAGTTAAATTGTTTGAATAAATAAAATACTTGGAAATATCTCTTTTTTGGACATTTTGTTGAGAGTTCCTAGAAATTTGTTTTCTGTCTTTCTATCTGGTTTCCAATGAAACGAATTTCCTAATGTTTGGTGACAAACAATCATTTTTGATCTGACAAGGCGCCATCTGTCACCCAGCTTATTAAGTAAATGTGGCTCATTAAGTAAACTGTCCACGGTTTACCTTTGAATAACATTCTAAATTAATTAATTTAAAAAACTAAATTAATCAAAACTAAGGCAAAATGTATATAACTTCATCTATCAATATTTGACATTGCATTTAAGAACTTATTGTTTTTCTTAGTGACAGTCTTGTTGTTGTGAAAATTCTTTCTATTGCTGCTCGAAAACTTTTATTTTTAATACGTCAATCTGTCTACAAACGTTTCTCACCTCTGTTTGTGGACACTTTAACATATCTGAAATTGAAGCGCAAACATATTTTAAACCATTGAAGGTCAACTTGGAAAGAGGTTGAAAGTTAATGCATTATAATATTTGAATATTCATAGTTCTAAATATAGTCATTTGAATGAACATTCTTACCCTATAGACAGGAATGGATTCCACTGACGAAATGTGCATAGCTGTTTTATTTATGACTCCACCGTTGGATCATGTTTTGTGTTGGAGTACATTAATTTCCACAGAATACAACAGCATTTTCCCACAAATTCCTACAATAAAACAGTAAGTCAATTTCATTAAAATCTAACATTAAGAAACTTAAATTTGAATTTTGAGATTTAGAATGTTATGTAGAGATTTAGACAGCAAAAAATTTAGATTGGTTATAATTTTCAGTTTTCGTAAACCAATTGAAGTTTTAGATAAAAACAAATATAACCCGAGATAATACTTTGTTTAGCAACTAAGAATTTTGCATTTAACTACACAATTCATTATTCTACAGCTGTCTAATGGCCGGTTGCACCATTGAAGTTCAGTAGCTGAACCACGTTCAAACTGCAAGATGAACGGAGATCATTCTTAAACCTATTGCGCCAACAACGTTTAGTGATGATCTCGGTTCAAAAGCGTCGTCAACTTGAACTGTCGAATTCGGCCGTTCAAGGCGCTGAACTCGGTTTAAAACCGCTGTTCGGCGTTCGGCCATTACTGATATTCGCTTGCGAATTGAGACCAAAGCAAGTTTTTCCCTCAACTATCAGAAATAACTTTTAAAAATGACAACTTTACATTTATTTGATTCGTTGGACAGTGACAGTGAAGAGAAATTTCAGTTGTTAACAGAGTTGCATCATTTGTATCCAAAATTCGCGATTAGTATATTAGGGTAATCGTGGAGTTTAGTGTCCCAAATTAAATAACAGTAAAAAACCTATAACAGTAAATGACAGTCATAAAATGTGAAATTTCACCACACTTGGGTGGGTGGGTGGCCGCACGGATAGTGTCCCACCCCCCATCGACATCGGGCTCCGAAGTTTGCCGCTGTTGGTACAGTCTCTGCCGCCGACGCTGGGGCGCTAGCGGACTCCAGAACGCGGCGGCACGAAAACAGAGCTTACGATGGCCCGTTGTCCGTCGGGGGTGGGACACTTATAGCCATCCACCCACCCAAATATGGTGAAATTTCACATTGTATGACTGTGTGTCATTACACTGTTGTAGGTTTTTATTGTTATTTAATTTGGGAAGCTAAACTCCACGATTACATATATTAGTAATACCCCGCATCGATTTTTTTTTACATTCTAAAATGTGTTATGTATGTATGATTCAATTATATCAATTAAAAGGATTTTTTTTTCGTCTCTGTATAATTAGGGACTCGGCAGAATTCAGTTTTTTAATTCCTGAACTCCATTTTCATAATGAGATTGTTGCTGCTGAAACAAAGGACAACTGTTGAAAAAAATACAATGGGTTGATTTCCCGCAACGAAAGACGAATCTTGTAACCAATCAGGAATCAGCTTTGAACGCATGACGTACATCCGCTGCTATGAACCAAGATCACAGAACCTCAGTTCAGTTGTGACTGCTTTAGCTTGGTGCAATAAGGCTGAACTTTGATTTGAGGTTCAAGCAGAACTCGGTTCATGGAAACCGTAGTTAAACGCTACTTTGGTGCAACCGGGCATCACACATTTATTTTGACGATCACGTTTGCGCGAGAATCACGAAATTCTCGAGATCTCGCCATTAGCCTCCTCAGCAGATCTCAAGAAATTTAGTATTTTTAATGTCTGTCACTAGGAAAATGCTACATAATGAATTTATTGTTTGTTTATTGACTGATTTCAATTTATTAAAACTGTATTAAAATGCAGTAAAAGTCTCATGCATTTCCCCATATTATAATTCATTTAAATATTTCAATATTTTGTGAGAAGACATGGATAGAGACTATTCTCGCGTAAATTACGTGAAATCACGAAAATACGGGATCGTCAACTTCCATGAGTTTGATAATATATTAAACCAATGCTGCAAATCAAAATGTTTCTAATACATTTGTCTAATATGAATGACATGTGTCTAATAGTTTGAAAATAGATAATTTACATTTATGAATAAAAATTCATAAATGCAGATACGATAACATGAAAATAGAGGGTAGTTGATTGGGATATGACGATTTGGAAATTGTTTTATGGGAAAGTGGGATTAAATAAGAATGAAATGTTTTCGATACAGTAACTGTAACAATGTAATTTGTTATTTTCATATTTCTTTTTGAAAATAATAGTTTTTAAAGATGCCTCCGTTGCGGTTGATGTATTCTTGCTTGTCAGTTGCATCAATAGCTTGAATTTCTCCAGTGATGAGTTCTTTTAGTTCGATTTTGCGTAGCTTGGTAACATGCACTTTTGACTTTAGATATTTCCATAGGTGTAGTTAGATCTGGCGACCGAGATGGCCAGTGAGTGTCTCCAAATCGCAAAATTACTCGTCCCGGAATCAGACATGCAAATAGTCGTCCGTGCACTGTGCGCTTTCGCACCAAACAGAACCAATACTAACGTTGTCATTAGAAATTACACAGAGACCATTATCTGCTACAATATGGTTATTTTCTTCAAAAAAATAAGGTCGAATCATATCAAAGTTTTAAAATCATATGTCACTGAACCACTCTGTTTTTGAATCAGAGAGATTTATATTCTAAACATACTGATAAGCGATTGATCTGCCTATCTTCATCCTTTCTTCATTGTTCTTAATTTTAATAACAACTTAGGACTATTGTCCTACTTTTTTTTTAGTATCTGATAGGTTATTTCGCGCTTTTAAAATGACAATAGTAATTGCGTCTGAAGTTGCTGTGCAGCTGAGAAAAACATGAGTTATTCTGTAATCTTCTGGAAAACCAAAAAAAGTTTGTTGGATTTGTGTCTGTATTAATTGATTAAAATGCAGAAATCAAAAAGATCTTGGTCTGTTAACATGTTGTGGATTATTAACATATTTAAGATGTTGACTGAAAGGTAAACATCATGTTAACATTACTGATGAAATAAAATGTTAACGTTACTTATAGGAAGTAATAGAAGTTTGTGTTTTGTAGCAAATTCACACGTATATTCATTAGGATAAATTTCTAAGTAGTGATCATAGTAAACATTGTGAATTCAGGATCAGAATCAGTTGAAATTGTATTTTTTTTATCTTACAGACAGTAATCATTTTATGAAGATTACGGGAAGTGTACAATTAGAATTGATTGTGATTATTGTAACTCTTTAACTTATTTATAATTTTAAGAACTGATTGATATTTATTAACCTGAAAGAGGGCGGGTGGATTCATGTAGGGTGTGTTCTATAATCGTCTGACATCATTGGGTAAGTTTTTAAATTATTTCAGTCTATTTTAAGCTTTATTAATAGATTAAAAGATTTCCATATATAATATATTTTTATTTCAATATAATATATTGAAAGAGTGAGTTAGGATTAAGCTAAATCCTCAAGAACTCGTACATCTTTTACTTACAGTTGATTGGTGATTTTAGATGTTTTCTGAAATACACTTCACTTAATACCTGTCTGTTTGAAAAAAAAAAAAAGTAATTCTATTTACCTTGTAATATTTTAGGGGCACTTCGCCATTTGCATTTGGCTGGCAAATTTTGCATTCTTTTGGTATTCAGCTGTTTTCCAAATATCATACATGGACTGACACTGAAGTCACTGCTTTAGGAACTGCTATGAGAAACGGATATCATTCTTCCCAGTGTCATTTTGAAGAAGGAGTCGATGTGGTAAGTAATTAACACAAATTCATATTCGATGTTGTGAACCTTTACTGAAAATCTTTTGTGGCTAACACTTGCAGAAAAATATAAAAACCCTATTTAATTATCCTCTTTGTATTTTTGCCTTAGATTTCTCCCTGTCTTCTTCCGTTTTTTTTTTTCTCTTTTTTTCAGTGGTTGTCTTTCAATCAGTCTAAACTTCTCTCCTCTCTGTATCGCATTAGTTCAAATTTGAATGTTCACAATTCGTTTTGTTGTAATTAAGACGTACAGTTGATGATCTCTAATTTTGAGAAATTTATTCTAAAATTCTTAAGTTGACGCTATTTTCAACGAAGAAATTACTTACAATCCTAATTTAGCTTCAATTATGATTTTTGCTGATGGATTGTTAGTTAGCTATTTATTATCTCGACAGCGAGAGAAAAAAATGCTAAACAAATTGATTTTCCTAATGAACGTAATATTTTAAAATTTATTATTATTGTAGTTATAGTCCGACCACAATAATGTGACGATCGGAAGGAACCCCAATGATTATGACGTATCTGTTTTTCAGCCAATCACACACAAGCGCGCCTCAAAGCACAGGTCTCTATATTAATTTCCTCAAAATGTCATCCCAGAGTATTTTACAGAGCAGTGCTCGAAAAATTATTTTACAGGTTGCCGAAAGGAATTGGAAAATGGAGGACTAAAATTAAAACTAAATTTTTGTTTTTGTTTTGTTTTGTAGCTGTAACGCAATATTCTTCGGAACCTCCGAGAGAGGCTAGTGCTGACGTCATAGGGCTAGTGCTGACGTCGAATCGTCACATTATCGTGGTCGGACTATAATAAGATGGACTTATAAAAGTGACTCCACAACCCTTTTCATAGTATTTAAATAATTTATTTATTTATAATAATGAATTTTCGGGAACATAATTTTACGTCATTCCCTTCTTCAAGCAAAATTATGTTCCCGAAAAATCGCTGCTTTGTATTTAAATAAATTATTTAAATACTATGAAAGGGGTTGTGGAGTCACTTTTATATATTACAAGATGAAAAGAAGAGAAATAGTGGAAGATTTTGGTATAAATAAGATGGACAGTTTTGAATTGAGGCAATTCATACGAGAAACCGGACCCACTGTCACTCACTTGCTGATCGGGATATACCAACGCCATGGCGTTGGATAGACTGGCAGAGACACGGGTTTTTCCCAGATTAGTTCTTCTCCAAACAGCCCTAGGGCTTATTTCTGAAAAATTGGTTACTGCAGGATTGGCTATTCGATGACAGCGGACTTATTTCTGCTCTGATGTAGTCTCGATGGGCCTTAAAAATATGGGAGCCTATGTCTTTGTCACTCGTAATACACATATACATTCTAAAGAATGGCTAAAATACGCTGAAATGGATAATCTTGAAATATTTCTGAGATCTAAAATATAATAGTAGTCTAAGTAACAGAATAATTGAAATGGAGTGAGTGAAATTTGGTCACTTTTGTAAAATAATTACATGCTGTGTTTAGTGCAGTTTTGATGCTGACCAAATCACTGTTAGTCACTCAGCCAAATAGCAGACTGAAACCTATACACTAACTTTAAGATTTTACAGAATAACTCATTTTTCATTCAGTAATTCGTAACTATTTTCTTTACAGATTGAAGACATTGTGAAGCCACCGAACACATCTGCAGTATCAAAAGAAAACAACTGTCACAAAGCCAAATAATGTTTCATCGTTGTTTATAAAGATTTTATTAGATGTATAAAACATTGTTTTTCTTAAAGTTTTATTTTATTTATATTTATAAACCTTCTTATAAAAATTATCTAATTTTATCTTATCTAATTTTGAGATGAGTTATTTTTTTTCTTTTATTTTTAGAATGGAATTTAAAAAAATAATAAATATAGATTTAAGTCACAGAAAATAAGAAAAACTTCATGTCATGAAAGGGAATTACGTGTCTCAATTTGGAATTAAGTGTCTCAATTTGGAATTATGTGTCTCAATTTGGAATTACGTGTCTCAATTTGGAATTACGTGTCTCAATTTGGAATTACGTGTCTCAATTTGGAATTAAGTGTCTCAATTTGGAATTACGTGTCTCAATTTCGAAAAATTAAAAGAGAAGTTATTAAACACAATGAGTGTATTTAATAGAAAATTTAAAAGAATTTCATTTATTTACTCACAAAGTGTCTCATGTTTTCTATTGATTTCCAGCTTTTCTTAAGATACGTCTAAAGATTCATGATTTCCTTAGTCAAATAAGAAGATTTTGAAATAAGTAATAATAGCCTTAATTTTTTTTAGATAGATTATTTTTAATTTTCATAAAATTAAAAATTTTGAAATCTGATGCATTTGCTATCAAAGTTTTGAAATTTCTTTATTTACTTTCATAAGATCTTATTTTTTTTTTTTTTACCAATAATTGATGTTTGGAATACTTGCATTTCTTTTGTGAAAACTTTTAAAGAGGTAATAAAATGTTATGATATAAAAAGTCAAGTCTGTTTAATGTTTAGATATTTTTAATTTGTGCATTTGGGATTCAAAGGAGTCATCATCTATTGGTTGTTAAAATAAGATTTTGGCCCTTTTTGGCCCAAGTGCGGCCCGCAGTAATCCCCACATAAAATATTTGGCCCTCTTAAAACAAAAGGTTGCCGACCCCTGATCTACAGGATTGTAGTTGATTGAATAATAGCGATTGTAGCGCTCCACAGCAGCAAATATAAGACATTAAAAATCTAACTCATAATCTTAGATGGTTAACAAAAAAACTGTAAATTAAAAAATTTTAGAGTGTTGTTTAATTACTAAGAAACAATTAAGGTATTTTCTATTTCAATTTAATAATATTTTCCATTTTATTTCTTGTAATATGAAATGTATGAAATGCAGTGAGAATTCATAACGAACATTCAAATTATTACAGAAAAGAAGTCTATAATAAAAAAGCTATCTTAAAATTTTTATCCAACAATGATAAAATTTGTGGTTAACAATAAAATTTAATAATCTTTTTATAAATGAAGTTTAATGAAAACTCAGTCCAGTCGAAGTGACAGACAAATAAAATTTAATGTAATTAAATTAAAAGAGAATTAAATACAGTTGTACGAAAACTATACCTAAGGAAAGAAGTTGTTTTATTGTATTTTTTTTCTTGAAAAGACCAACAACAAAGTCAAATTTGTTATAATTGAAATTCGAAGTTAATTAGTAGAATTTGTACATTTATTATTGATATCTTTTTATGAGATTTGTGGCTAAAGGTCAGGAATTCATTTCTGGAAACCAGACAGGAGTGGTATTTTTAGAAAAACATTTTTCCTCCTCGTACTGTTATCTCAATAGTAACCTTCTGCTCTCTATTCACAGGCTAGAAACGGACCATTACTTAGAAAGTATTTTTTTTTGTCGCTGTGATAATTGTCCCATTCTATCTGGATAGTAGAGAAGAATGGAAATTAAACTCTTGATTTACAACATCTTCTATATCACGGTCATGTCCCTGTAATCAAATATATTCAGTCTCAGTATCATCAGTGCTGTGCCGGCGTGGTCGCGCGGTCTCAGGCGTCGGTCTGCCGTGTGGCCGGTGTGCCGGTACCCGGGTTCAAAGCTCGGTCGAGAGCTTGGATGTTTCAATTTCCTTTCCTGTGTTGTCAGCCTCTTCTTTACTTTCTCTTCGGTCTGACGTCATTTCCATAATGGCGTCCTGGAGAAGGCAATGGGAAACCACTCCAGTATCTTTCCTTAGTCCGTCTATGGTTTCTTCTAGGGGTTCGCCGTTGTGCGACACTAGAGATCCATCGATCGCGCATCGGGGATCGCACTTAGTGGAGTGGAGTACCATCAGTAAAGATTCAAATGATTTCAAAATACAGTAAAACCCCGCTAAATCGGCATCCGATAATCCGGCACATTCAATAATCCGGCAACGGTCTAAGGGTTTTTTTTACACTGAATATGCCTTCCGGAAGAAACAGACTCACCAGTTCCAATCGAAAATAGTGCCGTATTGAACCTGTTGGATAATGCAGAAAATGAAATTTACGTAATTTGCCGAGAGATGAAGTTTGCGAATGGATAAACATTGACAAAGAAGAACCTTTAGTGGAAGAAATCACCATAGAACACGGAAAAATGGCCTGATACCTATTAATAGCCCTTTTGACTCTCTATTTAGCGGTATTTCCGCTATCCTCGCAATAACGTCTATTTTAAGACGGCGCTCAGTAATCCGGCATTTTCGGTAATCCGGTACTGCCGAAGTCCCGAACGTGCCGAATTAGCGAGTGTCTGCTGTAATTGTTTTAGCGACATATAAACAAGCTTTTGGAGGTTTTGGAACCCTGAGTCAAGTGGAATTAAAAGTGAATAGTAAAAATAGCCAAAAACAGTCCAACACAACCAAATATTTTTGGCATCAGCCAAAAGTGTATAAATACACTTACTATCCACATGGGGATTTAATAAATATATACTTATCTTATAAAAATATCCGTATAACATACTTTTTTAATGATGCTACTGCCGTTCGCCTCAGCTATTTGTCTACCTTTCTTTGATCAATAGTCTTTTATGTTGGACAGGTTTTACATTATGGAATGCAGACACCCAACTCTTCAGAATAGTTTAGTTATTGATTTGTGATCTGATGGCAACGTCACCCATTGACATTTCAGTTAATGCCATACATAGTATTAGATTACAAGTGAACTGTGTGCCAGCAGTCCAACTTTTGATATTGATATTTATTAAGCATTTTGTAATATTTGCATGAATAGATGTTACATAACCTTTCCCGTTATATCTCGAAATGAGACAGATTCCTTTGTATCAGTTTATGAGGAAGCACTGACCTCACAAGCTTTATTCAAATTTGGGTGTGCGTTACAATTCTCGACTGTAGCACTGGAACTTAAAAAGGAATTTTAAGAACAAAATCCACAATACATATCAATACACTTCACTACAATTTATAAATAAACTATATAAAAATAAATTTTCCTAGTCGTCATCCTACACGAATCATAGGGAAATAAATAACTACGAAATGTCTGAATTTAAAGCAAACTATCATAGAAACCTCTAATTCATAACGCATTATTTAATACATGTGCATTTAAAAATATAGGCTTTAAATTTGAATATCAAGTACTAATTAGTTTAAATTCATTTCATTTGAAATTTTTAAGTGATTTTAATGCTTTTTCTTTTTGTTATATAACATTTTTTTATTTATTTAAAAAAAAAAAAAACAATAAAGAAACAAAGGAAAAAAAAAAATCAGCATTAGTCATGTATTTAAAGTAGTTCTTTATATTGGGTTGACCAAAAAGTTCGTTCGGTTTTTTTATCTCTAGTAGCACTACTAGAGATAAACCGACCGAACTTAGGTTTCTTTAACGTCATTCGACACCATTTTGTAAGATTGCGTTGTGACAGCTGTCATATCAGCTTGCATTTAAAACAAAAACTGATCAAAATTGGTGAATTTTGTGTCGTCCAATTTAATATTGAAGATTTTAGACAATAAGACTGCATTTTTCTTTGATGACGAGGCAAAAATTCCTACAGCTTGGCTGAGAAGTTCCGATTCATCCACCCTATTCACCAGACATTGCACCTTCGAAATTTCATTGATTTCGGTCTTTACAAAATTCTCTTAATAATAAAGAAGGTTTAACGTGCATTAATGTAATATGAAAAGGGAAGAAAAATTCTCTTAAAGGAAAAAATTCAATTCCTTGGAAGACTCCGTAGGCCCCTGGAACATTTTTTTGCTCAAAACTTTTGGGAAGATGGAATTATGAAGTTGTCTGTGAAGGTAGTGGAAAAAACCGTTGAAGACGTTATTCAGTAAAAGTCTTGGTGACAATGAAAAATGTGTCTTTTATTTTATTTAAAAACCGAACGAACTTTTTGGCCAACCCAATAGGTTTTTTGATCTTTATATTTATTTGTTTTGAGCGAACACTACTTTGGAAAATCAATTCTAAAAGCACTTTTGATTATAAATAAATAAAATCAATAGTGGCAAAAAACAAAAAAAAAACAAAAACTGACGTATGAACTCAAATAATATACAGTAAAAGTATAAAAGCAAGTTTTAAATTCAAATAGCAAAGTTTTGAAATTAGGACACTTTCTCTAAATAAAGTAACTATTTTAATAAAAGATGTAATAATTGTTATCCCTGGGAAGATATGTTTGGAAGCTGAAGTTGTTCTTCTATCTGAAAAAAAAGAAATAAAATAAAATAATGAGCTTCACATAGTTTAGTTATATAAAGGACTGTACAATGCTTCAGTTCTAACATTACTTATTTCAGAGTAAATTTAAAGTTTTTAATAATGAATATTTATTTAATAAACAATCCACTGAATTCATTTGAACAA
>JAFIDM010000005.1:20062711-20076393 GCA_023159025.1 Thereuonema tuberculata | reverse complement strand
AGAGCTGTATTATAAACATGATTGTTGCGCATGTAAAAGACGCAATTATTGCGATTATTGTGATTGTTGCTAATGATATTTTAATGATACTTGTCCAGAAACAAAACGGGAATATTAGTCTTCTGATAAGGATCAGAAGACTAAAAGTTAATCAAATTCGGACAACTTATTTAAGTAAATTTTTATTCATTACACTCCCCCCCCCCCTTGTAAGCAAAAATAAGCAGATACTCCCCCCCCCCTTATTTTGCTTACGTAAGATTTGCCAATTCATTAACAGTAAATAACACTGAAATACTGAGGGAAAAAAATATTTGTCTTTCTTATGTAAGCATTGCTGTGATGCCCCCTCCTCCTTGTCAGCAACAATAAGCAAAACTTGAACCCCCACCCCTCTTTTGAATTCTTACGTAACACTTAAATTATACGATAAGTACGATATATTTCTTTTTTTATTCAGAAAGTGGAACATTTGTAGAACTGTTATAAATTGAATATTTAAATGTTAGCTTTTCGTTTTTATTATTTTCACGACTTTAAAACGAAAAATAAAGACATTTTAAGAAATCACATTTTAAGGAAAATACTACTACACACTTTATATTTCAAATTAACTTGCCTAATTAATCTATTTTTTTCAGAGAACAAAATGCAGAAAGCAAACATTTACAACCACATTCATCTACAGCTTTTGCAAATAGTACTTTTGAAATAATTTGCAAAACCTTCAGAGTATTAAGTAACATTGGAATCTAAGTAGTTAATATTTACCACACTGGTCTTGATGTCATCGAAATGACAGATAGCAGAATACTGTCCATGTTTGAATACATTTCTAAAATCATTAATTTCCTTTTGTGTCCAGTCATGATTTAATGCATGAAGTACAACTCCTATGGAATGATACACGTTAAGTCCAAGCTGAGTCCAACTATTATTGTTATAGCTGTAATAAAGGAATTAAAAAAATTATCTTTAAAAGAAATGTCAGTTATTGTTTTCAAGAAAGTACGAAGAAAGTATGCTAGTTTTATTTTTGTATTTCTAAAATAAAAGACTGGTTAGGAATAAATCTATCATAATTAAACAGTTTTATCAATATTTGAAAAATATAAAAAATATTGCTATATTAATGCATATAACTAGTTTGATTTCTTACTATTTGATAATATTTTCAATTAACAATCGAAAACAGCTTCAAAGAAATTAACAATTGCCATCAATATTTTATTTATTTTAAGTACATTGTACCTGTTCAATATATACATGTACAAATCGATACCAACATATGTTTAAAGATTGAGGAAAGTAATTTTGTCAATAATTTATATGTAACCTGTAATATCACTGGTGTCTTTATGAGAAATTCCTGACAGAGTCATAGTATATACAATTCTCAGTATCATCTTAATCCCCGCGAACACCATCCAACTTTGCACCAACTGAGTCGGCCGATTTTGACGTCACTGTCTCTACCGTTTTGAGCCAGCTTTTCAGTTTAGTCCGCCGACTCGAGTTGGTTGTGCACGGCCAACTCGGGAAGTTGGTCGGAATTACCCAATCACAGGGCAGCGTTGCAATACGTCAGTCGTGACGTCACGCCCATGGAAGAAATGGCGTCTTCTTTGTGAGTATTTCTTTAATATTTTGATTTGGAAATATTAGTTTTCTAATTGCATTTGGAACTTAAAAATATTCTTCCATTTTTAGACTTTCTTTATGTTACGTCCACAATAGAATGAATGCTTTGTAAGATCTTTTAAAACAATAGTTTATATCTTTGTTATATAAGTAAAAATTGAATAAAAATAACAAAAATAATACAAGAAAATATCCTTTGCTTAACTGCAATATTTTCTTTCTACAAAGTTTTATTAATAAAATAATTATAATAAGATAAGTATAACTACAAAAACATTATTAATAACTATAGTTTTACTAAAGTTTTATTGTAGGATTTCTTTGTATTCTAGATTTGTGTTTTTTAGAATATTCTTGAAAACTTCGGCTTGAGTATCCGTTGATTTAGTATTAAAGACTTTTATTTAATTTGCTCTCTCAAGGATCACTATAGTCAAAAGTTTCTAATCGATATTTCATTCACGTTGCGATGAGCTACAGAGCTGCAAATTGGCACACACACTCATTTTCGATGACAATGCACTGAGATGAAAAAAAAATGCAGATACGTTGTTTCGTTATGCTGGGCGAACACGTAGCAACAAGCGGCAATATTGCTGGACAATATTGCTCATTTTTATTGCTAATTGATATTGTCAGTTTTTATCAAGCGCGAACACAGAGTTTTTCCTAAACGAATATTGTCCTGAATATTGATGGTTACGGCGCTTCGTGTTTCACTAGGGAGCCCTAGTCATTACACACTCAGTAAGAACGCCTTATAAACACACCATACGAGCAGAGCATAGGTGCACTAGGGACAATATTCCCAGCAATTGTACGACATCGGTTTTATTATACAATTTATTTGCGAATAAAATGGGAGCTATCCAGTGTAAGCGTACTTGCGGTTAAGCCTAACGTGTTACGAACGTACAGAATCGATCTACTATTAAACGCCTTACCGCGGTAGAAATCAATGAAGATTCTTTCATTATCAATTGACAAAATGTTGTTGTTTGAATTATCTTTTTTGGGCCGACCCATTTCGCTTATTTTAGGCCTTCTTTCTCAAAAAAAATGGTCGGAGTGAGTGAGTTTCCGATTTTCAAAGTCCCGCCTTCCTTCTACGTCACCATTGTCACGTGATTTCACCCGTTCATGTGATTCGCTCGCGAACCAGCAATATTTCTCGACAACCAATATTGTTGGTTTTTTTCCAGCAACAACAATATTCTTGAAATGGACAATATTGTCCATTTTTATTGCTGGAAACGGTTGTCAGCAATAAAAATGAGCAATATTGTCCAGCAATATTGCCGCTTGTTGCTACGTGTTCGCCCAGCATTATGCAGGAATTAATTATTTAATTTTCAGATAAGATACTTGCTTTCCTGCAAAACTTTCTAAGATTGGATTGTTAGTTTCCGTTTTTTAATAAAACCCCGCACAGTTATGGATGAATCACATAGGGCCTCTGAATTTCTCAATCAATAATACATTTAATTATATTCTTAAGTATGAATTTGTATGTAAAATGTAGTGATGGCGTTCAAATTATCGCGAAGAGATACCACTGGGTAGTCGGTGACGTTGCTTCCGTGGTATGTAAACAAGAGAGTTGGCATTAACTTATTGCTTCGGCAGTAAAATTGGAACGATACATAGAAGATATTCGTATGATATTCGTATCTGAGAAAATTTTGTTCAATAAATGAATAAATATCTGTTTTGAAAATGAAAGAGATTTTTAATCATGTGAATTTCTTCTGCGATTACAAAATAGAGACTAAAAAAATAGGAAATAAATTAAATATAAAAAAACAGATTTTTTTAAAAAAAGGCTTTTACTTAAAATGCACTAAAAAGGAAGAAATAATTTTGTCTCCATAATCACAAGGCTGCACCATTTAATACTGCTAAAATGAAAGCGTGGGGCGCTTAATACTACAGTAGTTCATTATGTCATTAAAATCTTAAAAAATGAGATATTTCCATATTAAATTTATTTCCAAATGGTAAGTTTGCAACGAATGTAAAGTAGGGTATCTATATTGAGGGGAATTGTATAATATGTTGTAGTTAAGTTTCAATTATGTATTGCATTATTAGGAGCTCGCATGCTTTTATTTCAGCGATATTACCACAAACTTGTGATTGTGAAGACAAATTATTTGGTTAATTTTAGTGCATTTTAAATAAAAGCCTTTTTTTTAAAAAAAAAATCTCTTTTTTATAGGCTTTATAATTTATTTCTTCTTTATTATTAACTAATTGGAGAAGGGGACATCGGGCAGCACTTCGATCAAGTGATCTCCACGACAAGTAACCTAGCTGCGCTACTTGTAATGGATACGAAATTCATTCTTGAATCATGAAAAAAAGCGTCAAGAAAAATCCACATATCATTTACGCTTTGAGCCATCTTCAAACGGGAATCTGGACAGCTGTTTCATCTATATTATTTGACGATTAATATGGATAAATATTGACTAATCAATGAGGGTTCCGAGAACGGTAACGATCGTAACAACCTTCCATGACTCCAAGTTGATCCTCAATATAGGTACATCTGATAAGTCTTAATAAGGACGAAACAACTGCCCACATTCGAACGGGAGCTCGACGATAGCTCAAGGTGTGAACGATAAGTGCATTTTTCTTTTTGTATGTTTTTATTTATGCATGTTAAAACTGTCTTATTTTATTCTTGAATGTTCATCCAAAACTATCAATATCGGACAAAAAAAAAATTCAATCCGCCATACTGTATCCAACAAATTATATTTAAAAAAAAAAGTGATAGTCAAATTCTTGATTTACGACGTTGAAAACATTAGTACTTGATATTGTAATGATTTTTAGTAATTGCATTGATTTTTATATATTCATATTTATCCATTTATTCTATTTATCCTTGCATATTTTTCAGTAATCTATTGTACATTCAAATTCTACTTGTAACCGTTAATTCTGTTTGTTTATTTTCAAATTTTCCTGTTGGTATGTTTTCCCCTCTGTTTCGTTATAATTTAAAGTTTAGTTAAAAGTTAGTTAAAGACCACGTGTGTTTTAAATCCCCCAATCAATTGTAAAAGCACGCCAACCAATCGCAGCCCCTGTACATAAGGTTATTTAAACCCTTGATTTCCCATGAATAATCAGATCCCATATGCTTCAGTCTACTCTTCGTTTCACGAACCAGAGACCGAAACAATCACCACAATATATGCCGTAAGTCAAATTGCTGCATCTGCCTATCTCTAGATCTACTTAACTTGAACTATGAAAGTCCAGGATTCACTGCAATTACAGAATGTTGGCTGTTCAGAAACAGGTGAAGCAGAAATTATAAACTTATACTTACATATTCAGGTCAGGAACGTCATTGAAAAACCTATGAAGTTCACTAGGCATTAAACCACTCATGAAAAAAGAATACTGGATGGTAGGATAAATTAGGCTTACAAAAGTACACATGTCATCTTTTGCTCCAAAGAATGGCTGTAAAAGACAAAATGCATTAATATCACTGTTGTTATTATTTCAATTTGAATTTAGAATCAATTTAGTTTAGACGAGCGACGTCCATCTACCGTATTGTCCGGCGTGTAAGACGACCCCCAATTTTTCCAATTAAAATATAAAGTTTGGGATATACTCGCCGTATAAGACTACCCCTCTTCCAACGCACACCAAATAAAAATTAAAAAAAACATCAGATTTGATTTCAATATGGTAATTTTAATTCAAATGCTTAAGACATGCAGATACTTAGCAAGAAAATTATCACTTATAAACATAACGCTGTTTGTCATCAAACATGTAAACATAAATCAGTGCAAATGGATTAAACTTTTCCTTTAAAAGCGATGTATCTTACCGGCGGTTGGCTGGTTGTTGTTATCAAGGCCTGCTTGGATTGGGCAGCTCTCCCTGTCTCCCTGTAGCTTTGTTTATTCTGGTGCGTTATTTTAATGCTACTTTTTTTTAGAATTTCACTAAAATCATAGTATTTCTTAACTGTAGCCTTATTCATTCTGTTCCCGCTCTATCTCGTTTCTCATACCCCGGACGTCCCAGACCTCTTTTCTCCATACCTTGCTCCGCCCTTCACTTACACCTTCCCAGTGAGGCGCCCCCTCACCTCGTCATCGGGACCGCGTTAAGTCACTTCTTTCCACGAATCCTGGAGAGTGGATTTTCTTCTACCATACTTCTACAGCGCCGTCCTTGCTGCTTTCATACTGTTGCCGCCGTACGCTTTCATACTGTTGCCGCATACGGCGGGGATACGGCCACGGCCGTTTTTGAGCTCCCCCCACCATACGCGGCGACCGCAGATTCTCCAGTCCGGCTCGTAAGTTTCAGCACCCGGCGTAGAAGACGACCCCCGACTTTTGAGAAGATTTTCCTGGGTTAAAAAGTCGTCTTATACGCCAGACAATACGGTACATTCCCACTCGATCACATTTTTTTGATTCATTTCATTCAAAATCTACAGTAGCTAGAGATATGAAATTTTCCATGGTCACTTAGAAATCCATATATATGTGCACAATCATATTTTCAGCACTTAAAACTGTAATTTTTTTAAGAATCTTTATTTATTAATAATGTGGAAAACCCATAGGAAATCGAAACAACAATTTTAATAATACTACAGTGTCGTAATATTTATTTGAATGAAAATATACTTTAAAATGGTATTTCACCGTTTTTGTAAGAAAAGATCCAAATAAAACAAAGATTTATATTTTAATAAAAGTAAACGATTTATTATTAAAAAACAAACAAACAAACAAACAAACAAAAAAAAAAACACATACAAATTTCTCAGCTTCTGACTAACTCAAAATCGAAACTATCTTAAGAAACAATTTTTAAAATTGGTAAGCGGCATTCTTGGTATCGGCCCAACAACTGTGTTTTCTTTCGTAAGAAGTTTTGGAATAATCTAATATTCATGACACTCCTTACGATTATCTAATTTACCTCTGATCTACAGATTAATCCTGATTAGAATAGTCCTATTTTTAAATTGAGTATTTAAACAGTGTATTTATACAATTGGGACACTGACATTTTGATTTCTTTTATTATATTTTTTTTAATTTGTGCTTTATAAAAACAAATCTAAATCTAAAACATTCAGTATTTGTATTAATTTGAAAAAAAAAAATGTTTCTGTTGTTGAAGCCTTCCTTTAAGCAAAAAACAACTTGGGAGTTTACTTCTTGGTTCATGTATCTGTGTTAAATTAAGCTGATTTAAGAAAGAAAGGGTTGAAGAAAATGGTATGTAAAGTATTAAATTAAAGAACAAAAAATACTTACATACATTGGCGTATCTTTGCTCGTCGTATTATGAACACATTCATAGATAATGATATCATTCTACAGAAAAATTAAGAGATTATATGAATATATTTTCATTATTTTTTTTTTATAAATATTTTGGATATAAAATTGGTAATTGCGAATAAAATTTAACGTGTTTGAATACGGTTACGGATGAATTTCAAAAAGTTAACACAGTTGCTTAAATTTTTTTAAAAAAAATTTAAAAACTAAAAAAATACCATGTAATTGAGAAACCAAACAAGATTTCATCCTGTTAACAGATCTTCCTCAGTGAAAAGAAATTGGTAATTACCTGTAAAACTACAATTTCTTCTTTTAACCATCTTACCCTCTGTAAAAATTAGTAAATGAAAAATAAATTATTATTACATTATTAAAATTTCATGAAGGATAGGCTTTAAAGATAAACATACAATGATATAATAGAAAAATCGAAAGACACCTGTAACACGTAGGTCCTCCTTTCGATCGGAATATCGCAGCAACAACGATGGGACATCATCGATTCTTCGAGTTCTCTGAAGTACTGTGTAGATAGTGCACACCATGCCTCCTCAATAGTAATCCTCATTTCCCTAATATTCGCCAGTGGTGGAACTGAGCACTGGTGGCACGTTGAACAGTGTTCTATTGGTTCAAATCCGACGAACGCCGAGACAATTCAGGATGCCAAACGCAGAGCAATGCTCCTCGAGCCATAATTTGGTAACTGCGAACCTTTGCAGTGACGCAATGTCGAAAATCAATCATTCAACAGATTCAAATGTAACCAAGGATGGTTACATAGCGTCCGGCGATCAATGATACCTGCAGAAGTATTGTCACGTTGTGGAATTGGCAACACGACACCAGTAAAATCTTGGTCTCTGGGGGAATATATTTTGATTTTAATGATTGTTTTGTTGTAATTATGTGTCTGAGTTCTTGTTTCATGGTTAAATATTATTTTTAATGGTTCGAGCCTATTTATAAAACAATGTGAGAGAAAGAAAGAGAACACTTCGAAAAAAGAAGTTGTGCGTTCGATTGAGTGATCACGTGTTTTGTCGGGGTTTTTCTTCCTGTGGGAACAGAGAAGAGGAGATCAGATATATTCGAGCGGGAAAAGTCGGATCAGGTGGTTGTGTTGGAGCACACGGATTGGCTAATCAAAAGTGAAACTTATTTTTTGGCGGGAAAGAAAAGGATCACTGGAGAGAGTCGGCCTCAACAAGGAGAAGCGGGAAAACAGCCAGGGGGTGAAGACGTTAAATAGGTCGGGTCTGGAAGGAAACGGGCGTTGAGAGCATATCCACCTCGGAAATCGTCACGGCCGAACATGGTGAGACAAAATGTCACTGAGACGGATAAAGAACTTTAAGTAAATTTTTATTTATTATGGACAACTATCGGTAACGAGCAACCGTGCAAGGCTCGCGTCTTGAGTGGAAAACGACCAAGCTAAGGTCGAACTATATGGGGAAGCCATAACCCATCGACGTTGGCGAACTCTAATGCTTGCATTTGTATCCGTATTGTGGGACTGGTGTCCAAAAATCAATGATTCCCGCTAAGATGAATGAAATCCAATTCGTTTCATGAGGCGAAGCGAGGTGTTTGGAGAAGACGTTACGAGAATTTGCGCCTGGGGTATGAGAAAACGAGAAACGTTAAAGGGGGAGAATAGGCTTAAATTGGAGCTGTTCCCTCAAGGAAAACGAAGCAGTGTTCAAGTTTCGATTACTGCGCTTAATTAATTTCTGGTGTTCAACATTGTTCGTTTTCTTAAGGTCAGTCAGCTATGGTGTGTAAAGGAAAAAGAAAACCCTGATATAGTGTAATTGATAAAAATTCCCAGCCTGATCAGTTAATAAAGGTTGAAAAAAGACACATTCACTCAGTGAGAAGCCATTAGTGTAAGGGGACCAGATGTCCCGCTTTTTAACAATTTGTCTCGCGTCCCGCGACGTTTTAAAAAAGTCCCGATTTTTGGAAAACTGCACGACAAGCTAAGGAACGGCGGGAGAACGGGAAGGGAATATACGGTTTTCGGCGGCCGTGAAAATTAGCGAAATATTTGAAATAATAAATTTATAAACGGTCTGACATTAAAATAATAAATAATTAAATAAATAAATCAATCGAAAAAAACGAACTTTTGAAAGATAATCCAACCTTTCAACCGCTTCCAACCAGGTGACGTCACAGCCAGGGCCGTTTCTACCATTAGGTAGGACTAGGCGGCCGCCTTGGGCGGCCGAAGGACGATAAAAATTAATTTTATATATATATCAAACAGCGAAATTATTTATTATTAAAAAAAGAATTCTGGAAAGAGGCGTGTGCGCTATCTCGCGATCATGTCGCGACTTGATACATCCCTCCCTCTTGCGCCCTGTGCACACGTGTGCACAAGGATATTTTTGTCTCGCAGGTCATTCTCAAGTGTCGGTTGTATTTGAGTGGTGTCAATAAGGGTGGGAGAGGGGGAAAGGGAGGGGGCGGCATTTTTCAGTTCTCGTCTAGGGTGGCAGAACACCTAGAAACGGCTCTGGTCACAGCGCTAGCCAATAGAAATCGTTTGCGCGGCGGAGACAACCTTCTATCTTGCGTAACCTTGATGTCTCTCAGGCGATACACATGTAAATTGTACTTATGTTGAAAGTTAAATAAATACATTACAATACTATTTTTGCGTTCTATGAAAATTTTTGTTGCTCCATATATATCAAATTTTTAATCAAGACTCCCCCCCCCCGATAAATGGTGTCCCGCTTTACCAATGTTAAAATCTGGTCACCATACATTAGTGTTAACACTAACTTTAACTCCGGTGAGTTAAAAACATTAGAAAAACACAGATTCTTTATCGACAATATCACGAAATATATAGTTATTTAAGAAGTATTCTTTCTTCTTTATTAAAATAAAGAAGTGGGTGAAAAGTCATGCCTAACTAATTTGTTATTTTTAACGAGTATGTGCACTCTGTGACTTTACGAACCATTATAAGCTAGTGGTACGTAAGTTTTGCAATATTTCATTGTGTTGTTATATTAATATATCATTATTAACATTAATTGAAGTTAAAAGAAGAATCTATTATTCGTTTCTATTTTCTTATCCAAATATTACTAGAAGTTATTTTGTCTGTTTTCACAGTCACATTTTAAATCACCTTAATTGTTTCCTTGTGATTAAAGAAATGTTTTATTTTATAGGAGGTGTACACCTCGTGTGTGAGTGAGTGACTAGTAACATATTATTTATCATTTTTAATCTTATTATCTTTTATGCTGATATTGTCTGGTAATAAAAAAAAAAGGGGAAGGAAGTATTTTGGAAGCTGTTTCAAATTAATTATTAAATTGTCTGATTGATATTGTCTTATTTACGTATTTTAAGTTTGGAAGATGAGACAGGGTTAGTGCCTTAAGAGAACAAGATCTAAGGGATCGCAAAAAGGGTGGTTTTAATAGGTCACTTTAGCCGCCTTTAAAAAAAAATGTTCTTAGGTTTCTTTGTGGTTAAGTTTGAAAATAGATATACTGCCGTATGTGTAGAGCACCGTCTAGGAAATTTGGCGGGAAAACTTTGGGTCCAACAGAACGCCATCTTTACACCCGAGACAGTTGAATTACTGTCCTCCAAATGAGAGATGGCCGCCCTGTTTTTGTGAGATCTGCGCATGTATCATCGATTAGTCTGGTCAGGCACTTCCGTCTGATTTTATGACAGGACGCCGCCATTGTGCTAATCGCTTGTTACTTTGCAAAAGAGCATTGTATTTATAAATAATATATATTTATTTATTTATATAAATACTTATTGTTAGCAACTGGTATTGAAATAACGCTAAATAGTCGACAGAAGTTTTAATTTGGCGTTACCAACATGTCTTTCTCAGTGAAAACAGACTACGTCGTCCATTGTGACAGGAAAACATAATTGATCAGCTACCGGAAGGGCTGCGCAGTTCAAACTTCCGCCGGCAAACTTTCATTTTGAGGACAGTAGGTAGTAAACACAGATCTGTGTTTTGGTGTGTTTCAGACGATCAGGTGTGATTACCGCTCTGCTTAATATTGAACCCCGATTATATTATTGGTAAATACATGTTAGGAATTTAGTAGCCGTAATCTTGTCGTTTCATTTTTACGCATCTTAGTGCTAGATTAAATCCACGGGAATCACTCACCAATGTATTTGGAGCGGGAATAAGATAATTCATATCTTTGGTTTTAATTGATCATGGGGGCACCCCTTTCCCCGTGGCAGTATTAAGGGTCCAAATTTTTTGACATGCGGGATCCATTGCATTGTGGGGTTTTCTCCGCACGCGTAATCATCCATCTGCCCCAAAACAGTTGGAACCGGGCTCGTTTGATCAGGCTACACGTTACCAGTCGTCTTGCAAACGAGGCGCAGAGCCCTATCATGCCTCGTTCAAAATCGCTTAAATCGTTATAAATGGTGCCATCGCAACTGCGAATTATATACAACGGATTGCAGGGATATCCGCCTTCGTAAGCACGTCAATTGCGGAAGATACTATTTAATGCAGGGGTGTGGTTGCATGTACTGAGACGCTTTTTATAAGCGACTGTTTCAGTTTTTCTGGTACTTCAGTGTAATTGATATTTCTTTAACCAATGAGAAATGAAATAAATAAAAAGATAATTTTTACCATTGAGTTTTAATCCAAATAAGATTAAATTCTCTTACTTCTCGAATGTATCGTCGTCCCCTTTATTAAACTTATTAAATAGCTTATAAAAATTTATAAAACTAAAATATATTACAATTTTTAGGAAAGGAATATATGTGTTTTTAATTGATCACAAAATTACGAATATCTGCAAAAATACATCTTTCTCTTAAAATTACTTAATAATAAACAATTGTTTAAATAAATAATTTATTAATATATAGATTAAATGAAAACACAGTTATCTTTTCCTGCTTAATTTCTATTTTTTGACTGAAGCCCCCTTAAGATATTCATTATGAAAATTATTCTGTTTGACTTTCCACCCCTTTCTCCCCTTCTCCATAACCCTATCACATCAAAACTTCGACAGTTGGTAAACAATCACATGATTATAAACCAAATTCTTCCACATGATTATAAGAAAGAAATGGGTTTAATATATAAAATCACTTGCCAAACTTGCCAAAATTTTTACGTGGGAGAAACCAAAAGAACCCTAGCGGAGCGAGTGTCCGAGCACTGTAGGGCCTTGAAAAATAAAAACAAAGACATCTCAGACGTAGCATATCATTGCATAACGAAAAGCCACGTTATGGACACAAATGTCCAAATTTTATATAAAGAAACCCAATTAGGCTTAAGAAAAATATTGGAAAGTTGTGTTATTAGAAACTCTAAAGAAAAAAATTTTAATAGGTATAAAGGAGCTATAGTAAATTTTAATACCATTGTACTTATTAGAGATTACTTGCAATTTGATAACCGAAAAACAGCCAATATTAAGGAATTAAATTATTAACAATATTTTGAAAAATTATAGATTACAATTAATAAGTCAGATTGTAAACAACAATTAAATTTGTTGTATCACCATGCTTTTATTTATTTATTTTTTGTAACAATAACATTAGTTAATAGTCACTTTGAGATGTTTAAGCATATTGTATCAACAATTAATTTTATTAATAGTTCATGTTTTTAAACCAATGCTGCCAAGCTTATTCTTAATTCTGTTATACCTATATTATTGACTTGAAAAAAGGAATATGTACAGTTCCTGAAAATTTGTCTCCCTTATTAGTATTTTAATAAATATTTTAATACTAATGCAATGTATGGAAGAGTGTGTTTCTATCTAATCACATGATTAGTACAAATTAAAGCTGTAGTCTTACTGTGCAACCCGAAAACCCCGTAGAAATATTGTTCGACAATATTTGTCAATCCCCTCACCCCCTTCCGTATTTACACCCCTTAGGGCTTGATATTGAAAAAGCATCATTTCAGTTTTGACAAAGAACACTCATGACAGCTTTCGAGGAAAAACGAAAGTGGTTTTCAAGCGATTTTGGAAATACGCAAACGCTTCAAAAAAGGTTACCTCCTCCCATTTACACCTATTAGTATCCAATATCGAAAATGCGTCTAATACGTATCGTTTCGATTTTGACAGAGAACACTCATGCTGACTAAGGAGAGGATACGGAAGAGATTTAGGCACAAAAATATTTTAGTTCTAGTTTTTGCCACCAGGTTTCCGTATGGCGCTATTAAGCACAACAATAGTTTAGTTCCAGTTGTCGTCACAAGGTTGCTGTGTTTCGCTATTATACAAAAAATATCCTAAATAAATGTCCCTATGATGATTTATGGTCCCTACCAGGTGCATATAGGGCACTATTTCAGGAATTTCTCCCTTTTTCAGGGTGAGTGGTTGGTTTTTCGAGGTTCCAAGGTAAACCTAAATTTTCCGCAGGTTAGTAAAGAATAACTATGCAAAAATTTGGTTCCTATCAGTCACAGGGTGCAAAAATGTGTAGAGAACATACAAACACACAAATTTTGACTTTTATATATATGTATAGATGAAATCATTCAATTCCACTCATTAAATGTAAAACAAATATTTAAGGATTAAGGATTTTTATTCAGTTTATTTTTTTCTCTAATTATTTCTTAAGTCAATTATGCATCTCAAAATTGCATAGACCAATTATGCATCTCAAAAT
>JAFIDM010000005.1:19978661-20028373 GCA_023159025.1 Thereuonema tuberculata | reverse complement strand
ACAGCAACGACCTCAATTTCTATCTCTATAATGTGTATTGATCGTTGTTACTCTACAATCAGTTATAAGAATTTATATGCAAACATTATTCATATCGTTATTTCAGATCATTATCCTATTATTATTGAAATATATAATGAACATCAATCATTTAATTTAAACCAATATTATTATTATTATAATATCTTCAATATCGTATTTTCTATGTTTTTGTAGTCTGATGAGGAAAACCGATACAGGTTTTCGTAACTTGTAACTTGAAACTTGTAATTTTTATTTTCTCTAATCTTTTTGGAATGTTTTGTGCAAACGGTCGCTTCATACTTGATGAATAGCTTTTTAATAGATATGCAATAATTTTTTTAAATCCTACAAAATCAAATTCGACCAATAACTAAAATATACTAATTAAAAAAAGTTAATAAGATTATAAATAAATCTACTGTTTCAACAAGTTACAACTAAATTGTAATTCAGATAATAATCAAAATAATCTCGGCAAAAATAAAAAAAATATATATAAACAATCATGGATGACTGAAGTCTTATACAGGGTGATTCACGAAGATATGCGAAACTATAAATGACTACAAAGTTATACAAACATAGGTCCGGAAATGCTTCGGTAGCGAGTTACGACTAGCAAAAGATTTCGCCCATAATTTAGTATCCTGGGTGAAATGAAGACTTGCTGGAAGTCTGGGAAAGTAAATTAAGAAACGAAATCAGTGGTTTCTTATGGTTGTTGACCTGAAAAATCGAATGAAACATGTCGCAGAACTGTATCTCCCTTTGTTTGTAAGCATATCCAACGTGGAACCTACACAAGAGGGATCGAGAAACAACTTTTTCCGTTTGACATACAATAACTTTGGGTAATTAGGTTAGAAAACCAAAGTTTACAACAAAATTTGTAGAACATTTAATTCTAAAGAAAACTGTGCAAATACAGTATACAGAAAGTTAATAGATGATCGATTAAAAGAACGTTTCGTCATAACAAAATAACACATGTTTTACATTTGGCCGACATTAACTTTGTTAATTTCCCAATAAACAGAGTAAATATTTATTAAAACTTTACATTTTACATTTATAATTTTAAAATTAAAAATGAACATGTGTGTCGGAAAGTACAAAAATTATTTCATGGAAATACTGTATGACAGAATGTAATTTTATTGAACATCACAGAATAATGTTGTGTGAGAAATCGTTATTACTTAAGTTGGCAACACAATAACAGCTGTTCAACAATAATGTGAATTGCATTGTTTTGATTTATTGTGGGCGAAATCTTTCGCTAGCCGTAACTCGCTATCGAAGCATTTCCGGACCTATGTTTATATAACTTTGTTTCTTTACTTTTACATGTGGAATGAGCTCCCGAAGTTTCTGCATATCTTCGTGAATCACCCTGTATATGCACATTAAAGAAAAACACAAAATATATACAATATATAAAAATTATATGTAAAATAAAGTATTAGAACTACAATATAAAAAAGAAAAAAAAACTGGTTAAAATTTTCATAATCAAAAAAAGCTTCAACTATAGGAAAATACTTGGAAATATATTAATTATGTGATTAATTAAAATAATTTTACGATATTAAAATATAAAAATTAATAGATTCTTGAATAAATACCGGTATTGTAAATCAAGACGGTCTTGCTAAAGAAATTATGAACTGTGTTCAGGATATTATAATAAATTATTATTATAATAAAATTATAAAATTATAAAAAATCAAAAACACAATCTAAATCCATGGCATTAATTTTATCTACTGTAAATATTCTCATCTCTATTATAAACAAAATGGCTAATAAACATTCAGTAGGCATTGATAATTGATTTAAAAAAATACGATTTTATTTTTTGCAGAATTCTTGGTTGAAGTAATTAAAAATATGTTCAATTTCGGAATTTTCCAGCCATTTGGAAAATAGTATCATTAAGCTTTTAGCTAACATGAATAACTTATTAAATAAGCTTTTTATTAAATACATACATACATACATATCCTTTCCCGTTCCACCAACTGTGGGTCTAGGAATTAACTGAGCCTCTCCACCTCTTCCTGTTCTTCCAAGCCTCTTCTCTACATATTCTTTCCCATGGGATGCCTCTCTCTTCCAGGCTGTGCTTCACATCATCCAGCCATCGCTTACGCGGTCTCCCTCTTGGTCTCTTCCCTCCTTCTTTTAACTCATGCTAAACCTTAGGAGTCCTACCATCTTCCATTCTTTTCACGTGCCCGAACCACCTCAGCCTTCCCTCTTCCACCTTTTTCCTCAAACTTTTTACCCCCAACTCCTCCCGGATATCCTCATTTCTCATTCTATCTAATCGAGTCTTCCCTACTATATCTCTAAGAAACTTCATCTCCCCAGCTTGAAGTCTACTCCAGTCTCTAGCATTCATCACCCATGTCTCCGCTGCATAGGTGACTATAGGCACGTAATACATTTTATAGATTATTTCTTTTGCCTTCCTTGGGACTTTCTTATCCCATATTAGGTGTCTCACTCCCTGGTATAGCTTTCCCCCTTTCTCCAACCGTCTTGTGATTTCATGCTCCACTCTACCATCACTTGTTATTTCGGTCCCTAGGTAAGTAAAACTATCTGTGATCTTCAATGCCCTGTTGTTTATGCAGATATCCCTTTCCAGGTTTTTGTCCCGTCCCACCACCATCACTTCACTTTTCTCTTCGCTAACTTCAAGATCCACTAGTTTCAGTTGTAGAGTCCATTGATCCAATTCCCTCTGTACGTCAACAATTTTCTCACCCCATATTACAATGTCATCTGCGAAGATCATATGCTTTGTGTCTTTACTCTGTTTTTGTAAGTTTTCCTTAACCTTTCTTCCTACCCATTCCATTATTATATTGTTAAATAAAAATCTTAATGTTAATCAATTTAATATAATAATATTTATAGATTTTAAAATAGCTTTTAATAGTATAAACCATTCCAAATTTCCATTATATTCGTAGCACTTCAATATTTACAATTGGGACCAAACACACTTAAAAACCACTTAAAGTTTTGCACTACATGCAGGATACAATTTCTTATTACTGAATACTATAATTTAATGTAATATATTTATTTGTAGTATAGCCTATAGACAGGCCATTTTGTACCTCTTTGGATGAGTTACAAAATGAAAATGAAATAAATAAACATGTTTTACTTAAAAAAATATTCTACAGCAGTTTTCTTGTAATTCTTTTTGATTTGTAATGCATTATAATCTCTTCTCACTTGTTATTACTTATTATGACTTGATATCTCTTTGTTCTCGTATTTATCTCATGTTATGAAAGAAAAACCGAAAACCGCATAATACACAAATCTGCTGAATCCGGAGATGGGTTTATTTCTGAATACATAAAAATCCTATATTTATGTAATAAACGATATTTCTGTAATAGTTCGTCACCTGATATCTTTGAAGACATAGTTTTTACTGTATTTTTAATATTTAAAAAAAATAAGTAATAAGAAATGCTTTGATGTACAAAATCAGAAATGAGAAACAATAAATTATGACAAAAATGATATATTTTCTAGTGTTGAGTGTTTGATTTGTATTGTTGTTCTGCTGTACTCCAAAATAAAACAGTTGTCATCGTGTTTACTTTTATAGTATTGAATTGAATGCACATTTTTTATTGTGCATTGTATTATTACATTAAATTATTGTTGCATTGTAGAAATATTGCTGCATAAATTATTGCATTGTATTCAATTTCGTGTAATCTTCTTCAGTTCGTATTAAAATTTTGCTCCTGAAATATTATTGCTATTACACTACGCTGTATCTATACAATACAAACTTCTACGCTTATCTACATATATATTTTTGATATTTGGATTTTCTTTCTAAGCTTTTTTATTACTTAGGAGTTTATTTTTATTTTTCCAAAAACACCTTTTCCCTTCTTTTCATTTATGACCAGTTTTACGAGTGTTCTTTTACAAGTTAGAACACCAGAAAGAACCATATTTTCTGTTACCAGTTTTTTAATAAGAAAAAGTTTCAATATCGCTATTTCAATTTAATGTATTTCTTGGTTAAACAGTATCAACAAATACTTATCTAACTGATAGATAAGGTGTACCATCTGATGTAATTGAAAACTTCTGGACATGTATGCAATTGATACAGTTAATGTTAAATTTCAGAAAGACAATGCTTTGCTCGGTCTGGTTAATTAACCGTCTTTCGGGAAATGGACAGCTCTACAGTGAATACACGCGACGTTGAAAGGAAAAGGCTTTAAAAATTATTATTAAGTAAAATTATTATTTTATTACACATAAAAACGCACAGAACACGAATTTATTAAGAATAAAATAAAACGAAAATAAAGTACGAACACTATAGACAATAACCTGGTACCTAGGTCCCAGGTCAATCGTTTATCCCCTAAATGAGTTTTCCCGAAGTCGAGACGTAGCTAAATAGCATTCTCGAACCCGAAAGCAGTAGATTCACCCCACTTCATCAATATCCTTAGGCCCTTTTCAAGATAAAACTTACAAGAATTGCTGGCTTTACAGTAGTTGATTTGATTTGACTGATTTAAACAATTAGCTTCCTTTTGTTTTGAATATATTACGGTATATTATACATTAGTATTTACAGTATAAAATATCACAATGTATCATGGTATTAATTTTTGTTATTCTTATCTTAACAATTCTCATAGGCTTATTTTTAATTCATTGCCATAATATTTGAAATCACAGAATAAATATGAAATAAACAGTTAAAACTTTATGTTGAATATCTGCATCAAAAACATATTTACTTTAAATTTTTGAAGTGCAAAGTTCCTGGTTTATCACGACTTTAGTAAACTAAAGAAATTAAAATTCAAACTATTAAAATCTAATTATAGCTACGTGCCATGGCTTAGTTCAATTAACATTAAACAAGTCAATATTTCTTAATATTTTTAAAATGTAGGAAGATTTTGATCTGTTGATATTGTCATTTCTTTGTACTTATTCACATTCTTAATCTTAAGCATGATATTTAATTTTTGGAATTCAAGGGCACAATGTGACCGAAATGTTTAAAAGGAGAAATAATGGAAATTTTCAATGAAGTAAATTTCTATATCCTTTGCTTATTTAAATATTGGATAATAAAATAGAATATCAGTATTCACCTCCTCAGTAAACACATAAAAGAATTCCTAATACATAAAACTTTCAATTCAGTAACAACAGATGACAGTGGAACAATACAGTTAGTAACGAACAAACACACAAAACAAATTTACAATTAAAGGAAATATCACATTACCTTTTCACTGTTTCTTAATTTTGTTTCCCACAGAAATTGTTTCCTTGTTAATTACTTGTCGCCTTTAAAGCACGATTGGATGTATGTTGAGAAAATTTAATATTTCAAGTTTCTTTTAGACTTTAAACTTCCGTAACCTTCCTGCCAAACAGTGAAGAAAACATGTTGAAACTTCCTCAATTGCTGATGTATTTATCGAATGACGTAAATGACGATTAAGTAAAAGGAAAACAAATTTGTTGTATGGCACAATGCTAAAAGAAACCTTTCTATTGTATTGCTTCATCAGTTACGTCCATGTTGTCTTTTATATCGACTTATACCGAAGCTGAATAATTGACAATGGCTATTACATTATCGCTTCGGTGAGGTGATGGTGGGACATGATGGGACCTAGTGATCACTCGTAAAACTATGTTCTTCTTGATGACTTACTTGGCCACCATTATGCATTTGTAAGTATTTGCGTAAGGATTACATGTGAAGGGCTTAGTGCCAGAAATGCGTAAGTTCAATTTTAGCTAAATTGAGTGCCTTGGGCCAGTGGTTTATTTACAACAGGTTACAATTTTTCAGTGATTGTTACCAAGGACAACAATGTAGCAAAACTGTAGTAGCAAAACTGGAAAGAAAAGAGAACCTAAGACTCAAAAGCATCAAAAAATGCCCATGAGACGATTCATTCGATGACCCAGACAGAAATATTCCGTAGAGAGAAAAATGTCAAATGTACATGAGCATATGGTATCTTGGTCCACTATGCAGCATAAAGATTTTTTTTTTATTTAATGGTTTTCCCGTTAATGGCTTATTTCCAAGTAAATATGTATAAAAGGTATCAAAGAATTAATTGAGTTTAAAAGAACTCCGCAAAAGGGCTATTAAGAAACTATTTATTACGATAATTCAAAAAAGTGACACAAGGTACAACACTCTCCCTACTTATGAGATGGTTATCAGTCGCTAGAGCCGTCTGAACTGGCGGCGAAGTACTCCTCAAACACGGCACGAGTACCCTGAATCGTTGTACACCCATCCACAATAAAGTCACGCAATATTTATACATTGGGAACCGATGTAGTGTCACCAGTGTTCCAGATAACCACAGAAAAAGCGTGTCCGGCAATCCTCAGACGACGGTGTGAGGTGTTTTGCTGCTGGTGTAGGTCACATAGAACATCTCATCCAACAGTGGCTACACCCAGGGCCGCGCCAAGCGGGGATGCCAGGGGTGCACGGCACCCGGGCGGCACGTCTTGGGGGACGGCGGGCGGCAAATAATTTAGTGTAGAAATACTAATGAAGAGGAAATTTATGAAAATATGTAATTATATGTATATATATTTATTTTATTATGAAAAATATTAAATTTAAGCTAAAATAAATTTAGCTTATTAGGGGCGGCAACTTTTGCCTGGCACCCCGGCGCTAACATACCTTGGCGCGGCCCTAGCTACACCATGGCCTATGTACGTAATCTGAATAAAGCATTTCCTTCCCAATGTTCATATGGACTTTTTTCGTCATTTTGCTGCCTGGCATCGGGCTTTCAAGTTGGGCCAACCATTTCAGGACCATGTATAAATCTACTAATAATGTATATGTTTACTATTGTAAATGGAGTAGTAATTTCAATTGTTTCCATTTACTAAGAAGAGGATGAACTCAATACATCAGTGATCTCGTATTCTTCCTTTAGAGTTAATCTTTAAAATTACGACATATATTCCTTCCACGCCTTGGATGTAAGGAAATTAAAAAGTAAAATAAAGTTAGGCTACAATTCTCCTAAAGGGCGGATATTACTCTTAAGAGATTAAAGATTACAAATTCAGCGATTACACTCTCAAAAAAAAGTCAGTAAAATTTTTGCTTAAGAAGATAAAAAACTTGATAATACTTAATTAATTCTTCATTCTAATTCTGATAACTCATGAATCTGAAGATTATTTACTGTAACTCATCAATGAAATAATCTTTGAAACTTCATTTTATTTAAATAAAGATTTGACTTTTCCTGTATATTTATATTTCGAAACTATGTTACGATTTACTATGAATTTTTCGTCAATGTATTGCTTTACTTAGTTTTTTTTTTTCTAAAAAGCTTTTACTTCAGTCCCGTTACATGATTAGGAACATTAAGTAAAGTATGGCTCAATGCCATAAGATTAATTATACAGGTAATTTTCTTTTCTTTCTTTGTCAGAAATTTCTTACATCCAGAGATGTCCCAAACTTGAGTTCTTTGATTATTTGAGGTATGACAATTTATATCAATTTTCTTAATTCACCATCTCTAATTATGGTTTCTGAGGTTTGTTTTGAATCTTTAATTTTCTAACCATTGTTGTGTTGTGCATTCACAAACACTTAAAGCTTGACTGATGTGGCCACTGATGCATTATGTATTCATATAAAAATACTAAACGAAAAATCCCTTTTTTTTTTTCCATTTTTAGTTTGTTTGTTCAATAATGATTAAAACAAGATCACCGGTGTACAAACTATTTTAAGTGTATTTTCACTTTTCTTTACCATCAATTTTTAATACAAATAAAAATCCTTTAAAAATCTTTAACGTGTGTTATATTTGTTTCATTAAATAATACAGTTGACTCGCGATAATCCGACATTTGACAGTCCGACGCGCTCGGTAGTCCGACGCCGCGTCGGATGACATCAATGCGCTTGCTGCAGATACAAACATATGTATGTATTTTTATTTTTTATTTTAAGACAAAATTATATTTTACATTATAAAATGTAATTTTATTTTTTAAGACATAAATACAGTAATAAATTAGTATTACATTTCATACGTATTCATTTGAGTAAAACTATGCCTAATTGAGGGTTTTTTTCATATCCTCAAAGGCCGTAAAATATATACTCAATATGTATTGTAACAATATACGTACTGTAGTATGTACAGTACTGTATAAACATAACTTAAATTTTCTTGCCTTAGAAGTCAAAATTCAGTTTAAAAAAAATCAATCTTTGATAATCCGACATTTTTGATAATCCGTCACCCCCTCGGTCCCGTAACTATCGGATTATAACGAGTCAACTGTATATACAAAGACTCACACAAATAAACAATTTTAAAAAAGTTTAAAAAATTTGTATTAAAATTTTTTTGATACTTGGACCTTTTGTAACGTATTGTATCAAATTTTTTTAATACAAATTTTTTTAAACTTTTTTAAAATTGTTTATTTGTGTGAGTCGTTGTATATATTATTTAATGAAATAAAAATCCTCAAATTTGTCTGCAACATCCTAATATATCTATTTATGTGGTAGGGAACTTGATTGCTTTCCGATGTTTAAAATGAACACCGTGTAGTGACGAAATTAACGACTTACAATATCATGTAACAGTTTGCAAAGTCAGTGTGGGAGTCGAACTAGATACCTACCAATTTGGTAGTAGAACCCGCATATTTGTTAGTAGAATCACCCACCACATCAGTTGTAAGATTAGGAAAATACTCTAAATTTTATAAATTTTTGAAATTCAAATTAGTGATTTAGGGATTGAAGGATTAAAATAAAGAAACATTTTCTGGAATTGAAACTGAACAGTTTTTCATTGCTCATTGTAAGGTTATGGAATGTGTTGGAGTGAGCCGAGTGAGCAATCACTTTTTTTATGAGTGGGTCCTTAGGTTCGCCGACTGGCGTTTCATCCACCGCGCCCGCCTAAATTTGGTACCCCTTAATGCCAATAGGCGGTGGAACGCCGGAGGAGTGAAGACCTGTCGTCGATGTAATTATAGGGAGGAGACTCTGCCGCATGTTCTTAACCACTGAAGGCCCTAAGCAGCTCGGCCGTCCTAAGGTAAAAGGAAGCAACTAACAATTTGGAAACTGATTATTTGCTGCCTTTGACCGTAGATATAAGCATATTGTGAGTTAGTTGGTACCTTTGATCATCAAAATAGGGGCCATACTTAACAGCAGATCATTACCAAATTGCTTTGGAAGATGTGTAGATACTTCCTTACGTAGAAATTGCAGAAAACGAAAAATTAGAAAATTTGCAGTTACTTCCTTTTACCTTAGGACGGCCGAGCTGTCTACCAATGACGCCACAATGCTCTTATAGATCGGATTCATAAAGCGTCGTCTTTGCGCTTCCGCGTCGTTGGCGACACCTAAGCTGAACCTTCAGTTCTCGGCTTCGTCCAGATCTTGTACTGGTGCGTGAACAGTCCGCCCTGATCGGTGATGTAGCAGTTCCCTTCGATAACAGATTAGAAGCCTTTGCACAGGCCCGAGAGGCCAAGATTGCGAAGTATGAGTCTATAGCGACTTCTTTGCGAAGGAATTACGCTGAGGTGAAGATTGTCCGTTTCATCGTGGGTTCCCTTGGATCTTAGGACCCTGGCAATGATTCCTTTCTGCAGCTACTTTTTTCTCCTTCTTATGGCCGGTTATTTCGAAGGTTATGTGTGTCTGATGTCATACTGTGGTTCCGTGACATCTACACACATCACATTGCTAGTCAGAGACAGTTCGACTGATTTTCCTTTCAGAGGTTCTCTTGACTAAGTGCATTGAAGGTTGCTTCCGTCTTCCTTCTTCTTTTGTGTATTTTTGTATCTTTTGTTTTTATTTTTTCTGGGATTAAGCTTTCGCCTTGTCTTTTTTGAACAGAGAATGATTAATCTCATGCCTTACCAATTTATTTGGAAGCATTTTTGAGTATTACTTTAGACATTTATTGCTCCCAGTTCTCCCAGTCGTTTTTCTAGTTTATTCCAATAGCAGAAATTTTTTTTTCGCCCAAATTACATCTACTTTAATTTTTTTTTCTATTTTTTAGCGATGTATTCAATAAAAGTTCTCCAATTCCTCATTCTTAATTTTAATTTCACTTTGTTTTCTTTGTCTCTCTTTAATTGAAAGTTTAGGAAAACATTTTATCTTTTTAGCAACTCCGTACACAAAGTGTGAAGTGGTTGCAGAGAATTCTTAAGAAAATTTTGTATAGACATACCTTATTGGAATGCTTATGACTTATAGAGGTGGAAAAAAATAAGACTTCCAATCTGCGATCACTTTCTGTCTGACAGGAAATGGCCGAAAAATGAAACGACATTTTTTTTGGCGGAAAAATAAAATCGGAAACGAATATCCTTCAGCAATTCGGCAAAATTATGTATAGTCTGACAGATGAGTCGTGATGATCGACATGTCTCGAGATTCACGTGAAGTCCGAGACAATAGCCTCTTTCCCGAGGCTTCTGCAAAATGTCGGCACTATTTTACAATACAGCGCACACAAAATTACACTGCAAGTGTAAATTGCAAGTAGAATTACTTAATTTAAGTTAATTTATTAATTTATTATTTATTACTTAATTTATTTATTACTTAATATAATTTTGAGTGCGCTGCTTTGTAAAATAGTGTGTATGTCGACATTTTGGGAGAAGCCTGGGGAAGAGGGTATGGTCTCAGACTTTACGTGAATCTCGAGAAATCTCGTTAGTCACGACTCGTCTGTCGGACTATACCAGTGATGATAAGGACAGTTTTCTGAGGTGAATTTGCTTTTGATAGGAATATTGATGAAATACAATCCTCAGCGACGTGGAGGTAATATCGAGAAAGTAATTCCAAAAGAGCCGCTGACTTTATGAGTAATGATTCTGCCCGTGGAATCTTTTGGTATTTGTTTTAAAGAATGTGAAAGTCTATGCAAGATGATCGCTATGCAAGAACTTCACTAGATTTAGGGACTTAAAATTTAAGCAATAACTTTACTTTCATTTAAAAAAAAACAAAAAAAAAACAAAACAAAACCCCCAAAACTGTAAAATATTTAACCTCTTTTCTTTTTACTATTAGAAATGAATTTTTAGCATTCATTCTGAAATGAATTTTTAGCATTCATTCTGAAATGAATTTTTAGCATTCATTCTGAAATGAATTTTTTAAACATTAGTCAGTTGTTTAAAATAGTGTTTTGTGCATTTTTGTTCTGTTTTTGAACCTGAAATACAACATGTTTGCTCTGACTTAATATTAATGAGAGAGTCCACAAAATATAGTTACAAAATTCTTTTTATTTAATGCCACAATCCCAATGATATGAAAGCACTTATTGAATTAAAACAATAATTAACTGTACAATGAGTATTTTCTGAAGGTGTAATATTCATCTGAAAAGATTCTAATGTGCATTGCCACTTGAAGATAAGTTTGGAAGTCGAAGTTCTTCTTGTATCTGAAAAAAAAGAAAGATAATAATTTATTTGTCATCTCAATCTATAAAATACTTTAATGTTTAACAGAAATTTGTATAATGTTTTAATTTAAGAGAGAATTAATGCAGTGAACCTGCAACCATTGCAATATTTTTATTATATATTTTATTAAACAGTTTTATATTTATGAATATAAATATAATAATTGACTTATAGTTATTTAAGGTATTATATAATACTTTAACATAAAACACAAACAAACATTCTTTTTTACTCTTCTGATAATATCAGTATACTAATATTCTCGTTTTGTCTGTCCTGTGGAGAAGTATAATTAAAATCTCATCAAATTATCATTAAGCACAACAATCACAACAATCGCAACAATTGCGCCTTTTCCATTCGCAACACTCACATTTATAATAATAAGGAAATTAAAGCAATGTCAATTACAGTCCAATAGACGGATCTTGACGATCTCGTTTTTTCGCGATTTCACGTAATTTACGCGAGAATAGCCTCTATCCAAGTATTCTCACAAAATGTCGAGAAACAGTGCTATACGAAGCAGCGCACGGAAAATAATATTGCAAGTTGAAGAATGTTTTCGGAGGAAATTAAATAATGGAGGACCTCTCATTCTTTTAGAAAGAGTTCAAGACATTAGGTAGCATTTTCGTAGTAACATACATTCAAAGTACTAATTCCTTGACACCTCCTGAAGAGGCTAATGGCCAGATCTCGTGTTTTCGGTAATTCTCACGCAAACGAGATCGTCAAGATCCGTCTGTTAAGAATTATATTTTCTTATCAGAAGACGTTGCGAAGCATTGTGATTGGTTTACTAATCGCTTTCCCTACCTTGTTTTAGATGTGATTATTATACAGGGTGTGGCAAAAGACTGGCAACACCCTTTTATTGTTGAAAAGGTTGACGAATGTAAATCAAAGGGCACAGAGGGATAGCACCCCTTCCCAGTTCCCTTGTGTGCCAATTTGATTTCGATTCCTTCAATCATTTCAACACTAAAAGATTGAAGACATTTGCCTTACAAGAAGGTTTCCTATCTTTTGCCTCATCCTGTACATATTAGCAGAAATAGCTTTTATACAATTATTTAAGAAATTATAATTCTTCATGATAACTGTAAAAATATAATAATTATTAAAAATTATCGAAGATTTCAATTTCAGTTCTTTTACATAAAAACTGTATAAAATTAAATAGACAATGTACAGAAGTTGCTTATCTTCTCCAGATGCACACAAAGACGAATCAAAACATGGAAAAGATATAAATAATCCAAAAAAACACCATTCCTAGTAAAAAATTATGTACTTACAAAATTCGTACTAAAGTGCTCACAAAGAAACAAGGCTTAAATTGCAGATGAGAATGTTAAAGAAAAAGAAAATCACTCATCATCCACTAATAAAAACAAAAACAAAATAAATTCATGTCAAGAGCTATACAACGAATTGGATTATGATACGGCCGTTTCATCATTGTTATGAATCCTCAGCCAGACTTGCCTCTTCGATGACAAGCTTCAAAGGCATGAAGAATATATGGAATCCATACTCGCTCCCGACTGTGGGTTCCGACACAAACAAACAACAAAAGAAAATTACCTGTTGCTTAACAGGATTTAATAAAATGACGCTCAACCATAGGGCACAAGAGGCAAATTAATAATAAACAAAAAGCCACAGCAAAGCAAACGCTTATAAAGAAACAGGGCTTTTTGTTGAAAGCTCTTGGCATGAATTTGTTTTCATTGGTACATGATGGTGCCTGATGCATTTTGATTTCATTGGTGCATAATCGGTAACTTCCCTTTTCTTTAAAATACAGTAGAACCTCATTGTAACGGACCCTATTATAACGGACGTCGCTTATAACGAACAGTTTTAAAAAAAAATGGCAGCCTACAATTAAGGTAAGCGAAGTGAAAGACCATTTAAATTTTGTTATTCAGTATGTTGAACAATCGGCAAATAAAAATGTGTTTGCATATTATGAACACTTACGGCACTTCCGTCAGTTATTAACTGAAGAAATAAGCAGCAAACAAACCCAGCAGAAAATAAATAATTTTTTTAAACCAATGAATGTAAGCAATCAACATGAACCAGGACCTTCTTGTTCTAAAGATTAATGGAATGTATATGTACACATGTTTTTCAATTCAACCTACTATGTTGAAGGCTGTTTTTTATTTGATATACAATAAATACTTTTTATAGCTAACTATTGTACTTTCATTGATGTAAACCCTGCTGCATTACACCCCTATAAGAATTATTTGTTATAAATTGAAAGTTCAGTTTATAAACTGAACTTTCATTAAAACGGACAACCTTCAGCCCCTATTAGTCCGTTGTAATGAGGTTCTACCCTATTTACATTTTAGTCTCTTTTAAACATTACTAAAACTAGTCTTGTAATATCATTACTACAATGTTAAAAAAATTAGTAATATCCTAAATTATTTTACAGTCTTTAAACTATAGACTGTAAGTACTGTTGAATACTGGGAAATGTTAAAGAACTAGTATGGACATTTATAAAATTAAAATCAATTACATCTTTAATTTCTTGAATGTCAATTTTATAAGTTAAATTTTTGGAATAACTTCACAAAGCCTTCAGATTATTCAAAAATAAAATTTTAAAAAACAAATTCAAATTTTTATATCTTCATTGAAACTCTAGAGACATCTAAGTTTAACACTTACCACCTTACTTCTCAGGTTATCGAAATGACATGAAGCAGAATACTCTCCATTTCTGAATATAGTTCTATAGTCATTTATTTCGTTTTGATTCCATTTACGATCCAACGCATATAAGACAACTCCAATGGAATGATATATCTGCAGTAAAAGGTCAAGCCAGCCGTTATATTTGTAGCTGTTATAAAGAAAAACATATGAACTTTAACTTTTCACAAATTAAATTTTAATTCAAGATTAAATATTAACGTGCTATATTAAAATTAACACATTGCCAACTATATTAGCACTTAAAGAATTCAACGAAAAATAAGACAATTACATATAAATATAAACCACAACGACGTACGTTTCAGAATCCCGTAATAGATTCTATTTTCAAGTAAACAAAAGAAAAAGAAAAATAAACGACCTGGATTAAGGCCTATAACATCGACGTTTCCACTCTACACCCTAGCGGCCAGATTAGAAAACATGGGGAATATTAAATGTAAAAACGCTATAATACAGGACTGTAGACCATATTCAAGCACATTTTTAGTAGACAGGTCCTGATTGTAACTCTGAACCGTTCTAATGACACATGATTCGTAGAATTCTCGTAGGTATTTCAATTTACGTTTACCAAAAACAATCACATTTTCAGAATTTAATCGATGTCCCGTGCTTTTACAGTTTTTTACGGTGCTGTAGTTTTCATTGTTGCTTTTGACTGCTCCTACGTGTTCGTTCACTCGTACACCCAACTCACGTTTAGAATTTCCTACGTAAATGCAATCTTTGGCTTCACCATCGTGTGATAAACATTTGATACCATAGATAGTACCCCGCAATTTCAATTTGTCCCCATTAGAGCATTTGTCACTTTTTTTATTTAAAAAAGAACCTATTGTGTTTAAAGGTTTGCAGGCTATGCCAAAGCCGTGCTGGCGTGGCCGTGCGGTCTAGACGGCAGGTCTGCCGTTGCGGCCAGTTTGCCAGTTCCCGGGTTCGAATCCCGGTCGTGGCATGGATGTTTCTTTCTTCTTCTGTTTCTCCTTCTGTCCGTTCTTGTTTCTTTACCCTGGCAGTTAGGGTTAAAATGCATCTCCCAACCCGCAGTTGAAAGTCAGCGTGGGAGATTAGACTTTCATCCCCCGAGACAGTGAGCTGTCTGAGGGAGGCCTTTGTCCAGCAGTGGGCTGTTAAAGGCTGATAGATAGATAGATAGATAGATAGATAGATAGATAGATAGATAGATAGATAGATAGATAGGCTATGCCAATACCCGCAGTAGCTAAAACCGATCTAATTCTTTGCAAAATAGTCTCATCATATTTGAGAGTTACGAAGCTGCGCAAAATGTTCTTACTTTTAATTACTTTTCTTTTGTTTACTTGAAAATAAAATCTATTACGGGATTCTGAAACGTACGTCGTTGTGGTTCATATTTATATGTAATTGTCTTATTTTTCGTTTAATTCTTTAAGTGCTAATATAGTTGGCAATGTGTTAATTGAAATTTTAATTGTTTTTGTCAAATTATTCAGAAAACTACACGATAGATAGGAGGAATGACCAGAGGTTCCTAACTTTCGTGAAACAATCAACAATTAAACTATTGAATGAACGTCATTGCCTGTATTCAAATAGTGGCAATCTCAGAAGTAGTTTAATTCGGCTCTGTTAATAAATTTGGATTCGGGGAAAAGCATACTATTAACTTTACTTTATTCGGATTCCGTAAATCACCCTAAGTATATATACTTATACAAAGGAATGTTTGGGCATTAAGCAATAATTAGTTTAATTTTTCTTCTTTGCTGGCTAGAAACCGTTCTCTACTTATCGTTAGCTCATGGAAACCTAGCTGTTTCATTGGGAAGAATCTACTATTGCAAAGTAGGGTATCAATGCCAACGATGTAACATAGGTAATATGTTAATAAAAAAAAATTAATAAAATTTTATAAAATTAAAATAATATTAATAAAAATATAGGTAACGTTACATCATAAATAATCAACCGAATCATAGAAACCTGTTATTATTTTTCCGAATTTATTTTGGAAATATTTTTTATTTGTATTTTATTCAAAGATTAAATTTTTAAATAAAGTTGATGGTGAATGTTATATATATAAAAAATTAACCTGTTTTATGATTGTTTTTGAAAGAATATCATAACAACGATTATATTATAATCATTCGTCATTAATCAGTAAATGAAATTATCGTTTCCAGAAAAACATTTTTTTAAAAGGTTTTAGTTGCTAAATATTCTTTAGACTTTAATTTAAATATTAGAATTTAAAGAATTTTAGTTTACTAGCTTAATACAATTATATTACATTAAAAACATTCTTTCTACAATTTTAGCAAATTTGAATATTGTAAGCTAAACTTGATTGTTGTTAGTCTTTAATAGGATCATTGGCAAAGACTGATTCTTACAACTTAATAATAAACTTAACTAAAGGAAAGGAAAAACAGCACTTGAATAAAAGGAGAAATTGCCTTTCTGATTAGAATTATGGGAAGGAGTTGGGAACGGCCGTTTCGTCCTTCTACGGACCCGTCAGCCCAACCCAGCCTTCCCTTAACGAAATCAGAAAGGCAAGATCTTGTTTTACCAACAAGTTTATTATTAAAACTTGTTGAATTTAAAGAAACACATAAACTTAATCTCACATGTTCAGCAAGGGGACGTCTCTGAAAAAGTTATGCAGTTCGTTAGGTACCAAACCGCTCGTGAAAAAAGAATATGGAATTTCAGGATATATAAGACTAAAGAAATCACACATGTCATCTTTAGCACCAAGCGATGACTGTAAAGAAAAAAATAATCCAATTTGTAATCTATGTATAAGAAATTGAATGTCTGAATGTATATTCTCTATTCACTCCTCAACAGTTTGACCAATTAGGACCAAGTTTTCCATAGTTACTATATAAAAATAAAACCAACACTCAAAATAATAAGATAAAAAAATTTAACACTTTAAAAAATACGACATTTTTCATTCAGTCTCAGCTGGACGTTTACAAGTGAATAACTCAAGGATATGGGGATTTAAATACAGAAATCTGATAACACCAGAGAGGTCATTTATCATTACTTTGTTTTGATTCCAATAAACTATTTTTGCATAAACAGCTGAAGAACATGCCCAACTCTATTAATTTGTAAAATATTTGTATCGGTTATATCTTTTGAATGAATAAATGAATTAAATTTAATTCCAATATGTTGCTTAATATTCCCACAAACGGTGATCTTCTAGAAAAAAAAAAGCCTTGGCAAAGCCGGGGAATTAAAGCTAGTCAGGTAAAAGTAACTGATAAATTGCTTCTGTATAAAGCTTTTTGGTAACTTTTACTGTGTTGTATACAGCCAAATAATCTGCTTTTTATCATCATCCTTTGTGAGCTATGTTTTTAGGGCTTTGATAAAGGCTTATGGGTATTGAATGCCGATAAATCCAGGTACAGATCAGCGCATCTGCAGGCCAGGCCCCGGAACCAGATTTGGTAATGGATCCATAAGTGAGAAAAGTGCTGATGCTGTTAAGCGTCAGAATATAATTTGAGTTAAGGGATAATGTAATTCTTTTAAATTTGTTTGTTTGAGAGAATGGAATGATAAGAAAGAGAATGGATATAAAGAGAGCAATCACTCCTCCTAATTTGTTAGGAATAGATTACAGGGGTGAATAAGGGAATAGAAAATTTCATTCAGCTTGAATATGAATTAGAATTACTAAGGGATTAGCATGGATAAAATTTTCTCGATCAGCTACGAGAAATATTTAACGTGCTAATCCCTTAGTAACTCCAATTCACAATCAACTGGAGTTCATATGAGCTGTATGATAACTGGAGCTGACATTTTCTGTTCGCTTAAGCTATTCTACGAAAGGAATTCGTATCCTTTTGTAAAATTACGAGCCAGGATTGAATACAGCCTATGTCGTATTTTTAAAGTGTTAAATGTTTCTTATCTTATTATTTCTTATTATAGCATCTCATGTCGATATTTGTTTTCAACCTTTTTTTTTTATTGAAGCTAATTAAGGTGATGCGATCTTAATTAAAGAAAACAGAGAAAAAATATATAAATTCAATGTAAATTAAAGGACGAAAACGAAATACTCACATACATTGGTGTCAATCTGCCTGTTGTGTTGTGAACACATTCGTAGATAAGAAGATCATTCTGCAGAATTTCAAAGATTTAAGGCATTAACTTCAATAAAATATTTTGACTTTCGATCACTTAAAGAAATAAAGAAAATAAAAAATTACTGATACTCACCTGCAAAACTACGATTTCTTCTTTTAACCACCTTGTACTCTGTAAGAAATTATATATAATCAGTATATAAAATAATCAGCTTTTTTTTTTAATTGCAGGCAATTATATAGCTAATAATTTGTTATATTAGCACTTAATAGTGATTTAAAATATTGTTGGATTTCAAGTATGATTTGAAGTTACTAAAATAAAACTATAAAATGAATTCAAGACTTTTATTATTATCTTATCTCAACATATGAACTTCTTTCTTATAAATTACACTGGACAACACACAATTTACTAATTTCGAGGTGCTGAACACGAATAGGACAATAAAATCTGTCCATTGGCACTTGTTTAGGAAACAGAGATGGTCACATATAAGCAGCTCAGTCCCCATTGCGTACGTAGTATAGATATCATTTGGCAACGCTGTATTTCAATCTGCTGATTGCATATTGCGCCATAAGTCCATTACACAAACCACCCCAAGAGCTATTGCATCATTGTCTGATGCAATGCAGTTGAATTATGAATGAAGAAAAAATGCCCCAGTCACTTCCTTTTGCGCTCTTCATGAGCAGTTTGCTCTTAAAGTTTCGAAAGGAAGACAATCTTGTGTTCTGCTACGATGTAGGTGGCCTGATGAATTCCCTTAGAATCAAACATGACCCTATAGAATGGCGTCTATTCATAAACTCGTGAAAATTGTCTCAAAGCAGTGTTGCTGCATAACTGGCTTCCATCCGTTCCAGTTGGACACGTTGTCTACATGAGAGAAATCTACCACAACCTATAACAGCTGTAGAAGCGGATATTTACCTGTACGTGTGGTAAGAACAAACTACTCTACTATATAAGAAACTATTGCAGATCTTTCACAAACGGTAGATAATTTTCCCTGTCATATTCGTGTTTAGAACCTCGAAAGCTGTAAGAAATGTTTAATTTCATCTCAGGCGACATGACTTTTGTAAAATTTTGTTGTTCACTTTTATTAAATCGCTAAAGGAATTTTTTTTTTAAATTCACCTTTTTGTTCATTTTATTTCTTTTTAGATTGCTCGGAAAATATGTAAGCATAATTAAAATTTTGCATTTTTTATTTGTTCATTTGCTTTTACATTAGTGTAATAATTTGAAAATTCAAAATCTGTGGCATTAATATTACCTTAAATGATTGACCTGCGAGGTAATTACGATTTTCAACACAAAATATAATAAATTTCCAGTCATTTAAATCTTTAAACAACTTGAAATAGTAAATCATTTTCAATTTTATATGAATTGGTTTAATTTTAGATGATATACCAATTTGGAATTTGGAAAAATGTTTATTTTTTTAATAATTATGGACTTTGACAACAGTTTACAATTTTGAATAATAAAGTATTTTCATATTACCTGGAAATTGAAGTCGAAATGTTCCTCGGAGATTCTATTTATCTCCTTGTTATTTCGAAAGTGATAGAATATAACTTTTTGAACTAGAAAAAAAGTTTATTTTAGGTTTTATATGTTTTTTCATGTTAATGCAGTTACAACGCTGAAAAGTTTATCCCTTTATAAAGAACTCAACAATTATTCCTACTTAGGTATTGGACCTTCGTGTGGACTCAGAAGTTTGTTAAAAATCCCCTGGAAGTTTAAAACATTCTTAAACAAATGTATTTATTAGTTCAAGAAGTTTATTAACTTCTAACTTTAAATTTGCTTTTATAGATGCTTAATCACTACTCCACAATGGCAAGATTTGAATTAAGTTTTGCTGAGATTATAAATTTGAATATTCGATTAATACCGGTGTTAGATTTCATTTTAGACATTTGAGTTGTGTTTTTGAGATGATTTTTCTTATCCCATTGTTATCTTGAAATTTCCATCCATAAATCCACCATCATCAATTTCTATCCATGACAAATACAGTACCCTCCCTCTTAACCGTTCAGCTTGGGACCGGATCCTATACCGGTGGCAAAATGGCCGGTTAAACCGAAGATACATTTAAAATTAGCTTTTAACTGAATTACAGTTCTTCTACTGTTTAATTATAGGAAAAAGGTCAATAAAAGAGACAAAGATTATACAATTTTACAAAATAAAAATAAAAATTTGTACAGAAAGCAATATGGCGGCGTCATAAGAACAGGTTACTGTAAGGCCTGCACAGCCAAGCTAGAGGTATAATTTGGAACGTTTTCCACTATTTTAAGAGTGAAAGTGATGGAATATGTATTTCTGAATTACTAGGAAGATCGGCTATTGATACGAATTTGTCCCATTTGACGGTGAAGAGCATTGTCAACGAGCGAAAATCGATGCGACAGTAGTTCGTTTTTATCGGGCATTTCCTTTTCCTTGTCCGAAGCCACTTTTGAATATGGATTACATTTATGAAAATTTTTAATAACATAAAAATAATAATAACAGTACATAGATACGTTAAAGACGCAAAGAATAAAAATAAATATCGAAAATCTTGTTCTCTTCTACATTGCAGAAATGTAGAAAATAGTTACGATACTTCGCAATACATGGAACATTACAATACATGGTCGCTGAGCATACATGGAATTAGTAATCCATAAATTAGATTTTAAACTTATTTACGTCTCTTACAGGAAAAAATTTTAAATGTTTCAATTACCAATAATTGGAACAAGGTTGAAATCCCGTAGATGCGAGTGATGAAAACTAAGGTTAGGAAAGAAGATGTCTGTGCTAAGATCTCAACATTCGTGAGTGGATATGCTAAAATAAGCTGTCATATAAAGTAATGTTGATAATCTGTAAGCATAATATTTTTCGATTTTCAAATCAAATTTCTATCATTTGTTCTAATTTTTTTAGAACACGTTCACTAGCACATACGCACTGAAACTATCTTCAACTGTTTAGAGGAGAAGGTAGGAATATGAGATAGGGTAGTAATATGAGATACCGTAGTTTCTAACACCGTAGGCTGGTGACATCTACGGAAACAGTTGGAAATTACTTCTTATAGGGCTCTTGTGTTTTCATTTCTTGTGTTTTATAAGTAATTTCCAACTGTTTCCGTAGCTGTCACCAGCCTACGGTGTTCGAAAACCACGGTATCTCATATTACTACCCTATCTCATATTCCTACCTTCTCCTCTATGATTATTATCATTTGTTGATGATCCATGTAATAATCCATATTCTATATGCTATACATTTTAATAGGTTTTAATTATCAAAGAAACTTCATTGAAAAAGTGATTGCAAAAATAGATTAAAAATTGTTCTTTTTATTAAAGATACAAAAGTTTTATGTAATCAAAACTTTTAACTTCTAACTCACCGTAGTGATGAGAGTGCATATACACTCCTGCAATGCGAATTCCTTCTTTTGGAAACAAAGCCTGAAAAAAAGTTGAAAATAATATTTTTGAAACTTTTTGGGTAAAACTACCCAAAGTTGAAATTCATTAAAACCTAATTTCAACTGCAGTTTTAAAATTAGGTTGTTATGAAAAAAAAATACTTTATGTAATAAGCTTTTGAATATATTAAATTTAAAGTAAGTATAGAAAATGAAAACATTTTAAATTAATTTAAATAATTAGTGTATCAATCCTCTTTCCAGTTTTCTAATTTTTAATTGATGAAACAACTATAAATTATAATATGTCTATAAATTCTGGTACAAAAAAAATAAACATAACGTTAACAAATTTACTAATATTTTATTGAAATTTTTAGAAATATTTTTATCAATTTGTAATTACTATAAATAAACAAACACATAAATTCTTCTTAATATTTGAAATCACTTCTTTAAATATCAAAAATAAAAACCTCCACTACACGGCGATATTTCGTAAGGCCTACAGTCTAACAGATGGATGTTGACGATCTCGTTTGCGCGAGAATTACGGAAAACACGAGATCTGGCCATTAGCCTCTACAGAGGTCTCAAGGAATTTAGTATTTTGAATGTCTGTCACTAGGAAAATGCTACCTAATGAATTTATTGTTTGTTTATTGACTGTTTTCAATTTATGAAAACTATATTAAAATGTAGTAAAGGAATTTCCCCGTATTATAATTCATTTAAATATTTCAATTTACTTCTCCATTTTGTGAGAAGACATGGATAGAGGCTATTCTCGCGTAAATTACGTGAAATCACGAAAATACGAGATCCTCAAGATCCGTCTGTTGGACTATAATCGGCCTACTTTCTCAAGCCTATTACATTACGGGAAGGAGAGAGATGGTCTCTCTCTTCCCGTAATGTAATAGGCTTGAGAAAATAGGCCGATTAGGCCTTATGAAATATCCGCCGTGTAATGGAGGTTTTTATTTTTGTTATTAAAGAAGTGATTTAAAATTACTATAAATATAAATTTATTTTTCAAATTGTCCACCCCTCTCCTAAATATAGATATGCAACCTCGGCCTTCTGTCGTCAATAGCGCTAGGTAGAGTGTCCATGGACATCATCTTCCATTCATTCATCTACGTCTCTAGACATTCATCTACGGTGCTCATTTTCTTCTGAACGCCGAGCGGATTTCTCCTATTTCTGGCCTTTAATGATTTCAATATACATACAAGGAGAGGGCATAGCGTGTACATCGAGAAAATCAATACCCTTTTGTGAGATGAAATTACACATGGACTACTTAAAAATATATGTATGGGTTAAGGGGCCAACTTTCAAGCGTTTTCGAGATATTAGACTTTGTTTTCATAGATTATCGAGTATTAGCATATTAACTTCCTGTTCGATTTCAAAGCAAGTGTTTTTGTGGCGTGATTAGTATGTAAGAATAATAATGTTAATTTGGTTTTTTACAAAGACAACATTTTATTTAAAAAAAAATTGGTTGAAAAGAAGATGGGTGCTGTAAGTATAATGATATAGGGGATTATATTGGAAAGACAGGTCGAACTCTTCAAGAGAGACTTAAAGAACACGTTAAAGCATACGAGAACAACTACCGAAATGTTTCCGACTGGGCTGAGCACTGTTCAAATCTTAACCACAACCCAGATCCTTTAGTGTACGTTATTTTTGAAACTACAGATTGATACATGAGAGAAATATTGGAATCATGTACCATAAATTGCTGCAAATGTTTTAATAAGAACAAATCACTTAAAGTTAATGAAATTTCATTGGTTATTTTTCAAAAATTTTTAAAAGGAAATAAGAGATTAAGTGAAATTTTAAAATTTAATTAATGATCTGTTTTTCCCATTAATGGTCTATTGTTTTAATTATTAATTATGTTTTATATTATTTTGAAACAAAGACACGATGTAGTGTAAGGACTGTTTGTTATATTTTGTAATGGTTAGAGAGAGAAAAAGATTCTTTTCTTTCTCTTCTCTTATTTATTTTATATATTTTTAGTTTCTTTACGTCAAGACCTAGAAAAAGTCTTTCGATTAGATAGACGAAATATTGGTCATTTCTGGAGTACAGTCGGACCTCTATTTAACGAAGTCGCTAAATCCCGAAAAAAAGTTCGTTATATGGAAAATTCGTTAAATAGAGATTCATCTTTTAAAATTACTTTAAACTACATAAAACAGATTTAAAATACATAAACAATTAATATTATTAAAAAAAGTAATAATTTTAATGACATAAAGCATACATTACCATGTGCATACTTAAATTTTACTAATAAAGTCTATTAATTTCGTCTGAGTTTTTTTTTGAAAAAGTGTTTTCGCTCATAGTACATCTCGCATCTTTGCAATGCACCAAAAACCCCTTCAGTATTTTCTTTAAATTGTAATCCGCGTCGGATTGTTTCAAATGATTTTGGCATTTCATCATACGAAGGTTTTTTGATTTCTGCATCATGATCATTTCCATTTTGATCATCTTCATCTTCATCGCAATTCATTGCTGTATTGTTTTTATTTTTCACACTGTCCAAAATAACAATTCAGTTAGTGTTTCCGAGGTCTCATCTTCAAAATCAAGTGAAAGATAATCATAAATCAGCACATCATCGTTAATTTCTTCTTTTTCCTTCAGTTATAACCACATTTCTTTCATTTCCTCTAAGGGAATATTAATAATAAAAACATTTCAAGGAGAAAAAAAATTAGATACCACAAAAGTTCGTTAAATAGAAAATGCACTTCGCTATTTGGAGGTTATTTTACGAAGAAATTAGCAAAATCTTCTTTGTTCCAAAGAAAAGTTCGCAAAATAGAGAAATTCGCAAAATAGAGGTTCGTTAAATAGAGGTCCGACTGTATTTATATTTGTTTGGAATAAAGTAAATCATTTAAATAGAAATGTCTAACAGTATTCTTTTGTCCCGAGGGAGACCACTTCTGCTACCATCCTTAACACTTCCCTTTGGGGGTATAGGTGTATGCTATTGTATGTTTATGTGGTGAATGTGGGTGGCAGGGAAGTCAAGCACTACGACCGGAGGTCTATTGTGGTTACCATAGAAGTAACGACAGAAGAAGAGAAAGACTGAGAAAGTATGGTGGGAGAAGTGCAGGGGAAACGGGAGAACCTCGAGAAAACCTGCCCAGAGTGGATCGTTCACCACCACGAAACTCATATGAGAATCGAACCCAAGTACTCAGAGGTGAGAGCCAATCTCTTAGCGACAATGCCAACAACTCTGCCATATGGTATTGTAAAACCAAACTTACTGGGGTAACAAGAAGTTTGGTTACCCCAGTATTCTTTAACTGCCGAAATATATATTAGGGTTGGGTAAACCGTTCAATATATATAATGTAATATTGTTGTGCGCTTTCTTTCTAAGTCGCTAATTCTGAAAGAAAAATGAGACATTCTAGAAGTTGCTTTTACGATTTGTAAGAAATTGAACGAGAAATAAAACGTTCTCTTTCAAGTTCTCTGAACAAGAGACATTTTCTCGTGAAAGTTATATCAGAATTTACGGGCGTACGGAGTACAGATCTTTGGCAATTTATTTCTGATTTTACTTGATCTTAAAAACTATCTTTGAACAGACTCTTCTATTTGCTACGTAAGACAATTACAGAAAAGTGAAAGTAAAAAAAGTGAATGATTTCCGTTTTCCATTCTACAAAATGATTTATAATTTTCATTTTTTCTGTAGTTTCCATGAAAGTGAAAATTACCTTTGAAGGGATTCAGGTATTGGATTGACAGAAGAAACTTTTCACCTAGGAAACATTGTGTTTTAAAGAGAGATCTAATTCTAACTGAATAGAAATTTTAGGATTTTCCAAACTCTGATGAATTGGCATTGACTCAATCAAATTGTCTTGTCATTTCATTTGAACACAAGAATGTAAAACTTAATAATAACTTGTAAAGAAGTACGAAATCATTTTTGTATGCAGTTCTCTACCTTAGTGCATTCTGGTGCAGCAACGGCATAAGTTGGGAAGTCAGTGGCCTTCGGAGGAATTATGTTCATAGGTCTCGCTAAGATACCCATTGGTCCCAAAGAATTTGGTCGCAGTTTTCTCGTATGAAATAGGTTCGCACCTGAATTGTCAATAAATGCTAAATAAAGGGAAAAAATTAAAAAAAATATTATTTATTAATAATTTTTTATCTTATCTAAGGAAGCTGAAAAGTATTGAACATATGATAAATATAACTTTAGACCATACCTCCTCCCGGTATAATTCCTACTTATCATATTACAAAAAGTAACACTTCTCCATCAAAATATATTTCAAAAATACATTTATTTCAACGAATTTTCGGAAAATTATACTTCTTTTCTTTTTCTAGCTTCTTAACAGTTGAAACAATTACGGATGTTGCTTGTCTTACATATATATGAGTGTTACAGTTTATAGTAAGGTAAATATAACTTGAAAATGATGTATTTTGAATAATTTATACGTTACGTTTTAAAATACAATAAAAAGAAAACAAATAATGATACTATTTATAAGTAATGTAATTACAGTGTATTTCAAAGTAGCTAGAAATTTCAAGTAATTCGTTGTAAACGCAATTGTTATCTTTAGATATTTTTTAAAATGTTTTTTTTTTAAATATTATGTACTGTCCTGTCCAAAGGTTCTTTAATGAAAAAATTGTGATGATGCTTTTAAAATCAAGTGAAAACACTTATGCGGTGTTACACGGAAGATCATTTCAGTAAAATAGAAGCGACTTTGTGGTGTTGCCGCATTATGTTAGTTCAATCGTTTACTTTCAGTTCCCATTGTGCTCAATGTGACCCTTCCCCTTTTTTCCGAACCGACGTCCGTTTGTGCAGTTTCCATTATAATAGATTTCTATTGAAATAGGCAGCCAGAATTATGTACTCATTCCTCCTAGCTACACTGCTCACAAAATTTAGGGGATATTGCGAAATGAATATAATATACCCAAACAACAGAGGCATTTAAGTTTATTTTTTAAAGAACAGCATCAGAGAAGCAAAATGGCACGAAAATGGAAGTTGTCTGAATATGCAAATGTGATGCTAAACATTAATTTGCATGTTTGTCCACAACCCTGTATAAAGAGGCTGGTGCTGCTGTGTTATCTGCATTGTCCTGGATCAACAGCAAGTGGCAGAATCGTTGAGAAAATGCCCCTGCAACGTGATTTACCCGAATCTGAAGCACATAGAGAATCATAGGGCGTCTTGAAGCTGGCCAAACACAGATAACAATAGCAGCAGCGGCTGGAACCTCCCAAAGCGTGATTAGCAGACTCTTGAATAGTTTCAGAGAGACTAAGAAGTCAGGGCAGGGTCGCCCACGTGCCACCACTGCAAGAGATGATCGTTATTTGACTCTAACAGCACGAAGGAACCGGCGAAGCAATGCGACTGAGCCGTCGACGACGGGTCTGAACTCAGACCGCGGAAAATCGATTCCATCACGGTGGACTGGCAACCAATGGTATGCATCCATTAACTCCTGAACATCGCAGAACCCGCAGAAGGTGGGCTGGAATGCCTCTTCCTTGGACCCGTGAAGAGTGGTCCACGGTTCTCCTCAGGGACGAGTCAAGATTCAGCATGAAGCCTGACAATCGTCGTGCCCTGATCTGGCGTGAACGTGAACACGGAAGAATCCACGTTTCGTGCGTGAAAGACATTCCTTTGGTGGAAGTGGAATCATGATGTGGGCGGGCATCAGAATTGGTGGTCGTATTGACCTCCATGTTGTTAGAAATGGAACGGTGAATGCTGTAAGATATCGGGATGAAATTCTACAGCCTGTAGTGGTTATCCGCTGGAGCAGTTGAGGCCAACTTTCTTTTTACGGTCTGTAATGACTATATAAATTTATATTGTGGTGAGATGCTTTTTATTGCTAAAAGACTGCAATAACACATGGCTAATGCGACATTCCATTCCAGACTACCGTACGACAAAGTCGTTCAGTTTTCGCTGAAATGACTTCCCATGACAGCTAAGGACTTAATTGTTACTGCTATACCATGCAATGCTTTTCAGATAAAAATTTATTTTTAATTTTACTTATAAGTTTTTAAAAAGGGAAAAAAATCTTAAATTTGAAACTTACAGTAATTAGTTTTTTCTAAATCATAATGTACTTCCATTCGTAAATACATAGGTTTATCATCAGTGCTGCCAAAGGGAATTCCTAAATGAGATGGTACAAAAGTAACCTGAAAGAAACACAATACAAACACACAAAAAAACTTTATTAATGACTTTTAGTCATTTTTAAAATAAATTCCCTATTTAATATCTACTCAATCTAGAAACTTGCCATGAAAAATTAATCCTCGCATAAAACAATAATAATTTATTACTGAACATTAAAGACAGAATCCGACAACAACTTTTTTTTTAGATTCTTCCTGAAATGTCTTTGTCTTCATGAAAATTCCATAAACCACCTACTGCTTTTCTTGAAGTTAGTTAAAGCAAAACCAAAAACGGAAATCTTAATCTCCAAAGTATGTGTTGAAAGATTTAACTTATCTTTTATTACACAGGGTGTCTACAAATGATTGGTGGCACATCCTTGTCAATTCCACCAAAAGCATTGCAGATGCGAGTCTGCAGTTCTGGCAGATCAGCCGGTAATGGTGGTACAAACACTTCATCTTTCACGTACCCCATAAAAACGTCACAAGGGGTTAAGTCAGGGGAGCGTGGAGGCCATGGTAGCAGTGCGTGATCATTATTCCCATTACAAGGTTTTCAATGTACACTGGAAACCGATGAATTTGTCGTGCCGGGAATGATGATTAACTAGTAGTTGTCTAAAACTCCTATTAGATAAATCATGAAAAAGAAATCTTTTTGCTACGTAAATAGCGTAAAAAATAAAGGTAACACTAATAATAACTATTATTTAATTTTCTGTGTATTGAATATTGAATATGTTCCCACTGTTTATCCAATGCCCACTGGATAAACAATTCACTTAACATTTATTATTTTGAACTGAATGTCTATTGAAGGCATTAAACACTTGCAAAATACCGCATTAGTAAAATGTTTTTTAAATATGTTCAATTGGAATGATTTCCATTAGTAGAGCCAGAAAAAAAATCTTCATTAACAACAATCAATCGTTCCATTTTAAATTCAGAGGTATTTGGAAAATAGTAGACATTTTATTAAAATATCTTCTCTTAAAGCAATGCAGATAATTTCATTTTCAGATGAATATTTTTTTATTAGTTTTAACTTTGGAAATCCTAATTTTCAAATTAGGATTAAGTATTTGACTAAAAACACGATTCAATTTTTTAATTTATAGTATGCCTATTACTTCCATAGTACTGTGCAATTAAAATTAAAGTAGGGCTATCCTGCTCTGGAGCGAGTTCTTAGGCTCGTAATGAAAAGGAATTTGGACAACAGGTTTTTCAAAAAATGTCCTTATCATTCATTTAAAAAAAAAAAAGGAAGAATAATTACAAAATTTGTCACTAGATGGCGCCGTGATAATAACTTACGGTAATTGTAGAATATTAATACTCAGCTCTTTAAAAGCAAATCATTCTCTTACAAACATCTTCGCATCTCCGCATTCTCTTACAAACATTCTCTCTTCGCTATAGCAGCAATGCCAGCAAAGTTGCAGGAATAGAAGCTGCTAATGATGCTGCAGTATCAGAACAGCAATACTGTTGCTCAGGCTATCAGAGAATTACGGCGTCAGAAGAGCGTAAGACGTGGACGTATGATTTTGTTTGTCCGCAAAATGATTGCGAAATTTGAAGTGACAAGGCGTGTTGGTGTTCAACGACACAGAGATCGAAAACGAGCGGACTCCTCTCGTAAGATGTGACCAAGGTCGTCCTGGATTTATCAAGTCAATCTTCATGTGGTAGCACAAGCACAGCTGGTAGAGCTGATGCTAGTGAAGTGGACAAGTCATTTTCCATTTCTGGTGTTGTTGTATTATCCTTACAAGATGCAGCAACTAAAGCATGATGACAGATATTCATGTCACATTCTCATTTCAGTTCCTGGCGCAAATGACAGTGAAAAGACCTATCACTTGATCATTGGACATCGATTGGAATGATGATACCCACTTTACTTAAATGGGAAAGTAAATACGCAGGACTGTCACATTTGAACAACTGAAAACCCTGGAGTTATTCAAGAGGTCCAGGTTGCATTCTCCATAAGTGACAGTGCGGCGTGAATTTTCGACTATTTTTTTTTGAAGAGACAACGCCGAGTGGAATCCGTACCTGTTTGCCAACTTTTCATAATACCACTGTCTAATGACAGTCTGGACAATGATATTATGGAAAGTTGGCAAATATTGCAATACGAAAGCTGCCACAACATGGGTGCCTTCAGAGATACCATATTCTTCGAAGATGGTGTGCTACCTAACATCTACCAAAAAATGTACAGCAATACTTAACAGAAAAAAACGGTCATCAGTCGTTGTTTCCACTGTGATTTGCCCACTAATTCCCGGACCTCATCCCATGTGACGTCTGGTTGTGTTTTTTTTTGAAGAACCTGGTGTATCCGAAAGGATGTCGAACTGATGTATAACATTAGATGTCATGTGTTGGCTATTCCAGTTGACATGGTACGTTCTTCTGTAGAGAATGCTGTTCTTCGACTGTAAACTGTTGTTAACTACAGTGGAACAAGATTGAACAATTGTAGCGCTAGTTAAATGATATGTGTTGCTGTTTGAGACTATTTTTTTTTCAATAAATAGCGAGCGAATCCTTTGATGTGGCTATTGTCCAAATTTCTCTTTATTACGAGACTTAGAAGTCTCTCCAGAGCCCTCTAAGTAGGGATCTTTAACTTTAATAACTCAGTATATAAAACAAAATACATAAAAGATAAGTAAATTTATGAAATAAAGTCCGCTTCTTCTCATTACTGTGTTTCCGTCGAATTCACAGCAGCTGTGCGATACAATCTTCCCTACATGGTACAACACTTCTGCACAACATTTCCATTATCTTGTAGAATCCATAGAAATCCAAGACGAATTCTGTGCCTATTTGAAGGCCAAAGGAGGAGCAACATTACTACTAGATAGATATATCTAATCAAGTAATATCTGAGTGGATCTTAGATTTTGAAAAGAGAATATCTTTCAAAAAATAAAAAAAAAATAAAAAAAAAATCTTCTAATTACAACAATTTCGTTGCAGAGATTTTCTAATTTCATTCACTTAAAAAAAGTTTACCTTTTCACCGAAAGCTGTTCCTGTAATGGGCTTCATACAGGATAAATCTTCTCTAACTTCACCTGTGTAACATTTATAATCGAATTTGTCCTTATAAAATTGGACACCTGGCTCACAGCTGTATATGTTGATATGATGGATATACTTTTTACCAACAGGACTTAGAAGCATTTGCATCTGAAATTACAATTTAAGAGATTTTTATTTATTTTATAGGAGTCAAATTCAAATTGTAAAATTTAACTATTCTCCTCCAAATGAGAGTTGGCCGCCCTGTTTTTGTGAGATCTGCGCATGTATGATCGTTTAGTCTGGTCAGGCACTTCCGTCTGATTGTATGAGAGGACGCCGCCATTACGGTAATCGCTTGTTACTTTGCAAAAGAGCATTGTATTTATAAATAACATATATTTATTTATTTATTTAAATACTTATTGTTAGCAACTGGTATTGAAATAACGCTAAATAGTCGAGAGAAGTTTTAATTTGGCATTATCAACATGTCTTTCTCAGTGAAAACAGACAACGTCGTCCATTGTGACAGGAAAACATAATTGATCAGCTACCGGAAGGACTGCGCAGTTCAAACTTCCGCCGGCCAACTTTCATTTGGAGGACAATACGTCAATATTGAAACTACATTATGAAAACGACTTTAACGTTTTATCAAAAGAAATGAGACATCACATTCCTATTGAGCAAATCACATTATGTCTACGTACATTCAGCAGTGATGAATTAAAATAATTATTTCAGAAAAGTAACCATTCAATACAAAAAACCAAATTCACTGAAATAAAGTTACAAAGTTAGATAAGCGTTTCATATGTTATCTTTTATATTTGGCAATTGAATGGAATATTGCACAATAAGGTAAGACTTTAAAATATATCTACAAAATCAGCACAGTAAACCTTTACCACAATAAGAACGAAGGCATTGGTCTAGCAACAATTTAAATTATCATAAATTAAAATGTCTTATTTTTTATGTCTTATATTGTAGTTTCTATGTTTTCTATAAATAAAATGAAATGCATATACAAGAAAAATACGCATAAAAACGCACACATTTTGATTCAGTGAGCTGTTTTTGGAAATTTCTTACAGGGAAGCAAAGACAGAATGTTCCGAGGTCTGTCCAAATTTCCAAAAATAGTTCAGTGAATCTTTAAATGCATGGGGTTTTATGCTTATTTTTCTTGTTATATATGTATCATGCTCGAAAAAGTTTGCTACAGTAAAACCCCGCTAATCCGGCACGTTCGGGACTTCGGCAGTGCCGGATTACCGAAAATGCCGGATTACTGAGCGCCGTCTAAAAATAGCCGTTATTGCGAGGATATCGGAAATACCGCTAAAATAGAGAGTCAAAAGGGTTATTAATAGGTATCAGGCCATTTTTCTTATTGTGATTTCTCTGATTTCGGTAGTGATGGAAAATGTTATAAAAAATAAACAACAAAATATATTTTTATATAGTATTATATTTTAATACAGTACATATGGTATAGTTACTTTACTTCGTACATTAAGTAATATAGTGCAGTACTAAGACATTATATATTAAGTTAAACTCTGCCGAACGCACGCGGAAGGCTTATTCAGTGTAAAAAAACCTCTTAGACCGATGCCGGATTATTGAATGTGCCGGATTATCGGATGCCGGATTAACGGGGTTTTACTGTATTATGAAATGCATGCATCTATAGCTTATATCTATCTAGCTCACTACTTTGAGCCTTGTGTTTTAAAACACCTTCAGGGCCTCACTTCTTTTATAATTATTTTACTTCAATCTCCCACATTACCTAGTTTGGTAGTCATCCAGGACAGAATTAGTGACGCCATTGAATCGTAAATGACCTCAAAAATAATAAGTATGTTTACAAGTTCAGTTAGTTTCATTGCTATTAAAATAGTAAAAGAAAATGTGGAGTTTGTTGATGATATTAATTTATTGCAGTAAGATATTTGAAAAAAAAAAAAAAACTGCATCTCAAATTATTTATCCTGATTTGAAGTTAATTTTAAAGTATTCATAACTAATATTGAGGCTTCTAGGCCTATTGTGCAATCTCTGTTAAAGAACAATAACAACAGCCCTAGGAGAAGAAGGAGGACACAAACACCAGGAAAAAGAAAATATTCACTACCGGTCCCGGGATTCGAACCCCAGTTCAGGCTTTCAACCAACTTACGATAATAGTCAATTGCTAGTAGAAAAACAACACGTTTATTTGTGAACGGCATTCATTAATAGAATTTAATTTTAATTTGGAAAAGGATATTTTTTTTGCAAACTTTTTATACTTAAAATTTTAGAATATAATAGAGATTTTTTTTACCCCAATTAAATGATGCCTTTCTCCGAAATTAGGTACTTTAACAAATTTACAGTAGTAATTATAAGGCAAATCGGCCATCATTCTTCGGACTCTCCTCTAAAATTGAAAAAAAATAATATAAAGGTAATAGTAATATTCAATAGAAGTTGAGATAAGGATTTAATATCAAGCATAATAAAGAATTCATTTAAAATAGTATTAATTTCCTTCTTTCGTTAAATTTCATACAAATACATTCAAAGGAAGTTATAACATCAAAATAAACCTTATTGACAACATTATAATCATTATTACTATAAAATCATTGCCAATATGCGGCTTATATGATGTGAACTATATATCAGGAAGCACGTATTAGTAAGTAACATAGACACGGTGTATCAGTTGGACCCGTTCAATTTCGCATATCGAGTTACAAAGTTTTTACTTTTTCGGACTTTTCACCAGCGCTTAGGCTGGTGTTGGTTCTCTTCGGTAGTCATTGTGTTGTTTAACCCTTTGTAGCATATTTTGTTGCACAGAACCAGTGTCTTCAAATTTCTTCACGTGTTTCACTCAGTCATTGTTTCACGTTCCGCAGAAAAACCATATATCTCCACAAAGAAACGTCTTGATGCAGAGATGCTGACCTTTGGCTCATAAATAAACTTAATGACAGACACACGTTGCTTAAATGTCAACAAAAACGCACCACTTTCTCTTCCTGCCATTGTGAATTATCACACGGTCACTATCTCGCGTTCAATGTCACGCGTTGCCGTACTGATGCATGCCGACTGTTGTACATAGATAAAGCATTCCGGTGCCCGCCTTGTGTTAGGATACTATTATGCTCTCGAAAATGGCGCCCAGGAAGAAGTTACCGGGTTGACCAGATCCATCTGATACACCCTGTATTTTTTAACCACTGTTATTTTATGCAGAGGCTGAAGAAAGACTACGCAAATGTCAGTCTGAAAACCGGTTGCTTGTAAATATATTTTTTAACATGTAAAAACTTTTTTAAAATTTTACTTGTGTGTTGGGGGTTATTTTATTTACTTATTGATGTAATTGGCACACAATAAAATTAATTCGTCAAATATTTTTCCGAAAGAATGATTAGGAAATTGAAATTATAGGATGTTTTTTATTCAAATTGTTATTGGAAAGTTCATATAAATGTAGCATCATGCATGAAACTCGTAAAGAAGGAATGAAGAAGAAATAAAAAATAATAACTTATCCATAAAAAAATAGTACTGTGAAAAATCCATGGTGTGAAGAGATTATTATTATCTTTTTCTTCATTTAGCTTAGACGCCACAGATTTTTGTAACAAATTAAAATGCAATTAAGAAATAAGTAAAATATTGTTATAAAATTTGATAAAACACATCAAATTGTTACTGACTTTGTGAATACGAATTTCAAAGGCTTCTAAGTCTGGGGTCATCGGTGGTGCTCTAGTAGAAAGATAGAGGAATAAAACTTTCTCCATCCCTCGGTTATGTCCATGATAATCGAACTCAGTTAAGCCAGAATCCAGCACATCTTTATCACTTATTGCCCAAATAACGTGGAAGGTGCTCATCTGAAAAATTAGTTTCATGCAGCAGTCATTAAGTGACATAGAGATTGAATTGGATAAAACAAACACATATCTTGCAGCATTATTTGAAAGCAATACTTACTGTTATTTTGATATCATGTTTATCATTTGTATCTAGTTTTCGATTAAAACAGAACCACGTATGAGTTTCATTTTCTCCACCAAATAACAAGTGGTAATCTTGATGAGGATCTTCTATTGGGATTCCGTTTTTAACTCCATAAAGATCCTAAGGAAATCAGGGAAGGGTTTCAAGTATTTCACTAAAGTTTTCGACAATGAGAATATTGATCTGACATAGATGAATACATCATACTAAGTAAAAATGTTAGTTAAATTTATATAGAGGAGAATTAAGAAACCACAGTGAATTATTCTAAAACTTATTGAATCTGAAGGGCAATCCATATTAAATAACCTAAGTTTATTTCTTAACAATTGATTAGTTCATGAACTTCAGTTTATTTTAATAATAAAAAGCCAACTAAAACGGCACTATTCAATAAGTTAAAACAAGGCGTAATAAAAATGACGTACATTTCGAAACTCCTTCTTATGAGTTTCCTTATCAAGCAATTTTATGTCTCATTTGTTTAACGACTCCCGTCAAGGGATGATCTTTTTCAGGTAGGGGGATCTTTTTAATTACTTGATAAGGAAACTCATAAGAAGGAGTTTCGAAACGTACGTCGTTTTTATTACGCCTTGTTTTAACTTATTGATTAGTGTTAGTTGGCTTTTTATTATTAATATATCGGCACGTTAAGTTTTTTATCATTAAGTTTATTCTCTTTCCTAAAACCTTGCTTAAAATTTCTGTTTTCTTTTATAGGCCTGTATGAAAATATTTTTCAAAACGACAATTATCGTTATATTTAACAATGAGACTTATCCAACCAGTCAATCAATGTGTGTGTCTGTTCCCCCTAATAACTTTTGAACTGCTGGATCTTCTTTAAACTTGGTTTGCATATTCAGGGCAATGGACAATTTGGAATCTTTTCCTTGTGGGTCCTTATCGAGAAATTAGCACCAGAAGAGGTCAAACAATTCCCATAAAAAAGCATTGGAATCTGAACAATTGATTTCTATCCTATTTATGTTAATATCTCTCTGTCTTAAGCAATGAAAGTTAAGTCTTTTAATGCGTTAAGCAGGATTTGATATAATTAAAATTAATCTCACTTAAACAAGTAAATTGTGAGGATTTAATTCACTATTTTTTTTTTCAGAAAATGAAAAATTTATATTGTTTCTATTGAGTAAATCTTTTTAAGAAACAACACTGTAAGGAAAGTAGGCTTAAGTTCTTTCGAACTTGTAGAATTGTTATATTAGCTGAATAGAAACAGGAGACTCGTCAATGCCTCGTCGTTGAGGCGAAACCAGTCGTGTCCTGCATGTATTTTAACTTGTTTAAATATTTTTTTAAGAACACACTAGTCACGTGTGTTGGCCTTTATTTTAATTTTACTTTATTACGCACGCGCTTTGAATCTCTCTTAAAAACAGAAGACATTTTGAATTTTCTGAAAAAATAATTAAATGTGAATTATTGACTGAATAAAACAGGATTAATTTATTTTCCGTAAACGTTAAAGGATTACGATATGGATTAATATCCGCTATTTGAAACCTAGAATGCCATTGCTTTGTTTCTAATGCTTTTCTCTAGGAATTTCTTCTTTTTCTTTCATTATCCCTCGCTAATTTTTTTGAATCTTTCTCATGGGAAAAAAATTAAAATATAAAAATTAGCTATCTCCTTGTCCTTAAATGTGCAAGTCAAGTTTCAAGTATTCAGACATAGTTGTTGTTAGTTCTAGGGTCATATAGATACAGATAGGCTGATTGTTTTCAGCAGCCGCACATTCCTAAGAAAGTAGGGTAGAGAAAGACTTAAATGGTCTTCACCTATAGAAAAATGACTCAAGTCTTTTATAGCCTACTTAGATTTGGAGTTCAAATTTCTAATAGAACATAGAAGATATATCTTAGTGTAAGTGTGTTTGAGTAATTGTTTTAATTTAGATTTGAAATTCTATTGAAACATTTACAAATGTAAAATACATTTTCATTTATTCCTAATGTTTCTGCAAACTCTTACATTCTGACAGCAGAACATAAAACTTTAAAATAAAGTGATTGTAAATATTTTGTTTATAATAACAATGGGTGAGACCAAGTTGTACACAAAATGACATCCTGGTACAGCTGTTTCACGCTAATAAGGCGATCATCAGTCAGGAGCAGTCATCAGTACGCAACCAAGTCTCGATACACGGGACCTATATGATAAAACATCGGAACAAATGTGGAACCCGCAAAGCGGGTTTGTTTGTTTGTTTGTTTTAGCTTTTGCGGGTTCCACATTTGTTCCGACGTTTTAAATATTTTGTTTACATACCCAAATTACCTGAATTACAATTGGTTATAAGCCCTAACTGAAACATTATCTATGTTTTTTTTTTCTATGCAAATTAGGAAACATATTAAACATCAATCCAGATTTCTTGTCCTTTTGGGAAGATTAAACCTGTTTTAAATTTCTGTACATCACTGTTAGGCGATTAAGGATGACATTGATATTGTCCTCCAAATGAGAGATAGCCGCCCTGTTTTTGTGAGATCTGCGCATGTATGATCGATGAGTCTTGTCAGGCACTTCCGTCTGATTTTATGACAGGAGGCCGCCATTACGGTAATCGCTTGTTACTTTGCAAAAGAGCATTGTATTTATAAATAATATATATTTATTTATTTATATAAATACTTATTGTTAGCAACTGGTATTGAAATAACGCTGAATAGTCGAGAGAAGTTTTAATTTGGCGTTATCAACATGTCTTTCTCAGTGAAAACAGACGCCATCGTCCATTGTGACAGGAAAACATAATTGATCAGCTACCGGAAGGGCTGGGCAGTTTAAACTTCCGCCGGCCATCTCTCATTTGGAGGACAATAGATGCTTTAGTCTAATAAAAGAAAGCATAGATCAATTGTTAGACATCTATCAATGGTCTATAGAAACATAGAGCTCAATATAAGCAAGGCATAGGTAATACCTTACGAATTCCAAATGTTCTTCAATGCTACTGGGATGAAGTGCAAGTAAATAATGTACTATCTACTAATTATTCAGTTATTCAAATTATTTCAGGTTATTATTTATTTTTATAGTAATTTATACCTTTAAATGCACTTGTCCATCGGTTACCCATCCAACTATTATATCCGAATCCACCATGTCTAGAGTATGCGTGAATCCTATTCCTACATAACCATTCGTTCTACCAATAACCAACATCGTAATATCTTCTTTCGTAAAATTCCAATAAATTTGAACCCTGCCATCTTCATCGAAATCTAGCTCTCTTTCCCAAATATTGTTTCCTTGGTTGATATTCTGCACCAGTTTTGTAATTGTTTCCTCATTGTCAAGTTTCGTAACTTGAAAGTACAAGAAACAAGTCACAATAACAATAATAATAATAATCATACAGGCTGCTCTTTTGATGTTCAAGAACTGCATCTGGAATAGGGAAAGAAAACGATATATGTTCGACAATAATAAAATAATAGGAAATAAAAAAATAAATAAATAATAAATGAAATAATATTAGAATTAACATGTGCATTAACTGTAATAAAGAACTTGAAACAAACGTATAATATTTTTAAAATATTTATGAAAGTAGCTGAAGAATTAGCGGCTACATGAATATTTCAGAATTTTTAAATTTAAATTTTTAAAAATTTAACTTGATATGTTTCATATTTATCTGTTACTAATAAAAAATAACCTCAAGCAATATACAATGTTACGTGATCATACCCTTTAATAAAAGTCTACTGTTTCTGACTATTTTGGGGTTTGTGCAATAAAGTCTAACAGATGGATTTTGACGATCTTGTATTTTCGTGATTTCACGTAATTTACTCGAGAATAGCCTCTATCCATGTCTTCTCACAAAATGTTGAAATATTTAAATGAATTATAATACGGGGAAATGCATGAGACTTTTACTACATTTTAATATAGTTTTCATAAATTGAAAACAGTCAATAAACAAACAATAAATTCATTAGGTAGCAATTTCCTAGTGCCAGACATTGAAAAAACGAAATTTCTTTGAGACCTCCTGAAGAGGCTAATGGCCAAATCTCGTGTTTTCCGTAATTCTCATGCAAACGTGATCATCAACATCCATCTGTTAGACAGTAGATTCGCAAGAATGAAAGCACATCTGAGATACAATAATATAATTACACTAAAAATTTAAAACTATAAAAAAAAAAATTATTACCGGTTTCGCAGTAGTCGTGAGCTACTATACACGTATTGTTTTATTGAGCAGGTGTGAGGTTTGCCCACTGCCTCATGCCGAATAAAAAAAAAATTGTAACAAAAAATCTACTGATTGAATTAAGCCATTAAAAAAAGCATCAAGATATTTAACAACATTTAAAAAAATAGTTTTAAGTAAACATATAAAGAGCTGTAGGAAAAAATGAAAAGAAGTTGGAAATAGAATGAAAGGCCTGAAAAATCTAAAGAGCTTCTAAAATAAGACACTGGAAGGAACAGAAAGTCAGGAATAAATTAACAATCAGACAGAAACAAAAAGATGAGAGTGAATTTACCGAGAAAATGAAGAAGGAAAAATTGGAGATACAAAATCCTAGCAAAGTTTGAAAGTAAAAGGAAAGTTACACAGTAAAATTACAGGATTTTTACGTAAGAATTGAAGTAGGTTGAGAACCCAAAAGCAACTGAAGGTAATGAATTTTAATAAAAATATCTTCCATTCTAAGAGCACAAGTTGAAAATGTTAGGTTTGGTTTTCTTTTTCGCCTTTTCTCGGTTTTCCATTGACTTTTTTACTAATAAAATGATCTTCAACATTTACAAGAGCTCTCTTAGGGAAGAGAAATTTGCTAACTTCGTTTGATATTTTTAGGATTTAATAATAAAGAAGGGTTTCGTTAATTCTGCAATCAAAATGGTCAAAAATGCGATGGGTTATAGTACAGAGTAAACCAAAATTCCATTAAGATTTAGTTATAGTGACAACAGAAAAGACAAAAAAAGATCTTCATGATTAAAAGCGAATTAAAGATAAATAAAACTATTAAAAAGTAAATAAGAAAATTGGAAGTTCACAACATATTATATGAAAGAAGAACAATAATTCTCCAGAACAATTTGGTTATTTCTGTTTCATTATATTCATCTAGATAAAGTAGTAAGCTTTCTCTTTAACTATTTCTAAAACCATTAAATTAATTAAATTAAAATAGAATAGAAAAGGTTAAAGGTAAAGGCCATGCAGGACCTTGGATGTCCTGTCGGTTTATGCTCCCAAATTATATTAAACATTTTAATATTAGTATAAAGGTTTACATTTTTAAATTTATCCTTATCGCTAGGTGGCTTTAAACATTATGTAATAGTTGTGTAGTGCTCAGTATTTTTGTTGTCCCCTTCCTCATTACAGTATCAGTTACATGACACTAAGTAATTTCTTATGAAATCAGATAACGATTTGATGTAGGAAGAGCTGAAAAAGAAAAGAAAATATTCGGGAATTGAAGCTAGCTCGGGGAATTGAACCGAAGACAATGACCAGCAGATAAATATCTTTGTCGGTGAGCTACCTGACCAATACCAGAGATCTCATGCAGATGCTTGTAGGGCACTAGTATTCCGCTATACGTATTCCGTATTCACTCAATCCTCAATAGAATTAAAGAACAATAGTTTTTCAAAGGGTGTAGTTCACTATTGGAGGTAGCATTACAAAACCAATAATTTAATCTAATACAATAAGATTTACTATTACGAAAAGACAAATGAAAAAAGTATTCCTGTATTTCTGATAAACTATATTGACAGCAGTATGGTATCGCTAACAACTTTGTTCAAACATTGCACTTGCTACTTTTTTGGTTGCAGTTCGACAGTTAGATATGTGTTCCGTTTAGTCGCTTTGGATTAATTTGTGTTTATTCTTCTTTTTAGAGATATTTTATAAACATATGGTGTATTTTGTTTGGATTTTTTTATCCCTTTATGTAATGGAGTTCAAATCGCCCGATTCACAGTCATATGACTTGTTCACTTTGACTCATTGTTTTCACATTTTCTAGTTTACTATTTTGGTTAATTATACTTACTCTATATAAGGTGCACTCTATGCTGTATAAAGTACAGAGTAGATCTCTAATATACTTACTGCATTACAGTTTTCCCGTTTTTTTATTATTCTTATTTGTTTACTTTCAAAATCCATAGTTGGTTTCCTGTTACAAATAAGTAATGTTCTTCAGAATCCTTTTTGAAATTGTGATTGTGTGCCCTAAAGTTTTCTGCAAGTGTCAACTCCCTGGAAAAAAAATTATGGTTTGCATTTAAATCATTATAAGTAATGTCGTCGTGGTTCCTGATTTGAAACTGTAATTTGAGGCATTTCATCAAACAATGTAAAGAATAGCATTGTTTGTAGATTATTATCTCTCATCAACTGGAGTTCAACATTTTTTGATGATGGAATTATCAAATATTAAAAACCGAATTTAAAAATCTGAAAATTAAATTCAAGCTAGTAAATCACAGGCCCATAAAGAATAAAAATATAAACAGTTAGAAATATTTAATTTGAAATGATGATTATGTTTTTGAACATGCCATTTGTAGAGTATAAACTAAACAAGTTTCTAGTATATATCGAAATAATTATCATTGAGTAAACTATTAGTATTAACAAAAAATATAAGTATTGTATGTATTGCAGATTATACATAAAAAAATATGTTCCATGAATATGTTCGCATTCATATGATCTTACAAAACCTATTCTACATTACAAATTTCTTTTATTTTTATTCTTATTATTCATTTATTTTACTGACAATATTTCGAACGGCCAATTGTCAATCTTCATCGGGTCCCAATTCATGTTTTTTTTTTTTTTTTTTTTAAATTTAAACAATTTTAAAATTTTACTATTACACCATGTTTAACATTTTACAATTATATATTCTTAATAACAATAACATCTGTTATATAGATTATAATTAAATATTTTAATTACTCAATTTACTGAAATTACTCAATTACTGAAACCTTTCAGTATTTTTTAAATTTTTCTTAAATAATAAATTGAGTATTCATTAATCTTAATACCTTTGTTTTTTATTTTTCTATTGAAATTTTATATTTTTGTATGATAAATGTATAAAATGTATAAAATTTCAATAGAACAATTCTTAGAACTGTTCAAATTAGTTTGAAATAATTCATATTTTATATTTAAAGATAAAATATATAAACAAAAGAAAGGATTTCTGGTGGATAGTCCAGTTTCAGGTTTCATGTGTAATTTTTATATGAACAAATTAGAAAATGATCAGATAGTATTGGAATAAGAATGACTTCCAATACTATAGATATGCAGATGATGTACTAGTAATATAGTACGGATCAGAAAGACAATTTAAGAAATTCTTTAATTATATTAACGAAATATTGAATTTACAATGGAAGTTGAAAAGGAAGGAAAATTACCGTATTTAGACATTTTATTCAGATCTGAACACAATATAAGAGTCAAAAGAGCAATTATCAAGAACCATCTAACTAAGTGATGAGAAACTTTGGGAATAAAACAATAAAAATGATGAAAAATAACTTGATTATGAATGAATATCCGGAAGGATATGTAAATAGCTGTGTAACTAAATTTTTTAAGAATAAAAAACAAAATACAGTAAAACTGTAGTAAAAAATGATAGGAATTGCAAGAATATACTAAAGACAACAAAATCTAAGAGTAGACAAATCTATCAATAAAATGTGTAGAAGAAATGATATTATCATAATAAGAAGTAGTGGTAAAAAGTTAATTTCACGAAATTAGAGTAGAAAAGATTAGAAAAATGGCGTAAATTCGTATATCACTGGGGTTGTATAGAAATTAATGCAGGGATTGCGGGGCGGTATATTTTGGAAAAACGGGGAGGGCATTTTGGAAATGCGGGGAGATCGAACGTATTAAAGAACATATTAGAGCATACAAAAATACTAAGAAAAATTTATTAGCATGGGCAGAACATTGCATTATTAACAACCATAACCCAGACCCATTAGTAAACATTCTGTATAAAATAAAAGATGAAAAAGAACGATACATATATTGGTATTGGTAATTAACATTTTTACTTGAATGAATAGAAACAAAGGTATCCAGATTAATGAATACTCAATTCATTTGTTCAAGAAAAATTTAAACAAGATAATTAATGTTTTTAGACAGTGTCTAAAGCAAAGCGGCCCCATAATAAAATTTTATCGGAAGCGACCACTTTTGACCCTCCAACTTCCGGTCAGGGAGTGGTCCTTGAGGTCTGATTTTTTTGGATGTGGTCACCTACTTTTTGATGCTGAACACTATAGTGAAGGTTTCATTCTAATATCTCTAACCGTTTGGCCACTACAGAATGTGACATCCAGCAAGCATAAAAGCAAGAGCGATCCCTTATGTTTTACAGGCAAGCTGTAACCTAGGGGCCGCTAAAATACTGAAAGGTTTTTAGTAATTGAGAAATTTAATATATTTAATTGTAATCTGTATAACAGATGTGATTGGATATAATTGTTATTAAGAATACATCTAGTGTATTGTTATTAAGAATATGTAATTGTGAAATGTGAAAATATGATGTAATGTATACGAAATAGTAAAATTTTAAAATTGTTTAAATTTAAAAAAAACAACGTAATCGTGAACCCATGAAGATCGGCAATTGGTTGATAGAAATATTATCAGTAAAATGAATGAAAAATGTTTAGAAGAAATTTATAATCTTTAGAAGAGTATTATTTTGAAGAATACTATTCTAAATTGTTATATAACAGAAGAATTCTGTACTACATTCTATAATACAGTACTAAGTTGTTTTAAGTAGAAAGTACTTTCTTTCTCATTTAATAAATATAGAAGCTTCAGGAATTATTTATCCATTATGGAATCTAGTGGCTATTTTTCATTAGACTACAGATCAATTTTCTGCCCTTTTTTAATCCTTCCTCATTTTCAATTTCACTTTTCCTTTTCCCAAATTTCCCCATATCAGCACAGTCAACAATGTATTCCACCGAAACTTTTTTTTCTACGATTTAACTGCTGTAACACTTCGTAATTGGTTCCATAAAGTTATCTCTCTTTTACATGTTTTAGTATTGTTGAACGCACCTAGTATACTTCAGAGTCCACTCTAGTTCTTGCAAGAACTATGAAGCCTCATTAACAAGTCATTGGTGATAATTTAAAGGAATTAATGTACATGGGCACTGCATGGCTGGCTATAGGACATATTCTCGATCCTGTTCTATCCATATAATGACATTTTATTGACCAGCGAAATCCCAATCTTTAATCTTTATTTATTTAGCTTAGGTTTCTCAATCCTTAGGAAAATGAGCTTCAAATAATTTAGATAATGGCAAACAAACGTATTTAACGTTAAATCACTTTTCGTAAATAATTTAGGTTTTGCTCAATAATTTCTTATATTGGCACACAACTGCACAAAAGATTTTTAACATCCTTTATTCCGCTTGTAATGCAAAAGTTTCCTTTGAGTTTAACTATTTAGCAACAACTAGCAACCCGCACGTGATGATGTGACCTTGGATTCCGAGGTCATTTTCTTAGTCACTTGAACTTCGTGTGTGTGTGTTGGGGGGGGGGGGGCAGGGAAGCCGACCACTTAGTCTTCTAAAACGAACGGTTTTGAGCTTACCTCACGTGACCTACGATTGACCCAAGTCAATGAAAACTGAAATGTAGACATCCTCAGTAGTATATCTAACATTTGACACCTTATTTTATTTCTGTCTTATGGTTTCGCAGGAGTATCTGGCAGAAAAAATAAAGTATCATTACACAAATAAAAATAAGTAGCCTACAAAGAAAGAATTTCATAACTTTCAAATATAATCGAAGTTTGTTTTTAGATAAGTTTCTTAGAAAGTGAGGCTGATCAATCACTTAATTGCATGTGTATGACGCAACTCCACCCACCAACCAATACCATTTTCAGTTACTGGATAGATCTTCTTGAAACTTGACATATGTCTTCAGACCTGAAGACGATTCCTGAACAATAGAACGCGAAAGGCCTCGTCTGTCTGCCTTTCAACGCTGTGGGGAAATACAACAGAGTCTAATGTTTTTAGGCTAATTTAGCGCTTTGAGATGATCAAAATTAATCGGATTTAAACAAATTAAGTAAGAAATGCACATTTAATTGCTTTTTCTTTGAGATACTGGAAAATTTCAGCTACTTAATATATTCAATAAATGTTCAGTATAAGATTAGAAATACGTTTTAAACTGATAATATTCAACTTTTATTAAAGTGGTGCAAGATGTACTCTTTCACGTTAGCGACTAAAACTACTGCAACTTCCTCTTGTGGTTGTGTTTTCGATAAGAGAGCAAACAAAGATTAAGTAAAATGGATTAAAAAAATAAAAGAATTACAACATGAATGGTAGGTAGTTCTTAATATCCTGATAAGAAAACATGCGTTTCATTTCGAAATTGTATTAAGAGTTTGAAAGCTGGTGTTGTATCTTAAATATTTCCCAATTAACTTAGAAACAAACGTAAGAATTTCTTTAAACAAAAAGAATCTGTGAAGAAACTTATGAAGAATTAATAATAAGAAATTTTCAAACAAATTTTCATTAAACAACAATGGGTGAGACCAAATTGGTTACCAAGTGACATCCTGGAACAGCTGTTTGACGCTCTTTGGCGATCCTCAGCCAGGAGCAGTCACCAGTAAACAACGAGGTATCGGTACTGAGGCTAATATGAATGATCATCGGAAGCGCAGTGGGGCCTCAAAAGAAAAAAATGAACAATAAAAAACTCACTAATGAAAAATTAGTCAGAAAACTCATGTGCCAGCCGTTCGCCGGCCTCAATGAATTTTTTTAAAGCATAAATTTTCATTAAATTGGGATGCAGAAACAAAGAAGAAGGATATTAAAAAATATTTTAATATAACTCACTGAAGTAATGAAACTTTGTAAAAGGAAATAACTTGTGGATTCGGTTATGATAATTTGAAGACATATAAGTATTAAGTTCATATATTTATTTATCTCTGCACTGACCTCACAACGAGCTATGATGTTAACAAGATTTTACAGCAGATCAGAAGGGAAACGTTCTGTCTATCATCAGAGAAGTAATGGACTCCTCACCGTGCTAAACTATTCCGAATGTTCTAAGTGGCTGCAGATCTGGAACCTGGCCGATCATTCTATCATTTCTATCATACCTCGAGAATTATTAAATATGAAATAAATTTTGAATCAGTAGCACCTCCAAAAATTTGTGCTGGGGCTAAAGCATCTTTTCTTGGTACCTGTATCTTTCAGCTAAGGAAACTTCAACTTTAGAGGACAAAAAGAGATTACAGATGTGTGTGTCTGAATGATAATAAATCAAGGAAATAAATATCATGACTGCAGCTTAATTTTACTAAAACTAAGAATATGTTTACAAAGTTGCGTAGTACGGAGTTGATAAAGCTATTTTTGCTCCACATAAAAGAGTAACAAATCACTTATCCTTAACTATATAGACTTGGGATATCCAATAGTGCATCTGTAACTGGCAAATCCCGCCGTAGCCTCGATGTTTGAAGACGTATTGGCTACGTTGCAGCCTAATCTCAATCTCTGATTGATATTCCAACTAAGACATTCAGAGCAAACATAAGCAACAATCTGTTACTGTATTACGAAAGAAAAAAAAGCTTCTTTTAAAGGAATCCCTTAATTATTTATTTGATTCTGTCACAATATTCCTATACGGCATCACTAGGTAGTGAATGATAACGTATAATTACATTAATTGTGAAAAAAAAAATCATTTTTGGAGAGATACAAAGAACACCTGGATTTCCCTTTTCAGTTTTTTTGTTTTCACCCACATCATTAGTCTTATAAAGGAATGATTCATCTGATTCATTCTCAATTTGATTATTTATCAAAATTATGTTGTATATATTTTTTATTATTATTTCAATTATTGGCTCTAAGACGATGATATTATTGAGATACTGAAATAATAATAGTTATGGCATCGTTGTTGTTTAACATCTCTTTGATAGTTAGAAAACTCCGAATTTCGTCGTATTCCTAACCCAGTGTAAATAACTACACAATCCTCTACATGTCATTCTGAATCAACGCGAATTATTGTTATTGTTACTAATTACCATATCTGTTTGTTTCTTTATACAGTGTCTCCGAAATTACGGTTAGACAATCAAACAATAAAACACGAAGAATGAAGTTTTTCTTTAAGGGGAAGAAATAAACCAAACACTTTATTATTTTTATTTTTTAAATAATTTCTATTTTTTTCTAACTTCAGGTAGCACAAATATTTCTAAAGAGAGATTAATCATTTAACTTAATGGAACTTTCTTAGATTATATTCACACATAAATTTTTGGAAATATTTTTTTATTTGTTTGCTAACTTACAATTTCGGTTTAAATCCTTTTATTAACATGATTGACAGTAAGAATTACTTTTATCTTAGTTGTTATTCTTATTTTATAAGACAATTCATAATATAAAAATGTGCTTCAAAGCGAGACAAGATTTTATAGAGACAGTATCTAAAGTGGTTTACTTTTGGAATAATAACTATTTAGAAACAAAACGCATGGTTTCTTTATTTGTTTCAGTTAATATCTAATTACTATTCAATTATAATAACAAAATACTATAAAAACAAAATCAGAATCACATGTTTAACTTAAGTAAAACAATCTGTAATTTATTCTCAAATTTATTGATGAAGGAATCAGAATCTTATACGGATCTCTTTTCCTTCTCGATAGTTGTAATTCTCAGATTTATTTATAGAAATGGATTGTCTTTATCTGATGGGTAATTCCCACTAATGGAAAGTGTTCATTGAAAATCTTCCGCAGATGGTTGTAGGCACAAAGTGACGATCGCAGAGCCGTGCAATTAGAGAACTAACTAATCTAAGAAAGCTTTTAAAGTTACTAACCTGAATAGAGTGACTAATTTTCTATATGAGAAGAAATTGAAAAGATTTCTGAGATCAATGAAATTGTTATGGATAAAACAAACAAACAAACAAACAAACAACCTTTGTTTTCAAAATAAAATATTAATAAAAAAAACTAGCTATTTTAAGGGTGATTTATACCTGTTACGGCTTACTTTGTATTTTTGAGTAGAGAGTTGGTGAGAAAAAACAGAATAATTAGGTAACAGATATACGAATTATAAAGCTACTATTATAATAACTATATAATAATGATACAGTCATCTTTTAGTGACTCTATGATTATTGCATTTGCTAATTGCAATTATTAACAATTAAGTAGCTGAAATCATTGACTGAGCTTACAAAGCATGAGAAGTCCTCAAATTGAACCACCCCCGCTGCTTCATCAGTTCCCATTACATGACGACTACCTGAGGGTATACCTAGTTTAATTAATACCTCAAATTCATATTATTGATTAAATTAATTTTTTATTTTTATTTTTTAAAAATTGTGATATCTTTTAATATATAAAATCAGTAATTAAACCAACATTACTAATTCAATATACATTACATTGAAACAAATCTTCTATCAGAGAATCAATAACTTTTTCTTTTTTTAGAGACTCAATAAGATTAGTAACAGTGAATTAAATAGTGGAAGATTTAATTTTATCAGTAATTACCATCTTTTCATAAATAACAAAGTTTATTTTTGGGTGACTTTTGACTTCATAAAGTGAATCAATTAAAAACTTAAAACTTTAATTTTATATTTAAAATTGGTTGTTTAGTAGTTTTATATACTGTATGCTCCTTTAACGATACACTGTATAATTATACGTGGAATCATCTTTGGTATTCAGAACATTACTTCTTTATTACTCGAAGACACCCTGCGATTGACATTCTCTACGAACAGAGAACAGTAGAAAAACTCCGTGATCTGAACGTTTCGACTATTGCAGAACACATTCAGAAATAAAACATAAAAGAAAGAAAGTTACATACCTTTGAGTTAGAAGCGTTGTTTATTGTTGTACCGCAATAATTCTTTTAGTTAAGTCGTGTTCTTCATTCGAAATAAGTTTAGAAAATTAATAAGTAATTCAGTAATTTTAAGCTTCTTGAAGGAAGCCCACCTTACGCCCATCAAATACTGAAGAAAACTGTTCACAAGTTCCTGTTACTGATGTGTTTATCATAAACGTAGCAGATGATTAAGTAAAGGAAAAATGCTAAATTACAACACAAACAACACATTAGCTCATAGAAACCTTGATAAGAAAACATGTATTCTTTCGAAAGTGTGGTAAAATTTTGAAATTAATGTTGTAACTTAAATATTTTTGGATTGGTCTCGAAAAGTTATAACCACTTATTAAAACATATATTCTTAATGATTCATTTTAATTTACGATAGCCTATTTTTAATCCACATACATCTTCATTTTCTTACAAAAAGTAA